>WOXC01006320.1:0-649937 GCA_011680675.1 Gymnobelideus leadbeateri | reverse complement strand
AACTGGTGAAGTGGGGGCCTGCCCCAGACCTCAGAGACTTCTCTAAGCATACAGCAGCCATAGCTCCTCAAAACCCCAAACTGGCCTGCAGTCACTTGGAGACCTACCCTGCCTAAGACCAGGGCATCACCATTAACCTTCTGATTTTAGAAATGGCTGTGCTCCTACCTTGGCCTGGATCCAGTGCCACTTCCTCCCTGTACCCATTAAATGGCTGAAAGAGGATAGTCCAAGACACCCCAGCTACCCTGGGGGCTTTGGACTTGGACATAGACCCTGGATCCTGGCTGAGTTCATTGGAGACCCAATCTTTGACTGCCACCAATAGATCCTGTAGCTGGGAGCTCCACCAACCTGTTGTAGCATTCCTGAGGCCACAGTATAGTCATTGGTACCACCTGCCAACCTGACTTGCCCTCACCCTAGAGCAGCTGAAAGCCCTACTCACACTATGAAGAATGCACTGATTAGACAATAAATAAATACATAGTACCTCATCTCCACCCATTATTCTAAATCTTCACTAATAAAAAATTATACCTTATATGAGTTCATGAATTTTGTAGTTTTTTTAAACCAAATTGTTTATATAGACAGGGGCTGATAAAAAAATTGCCTGGCTACATACTCTAGTGGTACACCCAACTGGAAAGGGAAGAGAAGGGAGAAAAGAAATGGAGAAGGGAGAAAGAAGGGAAAGTGAAAAGAGGAAGGGGAGGGTGAAAGGGGAAGGAAGGAGAAGGGTAAAGGAAAGGGGGAGGGGAACAAGAAGGAGGAAAGAAAAGAGAAGGAAGGAAGAAAGGAGGATGGAAATGGAGAAGAAAGGGAGGAAGGAACAACTGAAAGGAGGAAAGAAGAAATGTCATTATTAGTGCAATGATTTATTAATATGAGAGGCATCATGGTGTAATCAGGAAGACCTGCTTGTGACACACTGGCTGAATGACTTCAGCAATTGGTATTCTAGGAAACTTTTAAGACTAAGTCACAGGGAACTTGTGCTTCCATTGGTAAAAGAAGCTTCTTCATCAGACAGTTCCATATATCAGTGTGCTGATAATCTGAGAGTGGAGACCTATAGGCATAAGCAAGAAGAAGGTCAGGAAGCATTGGGAAGTCATCATGGTGAGATGTACACCATCTTAGGAGTGGGTGGTGGGTGATTATGACATTTGGCTTGACTTGTAACTTGAACATGGCCTTAAAATTTTTAATAAAAGGAAATTCTTCCTCTTTATTGGTAGTCTGAAATGTCTAGAGCTGTAACTAGCATGGGTTAAATGGGACTTTGTCCTAGGTGGCTAACAGGCAGAAGGGAATGCTTCTTTCCCATGATGACCACCATCCCTGCCCCTCACCTCATGTTCCTTCATCACCACATGCCACCAGGTGTAAACCCCATCCATAGCCATAGCCCTTAGCCGAGTACCTGCTATGTAGTGCATGCTTAATAAATGCTTGTTGGTTTGGTTTTATTTGACTTGACTTGACTTGACTTGACTTGAAGATATACCCAAGAAGCTTCTGTTTTCCTGGGGCAATATCAGTTTAGATGTACCATAGGCTGTATCCCAGGTATCTGTCCTTGGCATAGTATTTTTCAATATTTTTATCAGTGTCGTTGATAAGGGTAGATGTGGCATGCTTGATGCATTTACAGGTATTACTAAGCCTTGAAGATTAGTTAACACATTTCATCATCAGATAATAAGATTCAAAAATCTCTTGACAAGCTATAATATTGGGTTAAACGGCGTGAGGGAAGTTTTAAGAGGAATAAATGAAGAGTTGTATACACAGCTCTCCCCACCAAAAAGATCAATTCCATAAATTCAATAGAAGGAAGGCATGGCTAGGTAAGAAGTTTCATTTGAAAAAAACTTGGAGGTTTTAGGGGACTACAAGGTCAATATATCAGTATCATAATATGCCAATAGAAAAGGCTAATTCTCTCCTAGGCTGACTAATTCTGCAATACACATTGTTCCAATCAGGCCACAGGAGGAAGACTGTATTTACTTCTGGGCACCACATTCATCAAACTCCTAGATATGCCAAAGCATGTGCAGAAAGGGGTGACCAGAATAATAAGGACAGTGGAGAACATGCCATGTGAGGATTGGCGGAAGAAGAGGAAATGTTTCTTATAAACAGAAGGAGACCCAGGGGGAACATGTCAGTTGTGTTCAAATATTTGAAGAGCTGTCATGAAGAAGAGAGATTAGGCTTATTCTGCTGGGCCCCAGAGGGCTCAATTAATAGCAATGGTGGAAAATTTCTAAAAGTTAAGTTTAAATTTTATGTAATTGAAAACCTGCTAATAATTAGGTCCAGCCAATAGGGAAACTGGCCAGAGAATGGGTTCCTCCACACTGGAAGTTTTGAATTAAAGTCAGGATGACCAGTAATTGGAGATGTTCTAAAAGAGATTTTTGCTCAAGTGTGAGTCATGTCTTATGGCTTAGGAGGTCTTTTCCCATCAGGGCTTTCCTGATACTGCAATTCTGATAGGTATAATGGCTTAGTGATGCAGAACTGCATTTGGATCCAAGAAAACCTAAGTTCAAATCCCGCATTAGACCCTTAGATCTTTGTGGTCTTGGACAAGCCTTTTAACCTCCTTAAAAATCAATCAACCCCTAAGAATTTATTAAGTACCTTCTATGGTAAGGATAATTGCACCTACCTCATAGGATTATTGTGTGGCTCAAATAAAACAACATAAATGAAAAATTTTGCCAACGTGAAAGTTAGCATTATTGGGATGATAATGACAGTGGTGGTGATGGTGATGATGGTTAGTGGTGATGATGATGGTTGTGGTGGTGGTGATGGTGATGATGGTTAGTGGTGATGATGATGGTTGTGGTGGTGGTGATGGTGATGATGATGATGGTGATGATGATGGTTGTGGTGGTGGTGGTGGTGGTGATGGTTAGTGGTGATGATAATGGTTGTGGTGGTAGTGGTGGTGATGATGGTTAGTGGTGATGATGATGGTTGTGGTGGTGGTGGTGGTGGTGGTGATGATGATGATGATGGTGATGATGCTGCTGCTGGTGGTGATGGTGTCACCCTGGGATTGGTCAAAATGGGCAGAACTCTGCTCTGAGGTTTCTGAGGTGGTACTTTGGTGAATCTGGAAATTTTGCATTTAAGGCTGACAAAACAAAGGTCTAACTACATCACCCTCCTATTCAAAAACCTTCAGTGTCTCCCTTTCATCTCCAAGTCCAGACAGGAAATCCTCAGTTTGGCATTTAAAGCCCCTCCCACCTCTCCAGTCTCCTTGTATTTTACTCACTACTACAAAACCTTCACTCAGGTAATGCTAGCCTCCTACAAGGTGCACCATGTCCATGTGCACTGGCCATGCTTCGTGGCTGGAACTTTCCCTCTCTTTATCTCTGCTTCCTGCCTTCCTTTGTCCCAAGCTAAAGTTCCACCTTCTGCAAGAAGCCTTTCTGGATTCCTGTTTACATTAATGCTCTCTCTCTCTGTTGATTATCTCCAATTGATCCCATCTGTATCTTGTTGGCACATAGCTGTCTCTCCCATTAGACTGGGAGCTCCTCGAGGGCAGGGTTTACTCATTTCCTGCCTCTCTTTGTATTTTTAGAAGAATACCTGGTACCTAGTAGATCCTTATTAGTGCATGTTGACTGACAGTCTTGAAAGTGTAGAAAAGCCGGAGCTTTTCAGAAAAGGATGACCAGAATAACAAGAAAAATGTAGACTAGTCCATGTGAGGACTGGTTGTGGGAATGCTTAGTTTGGACTCAGTGGTCTCTCCCAGCTCTAAATTCTACAGTTCTATGAATCGGTAGAGGTCCTGCCCTCTTCAATACACTGCCTGAGATGGACATCCTCCAAATGTAGGTCTCCCCCTGAGGTGGAGGGTGTTTGGGACTCCTTGGGGAAGTGGGGGTGTCCCTTCAACTGGATTTTCTCTAGCTCAGATCCATTTACATTTAAAATCTGCCTGATGTTCTTGCAAATGCATAACTTAGCTGAGATGAGACCATTTGCTTTTCAGAGTCTGGATGATTTACTCTGTGTCCTTTGGCTGAACCCTAAACCCTGTTCTGTGTGAAATGCAGTGTTCCAGAGCTGTGAGTAATTGCTACACACCACAGAGGAGAGGAATAAATTTTGGAGCAAAGACCTGAATTCCAGAGGAGGAAATGCCCTGCTATGAACTGTCCTTAGTCAGAATAGAATTTGCGAATTTCATTATTGAACAAGATGGTAGAAATGGTGGTAATCAGTATAACAGGCTGATACTGATACCCATCCCACACAGCCCCCTCTGCCCACAGCTAATTATTACTGCTGCCGTCCTGGGCAGAGGACCAGGCAGGGCCTCTTCCCTCCCCCCTTTCTTCCTTCATCTTCCCCTCCCCATGCTATCCATAGTGTGTTTAGGGTAGGAGGAAAGGCAGGATAGGCAAGGAGGGAAGGGTACAGGAAGCTAATACCCCTCTTCACTTCAATCCTTTACATTGATGGGGAGTGGGCAATAGTGGCAATTAGAGAATTTCCAGGTAGAAAAAGGAAAGCAACAGAAGGGGTGCCAGAGAAGAGAGAGGACTGGGCCGAGCCCTGGCAGGATAAAGGAAAAAAACAGATGCTCACAAGGTCTGATGACAAAGGAAACCCTGATTCTCCAAATCCTATGGCCCATCTTTGGCCTAAACCATGAAATTTCAACAGAATAAGAGAGTTCTGTGGCAACCTAGGCTGGCCCATGTACAAATCAGGAGTTCTATCTCTGGGCCTAACAAGTGGTCTTCCAGATTCCATTTAAATACCTCCAGGGAGTGGAAATTTACAGTCCCTTAAAGTGGTACCGTCCATTTGGGAACAGTTTGAATGGTTGAACAGAAATCTGCCCCCCTGTAACTTGTACCCGTTGGTGGATCCGAATTATGTATAACAACCAGTTTTAGCTATCTCTTTCAGGACAGCCTAGGCAACTTGAGTCACAGGTCCTCTAAAAGCCTTTCCAGGTTTGTAGCATATTCGGTATTAAGCCATAATTCACAAGCCCCCACTGAAGTTCTTTTTACTAACCAATCAAAAGATGACCAGTTCAGAGTAAAAGATGTATACTTAAATAGCATAGGGATATAAGTGACAAGGGTCTTCCCTCTCCTCTACGGATGGTCCTACTTTCCTCCAGATTTCAACAGCAAATCTATCCCCACTTCCCTGTGGCAAGTCCAGTCCTTCTGTCCCCCTGCTTGCCCTTCACATCACTGGGGAAGGACCTGATCAGCCGAACCAGTTCTCAAACATCCCTCTGCCTCCCCAGCACAGCAAAGAGGTAGGATAGCTCAGTCACTCATGGCAGGTAATAGAAAACCTATATCTTCTCTGTCTCTTGGAGTACAAAAGAAACCTTTGCACTAGAAAGGAAGGATCCGTAAGCTGATCTTAGAGCTTTTCATCATGGGAACCCAGATGATGAGACATTTCCTGGTGCCACTTTTGCCAAGGAGAAATTGCACTGGCCTTGTCAACACCAAGACTGATGGAAAAGCATCCTGGAAGCTTGCCACCCTGACATGAGGGCAGCTTTTACCACCTATACTAGCTCTAGCAGAAATTGGGCAAGGCACCAATAATCTTCTCCTTCCGGTTTCTCTAACCCAACTCTCCTTTCAAAACCTCCCCCGCTCAAAGATATTTCCCTAGACGGTATGACCCATCCACAGCCTCTGGGCGATATTGCTCACCTTGTCTGAGAGTAGTGGGCATAGGTCTCTTCCCCCAGTGACATGTGGGGGTATTGTCTAGATCTCCTGCCTGCCCAAATACTCTGACATCAGTTTCTTGGCATCTGTAAATCTGATAAATGTGTGAGTTGTCTTTGCCTTTACTTGGCACTTACTAATAACTAAATATTTGCATACATAGATTTTCCCATTTTTATCCTTTCAAGCCTCTCCCATTTTATTGATGGGAAAAACTGAGGCCAAGCAAAGTTAAGTGACTTACCCAAGGCCACAAAAGTTAAGGGTCTACAACTGCATTACTTTCAGCTTTGCAACTTTTAAAAACTATTCTCTTCACCATCCTCTTGAATCATCTCCCATCTCCAAGCTTTCATACATGCTCTTTCTTGGATTTCCTCCCACTGGTTTAATTGATCCCTCTTTTTCAGTGGATTGTCATTTGTGTCCCATCCCCCAGGCCTCTTTGTCCCCCTAAGAGTGTCCTGGGCCCTCTTCTCCCTCATTTATACTCTTTTAATGATGTCATCAGCTCCAAAGGGTTCAGATAGCACCCCAATACAGATGACCCCCAAATCTATATGTTCAAGCTTCTGCTCTCTCCCAAGCCTCGGCCCTGTTGAATGTCTCCACCCATCTCAATTTCACTATCTCTAAAACAGAATTCAGCACCTCCTTCCCCAAACCCCTTTCCCAAGCCTTTTCGTTGAGGACACCATTATTCTTCTAGTCTCCCAAGCCATAAATGGAGACACCTTCTACTCTTCTTTGTCCCTTACCCCCTTACATTACTACTCTTGCTGCTATCCAATTAGTAGTCAAGTCTTGTCTGTTCCTCCTGCACACTATATGTCTCATCCATTCCCTTCTCTGCACTCAATATCCTTCACCCTCATTTAGACCCTCATCCCCTCTCACTCAGACCATCACAATGGCCTCTGACTTCTAGTCTCTCTGCTCTCCAGTCCTTCTTTGACATTACTGCCAAAAATAAACTTTCTAAAATCAAGTCTGACCCTATCACTCCCTCTCTTCAGAAACTTTTAACAGTTCTCTGTTGTCTAGGAGAAAACCGGTTTGATACTGAATGCCTCTTAGAATCTGGCTCCGACCCATCTTTCCAAACATTTCCCACAATTCCCCTTCACCCTGCCTCTGTTCATACCAGACTAACCTGTCTTCTGTTGCTTGGACTCAGCCCTATATCTCCTACATCCATGTCTTTGCATAAGTTGTGCCCCATGTCACTTCCTTCAAAGGTCTTCTCACATGCTACAGAAACTTTCCTGATACCCCTAATCGTTCATATGCTCTCTCTGCTCAAATAATTATGGATATATTCACCTATTTCCATGTTACATTCCTCCCCACTAGAATGTAAGCTCCTTGAGGGCAGGAATTGGTTTCATATCTCTAAACCTTAGTGAATGCCTTTTCTGTAGTGGATACGTAATGAATGTTTGCTGGATTGGATTGCTGGGGCACCGCCAAATGCTGTTGCCTAGGGATGCTTCTCTTCATGGAGCATGGCTCCCTTCCTCCTCTCTCTTCCCCTAACTCTGTTATCACATAAAACACAGGACTTCTGTACTGCCTCATTCACACTCTCTTGGCATGGCTCTGGAGGGCAGAGGCAGCTGGGCAGGGTAGTGAGTAGAATGTTGGCCACCAAGTCAGACAGTAACTGGCTCAGACACTTACTAGGTGTGGAATTCTGGGCAGCTTACTTGGCCCCTAAGAAAGAGATTAATAACAGTGCCTATGATTGTTAGGAGGATCCAGTGAGATAACATGTATGGTGCTTTGCAAACTTTGACATAAAATAATAAATACTATTAATAACCAGAAATGCTGGGGGAAAGATGCAGACATAAATCTAGGTTTGAAGGCTACAAAGACTTCACAGGCACTTGGATACGTCAGAGAGGGAATTCTCTATCCAGAAAGAGGAGGACTGGGTCAGTAGTCCCTTATTTTGGTATCACCTTATGCCCTACTGGTATTTTTGCTTTGTGGACATGCTGCAGGTTTGGAGAAAATGAATTTTCTGAATGGCAGCTACTATGGTGCTCTGCTCAGGGTTGGGATATACTTGCTCAGAGGTATTAAAACTTGGATCTCAAAGGGGTAAATTAGGAACTTTCATGGCATTAGGAACATGTGTTGTATGGGAGGGTTGGGCAGTGAAGAATAGGCATGGAGACAAGCCATATGATATGCAGGTGCAAGGAGGGAGGATGAAACCAGTCTTCACAGCCTCTGATTGGCTGACCATTCACTGACCATTGCCTTGCCTCTCAGAGCACAAACAGAGCCTGCTATGGAAACCACTGGACCACACAGCCAGTGAAATCTCTTCCAACTTTGATATTCTGTAAATCCCTGGAATGGGTGCTTATGATTGGGTCCCACCTTTCTGCAGTCATGTTGACTATTGGCACATCTGTCCATCATCCCTAACACGTCTGTCCGTGGGGGCCAGATGAAGAACACACCTGTTAAGCAGGAGAAAGAGAATTCTGTCCCAGGTCTTCTAATTCCAAGTTCACTGAGCTTTTGGTTATTTAAAAAAAGACATCAAGGTTTTGGAGAGGAAACCAAAAGCCAGTTAGTTATGTCCCCTATCCCTATTTACCGAAAAGGGACTTGGCTCTCCCTCAGCAGCCACAGGCCACCAGCTTCCCATGGCCAGCCAGCAATGAGGATGGTCAGGCAGAAGAGCAGCAGTAAGCCAAGGGGGCCTTCCTTCCACCTGTGTAAACAGTGGCCAAGCAATATTGATGGGGCCTGCTGACAACTAGAAGAAGAAACTCAGTGCTTCAGTATTTCACTCAACTGGCCCCATCTCATCTTTTTAAAAATCTCCTTCCTGAATATTTGCAAAGCTCTTTCCTAATGACTATCCCGTGGTGGGCAGAGCAAGACTGATTTCCTCAGATTCCAAGGCATATGGATCTGGGACACATCTGCTTGGCATCTACAGCCCTTTCACATCTGGCCCCAGTGCCTCTTCTTCCTGGTCCCTTTGCTGCACCTCATATGCTCCATCTCCCACCTCTGTACCTTTGCAAAGGCTGCCCCACATGCCTGGGACACACTCCTTCCTAACCCTCGCCTCCTCTTAGATTGCCTTATTTCTTTAAAACACAGCTATTCACCACCTGCATGATACCTCCCCCCCAAGGTGCCATGTATATATGTTGCTATGTGGATGTTCTCTCCTCAGATAGAAGGGAAACTCCATGTGGGCAGGACTGCTTCCTTTTTTGTCTTTGTACCCCCAGTCCCTCATATAGTACCTGCAAACAGTAGGTATTTAACAAATGCATGTTGATTGGCTGAGCTAGAAGAAACTCTCAAATGATGTCTGTAAATGCAGAGAATATAATACCTAGAAGTACCAAGAAAACTGGGGGTGCTGAGGGTGGGGGATTCTAGAGAACAGGAGCACTAGAGATGGCACTAGTTGGTGTAGGGCCCTAAGTCAGGAAAACTTGGGTTCAAATCTGCCCTCAGACACTTAGTAGCTGTGTGACCTTGGGTAAGTCACTTCACGCTGTTTGTTTCAGTTTCCTCATCTGTAAAATGAGCTAGAGAAGGAAATGGCAAATCTCTCCAGTATCCCTGCCAAGAAAACCCCAGATACGACTAAAATGACTGAACAACAGTGTGGGTGACACACAGAGAGCTGGGCTTAGACACAGAAAGATCTGAGTTCCAATCCTGACTCAGACACTTGCAGACACAGTATGACCAACCACAGGTCACATAGTGGCTCTGCCACTCGCTGATCATGTGACCTTAGGCAGGTCATTTTTTCTACTCTAGGCCTCAGCTGCTTCATTATAAAATGAGGGGATTGGCCCCCAGCTCCCCTCTGCCCTTCATCCTGAATCGTCTCCAGTGCTCGGTCAGCACCTGTCGTGTTTCTGCATGTGAACTGTGTATTCGGTTACTGCCCACCACCCTGTTATGTGGTACAATGAATGACTGACTTTGCAGGTAGAGGGTCTGGGGTCAGATTCTGCCTCTCTCACCTACTGCCTAAGTGACTTTCAACAATTTACTGAATGTCTTTGGGTTTCAGCTTCTACCACTCTAAAATGAGGATGGGGGGGACAAGGTGACCTTGAAATGGAAATGTCCACTCCAATGACTTTGGAGAATGGAGAACCATTTGAGCATTAGGCTAAGCATCAAAAGATGGACACCACACTACATCACTGGAGAGTTCTGCACTTCTAGGGCTGCCCTGCAAAGACAAGTGAGTTTCTTCAGAAGTCCTAGCTTCTTTCCCAAATATTTTAAAGGCCCAATTCAGACTTAGAGAGCTAGTGATATAGTGACAAACCAGAACTAGAGAGAGCAAAGGCAAGTCAGCTACCAAAGACACAAGATGGATGGTGGGAGTAGGGAAGAAAACTAGGGGTTTTACCAATCTTACAAAGGCACATATTCTCACTGTCAGAAAATCCCACTGTCTTTTGGGGTTAGGTGATTATTTGGGGATGTCAATACCCAAGTGTTTCATTGAAGGCTCAATATCTCAGCTAGACAATAACACATAGATGAGAAAGCTTTCAGATTTGTGTCTTTGAGTGTGCATTTGCATATGTTTAGATTGAAGATAGGGAATATTTGCCCCTTTGCAAATTCTGCCCAGGGAACTCAGATGCCTTGTCCTTCCCAGTGATGGTCAGAAGAGCTAGGTTCTCAGACAAGGAAACTGTCTAAACTTTTGCCTTGTAAGAGGCCTCAAAGGTCATTGAGCCCAACCTTCTCATCTCGCAGGAAAGGGAGCCAAGACTCAAATTGGTAAAGTCAAATTAAGCCAACAAGTACTTTTTAAAGTATCTACTGTGAATGAGACATTGTGTTAAAGACTGGGGAAACAAAAACGGTGAAAACGGCCCCTGCCCTCAAAGGGTTCCCAGTCTAGTGCAGGACACAACATACAGCCAACTCTGTACAAACAAAATATAGGCAGTGTAAATGGATGGTCTCTCAGGTATGACAGAATGGTTCTCAGCTGTCAAAATCATGGGACAAAGGTCTGTAAAACAGCAAAACTGTGTTTCTGACTGTCACAACCAGGTGCCTCTTTTATTTGGGGTTAGTCTTCACTCTTTGACATGTCAGCCCATCCTTTTGGACACCCTTGTGTGACCCACTGGAGAGCGACCTCCCATCCTCCCAGGTCCCCTTTCTCTCTGTGCATGCACTGTATAGTCCATCGGGCAGTGTGGCTTATCTATCTCTGGGCCCTCTCCCGCCCTTCTTGAGTCGCCTCCTCTCTGTATTTGCCATATGTTACTGAGCCTTTGGTATAAGAGTCATCAGCCCCCAAAGGAACAGACAAATATGTGGACCATAAAGAGTGTCTTACTAATGGGAAATGCAAGTGATGGAAAGAGCTCCAGCTCTGAAGTCATCGAATGCTGACTCTGATACTTACGAGTGGTGTGTTCTTGGGCAAGTCACTTACCTTTTCTAGGGCTTAGTTTTCTCATCTGTAAAATGAGGAAGTACCTGACATAGAAGAGAACTCTGAGGTCCCTTTAAGCACCAGAAAGGGAGGGGGCTGGATTTGATAAGAAATGTATTCCATTGATGCAGATGAAGTGACATAATGTACATACAGTGCTTCACCAGTATTAAGATGCTGCACAAACCCTTAAGCACAAGTCAGTCCTCATACCATGGCATTCTCGCCCTTGTCGCAGGGCATAGCCTCCCTCCCCCTCATTGTTCCCTGGCACAAGGCGCCTTCCCAGCTGGCTCTGCCTCCTCCCACCTTTCTTCCTCTTACAGCCAGATGTTGACCTTTGTAGGCCTTAGCTCCTCCATCTCTAAGGGAGGGGCTCTGACTGTGTGACCTCCAAGACCCTTTTTAGTGCTAAATCTATCATCTTTTTTTCGCTTTTTGAAGGGGGAAGGCAGGGCAATTGGGATTAAGTGATTTGCCTAAGGTCACATGGCTAGTTTTTGTGTTCAGTGTCTGAGGCTGGATTTGAACTCAGGTCCTTCTGACTGCAGGGCCAGTGTCACCTAGCTGCCCCAATCTATCATCTTTAGATCCTGTAAGTAAAGAGTCTTTAATTCCATGGTCTTGCTTAAACTTACTGTATTCTTCTTCCTGTGCCTTAATTCTATATTTCCTTTTTTTAATGTAAACATGTGGGAAAATCCCATTAAAATGCCCAGAAAGGTAGATTCTTGAGGCCATTTTTTGAGTTAACAAAGTCCTGGAAACCTGGAGATAAGGAAGCAAGAAAATAAATGGGAAGCTAGCTAATGTGGGAGCCAAGAGCTTGGGTAGAGAATTTTTACAGGCACTTAGTGGATAGAGATCTTGTGCTCCAAATGACCAAGCGTGACTCAGACTCAGGCAATGTGGCTATCATGAAGATACTAATTTCTTTTTTAGAAAGAAGACCTCCTGGCACTTACCCTGTCTGTGATTTAAGCAGCTGCATGGTTACATTAGTGTTTATGTGATCACTCTCTCCCAGAAGAAAGTGAGAGCTAGGGCCAGAATCTGAGCATTAAAGCATTTGAAAATGAAGGCAAAGGCAACAGAGGCAGCTTTACAAATACAGATAGGAATATTTGTAGCCATGAAGATGATAGTGTAAGGAAGGGGCCAAAGGGATCTAGCAATGAGAAGGTGACTGGCTATCCTGGTAAAAAAAAAAAACCACTTCTGTGGGGAGGTGGGGAGAGAGGCCAGATATCACATAGACCATAACTAGGAAAAAGGAAGAGAACGAGGAAGAAGAGGAGGAGGAAGACAAGCAGGAGGAGGAGAGAAGAAGGAAAAAAGAACAAGAAGATGAGGGGGACTTTCCTTATTCTTGAAAATGAGGACAATTCCTCATTTGAAAAAGACTCCTCTTCCTCTTTCCATCCCTTAAATGGGAGTATTGCCTAAAGCTCTGTCCTCCACCTTCCCTTCTCCTGCTCCTGTATTCCTTCACAATCACACACATACACATACACACACTCATACACACACACAATCACACACACTCATACACACACAATATAATCACATACAGTCACACAATCACACATGCACAATTACATACACTTACACAATCACACACACAAGTCACACAATCACACATATGCACAATTACATAAACTCAGATTCATACACACACACACACACACACACACACTCCTGTGGCTGTAATTATCCCTTTTGCACAGATCCTCTTCACATATAGTTATTTCAGGTGGTCTCTCCAACTAGACTCTGAGCTCCTTGAGGACAGGAACTGTCTTTTGCTTTTCTTTATATATAGTTAGTACACAGTAGCTGCTTAATAAATGCTTATTAACTAACTGGATTATAGGACTAGAGAAAAAAGGTTTTGCCCAAGCTTACAGGAGTAGTCAGCAGTGGAACCAAGATTTGAACTCAGCTCCTCATGCCAAATCCAGCACTCTTCACTGGAGCACAAAATGTTTCAAGGGGTTTCCATTTAATTGGAAGATGTCTCTATTCACCATTTAGAATCCTTCTGTGGTGCCCAGTACAAATGTCTATCAGAGGCATTCAGTACCCACTTGTTGGATTGTGTGACTAGTCCCAACACAAATTCCTTCAAGGGCAGGTGCTTATATTTCCTGCCAGGACCAAGGTAGAGATTTTCTGAACAAGGCTAGTAGGCTGCTATTTCAACAGAAAAGGTGAGGGCAGGGGTAGATAAGTTATTAAATAAAGAACAAGATGTAGCAAACTCCAGGAAAAGAGATGCTTTAGGACCTTGTCTCTCCCCTGTGTCCTTGAGCTCCCACCAGGTAAATGTGCACAAAGCCAGACCCTGGAAGATCTGTCCCCCCTTCGTGGATCCATGAGGCATGTTTATCAGATGTCTCAGCAGATGACAGCCCCTGAGGTCTCCCTCCTCACATTTCTAAGCTCCCTCTCTCTAGAGAAGCTACCATCACATTCAAAACCCAAGAGGCAAACCCCACAAAAATCCCTTCAGAGCCTTGAGGACAAACATGAACTCAAGAAAATAAGGAGGGCAAAGGACAGGCGGTGACACACCATCCCCCAGAGTCCATTAAGATCATCAGGAGCCAAGAAGTCCAAGTCAGACTGAATACCTCATCCTGGCTCAGATGAATCATTAGGAAAATAAAAACCTCCCCCAAAATGTCATTGAGTGGGAGTGAAAAATGGCCTGCTTGTCCAAACTGGGGCTTTGCAGTAATCAGACTATCCAAGAAAGATCAAGTCAACCCCTCAACAGGCAGCATATGCATGGCAAGGATCCCCAACGTGTAGTCAAAATGCTTGGCTTCCAACCCCAGATCTGCCAAATCCTACTTGTGTGACCTTAGACAAGTCACTGCAACTCTCTGTGCCTTTATTTCCTCATCTGTAAAACTGGGATTGAGTAACATGGACTTGATAGTCTCTGTGGGCCTTTCTACTTTAAACTTATGATCTTGTGAAATGTGTCCTCTTCACCAGGTCACCCAACTTCCCTAGGTCTCAATTTCCTCATCTATAGATTTTAACAAAACTTTTAATAAAACATCTCACATGATTCTCGTGGGGATATTCATACCATTAGATAGATTCAGAAGAGACTGAATGGCCTGTCCCAAAGATCAGTTGTCAATGGTTCAGTGCCAGTATGGCAGGATGTCACTAGAGGGATACCCCAGAAAGATGCATTTGGCCTTGCACTATTCAGCATTTTGACCCCTGACTTGGATATAGGCAGAGATGGCATTCCTGTCAAATCTGCAGGGCTGACAGAGCTCAGAGGGCATGCTACCCAGCTAGATGACAGACTCAGGGATCTAATGGTGTCTAGGCAGTTTAGTGCATTGGGCTCAGTCTCATAAGCACCTAATTCAGTAAGGGTAAATGTAAATGCAAAAAATCAGCCTTAGAAATGTAAGATGGAGAAGAAATGGAGAGATAGCAAATGTTCTGAAAAGGATTTTAGTGGACTGAAGTTCTAGTATGTGTCAGCAATACAATATGGACACCAAAACAACCCTACTGTGAGATGGGATTGTATCAAGAAGGGCAGAGCTTCCACAGAGAGGGAGATGTCAGTGCTGTCACATTCTGCCCTTGTCAGATGTGGGTAGATGTGGTCAGTTCTTGGCATCATCATTTGAGAAGAACACTGATGAAATGGAGAGTGTCCAGAGGAGAGAAACCAGGGTAATGAAGGACCTTGAGCTCATGTTCTGTAAGAATCAGTTACCTGGAGATGTGTAGACTGAAGAAAAGAGGATTTGGGGATGGAGGGACAGGTACAAAGACATGATAGGATTCAAGGATTCAAATGGCTACTGAGAGGGGATTGGATCTATTCTTTTTGGCTACAGAAAGCAGATCCAGGAACAAGGTGTTGAAAAGAGATAAGTTAAGGCTCTATTATCAGGAGAAAAAAATTGTCACAATTAGAGCTGTCCAAAAGCTAAATGTGCTGCCTTGAGGGGTTCTGGGTTCCTTCTCCAGAGACTAGAAGAGAACCAATCATATATGTTATGGTGTGAACTTCTTTATGTGTGAATCAAACTAGATAGCCAGTGAGGTCATATCCTACTTGTGATTCTGTGTGATTCTCTGATTCCAGGCTTGGACTAGAAAGTCTTTGAAGTTTCCCTAAGCTCTAAATCAATTTTTCTGTAACCTCTCTATCATTTTTATTACTATCTGTAACAATAGGAATCAGCAGGGCAAGATTCTATGTCTAGGCCTGCTTCTCTGCCCCCTAAGGATCTAGGGATGAGTTAAAGACCTTTATGGGCCTCAGTTTCTCTATCTGCTATCCAAGAATACTAAACACCACTTTATTTTGATCCATCCTGAGCTTCTTAGTTATAAGGCATTCTTAGAGCAAGTCATAAAAATATTTGCTTATTTTGAAACAGGGGACCCTTTTATCCATGTCTTTGGAGACCTAGACACAAGATATATATGCTATATTATGAAGTATTATCATATTTTTAGAGGCAACTCTAGAAGCAAGACAAAAAATATAAGATTGCTGAGAAGCCTGCAAGCTCAAACCTGGTTTTTATAAGTCCAGAGCCTGGGTTTGTGAATGTATCCAGGCCTTAAGAACTAGTGCTAGCTTCAGTAGGGCAGATTGTAACCCCACCAAAACTTAGCAGATGGTCATTAAGACCCTATTATCTTCATCACTCTAAGTCCCACCCTGGTAATAAACTAGAGAATCCTAGAAGAATAAAACTATAGATTCAAAGAGACATTAGTGGCCATCTAAACCAAGCCATGCCCCTCAGCAACATATATGGCAATTGTTTAGAAAATGCCCCTTACATTGTGCATCATTTGTTTCTGTGTCTCTTCCACACATTACTTCTAGTTCTAACATTTAGAGCTGTGTCTTTTCCACATAACAGTCCTTCCAGATACTTAAAGAAAGCTCATTTGTCCCTCCAAAATCTTGTCTTCAGGCTCACCCTCCACCCCAAGTCCTCCAACCAGCCTTCAAATGGCATGATCTCAATCAAGGAACTTCACCCTCCTGATTGCCCTTCCCTGGACACTTGAGCTTATTCATATCCTTTCTAAAATTGGTGCCAAAGTCGCACTGATGATGCCAGTTCTGATTAGCAGGGAAACAGTTAACTGGGGGGAAAATCTTTGCAGCAAGCTTCTCTGATAAAGGTCTCATTTCCAAGTTATATGAGGAACTAATCCAAAATAATAATAAGAGCCATTCACCAATTGATAAGTGGTCAAAGGATATGAACATGCAGTCCTCAAGGGAAGGCATCCAAGCTATCTATAGTCATATAAAAATGCTCCGACTCATTAGTAATGCAAATTAAAGCAACTCTGAGTTTCTGTCTGCCACCCATCAGATGGGTAGGGTTGACAAAAAAGAAAATGGCCAATTCTAGAAGGGTGGAGCTGTGGGAAAACAGGTTCATTAAGGCACTGTTGGTGGAGTGGTGAATTCATCCATTCTTTCTAAAAAGCACTTTGGAACTCTGCCTCCAAAGTGCCTAAGCTGTGCATATCCTTGGACCTGTATCCCAAAGTAATCAAAGAAAGAGGAAATTATCCTGTGTGAGCAAAAATACTTGTGGCGTCTTATTTGTGTCAAAGAACTAGAAATTAAGATGTTGCCCATTATTTGGGGAATGGCTGAACAAATTATGGGATATGAGTGTAGTAGAGTACCGTTATTCTGTAAGAACATTTCAGAGAAACCTGGGAAGACCTATATGAACTGAAGTGAGCAGAACCAGGAAGACACTTTATAATAAAACAGCAGTATTGTAAAAGTAGCCAGTTATGAAAGACTTAAGAACTCTGATCAATGAAGTGATTGGCTATGATTCCACAGGACTGATGAAGGATGCTATTTACCTCGTAACCAAGAGGTAGTAGACTAATACAAAAAATCAGATGTTTATTTTCAGACGCAGCCAATGTGAGGATTTGGGTTTTGTTTGACTGTGTTTATATGCTTAAAAAAAGTTTTCTTTTTCTCTTCTAGGAGTTGGGGGCATTGTTTGGAAGTGACTGGGTGTCACAGTGGATAGAGCAGTCTCATGGTACCTGGAGTCAGGAAGTTTGGTCATTGTTCCTTAGTTTCTCAGTCATATCTGACTCTCTGTGACCCCATTTGGGGTTTTCTTGGCAAAGATATTGCAGTGGTTTACCATTTTCTCCTCCAGCTCATTTTTTTTACAGATGAGGAACTGAGGCAAACAGGGTGAAACTTGCCCAGAGTCACACAGTTATTAAATGTCTGAGACCAGATTTAAATGCACAAAGATGAATCTTCCTGACTCCAGGCCAAGAATTCTATCCACTGCACTACCTAGTTGCCCTTGGAATCAGGAAGACCTGAGTGTAAATCCAGCCCCACACACTTACAAGGTATGAGACCTTGGACAAGTCACTTGACACCCTGTTTCCCTCAGTTTCCTCAACTGTAAAATAGGGCTAATAGCACCCACCTCCCAGAGTTGTTGTGAAGATCAAATGAGATAATATTTGTAAAGTGCTAGCTTTGTGTCAATGCCTAGCACACAGCAGGTGCTATTTAAATGCTTCTGTCAGTATTTCCAATGCCTAGCCAAGAACTTTGAACATCCTAGGCACCTAAGAAATGTTTTCTGGATTGAATTTAGGGAATCAGGTTTCATTGAGGATAATAAGAAGTAGTTGTGGACTTGTGTCTGAACTGCCAATGGGACATCTGCATGTAGATATTCAATAAACAGGTAGAAATGTGACTTTTAAAAATGTGGTGCCTCAAGATGACTGAAAACTACAGCAGATGGGATTTGGCCAGGTCACAGCTCAGCAGGACTGCCCCCTCTCCACTCTTGGCCACTATGTCTTTCTTAAGTCAACCTGAGAGTGCATTCGCTTCTGGGCAGCCATATGATACTATCAGCTCTGAATTTAGCTGATGGTCAACTGAAACCATGAGATCTGCCTCCCCCGTCTCTGGGGAGTTGACTTTTGAACCCAAGTATGACTTAGGTTTATCCCAGTTCAGCTTCATCTTGGAAGATTTGTCCCAGTGTCTGTTCCACCTTTCCAGACTGGAATCATGACTTTCTGGTCCAGTGTATTAGCTATCCCTTCCAGCTTTGTGTCATCTGAAACTTTTATTAGTAAGTCATCTAGGCCTTTATGCAAGTTGTCAGTGCACATCCTGACCAGCACAGGGACAGGCATGGGCATTCCCCTTGGAGACCTTCTTTCATGCTGACAACAAGCCATTCATGTCTTCTCTCTGGGTTTGCTATTCAAAGAGTTTCAAATCCATACAATTCTCTGGTCAGTCATCCCATATTGTTGTGTCCTTTGCAGAAGAATAAGTCAATACAGCAGGTAAGCAAGCATTTAAAGCTCCACATGTGCTGCATGTGCCACATGTGTGCTAAATGCTGGGGATGCAAATAAAGGCAAAAAAGGCCTTCACTCTCAAGGAATTCTCAGTTTAATAGGAGAGACAATATGTGAACAACCATGTGCACACAAGATAAATATAAGATAAATTGGAGATGTTTTCAGAGGGAGGTAGGAAGATGAAGAAACTTGGTCAATACTGATCCCAGAAAGACACTATTTTCCTTTTCCAAATGCTCACCATGCCTGTAAAAATACATTCTCAAATGGACAGGGACCCAAGTCAGAGACACTGGCCTGAAGGTCACAGGTGCCAGTCACTTGCCCTTATTCAGTCTGGAACAAGTGCTCCCATCCTCCACAGGCTTTCAGCAATCCCTCATAGTGGCTCAGCATTTTCAGCACCCAAGAATGCAATTCATCTGTTCCTAGTGATTTAAATTCATCAAGTGCACTGTTTTCCTTACTTGCCTTGGGTATCAGCTCTTTATTATTCATGTATTCCTTGTCCTTTCCAGCCCTAAGATCATTCTAAGAGCAATGGGTAGAAGGTACAAAGAAGCAGATTTTTTTGGCTTAATGTCAGAGAAGATGGTTTAATAGAGCTGTCCAGAGATGGGGTGGGCTTCCTCGGGAGGTGGTGGGTTTCCCTTAATTAGAGATCTTGGAGCAGTCTGGGTATGTAAGGGGATTTTTGTTCATGACTGGGTTGGGTGGGATGGCCACTGAGGTCCCTTCTAACCCTGAGATTCTATGGGCCAGAAATGTATCACTGGGCAAAGAAAGGAGAAATAGATACTGAGACCTCCATGAAGAGAAGCAGCACTATCTGCAAGAAGGTGGCTGTGCTCAGCCCACTATATTCAGAAGCTTCTTTTTTTCCCTATCTATCATCCCTGTCATCAACAAGCTCTGAATAACCAACCATATCCCTGTGTACTCTGCCCAGCCTCTTTTCCTGGAACTATCCAGGTGCTGAAGCACTCAGTCACTCCGCTCTGGTCTGCTCCCATTATTGATTTGTGACTTTTGACTGGAGAGCTCAGTAGGAGTGTTTATTAGAGAGACTTTTCTGCTGCAAAGCCTCTTTTATACCACAGAACCCACCAGTGACTTCACCTAGATGCTCTGTGCCATTGGTGAAGGGGAAGAGTCTTATAAGCTATATTTCCAAGGACAGTCTCTGAGCAGGCAGCTGATACATTAACCCCATTCTGGAGCTTAAAAGAGCGGTATTTTCATTCATTCAATAAGCATTTATTAAATGCCTACTGTCTTCAGCATACCATGAGTATGGGAGTGGGGCTGAGAGACTGAGAGGGGGAAAGACAAGGTCATAACAGCAGATTTTCTCTGAATCTTCCACTGCCAGGGGGACGCCACTCTGAGGGGAAGTAAATGGCAGAAGTTCCATGGGATATATTGAGGAGAATCAGGAAATAACCTCCAGGATGGTGAATATGGTTTCATGGGTTAGGAGATAGAAGCAGAGCAGCCTCAAAGGAGAGTTAGCAATTGTAACAAATAAGTTTTTTTCTTTGTGTGTTTGCAGGAAATTAGAGATTGAGAGCGTCAGTAAGAGTTAGTGAGTATGGAAACTTGAGAGTTGTGAAAATATGTTTAGAATTTGGCACAGGGCAGAGGGAGTGGCATGAGAGGAGCTGTGGGCTTAAGCAACTGAAGTACCCTGTGGGAGTACCTGGGACAGCTAACTGAGGAAGAAGAAAGCCCTAACAGGAGTAGAACTATGACCCACAAGTTACCAAGTGATGAAAAGTTCTAAGATGCCATTTTCAGTATTGTTCCTCAGAATGATGGACTTCTGACTTCTTCTTGATTTCTGTTTTGGAAGGAAAGTCTCCAGTGACCAAGGCTACCAGGTGATGACATAGAGGTCCATGCTTAGTATTGTGGGAGATACAAGGTTTAGATGAAACATTTCCCCTGCCCTCAAGGAGTTTACAGTATAATATAGACATTCATAGTATTGTAGGATCAAAAGTTTAGAACTGAAAGGACTAATAACTGAGAGGTTATTTAATCTGACCCCTTCATTTTACAGGTAGTGCTAGAGGGATACCCACAGTATTTCTTAGACAAAACTATGAGTAATAGCTAACATTTTTATAACACTTTAAGGCTGGCAAAGGGCTGTACGCATCTTATCTCATTGAATTCTTACAACCCTAGGAGTAAGGTGTGATTATTGTCCCCATTTTACAGAGGAGGAAACGGAGGCAAACAGAGGCTAAGTGGTTCTCCCAGGGTCACTCAGCTAGTGAGTGTCTAAGGCTGGATTGGAAGTCATCTTAACTCCATATCCAGTGCTCAAAGTGTTTACGTTCTATTGGGACTGGTCACAACATGTCTCTGTGTGTGTGTGTGTACATATATGTATATGCATATGTGCAAAATAAATAAAATGTAATTTGTCAGGGAAAATACTAAAAGCTGGGAGGATCAGGAAAGTCCACATGAAGGAGATGCTTGGCTTTGAAGGAAATGAGGAATCTAATGGGCAGAAGTGGGGAGTGATTACATTCCAGACATGGAGCACAACCTGTTCAAAGTCAGGGAAGTAAAAAATGAAAGATAGAAGAATATGTTAGGACAAACAGATTCTGGGCTAGCTGGGGGTGGACCAGAGCATTCATTTGGGTCTAAAGAAGCCTTTCTGCTTTAGCCTGCTTTATCTTCCTAAGCCTCAGTTTCCTTATGTCGGTCCCATCATCTACAGGAAGCCTTTTCCCAACCCCTCTCATTCTAGTGACTTTCCTCTGCTACGTAGATCCTCCTTATTTGTCTGCACTTTGTCTCCCCCATTAGACTGTGAGATCTTTGAGGGTATTTTTGTATCCCCTGCATTTAGCACAGTGCCTGGCACCTCTAGGCACTTAATACATGTTTATTGACTGAGTGAGTAGATGGATGGATGGATGGATGGATGGATAGTTGAATTGCCTGATAAATGTATGGATAGATGGATGGATGGATGGATGGATGGATGGATGGATGGATGGATGGATGGACTAGATGATCTCTAATGTCACTTCCAGCTCTAGGTCTATGAATGAATGAATCAGAGATTTTAGAGATGGAATGAGCCTTTTTTATTTTATTTACAGGTAAGGAAAGTGAAGTCCAGAGTAGGGGAGTCATACTGCTCATGCTGTACCTGAGCTAGAACCAGAACAGCAGTTTCTGATTCCCAGGCCCATCCATGTTCTTACCTGGTTTAGTGCAGGTTAGTGGAGATGAGGGAAAGAGTCAGGGAACAGGTCTTTTCCCAGTGGCTCCTATGTCTGCTTGCTTCATAAAAGGATTTCTTTCACCTATTCAATGCCTCACTACTCTGCTGCACAGGGAAGGCATTAGGCTGGTTTCCCCAGATACACTCTAGCTCAGCTTGTTTTTTTCCCCTGGCTCCCAGAGAACATGAGATGTTTATGAGCCAGCAAGGAAACACAATATAGGTGTGATTCACCCAGGGACCCAGAGGACTTTAATGAAAAAACCGATGCAAAGTCCCAAATTTCCAGCTCCTAAATGTTCTGGCTTTCCCAAGGATGGTATCCCTGTGAGACCCACTGCCTTCTCAGTTGGAGCTGACTTCTTCTGGGGAAGGGAAGGACCATCCTAAGACTGTTTTCCCCACTTTGTAAGCCCATCCTCCCCAGGATCCTGCCTTCATGAGTACTGATTCATTCATTAGATATGCCTGGGTTTAGGGCTTTTTGTTCACAACATGCAGAGTTATGTAAATAGGCATGCATATTTATGCAAGTACCAATAATATGAAAATCTGGCCTTGCATCCTGGGGGGTTGGAGGAGAGGGGAAGAAATAAGGTAAGGGAATATGGCAATTGTAGTTTTCAGGGCCCAGAGCTGAGTTATATTTGCAATGTGATGAGGCCTCAAGAACTGGAAAGGACCTCAGATGCCCTCTAGACTACCAACCACCCATTTTTCAGAAAAGGCAACTGAGGGACTCCTTTGGGAAGTGAATAACTTCAGGAAATCATTGGGCTTCTTCCTATCATGATGCCTGTCCTTTAGACTCTGATAGTAACCAGATGTGGAGATATTGTGGGGTCATGGAAAGAACACTAAGTATTGGATGAGAAGACCCCAAAGTTAGTCTGTCCCTACCGACTGCTGGCTCTTTAGTACTTGAACTCTCTGAGCTGGCTTTTTCTCAGGTGAAGATAATGCGTGCCTTCCCTAGTTCCCAGAGTTGTGCTAAGAGGGCTTTGAACAGCTTAAAGCACTCTAAACTGTGAGTTATTACGTAAAATTATAATGCATTCAGTGCTCCCCCACTGCAGTGCCTCTCTCATGCCTCATGGCTATGGAGGGGTGACCTGCCTTCTCTCTCTTTTAAAAAAAAGTTTTATTGGTGCCTTTTGTCTTTACATCATAGTCATTTCCCACTCATCCCCCTCTAGAATGAAATGTCCCCTGGACAAGGAACATCAATAAGACAAGCCAAAGCAGCTGATAGAGAGTCCATGACTGATAATTATACAATACTATTCCTGTCCTGGTAGTCCCCCACCTCTCTGTCATGAAGAAGGTTCATTTCATTATCTCTTCTCTGGTAACATCATTGATTTTTTTACCCATTCCTCAAAGTTCAACTTTCCTTTATTGATCTATTCATTACAATGTTGAAATCACCAGGTATATTATTTTCTTGGTTCTGTTTACTTCATAACTCATCAGTTCATACAAATCTTCCCACATTCCTCTGAATTTCTTATATTCATCATTGCTTTTAGCCCAGTGATATTTGTATTCGTGACCTGGCATCGTGGAAGACTATGCCTTTGGAGCACAAGTTCTATGAGGTTCCATTAAACTGGACAGGTTTTAGACACAGACTCAGTGACAGAATGTATGTCTATCATTGAAGGACCACACTAGCCAACTTAAGAGGGCCTTACCAACCAAGCAGGCTTTGCCACAGTGTGATAATTGTCTTAACTGCATTCATTCATGGAACCATCTTGAGAGGCACCATGATGCAGCAGATAGAACACTGGTCTTGGAGTCAGGAAGGCCTGAATTCAAAACCCCTTTCAGAGGCTTCATAGCTCTGCGATCCTGAGCAAGCCACTCTCTGTGCCTCAGTTTCCTCATCTGTAAAAGAGACAGTTGGACTTGATAGTCTCTAAAATCCCTTTTAGTTTAAAAACTATTATTTTCTCATCTGCTAACATGAAATTGGCAGGGTTGTGACCTCAGCTGGTGAAGGGAGCATTTACGTTGATGGAGTTCATAGCCTTGACTGATGGACTCATGTCCTTGAAATATGGTATCATGAACCAACATTTTTGAGCATGTGTAGTGAGGAGTCCTGAAGCAAGTACTAGGGGTATGAACAAGTACAAGATACATCAAGGACTATGTTTTAATCTAAATGTGTATGGGAGAGAGAGGGAGAAAGGGAGAGAGAACAGAGAGAGGGAGAGAGAGAGAAGGGGGAGAGAAAGAGGGAGGGGAAGAGAGAGGGAGAAAGGGAGAGGGGACAGAGAGAGGGAGAGAGAGAGAAGGGGGAGAGAAAGGGGAAGGGGGAGAGAGACAGAAAGGGAGAGGGAGAGAGAGAGACAGACAGACTGACTAGAATTGGCATGTAGGTAGAGAATAGATGAGAGTATTTGGTGAGTGCTTACTATATGCCCAGCATTTTGCTAAGAAGTGGAGATGTAAATACAAGCAAACAAGACAGCCTCTCTCCTCAAGAAGGAAGATGACAAACACAAGAAATGTGGGAAGAGAGGATGGGGCTGGGCTGAGGGATAGGCAAAGAAGATCCATAGTGAAAGCGCAGTCATCGAGAGGCATAGCTGAGGACCCTCCTAAAATGGTGATCCCTGGGGAAAGTCACCAATCAGGAAGGCAGAAGCTCAGGGGGCAAGTCTGCTTCTGTCCTCTCTTCTCCATCTGACATCCTCCCCTATCTCCTCCTGTGCTCAAGCCTCTGGTGAAGAGGTTGCCCTGGCTAAAGTCAGCCCTTCCCCTCTGCCATTGAACCCATCATCTCCCATCCTCTCCAATGTGGTGCCCCCACCATTGTCCCTCCTCTCTCTTTCTCTAGTCTTTTATCCTTCCCTAACTACTGGTTCTTTCCCAAATGCCTACAAATACACTCGTGTGCTCCTTCAGTCTTTTCTTTTCTTTCTTTTTTTTTTTTTAGGCAATCAGGGTTAAGTGACTTGCCCAAGGTCATACTGTGAGTAAGTGTCTGAGGCTGAATTTTAACTCAGATCCCCCTGATTCCAGGGCCAATGCTCCATCTACTGCAACATCTAGCCGTCTCCTTCTCTTCATTCTTAGGGGAAAAACAAACTCTCAGTAGATCCTACGACAATCCTGCTACCTCTCATCCTATTTCTCCCCCCACTACAAATAAACTCCTCAGAAAGTCATCTACATTTGATGTCTTAATTTCTCCTTTTCAGTCACTGAAACTGCTATCTCCAAAGTTAGTGATAATCTCTTAATTGCCAAATGCAATGGGCTTTATTCAGTCCCCACCCTTCTTGGCCTTTGTGTAGCCTTCCATGCTGTGGATCACCCTCTCTCCTCGAGCCTCCATCTCTAGATTTTCATAAGCTGCCTCCTCTGTGGGGCTTCCTCAAGGTCATGCCCATTGGCTTTGGCCAGCTCCCAAGGCGCCCTTTCCTCGTCTCTCTAGATTCTCTCACTTAGTGATTTCATCAGCTCCCATGGGTTCAATGATCATCTTTATGCAGATGTTTCCCTGATCTATATATCGAGCCCTTGTCTCTCTCCTGAGCACCAGTCCTACGTCCCAAACTGCCTACTGTATAATTCAAACTGAGCTTCCCATTCTGTCACCACCCTCTGGGTGCCACACCTCCACTCATCCTTGCCTCCTCTCGTCACCCCCCACCTCCACCCCTGTGGCCAATTTGTGGCCAGTTCTTGTCATTTTGCTCTGTCCAACATCTCTCAAACATGTCTCCCTTAGGCAGTCACTACCCATTCGGGTAGTCATTAACTCTCACCTAGATATAGCAAGAGGCTCCTAATTGTTTTCTTGCTTCAAATCTCTTCTGATTCCAGTACATTTTTCACTCAGCTACCAAATGGATTTTCTAAAGTCAAGGTCTGACCATGTCACCTCCTCCACCCCCTACTCAGTAAAATGCAATGGCTCCCTATTACCTATTGGGTATATTAAATTCTTTTTTAGCGACCAGGCAGCTGAGGTGGCCCAGTGCTCAGAACACTGGGCCTGCAGTCAGGAAGACCCAATTTCAGAACCAGCCTCAGACACTTCCTAGATGTGTGACCCAGGGTAAACCCCTCAGGCTCTCTCAGCCTCAGTTTCCTCACCTGCAAAATGGGGATAATAATAGGACCTACCTCCCACAGTGAGAATTCAATAAGATGTAAAGTATTGTTTTTATTTTAAAATATTTTTATTGTTTTCATTTTTAAAAATAAACTTATTAAATGTTAGTGTTCTTAGATGAAGCTCCAATTATCTACCCTCATTATTGCTCCACAAATATAATTATTTACGGGAAAGAATTATAAAGAAGGATTCATTGGAAGGTTGCTCCAATTGGCCCCTTGGGATGCCCTTTGCATTCCTCCTTTCCTAATGCAGCCTTGCAGAGTACAGAGAGTCCCCCAGGTCCCCCTGCCCAAAGATTTCCTAAGTTGATGAGTAATGTTTATTGGTCCCTAGTTGACAGGAACCAGTCTATCAAATGAGGCGATATATGGAAAGAGTGTTGAAAACATTGATGTATCAGAGTAGGAATGTGAGGCATTATTGTCATTCCTCCACTAACACCCACCCCCAGTGTCTCATGGTGTGGACATGACCCAGGGGCCTGGAAAGCTGTGCCAAGAGTACACAAGCTCTGGCAGATCCTACTGAGTTAGCATGACTTCAAGTACAGACTCAGTGGCAAACTCTGGGTGTTGCCTGAGGCTGCCTAGAGAAATTGGAAGAGGCTTCCCTTATCCCCCCCCATGTCCTCCTTCCCCTGCCACATGCTCCCCTTCCTCCTCCCACATGTCCCCCTCCCTCTGCCATGTGTCCCCATCTTCCTCCCACCACTGTGTTCTTTTCCCCACACCACTACCCCCCCACCCCCCCACACACACCAGGTGGCTGCTTGTCTTGACCATCCAGGTTCTGGAAGGGTTGCCTCACCTGCCTCCCAGGGTCACTCCTAGAATCACAAGATCATAGCTATTGAACTGAAGGGGATTTTAGAGGTCATTCAAAGTCCTCATCTTATAGATAAGGAAACTGAGTCACAGAGAGGGCAAGTAACTCATTCATACCCACACAGCTAATAAGCAAGCATCCAAGGCAGGATTCATAGATTTAGAACTGGATTGAAAGTCCATCTGGCTCTTTGGGGTGGGAATGATCTCATTTTTTGTCTTTATACCCCCAGGCTCTCAACAAAGCCTTGCTCAGGGTGGAGCTTAATAAATGTGTGTTGGTGGTATGGTCTAATCCAACTTCCTTGATTTACAGATGGGGAGACCAAGGCACCACACAGGATCTGATCCAAAGCCAATACTCCATTCCCTGCACCACAGTAATTCTTCCAAAATATGACACAGCTAGAAGTTTTGGAAAGTGCTTTTTAATCCTGAAAGCAGTAAGTGGAGACATAGGAACAGCATTTCACCCAGAGACACCCCCTCCCAACACCCCCAGAGCTGGGAACACAGTAGGTCTTCAAGGAATGCACTCCAGAAATGAATGCGTCCTTCAGCAAGGACAATGGGCAACCCTAAATCTCTCACCCTTTCTCTATGCCACCCAGCCCGCAGTATTGATGATTAGAGTGTCTGGGCTGAGACCCAGTAGACTCAGCAACTTTCCTGGAACAACACCTCCATGTAAATGAGTCTTGATGAGCCTGGAGAGAGCCTCCTGGAGAGGATTGTCATTTGGAAGAAGGAAGATGGAAAGAAATGGGCTCTCATTTGGTTGGAGGCTTATGATTAGAAAACAGCCATCTCCAGGAGAGATGGATCCATTTCCCAGGGACTTCCACACATCACCTACTTCTAGATAGTGGGGAAATATTGTTCTTAGCCATTCAAGTAGTGGAAGAGAAAATTCTAAGGGTATATTTTATCAGAGCCATAACTAGAGCAGTACAACTGGGGCTTTATCTCAGGGTACTGAAGTTCCAAGGGTCCACAGGCTCAGAGGATCATGGAAGGAGCTGAAGGATACTTTAGGGGTCACAGAGTCTAATTCCCTCATTTGACAGATGAGGAAACTGAGGCCCAAAGAAATTTGGGGTCACACAGCTGGTAAGCACCTGAGGCAGGATCTTGACTTTTTGCCCAACACTCTACCCATTAAGCCTTCCCACCGTCCCGGGGTGCATCCTTCCCCTGCAGTTGTACCCTAGGTGAACTCTGTGTCTCGCCCCACTGAATATAAAATTCCCGGGTGTGGCTCTATATTTTATAAGCAAATGGATCCTGGTAAGCCTGGAGATTCATGGCCTGACTCAAAAGAGACAGTGATCCCTACAGGGCCTGGTGCCTGGCAGGAACTGTAAGAATATTTATCCCAGAAGAGAATGAGCTTCCCTCACATGGGGACAATGAGATACAATGACAGGTCACTAGATTTGAAGTCAGAGATCATGTATGACCTTGACCAAGTCAGTGTTCTCTCTGGGCATCACTTTCCTTATCTGTAATCACGAAATAAATCAGCAAGAATTTATGAATTTGCATAATGCTCTGGAACTGGAGACACTTGCTAACTGTATGTGACCCTGGGCAAGTCACTTGGACCCTATTTGCTTCAGTTTCCCCAACAAGAAAATGAGGATAACAGCACCTTCCTCCCAGATTGTTGTGAGGATCAAATAAGAAAATATTTACAAAGTATCTTGCAAATCTTAAAGCACTATAGAAATGTTTTTGTTATTAATGGACCAGACACTATTCTAGGCACTGAAACTGAATGTGAGGACCTGCCCAAGGAGAAGGTTCGACTCACTAGGCAATGTCCTTTCCAGTCCAGAGCTCTGTGGGTTGATTCTCTTCCCCCCAACCTTCTCAATATTCTCCCAAGTGGCTTCATCACCCTCCCTTTTGCAGCAGCAGCAGCAAGAACACTTCGCAGCCAGGTGCCTGCCTGGCCTGAATGCTAAACTGAAAGGGAAAAAATCCCAATCATGGCCCCTGCTTCAAGGAGCTTAGAATCTCTGACAGAATGCCAAAGTGGGGGAGCTGGAAGCTGAGCCCTCTGACACAGACAGAGGAGAATGGTCTTTCTGACATAGCCTGCCAGTGGTCCCATCCACAGTGGCTTTAAGGGCCCCAGACCTTTCCCATGTTGCTTGTCCCCAGATTATCCTGTCTGCCTGTTCTTGTTTGGACAGAGTTGTTTGCATCTCATCTCCTCCAGGAGCCTGGCAGCTCCTTGGGGGCAGGGATTGGATTGTTTTGTCTGGGTTTGTGGGGGTGGGGTTTTCTTCATATCTCTAGCACTTAGGACAGTGCCCAGAACATGATGAACTGGAACAATGGTGCCAATAGCCAAACATGATCCTCCAAATATGGCCTGACAAGGAAACAAGCTCTCTAACATAGCTCAAGATGGCATTGGCTTTGAACCCAAGTGAAAGTCTCGGCATTTCTCTCTAGTGGACTGCATTTTATTAGATGCAGCCCAATGCTCTAGCCTGTCAACATTTTATTAGATCTTGCTCTGTCATGCAGTGTGTTACTGATCCCCCTAGCATTGAGTCATCTGCAAATTTTATAAACATGGCATGTACATCTCATTCAAGTCATCTATACCAGTCATGCCTTTATCAAAATGTCAGCTAGAATGGGACCAAGGATAGGTCCCTGGGGCACACCACTGGAGACCTCTTGCCAAGTTGACAGATCCATTAATAACCATTCTTTGCATTAAAACATTCAACTAGGTCTAAATTATTCTAATTGTATTATCATCTAATACGAATGTCTCTGTCTTCTCTAGAGGAAAGTACCAATTACTTTTTCAAATGTGTGACTAAAATCCAGGTAAACTATATTGATGCACTCCCCAGTAACCTTATCAACAAAAGAAATTTAATTAGTCTGACCTGGTAGGCTCCATAGGAAGCCAAGTTTAGAATCAAAGATTCTTTCTCTAGGTGGTCATGAAGCATTTCTTTAATGACAAGGGATGATCATGGACAAAATCCATTTGGAACTCCTTCCTTCAGCCCAGTTTGGTTTGTAGATTCATAGAATCTCAATGTGGTCCTTGGAGGAAGTGGTAGGCAGAAGTCCTTAGGCTGAGCCTTGTTAATAAAAAATACTAGATAGATGGGTGGGTGGATGGATGGGTAGGTAGAATATTTTTTTATTAGCTGCTTTCTATACTAGGCACTGGTAACACATATTAAAATGAACAAGGCAGATCCAAGCTTCAAGGTACTTACCTTCTAATGAGGGAAGATGATTCATAAAAGAGAACTAAATAGGGGCGGCTAGGTGGCGAAGTGAATAGAGCGCCGGCCCTGGAATCAGAAGGACCTGAGTTCGGAGCCGGCCTCCGACACCTAATCGGAACAAACAAAAGCCTAGCCGTGTGACCTTGGGCAAGTTACTTAACCCCAATTGCCCTAAAGGGGCGGCTAGGTGGAACAGTGAGTAAGAGCTCCGGCCTCGGAGTTTGGATGACCCGAGATCAGATCCGGCCTCAGAAAATGAGCACCCACGCATAAATCAAATGACTAGCCGTGTAACCTTGAGCAAGTTACTTAACCCCAATTGCTTTAAAAAAAATAAAAATAAAATAAAAAAAAAAGAGAACTAAATAGTGGGGAAAGGGAAGATGACTTGGAAAGCTTGTGCATGATCACAATCAATGTAGCTCAGAAAAGAAGGGAAAGGATCAACTGGAAAGGAAAAAAATTTTTGGTATCAAATGCCTCTAATGAGGTCTGAGCAACAGTGTGATACATTGGAGAGGACCTCAAAGTCCACTTTGGACAATTGCTACCTAGGTGACTTCGGGCACAATATTGAATTTCTGAACCCCAGTTAATTCATGTATAAAATGAAGGGGTTGGACCAGTGGCCTCTCAGGTCCCTTCCAGCTCCAGAGCTATGATATTCTCATTTGAAGATACAGTGAATTAAAAATATCTAAGATCAAGATCCATTCCTCAATAAATAGATACCTAAAGGTATGAACAAGAATTCTTAAAGAATTGCAAACTATTAACAGCCATCTGAAAGATTGACCATGAAGGAGTCAGAAGGGTAATGTAAATTAAATTAATCGGTTTCTCCTTACACTCCCAAAATGAGCAAAGATGAAAATGATAGTGTAGAGGGGCTGCAGAAAATAAAAGCAAATGGCAAGGGATTATCGTGGACAAATCCAAGAGTTGAGGAAATGCACTTCTCTCCCTTTTTGTAGAGATGGAGGATTATGGGTATGTACATATTGCATATACTGTTAAGTACAGATGATTTGGTCTTGCTAAATTGCTTTTCTCTCTCTCTCTCTCTCTCTCTCTCTCTCTCTCTCTCTCTCTCTCTCTCTCTCCTCCCTCTTTTCTGTCTCTTTTTCTATTTCTCCTCTCTCTCTCTTTGTCACTCTGTCTTCTTCTTTCTGTCTCTTCCTCTTCTACCCTTTCTACGTCAATAAAAAATGATTTTTTAAGAGGTAGCCAGAGTGGTGGACCTGAAAGAATATTGGATTTGGAGTCAAACATCATGAGTTCAAATCCAAAGACTGTCATTTAACTACTAATGTGACTTTAAGTAAGAAACCTTATCTCTCAGGGCCAAAATTGGTTCACTGGTGCCTGAGACAATATTTAAACTCTGGTCTCCTCCCTCAAAGGTCAGCAAACTGTTTTCCTTGCCATTTGGCCCCCTTTAAGGCACACAATGTTGGCTTAATCTTCCTTTGCTGCCCTCCCAGGTGGGTAGATGCTGAGTTATGGCAATCAGGGAAATTTTTACAGCTGCTCCCTTGTGTTGCAAACAATGAGAATGGTGGATGGAAACCATAAACCATCGGCGGTGGATTTTTGCAAACATTTCGATTTTTTTCCCATTCCTCTTTTGGGATGTTTTGATTTCTTGTTCATGTCAGAAAAACCAGTCTATCATGCTAGGCTTGTATGAAATGTGGGCCTTAAATCAATGCAGGCTTCACAGGCTCTCAGATCTAGTAGCTTTTTATAGCTGGGTCCTTTCTTTGTCTCCCCTCCCTTAGATGGAGGGAGAAATGCTAAGGAAACATGCCCTGCTCTAGCTCAGAGAGATGGGATATTCAGCAGTTTTTAACTTTAGCCCCAGAGAGAATAGTCGACAAATAGAAAATTCTACCAGAGACTAATAGCCAATAGATAGTTCCAGAAATTTTAGGCCTCATTAGCAAACTTCCCAAGTGAAAAAAAAAAAACAAACAACTTCAGGCTTGCAACTCAGGGTTAGTTGCTTTGACTTTAACATGGCCTGAAAGATGTAAGTGGAAGGACAGCCTTCTGTTGTGGTGGCAGGGAAAATCCAGAACAGTGGCTGCCATGGGGTGAATGGGGCATCTGGGGGTGTGCTTCCTTCTCATGGTGCCCGCCCTCCCTACCCCTTGCCTCATGGTTCTCTGCCAGTGTACTGCCATTATGGGGCAGCCAGGCCCAACTACCACCACCCAGGGTCACATTGCCATGACTCTCCTTTAGTGTGGTTCAGTGTCTTCCCCAAGCCCTGATGTTACAAAGGTCTGACCATTCCTTCTCTCAGTGGGACTACAGCTGTGGTAGCATGGTAAAAGCAGCCCTTCTGCAGCCTGCCATCAAAACAAGAAAAGAAAACTGCCCCAGATAAGATGTTCCTGGTTACCACCCTGAGAACTTCCATGTCAGTGTACAAAACTGGAGCTTCTCAAACACTGTTTAAACCTCAGTTCTCGGTCTCCTTCTCAGGCCTTGGAAAGCTCTCTGTGTTCTTGAATTTCCAGTGGGAATGAGAAAATCAACTCCTGGAATCTCAGCCAAGATTCTCAATCAGAGAATCACTGCAGTGTTGAGTCAGCCTCGTTTGTCTGTAGAGTGCATAGAGCACAGACCTGAAACCCTCAGACTCGTGCTTAAGTCCTTGCTCCCTCCTCACTAGCAGGCTGACACTGGGCAAACTGCTTGGCTTCTCTGGGGGGTTTCTCAGTCTTTTCATCTGTAAAATGGGAATAATGCCTGAAGCTCAGGATTCTTATGAGCTGCTGAGTCCTGGTTAGAGTGGCTGCTCCACGGCTTCCCCCATGTGTGGATGCTAAGGTCACCTGCCCTTGGAGCCTGATGGCACCACCCTTTTATGCATGCCAAGGGGGTTGTTTCTTGGCTCCCTGACTGTTATTTCTCATTCCTCGTTTAGCTTGTCAGTGGTGCAGACCCCCCCACCCAATGCCCTGCACCGCTGGTGATGGTCCAGCCTCCTATTAGGGCCATGTCATCCACTTATACATGTTTGGTACATGATCCCCACCCCCCCCCAACCTCAGGTTAGAGGTCTTTTGAGAACAATGGGAGCTCTCTCTTCCTTCTGTCTCCATACCCTCCTCTTTCAGTGCATAACTACATTTCCTGCTTACGTCAGCCTTACTGCAGAATCCAGGGGATTCAGGGGATTCCGGGTTTTTCCCTCTATACCTTGCATTACCCCTGGGGCAGCTGAGTTAGCTTATTCAAATTAAAAAAACAAAAAAAAAAACCCAAGCTACTCACCCAATTTGTATTCACACTTGTGAGTCAGTCCCCTGGTGCTACCTCAGACTCCAGGAGTGCCCCTTTGGGGCCACCCTCCTCAAACAAAAGTTTACAAACTTCCATTAAAGAGAAGTAGGCTCAGCTAACTCTTAGAGGAAGTATTTGCTAAGGTGACATATTAGAAAGATTAGGTATAAAAGCTTTCCTCCCACAAATCTTGGGCATATTCTGTCCCCAACAGGCACAGCATCTATGGGAAGGAGGATGGGTTCAAACTTAGACTATGCTCATGCATCAGTGTTAATTTACAAATTATAGAACTAAATCTTCCTGTTTGCTGTTGGGCTGGGCTTGCTCCTCTCTGTGCAGAGCATCTTCTGAACTGATCAATCCATTGTACTCCCTGGTTTTGCTCCTCGATGAATAACTGGAGTGCCTGCCACTTCCTGCTTCCTATTCAAGTGAAATCCTGTGGGAATGGATTGCTTTGCTCAGATTAGGCCAGGACTGAAGATAGCCTCCCTGGTTCTGTAACCTCAAAGCCTTGGCTAGTCATCACAAGTAAGTGGAAGTAGGTAAGAGAAAGGAGGCTAAGAGTTGAGACTTCTCACAAATCTTTTCATGACTGGGTACCTTGGTAAGAGATCTCCCTCTAACTTATGGCGACTGTCCAATATGTTTTCCAAACTTTCATCTCTGCAGGTTAGGTAATAACTAGGCAATGTTCATTTGCTTAAAAACTACTGAACAGTTCTAAGGTTTGGGGTTCCCCATTTTTTTTTTAATTCTAAGGTTCTCTTGTGGTTCTATGTAGATAAGTGGCAGAGGAAAAAGTACAGATGGCCTTGGGGCAAATTCATTATCTCTTGTCAGTTCAGATGTTTTCTTGGCTTTTTCATATGTAAATGTGCTAAAGTCTCAAATCCTTTAGGCTGCACAATTGAATCTACACAAAGTTTTGTATCCATTATAAGCTGGAGAATGATCCCCTCACTGCAGAAAAGCTTATTCTACTAGGAGCAAACACAATCTCATTGTATTGTCTCTATAAATTGCCCCTTACAACCTGCAAATCTAATCCAATGGAAGGGGCATAGCTTAACACTGAAGCTACAACACTCTAGAACAGTAGCATCTGGACTCCTGGAAAAAGGAGATTTGTCAACCCTGCTACAGGAAAAGTACTTCCTTTTAATGAATCCAGGCCTGTGTATAGACTCCATGCCCCTTTATAGACTTTTGGAGCCCTCTTCAGTCTTCCCTTAGCACCTCTCCCCGTCCTTTCAACTGAGAACCTCACCTCATACTTCACTGATTAAAAAGAAGCCCATCTCTAAGGTCTCTTTCTTCCTCCCTTCTCTTCTCCCATCATTCGGGAGTCTCTCCCCCCTTTCCTCTTTCACTCCTATCTCCCAGGAAGAGGTAGCCCTTATCCCGGCCAAGGCCAACCACTCTTCATCATCCTGTTCCACCACCTTCCCCAGCAGATTGAGTCTCCTCTCATTCCACGAGCTAAGTCATTTCCAGTCTCTCCCTATCTACTGGCTGTTTCCTTGTTGCTTTACAAACAAGTCCATGTTTCTTTAATACTTAAAAAAAAAAGCAGCAACAACCAAAGCCCTCCCTTGGTCCAAACCCCCAACTCTCACCATAGCATTTCCTCCCTTGCATTGCTGCACTCTTTGAAAGTCCGTTTGCACTCAGGGCCTCGACTCTCTCCTCACCACCTCTTTTAAACCTTCTGTCCTTAGTCTTCCAATCTCATCATTCAGCTGAAATCGTGGTCCTCAGTTACCCAGTTGTGACTCTCTCTTAATTGCCAAAACCAATGACCTTTTCTCAGTCCCTATCCTTCTTGCTCTCTGAAGCCTTAGATGCTGTGGCTCATTCTCTTCTCTTGGATGCTCTCTGCTGGCTAGGTTTTTGTGACACACTCCCTCCTTGCCCTTTGCTGGATCTCCAGCTCATGCCTCCTAGCCAGGAGTGGCCTCTCTCCCTCCATACTGTTGGTTGCTGATCTGATCAGTTCTCATGGATTTCAGGAACACTTCTATGCAGATAATTCCCAAATCCACTTATGCAGCCCCAACCCTCCAGACTTCCAGTCCCACATCTCCAGCTGCCTATGGGACATCTCAAGCTAAATGATCGTGGACATCTTAAAGTCCAAAACTGACCTCATTAACTTCTCTGCTTGCCAATGTCCCTGTTATTGCCAAAGGCACCACCATCCCCCAGTCACTCCAGCTCTAAACCTTCTCACTCAGACTTATCTCACCTACACTGTTTGTTGCTAGTCTTCTTTCTACTTTCACATCACTCATACTCTCCCTCCTCTCCACCCACCTCACACTTCTTATGACCCCTCCCCTCTTCATTGCGTCCTCCAATCAGCTGTTAGAGTGATCTCCCTAAAGCACAAGTCTGACTATATCCTCCCCAGAAAATAAACTCCAGAGGCTCCTTATCACCCACAAGAACAAATACACCTTTCAAAGCCCAATCCCCAGCCACTTTTCCAGTCCTCTTAGACTTTAGCTCCTATACTCTGAGATCTAGAGGCACTAGCCGAGGCCATTCTTCACACAAAATGCTCCATCTTTTAACTTCATCACCTGCCACCCCACCCCCCATGCTTGGAACGCTGCACTTGTCACCTCCACCTCATGAATTTCTTCCTTGAAAACTCAGTTCTAATCCTGCCTTCTGCAAGTCTTCTGCCCAGTCCCCCACACCCCTCCCACCACTGCTCATGCCTTCCTCTGAGATTGATACTGTATGTCTTGTTTGAATGCTGTCTCTCATTAGAATTTAAGCTCTTGACACCCTCTAAGAGGAAAGAAAGAAAGAAAGAAAGAAAGAAAGAAAGAAAGAAAGAAAGAAAGAAAGAAAGAAAGAAAGAAAGAAAGAAAGAAGAAAGAAAAAGAAAGAAAGAAAAGAAAGAAAGAAAGAAAGAAAGAAAGAAAGAAAGAAAGAAAGAAAGAAAGAAAGAAAGAGAGAAAGAAAGAAAGAAAGAAGGAAAGAAAGAAAATTAATTCTTTTGAGAGCCAGGGATTCTTTTTGCCTTTCTCTGTATCCCTAGTGCCCACTACTATGCCTGGCACATAGTAAGACCTCAATAAATACTCATTGACTGACTATTAACTGACATGGAAACTTTGGTGTCTGGCTAGGATGAGAAGTAGAAAATAAAGAATTACAGACAGAAATACAAGGGGACTAGAGGTCAAAGGCAGGAAAAAGAATTCTCTGCTTGTGCATAAGGTGGAATGATTCCACTGCAGTGGGCCCAGTGTGTGGGCTGCATTTCCCTAAGGAGCCCCAGAGAGATTGCAAGGGGTCTTCAAATACATAAACACACTGCACATTGCCATTTTGATCTCTCTTTAGCTCCACGAAAATATGCAACATGACTCAGGCTAATAAATAAGCGTCTGTAAGGCTGCATAAATAACGCCTCTCAGATAGACGCACTCTTTTTCAAATGTATGCAGATGCTGCTGCAGTGAATAAAATACAAATTTATTTAAAAGCATTACTGAATTCCAAATAGGTTTTTGTTCATGAATTTTCTCCACCAACAGACACTAATTGTACAACTACTATCGTGTGTGAGTGCATGAAATTTTTTATGATTAAAAAGGAGTTCCCATTTTTGGAAGTCCACACTAGCTTCAAGTCAGGAGGACCTGAGTTCAAATCTTGCCTCTGACATATACTGGCTGGATGACCCTGGGCAAATCACTAAACTCTTCATTGTTCTAGGCAACTTTCTAAGACTATAGGTTACAGCATAGGTACCAGCCTGCATTGGTGACGAGAGTTTCTTCACCCAATTTCCCAAGCCAATGAAATCACAGGTCAAGACCTTCTCCCTGAACTCCTGAAAGTAGGGAGAGAATAACTAAGTAATACTCAATGTATCCATTATTTTCATGTTAGTCTCATCTAAGAAAGAGTTTTTGAATTTCTATTAAACGGGTTTTTACTAGTAATAAAGAAAAAAGAGCCCCCTGTACTCAAAAAGGTTAAGAACTGCTGCTCTCTGAGCATTTTCTCTTTTGGTCTCCCCTTGTTCTCTCCCTCTGCTCCCCTCACCTCCCCCAGGGTTTTCTGTGGTTTGTAAGTTGTCTGGATAAAGCTGTAATAAGCACAGTGTGAATAATTAATGCCATAAGAATGAAACAGGCAATGCTAGAATTGTGAGCTTCTCAAAAGCTGGAAGTACCTGGTGTTTCTGATTTCCATAGACTTCAAGGGGCCGGCCCTGAAAATCATGTTTCCCACTGAGCTGCACCCCCCGCTGCCATTCTGTCCTCCATACTGACTCGTTTGACGTCATGTCAAACCTAAGAGAAGCTAAAGCCAATCACCTCTGTGCTCTCTCATCCTCACCCCAGCTACTTTTTCTCCTGCCAGATTTCCTCCCCACCCCCTTTTCTTGCTCCAGATGAATACTCAAATCAAGCACCCCCCACCCCATTGCCATGTAAAGGGCCATGTCTGAATAACTTCCCTACTTTTCCAAACATCACTTTTTTAACTTTCCAGACGGTAATTCTCTTCCAGAACCATCCACTTCCCTATATATCTTATCCTTTCCATTCAAATGTAAGTTTCTTGAGGGCAGGAACCATCCAGGCAACAAGGATTTATTAAGCACGTACTATGTGTTAGGAATTGTTCTAAGAGCTGGGGACACAAAGAAGTCCCAAGACAGCCCTTGTTCTTAAGGGTTATCTTGATTTTGATTTTGTATTCTCAGTACTTAACACAGTGCCCAGCATACAGTAAATACAGTAAATAATAAGAGTTCTTCAGTCATTCATCGAAAACACCCCTTTGGGTGTTTCAAAAGATGGCTTTGTGTAGTAAGGGTGCCTTGGTTATGGAGATATTGCTAAGCATGACCTTGTCTTTGTCTTCTCTAATCAGGATCATCACCAAGGGCTGAGGGAAGGGGGACCCCAGGAAAAACCAGTTCATTCTTCCATTCTACCCTCTGATCTCAGATACAGCCCGCCGCAGCAAATCCTCCGCCTCGTTTCTGTACAAGACAAGAAAAGAAGAGTTTGGAGGGAAGAGGAGGGCTCTGGGAGAAGGGGTTGGTTAGTGGGGCTCCTCAGCAACTTCACTTCCAGGCCCATCTCCTGCCACCAAGTTCCCCCTGTCCTCAAGCCAAAATGATTTGGCTTCTTTGATGTTCTCTGTTTCTTGCTCAAAGGCATCTGGGAGCAGAGCTTGGAGTCAGGAAAGCCCTAGTATAGTCTTGCCTCAGACACTAGCTGCATGACCTCTCTCATCCTCAGTTTCCCTATCTGTAAAGTGGGGATAATAATGGTACCTACCATCCAAGATTGTAGTGAGGATCAATTGAAATAATATTTGTCAAGGACTTTGCAAACCTTAAGGTGCACATACATATTAACTATTAATATTGTTAGTGTAGCCCTTTATGCTATAAAAACATAATTTACTACCATTGCATCATGAACATGCTTTTCCCAGTAATCAAGGATGACCCTGAGGTAACAAATCTTTTAACTGCTCCTTATAGAGCTACAGATACAGGAAAGGATTGGGGGAGGGAGAGGTCCTCCTCTGGGCTTAAAGTTGATGGTTGGAAAGAGTTAAAGGCATTTAAATGCCTGTTGAGTACACACCACTGAACTTGGTGTTCGGGATACAGAGACTTAAACAAAAGGCTTTTGCCTTTAAGAAACTTACATTCTACTTGTAAGGGTGAACTCAAAGCTGTTTTAGGTTTTAGGTGGCCAGATATTCTTATGAAAGATCATGTAGGTGACTAGAGGGAAAGAAAGAAAGAAAGAAGAGAGGGAGGGAGGAAGGGAGGAAGGAAGGAAGGAAGGAAGGAAGGAGGGAAAGAGGAAGGGAGGGAGGAAGAGTTTAGTACCTGAGGGGAAATTTTCCAAATACTTTCTGTCTAAAACAATAAAGAAACATACAGGCCACTCTATAAACGAGAGGTTCTTAATGTTGGTTCTGTAATTTAAAAAAATGCTTTGATAACTCTGTTTCAGTAGAATTGTTTTCCTCTGTAGGCCTGTTTTGTTTTTTGGGGATTTTTAATCTTATGCACTTAAAGACATGATTCTGAGAAGGCTCTGTGGGTTTACCTGCTGGCCAGGACTACAGCCGTAGTCAGAAGCTCCATAGCCCCACCACCTAGGAGGCTGACCCTGGCAGAGGAAGTACAGTGGGGCAGCATGTTTCAGATCTGGAAGGATCAAGGCAATGCTCTCAGCAGAAGACCCTTGGGGCCCTGCAGGCAGAGAAGTGGCTTGCTTCTCCATGCTATGCCCTGGCTGTGTATTCTCTAGGGTGCTTCTGCCCTTTTCACTGATGTTTTCAGGGTGTTTTTAGGGGCATGTGCCCTGAGTTTCTTAGGGAAATGTATTGCAAGTTTTCTTCCTGGGTCACTTGATTGGGCCTTTGTTCTGATACAGTGATCAGCCATGATTCTGATGATGTGAAATGCTGCTCACCTCCTGACAGAGAGGTGTTAATAACAACAGCAACACTGATGTATAGAGCACCTATTGTGTGCTGGACACTGTCTGCTAGGCACTTTACAATTATGATCTCATACGATCCTGGGAGGGGTGTGCTCTTATTGTCCCCATTTTACAGATGAGGAGACTGAGACAAACAGATGACTTGCCCAGGGTCCCACAGCTACTAAGTGTCTGGGGATGGATTTGAACTCGGGTCTTCCTGCCTCCAGGCCCGGAGCTTTACTCATTCTGGTGCCGCCTTGCTGCTGGTGGGCTCAGGATGTGGACTGAGGCATACGTTTTAGGCGGTTGTCCAAATGATCAATTGTTTTGGTTAACTCTGCTTATTTGTTACAAGGGCTTTGCTTTGCTTTTTTCCCAGTGGGTGAGAAGAGATAGGAGGAAGAGTAAATCAATGCTTGTTAATTGAAATACATTTTAATTTTTAAAAACAAGTGCCTTTGCTTTGCATAATTGCTTTGCTTCCTCTGACTGTTACCGGGAGGCACCCCAGGAAGGGCTCAGGAACTCTGGTTGAACAGAATGGACGCATGGAGCGACCTTGAATCTGGACTGGCCTTTTCTGGGAGTTTGGGAGTCAGGCTGCTACATGCTGGACAGGGTATGAGGCTCCTTGAAATCCCTTAAATCAGCTTCTGCTCACTGTGGAGTCATGACGTCGAATCTGCCAGTGTGCTGCCCTTGGAGAAAGGAGATCTGGGTTCCAGTTCTGACTCTCTCTTCCAGAGGAGCACCTACAGACAAATCCCATCACACCTCAGCCCTGGTACAGAATGGGGATAATGACGCTTGTATTTGCCATCCCACTGGGCTGTTGTGATGATCAAATGAGAGATTGCAGGTGAAACTCTTTATGCACAAATGCAAGCTACCACTATTATTATTATTAAACACTAAGCTGACTTCAAAGCAATGTATCTTGCAGATGGGGGAGATTAAGGCGCCAAACCCCAATTCCCTCACCTCATCCTACTTTATTAGGGCTGCTGCTTTCAGCAGCTGCTATTGGGAGCTGTCTGCCTAAATCATGTCCTTTCTGCTCTCTGGCTGGTGAAAAATTGGTGTTTTGTGTGTCTCCCAAGGAAGGAGATTAGACTAGAATGCTGGTGAAGCCCTGCCCCCACCTCCCCTCTGCAGCTGCCTCTACCTTCCCCAGATGCAGGACTCTGGCTCTGCTGTTCCCTGTTCCCCTCTACGAGCTTCCTTGTAGCTCTGGGGCCAGGCAGAGCCCCAGACATGGGAAAGGAGATTGCACGACGTGAGAATACCAATTCTGTGGGATCGAGGGGCTGATGACGCAGCCTCTCCTTATCCGGACTGTTTGACGTGGGCTTACTTACGCAGGCAGAGCGGAGAGGGAGATCAGAAACGTGATTAGGGTCTCTGGCACGTCTGGGTACACACACACACACACACACACACACACACACACGTTTGTATTCCAGTCCTCTTTTCTCTCTTGCACACATGTGTATGAGTATAAATCTGCTCCTACACTAGCCGTTTATTCTCCAGCACTTTCCTCTCTTGTGAATAGAAACATATTCACACATATAGATATACATAAACATGCATAAATATATATTTACACATATATACCAATGGGTTTGTTTTCTAATCCCCCTCTTCCACACGTGTGCATGAGCACAAACACACAAATCCTCAATACAATCACTAGTGTTTTGATTATCTTTCCTCTCTCACGCGTGTATAAAAGCTCCCAAAACATAAATATGTGGATTCCTACAAAGCTTTATATGAACCAAACAGATTTTATTGGAATCCTGAGATAGGTCTTCCTTTTCTGCTCAGTTAACTTGAGAATCATGAGGTGGGGGGAAGGAGAGGAGAGAAGAGAGATGGAAGCTGATGTCTGTGAAGGCCAGGGGCCACAGGCCAAAGAGCCGGCAGGGCATTGTTGGGAGGGAGGGGATTGGCACAACTCCCACCACCAGCAGCAGCATCTTGGCCCTTCCTCCACTCCATGTACTAATGAGACAGAGAGAACAAAAGTGCAGAGTCAGCAGAGATCTGAGTTAGATTCCTACCCATGTTGCTTACCAGCCATTTGCCATCAAACAGGTCACTTACCTTTTCTATATCTCAGTTTCTTCCTCTGACAATAATGCTAGAGTTTCTGCCTCCTAGACTTGATGGGAAGCTCATGGGATCATTAGAGGTGGCTAGATGTGACGACCTCATTTGACAGTGACAACATAAAGTCTGCATTGGAGAAGTGACTTGTCTTAAGTCACACAGCCAGGAAGTTTCCAAAGCAGGATTCAAACTTAGGACTTGTGGCTTCCCAGGCCAGCACTTTGTCCACCATACTGAGCTGCCTTTCACATGAGATAGCAAATGTGAAAAAGGGCTTTGCTTCAAGCACTGTACCCATACCGTTCCCTCCAGTGACTCCTAGGAACGCACACAGACAAAGCAAACACCATTTCAGGTACTGACCCCCCACCAGAAATCAGTGATACTTGGATGGTGGGAGCCTCTGCCACTTCTTAAAGAATTTTAAGAAGCTGATTTGCCAGATCAGGATGGACCAGATACAAAATGGTGAAGAAGGAAAAGACTGACTTCAGCCCCTTTCTCTTTTGTAGCCATAGAAGCTGAGAGTTCCCTGGGCCCTTGGGGGCCCTTAGGTCCAAATCCTCCCCAAAGCAGGGAGCCCACCCACAGCCCCCCATCTAGTATCATTCATCCCTTATGCCCCTGACCCATCATACATTTATTCATGTCAAAATTTGTTAATTTTTACATGCTTCCTATGTGCTGAGTCTAGAGTCAGGAAGAACTGAGTTCAGATCTAGCTTTGGATGTTTGCTAACTGTGTGACCTTGGGCAAGTCACTTAACCTCCACCTGCCTCAGTTTCCTCATCTGCAAAATGAGGATAATAATAGCACCTACCTCCCAGGGCTGCTGTGAACATTTAATAAGATAATATTTTTAAAGCACTTAGCAAACCTGAAAGCAGGCTTTCATATAGCTAAGTTCCAGGTTTGCTAAGTACTTTACCCATTGCAGTCCCCCTTTGCACAGCCTTGTCCTTGCCTTCTCCCAGACTCTAGGTCATTCAATGGGAGCTCCTGCTTCTATCTCATAGAAAGACATCTCATAGAGGACACCTCCTTCCACTATCTCTTCCTTCACACTTGTCTCCCATGACGAGATAATCCTTCCCCAGCATGTGACTTGTCCTCTTCAAAAATGAAGGATGAAGGGGCAACTAGGTGGCACAGTGAATAGAGCATCAGCCCTGGAGTCAGGAGGATCCGAGTCTAAATCTGGCCTCAGACACTTAACACTTACTAACCATGTGACCTTGGGCAAGTCACTTAACCCCAATCGTTCTGCCTTCCCCCTTGGAAGAAGGAGGAGGAGGAGAAGAAATAGAGAGAGAGAGAGAGAAAGAAAGAAAGAAAGAAAGAAAGAAAGAAAGAAAGAAAGAAAGAAAGAAAGAAAGAAAGAAAGAAAGAAAGAAAAGAAAGAAAGAAAGAAAGAAAGAAAGAAAGAAAGAAAGAAAGAAAGAAAGAAAGAAAGAAAGAAAGATGACTTATAAAAAGAAGACTTATAAGTAGGAAAAGAATGTGGCCAACACAAGGTAGCTAACAAATTAAGTGACTCCATCATCAGAGGAAGATCGTAGGATCATAAATTTAGAAGGTTCCTTCTTAGCCATTGAGTCTAACCCCTTCCTTTTACATATGGGGAAACTGAGGCTGACTGAGGTCAAGTGATTTATGTGGAAACACTCATCCAGGAAGCACCTGAGGCAGGACCTGAATTCAAGTCTTCCTGACTTCCAGGAACATGGACCTGGGATCTCTCCAAGCATAGGGCAAAGACTTAGAATCCAGTGAGAACTGGAACCATTGAAGGGTTGTGCCTTTTCTGCAAAGACCTCCAGTTGTTTTCTCATGTATCTTGGTAATCCTTTGTGGAGTAGCAAGAGCCAATCAGACACAGAGACTAACTCTATTCACCATCTTACTTCCTTGCCTTCTCCTCTGTCCTAGCTCTCCAACCCTGAGCCCCTTGGTTCTCATTTCCAGGGGCTGAGAGTTATGACATATCCCATGCTGACCCTTCAGTTGGCTTTTCATTTTTTTTAAAGAGACACCAGAATCCCTGAGATGTAGTCATCAGAAGGGCATAAACACTCAACTTCCCCCCTTACATCAGATAGGGGAGGCAGTTGTGATGAGGAAGAAAGGGGGTCGCTGCCTAACAATCAGTGAGTCATTCAACAAGTATTTCTATGTGAGGAACATTGGGGATATAAAGAAAGGCAAAAACATAGCACCTGCACTCAGGAAGCTCCCATTCTAATGAGGGAGACAACATCTAAATAATGGGGGGATGTATGTGTATGTATATGTATACGTGTGTGTTATATATGTGTATATATACATACACATATAAACAGAGTATAGGAAAGGCCATCTCAAAGGGGAAATGACTGGCAGTGAGGGGGCTGGGAAAAGCCTCTCACAGAAGATGGGATTGAAGCTGAATCTTGAAGAAAGCCCGAACTGTCAGGAGGCAGAGGGGAGGAGGGAGAATGCTCTGGGCCCGGGGTGCAACCAGTACAAAGGTGCCCAACTCCTGCACCAAGGTCTCCTCCGCCACCTTCCAGCTTTTAAGTTCACGTACAAAAGAAGCCCCCTGAATCCAGTAGGGTGGCAGGGTCTTGTAAGAATGGGGTCAGGACTGCTGGAATTCCGAATGACTGAGGAAAGCGAAGGAAGGACAACAAAAGGGAAGTTTCTGTATTGACAAAATGAAGTCAGGGGAGAGAATAATCCTGCCGCTCAGTGTGAAGGATACAATGACAACCCAAGAGAAGAGAAGGCTCGCTGCTTTGCCTCTGTTGTATTCTCCACCAAAGAGAATGTTCTTTAGCCTGGAAAGGACCAAACAAGAATGGCAAAAATGGGAGCTGGGGGGAGTAAAGAGATGAGAAAGGAGGTTGGAAAATAACTGTTAGCAGCTTGTGATGAGGTCAAGTCTCCAGCACAATAGAAATTACTCCAGAGGTGCAGAAGGACCTGGAGGATGGCACAACTGAGTCCATGTCAGCAACGCTTGGAAGATTGCAGAGGCTAGAAGTGGCCCCACACAAAGACCAGGAAAGAATGAAGGCTGCAAAGCAGAGTGCAGTGAGTTCGGCTCTCTCTTCCTGCAAAATCTGAGTGGGAGGAGAGAGGCTGAGGAAGCAGTCACTACCTAGAGCAGTTCATGCACGGGCACACATGTGGTACATGCCATATCCACATGTGCACGCGTGTGTGTACAGATACGTGTACACCTGTGTGTATATTCACACACATGAATCAACATGTACACACAATCCATCTGTGTATGTGTTTATGTATAAATCTATAGGACATGTATCTTTGTACACATATGTGTATATGAAATCTGGCCTTTCTAGAAGGAGTTTGAAATCGCAGTAATAATAGTTAGCTTTTTTTGTAGCATTTTCAACCTGTCAAAGCACTTTAGCTGGATTCTCTCATTCAATCATTTTATTCTCACCACAACCCTGGGAAGTAGAAGCTATTGTTACCCTCATTTCACAGATGGGAAAATTGAGGCAAATAGAGCTCAATTGATTTGTCCAAGGTCACTCAGCTAGTAAATGTCTGAGGCAGGACTTGAGCTCAGGTCTCCTGACTATCCCCTGGGTCACCTAGCTGCCCTGTGCAGATAAAGTGGCTAAAAAATTCACTCTTTGAAAGTAAAGACTTTGCCTGTTTCTTAATAGGTCAAAGATTTTTTTAAAAGGTACCAAGGCACAAAAAAAACACTCCAATGTTTATAGCAGTGGTTTTTGTGATGACAAAGACTGGCAAACAAAGTCAACGGTCATTGGTTGGGGAATTTAACAGAATATTGTGGTGCTGTAAGAAACAATCAATATAATGAATACAGAAAAGCCTGGAAAGATCAAAATGAACTGATGCAGAGTGAAGTCAGCAGAACCAGGAAAACAATACCCAGAGTGGTTACAACAGCATGAAGAGAAAGAGCAGCAAGAATCAAACAAAAGAAAACAGACACTGTATAATTGGAATGATCAAGTTGGGTCCCAGAAAATAGACACAAGAAGGTACCTGTCTCCTTTCTTTGCAAAGGCGGGGAACTATGGATGCAGAGCACTACAGACGACATAAGACGTAAGCTCAGACTTGATGTATTGCTGAATTTGTTGATTTTTTTCTTTTTTCATTCTGAATAAGGGATAGCCCCATGGGAGGGGAAAGCAGGAGAAAGGTGTGTACATTGGAAAGCATGGATTATATAAAAACAAAATATCACAATAAAAATTGTTTGAAAGAAAGTGCCAGCCATATCAGAGGAACCTCATTTCCTTTTTTAATGAGCTTGCTGAAGCGATAAATCAGGAGGTGGTATTGACATGGTTAACCTTTAGCAAAGCATTTGATAAGGTCTCTCTTTGGTCAGTGCTGAAGAGGGGAGAGTTAGACAATCCTACAATTCCAGTAAATGTATTTGGAATTAGGCTGGAAGCTGAAGGAGCCATTGCTAATGACCCTGCGTCTGCCTGAATAGAGGTCTCCAGTTGGGTGTCCTAGGGATCTGTGGTTGGTCCTGTGAAAAGCGCGTCTATCAGTGACTTTGATGAATGTGTCGATGTCACATTTATCAGATTTTCAGATGACAAATATGGGAGGGATAATGAACACACAGAATGACAGAGTCCAGATCCAAAAATATCTTGACAGGCCAGAGGATGGGGCTGAATCTAATAAGATATAATTCAATAGGGACGAATTTAAAGGCTTACACTTGGATTCAGAAATCAATTTCACAGGTAAAAGATGTGGGACGTGTGTCTAGACAGACAAGTTAGTCTGAAAAGGATCTAGGGGTGTTGTCTATTAGAAACTTAACATGCTTCAACGGTGAGAAGTTATAATCACAGCAGCTAGGTGGCGCAGTGGATAGAACACAGGGCTTGGAGTCAGGCCTCAGATTTTTACTGGTTTTGTGACCCTGTGCAAGTCACTTAAACCATCTTAGCCTCAGTTTTCTCAACTCTAAAATGAGGGGGAAAATAGCACCTACCTCATAGGATAATCATGGGAACCAGATGAGCTAGCACATAAAAAGCACTTTGCAAACCTTAAAGCACTCTATAAATGTTAGCTATTATTGTCAATGAGCACTTTATGGTTGGCAAGGCAAATGGGCTAGCTTATAGCATTGGAGTTAGGTGGCGAATACTCTCAATGGCCTCCACCATCCTCAGCTTCTTTTGCAGCTGTGGACTCTGCCTAGTGGCTGGCAGGGTACCAGCAGTGCACAACAGCCCAGCACCTACCTAGCATACAAGCCAAAGAACCCAGCTAGGGGTGCAAAGAGCCGAGGCCAAAGCCCAGTTCTCCTGCCTCCCAGGCCCAGAACTCTGTGTACACTGGACACGGCAGCCCTTTTGTCCTGGCACAAGACGGGTCCTCTCCATTGCTTACCCTCACAGGGCACAGCTTTGGGGTAGAGCCCATTTGTTCCCAGAATGACTCAGATTTCACTGACTTCCTTCCTGCTTTTGCTCACTCTATTGACCCAAAAAAGAAAAGAAAGGAAGAAAAGAAAGTCACTACGTTTGCCCCAGTCCCCTCGGCTCCCAGAGCCTGAGAGGGGATACCAAGGAGGACAGGGACACCAAGGAGGACAGGGACACCAAGGAGGACAGGGACATCAAGCAAGGTGTTTGCCAGGGCTCTATTTTCATTGACTGATGACAGTCACTGCCACAATGTAATAAGCCAATCTTTATTACATTGTAACATTTATTCTTCTAACCTTTGTTCCTCTAGCCTAGAGACAATTTATGAAAGTCACTTTGTAGCCAGTTTCTTAGGCTTCAGGAAGCCTTGATTCCCTGATAAGCCTTGACAGCCGAATTAGCAATATTGCGCCTGGGAAGAGATCTCTGAACCACCTAATCCCGTCTCTTCATCAGACATTCAAGAAAGCTAAGAGGACTCACTTGCCACCTACAGGTGCTGCCTAGAGGCAACTGGGTGGCTCAGTAGATAGAGAGTTGGAACTGGAATTAGAAAGAGCTGAGTTCAAATCCTGCCTCAGACTCACTAGCTCAGAATCAGTTTCCTCATCCATACAGTAAGGTTAGTGACAGCGCTCACAGAGTTGTTTTGTGGAGCTATCATGTGCTTTACAAACCTTAGAGTGATACTGAGATATGACTATCCTCAGATGTCTCAATGATTAAATGAGATAACTATAAAGTGCATTCCAAACCTTAGAGGGATACACAGACATTACCCATTAGCTCTAATTAGCTCTCTAACAAGTCATTTAACAACTAAGGGTCTCAGTTTCCCCTCTATAAAATGAGGAGATTAGATTAGCTAACCAGGGCTTTGGGAAGGCCATGTCCAAACTTTACAGAACAAATCCCATAAAAGGATTCAGTCAAAGAGCCGCACTTGAGAGCCCAGAGGGCCACATGTGGCCTCAAGGCTGAAGGTTCCCCTGAGCTAACTTATTCAATTAAATCTCTAAGTCTATGAAAACGTGGCTCATAAGCAAATTGAACTGGGATTCAAATGCAGGTCCTCAAACTCAATTCTGCATGCTTTTTTTTCCTCCATTGTAACACCCTGAAATCCCACTCCAAGCTGGCTCGTTACCATGGATTTCTCCGGATTAGACTTTCATTCTGTGATAAAGACAAGTACAAGGTATTTCTTAGGTTGATATTAATAGCAATAATAATTCCTTTCAAAATGTGTATGTCATTTATCTCTCTTCCACTCCTCCCCTCCATATTCCTGTAAAGCAGAGATGGGTTGAGTATTTTAAATGACACTAATCTCTCACAGAAAGTCATCTGCCCATTAATTGAAATGTTGCTTGTGTTCAGCAGATGCCTAGCTATAATTTGATTTCATGGTACCTTTCCAAAAGTCACTGTCAACCGCAGGGAACCTTAGCCAGACACCCGTCATCTCCTCTCACTAGGTGAAAGATTGATCCGTTACGGTTTTGTTGGGTTTTTTCCTCCCAACTTTTCCTCTTCCCCCCCACCCCCAGCACTCTCCAATATTCCACTGCAGGCAAGGCCCCCTTGTCTCCAGCCAGCTCTGCCACTGACTAGTCAGCCAGTCAGCCTGCCATTCCTTCTGAAATAATGCTGGGCAGCTTGAGACTGTGGCTTTGGAAGCTTGTATCACTGTTGTCTTGTGGGACAGAAGACTGTGGGTTTGTGAAAGGAACATCAGGGTTGGGGTCTAATAACCTGGGCTTGTTTCTTGATTCTGAGAAAGTCATTTAACTAAAATGGGCTAATGAAACCTACCTTATTCACCCTACAGATTCATTTCTAGGAAAGTGCTTTGTAAACTGTAGAACTCTTTGTAAGTGAATTGTCATTATCATTAGTTCAATGAACATTTATAATAATAATAATAACTTATTAATTATTGTTTAGTTTGTTTTATTATTACTTATAATAATCACACAATTTCTAGATCATTATACATCTAGATGATTATATATGATATATGGTGATAATTATATCATGTGTATAGTGATTTATAAACTGTACAGTACTATATTAATAAAAAGTATTAAACTAATGATGTAGTTGAACTAAGATAATTATACTTTTCTATTGTGTGTGTACGTACATATCTGTATATACATATATGCACACAGATACGTACATAATGTGAACCTCACAAAAACCTTATGAGTCAGATTCCATAAGTATCACAATCCTCATGTCCAAATGAAGACACTGAGGCACAGAGAAAATAAACCTGTGATCAAATAGCTAGTAAATATGAAAACAGAATTTAAATTCAGGTCTGTCTAACTCCAAGGTTCTATCCACTATTTTATATTGTGTAGGAAGTGAGGGAAAGCAGATGGATCAGATAAGACATGAACATAATTCTCCTATTGCACTGACAGTTCTACTACTATATTGACTGGGATAGGTGCATAAAAGAAGGACAAAAAAAAAATTCCATGGCAAATCAAGGAAAGGAATGATAGTAGCAGATGTAGTCCTTCAGGACTTTGGGTGGGCTCCCCAGCCAAAGTTACCCATACTTAAGGGATTTGAGTCTATATCCATTCAACATCCTAACTTGCAAGCCCCCACCAGTGTGTTCATATTTATTAGTTAGTCATATTAATCAATTAGGTCAAAGCCAAGGCATTTAATAAAATTATCTAGTAAGAAAAGTAACAATAAACTATTTCCCCATACACACTTATCATAACGTTGGGGCACGTTGTCCCACAAATATGCACACAATTAGTGCATTAGCCTGAGGAAAAGGTATATAGCTAGAGAATGCCCAAAGAGGAATAACTCATGCCTGTACCACTACAGGACTGCCAATATCTCCTGGCAGTGTCACCATTGTATTCTAACAATGTCTCTTTCCTGCTGGTTTCATGGGGCATATGGTCTCTGCCAGGCATGCAGTCTCTTCTGCATATGTGGCAATGATGTGTAGCCTCTTCCAGGTACTACTTCCTCCTGGTCTCCAATGATTTCTACTTTCTCATGTTCTGCTGGGCTTGTGGGAGCTTCTAGGCACATCTTCACTGAAAAGAAGGTGAGGAGCTTTGATTTCTGGTTTTAACTGGAATTCTCAGCTGAGGGGCTCTTATAAGTAGAGAAATGGATTCTGTCATTGCCATTTTAGCTTAAAGTAAAAAGCTTTTTTTCTACAGTTCTTATTGAAAAGTCTAATACACATAGTCACTGAACTAAGTCAAAAAACTATTTGACAAAACTGAGTCAAAACTTTTCTTTCTCTAAAGAGTGTATAAGTTCCCAGTGCCTTGACTGGAATGGATCTTCTCCCTCCAGAAGAAGATCCTTCCCCAGGAGCCAAGGCCTTTGGAATGCAAAGCAGTCCTAGGTAAAAAGAACCTTTGGGATGAAATTATTATCCTTGTTTGACAGATAAGAAACTGATGCCCAGGAAAGGTATGTGATTAAATCTCAGAGTTGGAAGGAACCTCAGAAGACATTGATTCCAACCTGTCACCAAATAGGAATCTTCACTTCAAAGTCTCCAATAAATGGGCTTCCAGCCATTGCTTGAAGAATTCAACCTGTTCTCTTTATGTTTGGACATTTTTCCTTGCAACAATTTGCAAGCCTCGATTTGCTTCATTTCAGCTTCTGCCCATTGTTCCTGGATCTGCCATCTGGAAATGAGCAGATGGCTCTTCCAGAATTCTCCTCCCAGTTAAATATGCCTTTCCTATGCAAGAGTACTTGGAATTTGATTTGCGTGCATCTTATATGTACTTTACTTTTGTTGGTATCATCTCTCTCATTAGAATGTAAGCTCTATGAAGGCAGGGACTGCTCCACTTTTACCTCTGCTTTCCTACAGTTTATTTTTCCTTTATTATTATAAGCTTTTATTCTGTGTGTATGTGTGTCTTTCTGTCTCTCTGTCTCTTTCTGTGTCTCTCTGTTTCTCTCTCTCTCTCTCTCTCTCTCTCTCTCTCTCTCTCTCTCTCTTTCTCATTGACCCCCTTATTGAACAACTGTAATAATCTCATAAAAAGTGATCACAGTCCAACAAAACAAATTTCCACCTTGGCCATGTCCAATATACCTGTCTCATTCCACCTTTGAAGCCCACCATCTCTCTAGTAGCAGGTGGGTAGGGTGTTTCATCTTCATTCCTCTGAACTTGTGGCTTATTGTTGCATTGATCAGAGCTCTAACATATTTGAAAGTTGTTTTTCTCTCAAATGCTGTTGTCATTGTACAAATTGTCCCCCTCCTTCTGCTCACTTTGCCCTACAGGAGTTCATAAAGACTGTCCCCCTTTCCTATGAAATTGCCCATCTTGTCATTTCTTGTGGCTTAATAATATGTATAGATCATAATTTGTTTAGTCATCCCCCAGTAGGCAGGGACCAACTTTGTTTTCAGGTTGAGAGGGGCTAAAAAAAAGAGCTGACATAGATATTTGGTTACATATGGATCCCTTCTCTCTTCCTTTAATCTCTTGTTAGTTTAGGCCTTGTAATGTAGAAGATTCAGAGGCTATGCACAGTTTAGTAAGTAACTGGACATCATTCCCAATGGCTTTCTAGCACAGCTGGACCAACTAATTCCTAGGTCCACCATCAGTCACTGGGCTGCCAATTTTTCTGAAGTTCTTCTAACAGTTTTCCTTTTCCTTTTCTTTTTAACTAATCTGATGTATTCTGGAGTATTCTGGCTTCTGCTTATACTGACTCATGAGAGTTAATTGTTAAATTTTCCATGTATTTAAAATCAACAAATACTGCAAATCAAGGTTTGATTTATTGTTTTGTTGATTGACTTATAAAAGTGATCAAGAAGATATTAATAATGCAGACTAAACTTAAATATTAATAGCAGCTCTCTTTGTGGTGACCAAGAGCTGGACCTTGAAGGGAACCCATCGATGGGAGAATGGCTGAACAAGCTGTGGTATGTGATTGTGATAGAACACTGCTGTGTTGAGCAGGTTTAGAAAAACCTGGAAAGGCGTGCAGGAAATAATGAGGCAAATGAACCAAACTGAGTGTACCCCCCGTCACAGCAATATTGTCTGAAGATATCTGAATGACCAAGTTATTCTGAGTATTAGAAACACTCAAATTAACTATGAAGGATGATCTACTCCCAGAGAAAGAATGATAACTACAAGTCTGCACATATGGTTTTACATATGTATGTGTGTATATAGACTCACATCTCTGTGTCTGTCTGTCTAGATCTGTGTCAAATCGTGGCCTTTTCTATGATTGGGTGCGGAGGGAGGGGAGGAGGGAGATAGTTCAGAACTTCAAATATAACAAAAAGAATGAATAAGTTTTATTGAAAAAGCCTGCCATGTGTTCCTTCCCCCCCAAGAGCAGGTCATTAAACATTTACCTATGTGTATCTGTACAGTTTAGCTGAATTCCCGGCACACAGTACATTCTTAATAAACATTTATTGAATGATTAATTGATTGATTAAGTGTGCCCAGTTGCTTCAGTAAATCTGCTGAGGACATGATCTCAAGGCCCTTCTTTCTCCTGGTCCCTTTCCTCTAAATACTTTCCAGTTTCTCAGTGTCATTCTTTACAGGAGGCGCCCAAAGTAAACACACCCAACTATGCAGCTGTGGCCTGACTTCAGAGAAGGACAAATCTTGGTTCTTCCCATCAACCCCAAGCTTCCATTCCCGTGTCCTGAACTCTAAAATCTCTTTATCCCTACTGGATCTCAAGTCATTCTACCTTTCTCTAGGCCTTGCCTTAGGCTCCTAAATCTCTTCTCCATCCTCACCCTGACCTCTAGGGCCCCCACCCCAGTTGTCTCCTAGCCCATTCCCCCCACACTGGCTACACTCTCCTCACCTCCCTACCTAGGCCCATAGTGAACCAATTCCGTTCTAGACTTTCCTCTTCTCTCCAGGACTAGTCCAAACTTAACCCTGCAAAGCCTCCGCTTTGGATTTCTCCCGACATTCTCCATGTTGGCTCTTGTCCACACCCCACTCTCTCTTTCCATCCCTCCGCCTTCTATATCCAAGCTGTTGCCAAGGCCCATCATTTCACCTTTGCAGAATGTCTTGAATATGCCTCCTTCTCTCCTCTGACCCTGCCTCTACCCTGGTGCAGACCCTTATCACCTCCCTCTAGAATCATTGCAGTGATTGCTTGCCCCACTCTAATCCGTCCTCCGTTCAGCCACCGAAGTGATTTCCCTAAAGTGTAGGTCTGATCATGTCGATCCCAACTCAGTAAACTCTAGTGGTCCCTTGCTGCCTCCAGGATCAAATACAAAATGCACTGCTGCACAATGCGTTCAAAGTCCTTCATAAGGTAGCCCCACCTACCTTTATGGTCTTCTCACACCTCATTCCCTGACACATGCTCTTTGATCCAGTGACCCTGGCCTCTTGCTCTCTTCCACAAACAAGACCCTTTGTCTCTTGGTTTCAGGCATTTTCTCTGACTGTCTTCCACACCTGGAATGCTTCCCCTCCTCCCCTCTACCTTCTGGCTTCCTCCAAGTTCCAGCTAGAATCCCATCTTCTATAAGAAGCCTTTCCCCATGTCCCTTAATTTTAGTGTCTTGTCTGAGATTCTCTCCAACTTACCGTCTCTCTTGGCTGTACCTAATTGTTTGCATCTTGTCTCTCCCGTTAGACTGTGAGCACCTTGATGGGAAGGCCTGGCTTTGCCCTTCTTTGTATCCCCAGAGCTTCGCACAGTGTCTGGCATATAGTGAGGAGTTGTTGAATGCTTTTTGACAGACTGACCAGGACTCCCTATCAGATGAAACCTGACCTCGTGTTTCACTGGAAAAAAAAATGGGGCCATTTACTGAAAGCTCCTTCTTCACCTCTCCCACTCATTTAACATCACTCTGCTGTTTTCTGTATTTCACTCTTCTTTCATCCCCATCTCACAGTAAGAGGTGGCCGCCTTCTACTTGCTAAGGCAAACATCCTCTAAATGCATGAGGGATTTCCATTCCGTCCTGTCTTATCAAGAAGACTGGCCTCTCTGTTGTTCCCATTCCCTCACTAACCTTCAATCTCTACCTGTCTACTGGCTGTGGCACTACTGCCTACAAATGTCCCCATCTTTTTCTTTCTCACAAAAATCCTCACTTGATCCATCCATCCCCTCTAGTTCCCTCCCCTTTTCTTGGCTAAACTCCTGGAGAAGGTCATCTCTAGCTGATGCCCCTACTTTGCAGCCCCACACTCTTTAACTCTCTGTGCTCTGGCTTCCAGCCTCATCATTCAATCAAAACCCCTCTCCAGAATTACCAATGATCTCTTCATCAACAAACCTGACGCCCTTCTCCTATTCCCTGTCTTTATGACCTCTTGGATACTGGCTCTCACTGTCTTCTCCCCAGGTTTTCATGACATTGTTCTCTATGGCTTTCCTCCTACCTGCCTCACCACTTCTCAGTATCCTTTCTTGGATCTCCACCTAGGTTATGTCCTGAACCCAAAGACTGTCCTAGGCCTTCTCTTCTGCCTCTACACTATTTTATGTGGTGATATCTCCTCCCTCCCTCCCCCCCCCGTGTCTCTCTCTGTCTCTGTCTCTGTCTCTGTCTCTGTCTCTGTCTCTCTCTCTCTCTCTCTCTCTCTCTCTCTCTCTCTTTCTCTCTCTCCTTTTTCCTCTCCATTTTCTTTTCTCTCTCTCCCATTCTGTTGTTAAGTCTTATCAATTCTTCATTCTACCTTCACAGCATTTCTTGCATATTCCCCTTTCTCTCCTATGATCCTGCCCCAGTCTGGTTCAGGCCCTTGTTACTTCATCCTGGATGTTTACAATAACCTGCTGGTGGGTCTCTCTGCCTCACATCTCTCCCCATTCAAATCCATATTCTGCTGAGCTGTCACAAAGATCTTCCTAATGCCCAGGTCCAACTGCATCATTCCACTGTTCAATAAGCTCCACTGGCTCCCTATTACTTCCAGGATGAAAAATGAAATTACCTGCTTGACTTCTAAAGCCTTTCCTAGCCTGCCCTTCTGACCTTCCCCCTCCACTTCCCCTATGATCCAGGGGCATTGACCTCTGTGCTTTTTCTCAAACAAATCCCTCCATCTCCTGATTCTGTGCATCCCCCGTAACTGTCCCCTATGCCTAGAATTTCCTGCTCCTCACCTCCCTTGGCTTCCTTCAAGTCTCAGTTAAAATCCCAACTTCTACAAGAAGCTTTTCCCTGTTCTCCTTAAGACTCGCGTCTTCCCTCTGAGATCCCTCCAAATTGTCCATTTATCCTGTATGTATCTTGTTAAGGCATGGTTTACATGTTGTCTCCCTATTAGACTGTGAGCTTCTCAAGGGCAGGGCCTAACTCCTGCCTTTTGTTGTGTCCCCAGCACTTAGCACAGGGCTTGGCACACTGTTGGTGCTTAATGAATGCTAATTAGCTTTACCAGGAACAAGGACAGCATCAGGGTTACCTCACTCTTCCTGCAAGCTATGCCTTTGCTCTGATAGCTTAAGACAACAATAGTGTTTTGGATTCCCTACCGACATATTGCATTTACCATCCTACTAATACCCCCAGATCGTTTTTTAGATAAATTGCCTCCTCCTTCTGGGATTTGCAAAGCTGATTTTCTGAATCCAGAAGTAAAATTTTACCCTTTCCCAAGTTCTCATGGCTCATAAAATGGCAAAGCAGATACTGGAACCCAGGGCTTTGATTCAGAATCTGCTACCCTGCAGACCTAAGTCTGTTTCCAATTTTGGAGAGAGGGGTGAGAAGAGGACCAGGAATAGCTTTGAGGAAAAGGCTCTAAGACCACCTGTCTTCAGGCTGGGAACATAGCACTTCTGTGTGTTTGGCTCAGTTGGCTTTGCAGTCTTCAAAGATGAAATCCTGGTGATCTATCTGAAGGACAAGAAATAATCCCCTCCTCTGACAGGCTGGGGATCATCTGTGTGTAGCCTGATGTCCACGTCGATGATTTACTGGGGGTTTTCAGCTTAAGCAGGGGCCATGCTGGCCAACTGGAATGAAAAGCCAAGGAAACAAATCCTTGTGGGATGATGGCAGCACCCAAAGCCTGAGACTCAATAAGAAAAGAATCCATTTGTCCCCTAGGCCGTAGCCCCAAGTCACAGACCATCATGAGAGTTTGGTTCGTGATACTTGAGCCCTCCTGGAGTGGTATCCTGCTGCTGCCTCCCGGGGTGGGGGGAGGAGTGGCTAGACACGAACAGCAGGAGTAACTCTTGTCCACAACACCAAGTACTTGCCTGTGCTTCTCTTTCTCACTTGGACCCCCCAGACAAGCCCCAGAAGGAGGTAGTATTATTGCCCCTGCTGGAAGCAAGTAGATGACAGAAACTGTAAGGCCTGGAGTCAGAAATTCTGGATTCGAATTCAATCTCAGGCTCTTACAAGCTACTGTATGACCCTGGGCAAGTCACTTTGCCTCTGTCTGCCTCAGTTTCCTCAATGGCAAAAATGGGAATAATTAAAGCACTATCTCATGGGATTATTGTGAGATAATATTTGTAAAACCCCTAATGCAGGGCCCAGCACAGAGTCAGTGCTTAATAATAATCATAACCCAAATGCTTATTTCCTTTTTTGCTGTATGACAGCTAGAGAGGCTGAGACCCAGAGAACTTGACTAGCCCACCTGCTCCTTGAGGGCTCAGCTTGGGCGGACAAGCAGGGATGCCTCCTGCTCTCTGCCTTCCTCAGGTCTTATTTCCACCACCCTTTCAAGTTTGCAGAATGCTTTCCTCTGCCTTGTGAAGTCAGTAGTACAAGCATCAGGATTCCCATTCCCCTTGGGATCTGTGCAACATGGACAAATCACCTAACCTCTCTGGGCCTTCATTTCCTTGCTTGTAAAATGAGGGGGCTAGGCCAGGGCTAAGGCCTCTTCTAGTTCTGTGACCCTAGTTCAACAAGCATTGTGTGTGTGTTTGTGTGTGCGCATGTATGTGTGTGTGTGTGCATGTGTGCGTGTGTGCCCACATGTGTGTGTGTGTGTGTGTGTGTGTGTGTGTGTGTGTGTGTGTGTGCTCAAGCGCGTGTGCCTCCCATGTGCCAGGAACCCTGACATAATCTGGGATCTAACAGAGGGATGCATAACTTCCATTCACTTAGATCACAACTCATGCACTCCTGGGCATCCTGTACTGCTTCCACCTCCAGTGAAAGAGCTATGGAGTCTGAATGCAGATGGAAACAGGCTCTTTTCTCTTCTTTTTTTCTTTCTTGTGGGTTTTCCCTTTTGTTCTGATTCTTCTTTTACAGCACAACGAATGTGGAAGTCTGTTCAGAATGGTTGTACATAGATAGCCTAGGTCAGAGTGTATGCCACCTCGGACAGAGGGGAGGGGAGGGGAGGGAGTGAGAAGAAAGTATGGAACTCAAAATCTTATAAAAGTGAATGCTGAAAACTCTCTTTACATGTAATTGGAAAAAATAAAATACTGTTAAGGGGGGGAAAAAGGAACCTGTTTCCAGAAAATCATGATGACCCATAATGGAAGTACCCATTCCTGGATTAGAACAATGCACAAACATGCTTCAGTGGGTTCCCATGATGTAGCCATGTAATGAAGGTACAGACTGTTTATTGGTTGTTAGGCAGAAAAGTAGGGAGCATTCACAAGGCACTGGTCAACCAGGGCCTAGACCTTGCTTAGCTCTCTCTCTCTCCTGTCTCCATGCTGAGCTGGTGGGAGAGAGAAAGAGACAGAGAGACAGAGACAGAGAGAGAAAGACGGAGAGAAAGAGAGAGAGGGAGAGGGAGAGGGAGAGAAGAGGCCAACAGAAGAGGCCAGCATGGGACCTGTGAACAGAGGCCTCTAGTCTGACTCTGCTTTTGTTTTTTCTGTTTCAGGGGAAGGGAGTCGATGGTGTTAGGGATGGTGTTGGTGATGGCAGTGGCACTGATGTTGGCAATGGTGATGGATAACCTTGTGAGCATTAGAAGGTCAGGAGAACAAGTTACCAGAGTCCAGGAGCTGGAATTCATAATGGGATTTTTAAGAAGCTACATGGTGAGGAGTGAGGGCCTGAGCAACCTGCCCAGCCCAGCCCAACAGCAGCAGACTCATCCATGCATTGGCCATGCAACACTGGTAAGTGAATTTGATGGGGGGACAACTATGGAGACAGTGTTAAAACCAAGCAGATTTGTGGAAGGAGGGGCTGTGCCAAGGATAGGCTTCTCCCATCGGGTGTGCTTATGCTGAGCAGAAAGGAGGGGGAAGTGGAGGCAGGCCCTCATAGTGAGTGTTGGGAGGAGAGAGGGTCTGGGTCATTCCGTCCCCAGGTGACGTGTGGTCTAGCCCCCAATGTTGGTGCCCTGCTGGCTCTACCCCAGACAACTCTACACCTAGCTTGTTGTGCTGTTATGTTTTCATCTGTGCTTGAGGAAGGACTTCATCTATGTGAAAGCCACAGTGCAAACTGGCATTATTGAAAAGCACCCCCAGTGTAGCCCCACAAATACTTTGCTTTGGGCTCTGCCTCTGCTGCTCACCAACCATGTGACCAAGTCCCGCCCCTTCTCCTGAGCCTCAGTTTCCCCCCTCCCCCCTATAAAATGAGGAAACTAGGCTTGAGGTTCTCTGAGGTCCCTGCCAGCTCTGACATCTTGTGATTTGGTAATTGAGCTCCTTTGGAAATGAGCAGAGAAAAAAACCCCAAAGGTCAATGAAGCCGAAGGCAGACAGCTGATTTTGTATGCTTCTTGCAAGAAGCCCTGTGTCTTGTCTGGACGTGATTGGGAAAAAAGTGCTTCCGGGCACTGGGGCTAATCAAGGATGATTGAAGTTGAGTTTAAGAGAAATTTGGAAATCTCTCAAGCCTTCTTCAGCCCTCTCCAGGGATGGAGGAAAAGGGAAGGGGCTTCGGGCTCCAGAATGTGGGGAGGGGGATACACCACTCCTGGAGTCCTTTCAATGCCTGGGTGCCTGGAGAGACCAAGGGAAGGGCCTGAGGGGTCTAGGAGAAAATACCTGGCCTGTGAGGCCCCTCCTGTCCTACGGCTCTGGGGAGGTTTCTGCCTCCTTCTAGGCCTGACCCCTCATCAATGAAATGAACTGTCAATCCATGAAGCATTCCTTACTTCTTTCTTCAGCAGGCCTTTGCACAGGCTCTATCTTTCCTCTGAACTGTTCTCTTTCTTCACCCCCACCTCTTCGGATGTCATATCACTGTCTACAAGAGAACACTACTGCCCCCCCCAGTTATTTGGGACCCCACCACTATTTCATGTCCACTTACCTGGGTACGTGGTATTTTCCCCATAAGAATATAAGCCCGTTGAGGATAGGGAGGAGTTTCATTTCCATCTTTTTGGGACCTAAGTCCAGAGCACAGAATAGATGCTTGGTCAATTTTGTGTGTTTGTTTTGCTTTTGTTTTCAATTAAAGGACTTGATTTGAATAGAAGAGGATGTCCAAGATCCCTTCCAGCTGGGCCCTCCCACAAGCAGGAAAAATAGCTGGCCCCACACCAAACCTACCCAAGTCCAGGGACCTGCCACTGGGCCCCTCGGCCTCCACTATCCCATCTCGGTATGGATGCAGGGCTATCATTCAGCAGGACAGCCCTACAGGGCTGCAAAGTCCTGAAACATCCAAGACAAATTCATTTATCTGAGACAGATTCATTTCTGTTCCCTGAGCAGGAGAGGGGATTTACACATATTAGGAAGGTTTGCATCAACAAACAAGCATTGACCTACTGTGAGTTTGGCGCAATTGTGTGGGCAAAGGAGAATAACAAAATCCGCCAGGAAAGACAGGTTGGAGCCAGATTGTGAAGGGCTTTCAGTGACAAACTGGGGACTTTGCACATGATCCAAAAGTCAACAGGGAGACAGATACTGGAGCTCCTGGGGCAGGGAGTGATATGGTCAGACAGGCATTTGGAATATTGCTTTGGCAGCTATGAGGAAGAGGGACAAGAAACAGGAGAGGTGAGCATCAGGAAAACCAATGGGAAGGCAAGAGAGAAGAGGGCCTGAACCAGGGAGATTGTGGTGGGAGGGGAGAGAGGGGAAAGGATGCTGAGGAGGAGGAGCCCGAAAGACTTGACAGCTGAAAGGAGGCTGGGGGTGAGTGAGAGGGAAGAAGCAAGCTAAGGATTCCAGACTGTGAATCTGACTGGAGAGGGCTGAGGGGAAAGATACCCCGAGTTCTGTTTTGGAGATGTGTTGGAGGATGTGTTAGAAATCAAAGGGGAGATATCCCAGCAGGCAGCTGAGAATGTAGGATTGTGCTTAAAAGAGAGAAGAAGGCTTGCTATGGAGAGTTGGGGTCCTTTTGCCTGGCAATGATCATTGAATTGATGGGAATTTATGGAACCACCAAGAGCTGGGCTTGGGGTCAGGAAAACCTGAATTCAAATCTAGCCTGGGACACTAGCTGCGTGTCTCTGGATAAGTAGCTCAACCTCTGATTTCCCCAACTATAAAATGGGAATTATATCAGCACCTACCTTCTAGGGTTATTGTTACCAAATGAGATAATAAAGTGCTGACCCCAGTGCCTGGCACATAGCAAACATTCTAGAAATGTTAACTGTTATTGTTAGAGAAAAGACAGAGCCCTGGAGCAAAGCCACACATGAGGACCATAGGGCCTCACAGGTCATGGGCCTACTGAAGAATTGGGTGGGCAATTAGGAAAAATCACAGAATTGGAGAGTTGAAAGTTCCTGAGACTCCAAGTCCATCATTCCCTCCACAGCACCAGGAATATGCTTTCCAGCCCTGAAGGCCTCTTCTAGCTCAGAAATTCTGTGGTCCTGCAAGAATAGATCCCACTGCCACAAAGCTGAAGGTTCAGCTTAGCCTTGCTGGGCCACGGAAACTTAGTTCCTGTCTGAATGTTTAGTTGAGGTGATGGTTTTTGTTAGATCTGGTAATTTGTGCTTCCTGCTCTATTTGTGAAATAGGTTTAATATCATTCTTGAGTGTGTGAGGTAAAGTAATTGATAATGTTTAGTACGGCAGTTTTCTGAACGTGGCAGCTGATGATTCCAGGGATCCCTGTTTGGACTCGGGCAGCCAAGAAATTTGACTAAATGAGTAAAAAACAATTCTCAGCAGTGACTTTAGTGATGTTTTTAGAACTTTCGGTTGCAAAATGCTGACACGTTTCTTCTAAAGAGGCCTTTAAATCCCTCCCGTTAAGTGGAGTGGGTAAGTTGCTTAATGAGGCTTTGCACATGATGTATCGTGTTTATTTCGGGACAATCACGCCATTGTTATCACGTAAATAGCATTACTCAATTTTATTAAGAAGAAGTCTTCCGAGGATTCTGTTTTTCTAGAAGGGTTTTATATTAAGCTTTGCAAACCATCCAAGGCCAAAACTCTGAGCCTGTAAGCATTCGGCAGCCAGGCTAAAATAAGAAAAAGTTTAACTGGGTTCTAAAATGAGATGTACATAAAACAATTTATCAACTTCATTCTTTTAGAGAGAGGGTGACACAGGAGATGAAAAACACATCCAAAGCTTCCCATTACCATAACGTTTTTATGGGGACATTTATTATGCAGGAAGATAAAATAGAACCATTTGATGCTGCATGTAAAACAGGCAGGCCATTTGCCTCAGTTGCTACTAGTCCTGAATCAGGGACCACGTGGATGTGTCTCAAGGAAGGGAGGGTCAAAGGGCCTGAAGGCCCCTTCTGTCATGGTACTGGAGAGGCGAGATGGTGTCTCCCATCCACGGAGCCGCAGTTTCTGATTGTGTCCCCTTCCTGTGACTGCTCAGTGAGGTGGGAACCTGGGGGAGAGCTTCAGAGAAGGTGCCTCCCTGCATAGGTGGGGAAGAGAGTGTCTTCACACCCAAGAGTCCCTTGTGTCAAGGAAATTAAAGGTCCAGAATCTGCTTCGATCCTACCAAATTAAAAGCCAAAAGGCAAGGCTTGACAAGTTGATAACAACAGGGCCTCTCATCATTAGGATTACTGTTTGGGGTCAACAGATCACTTCCCTTTCCCTACATCATCCAAGTCAGGTACCATGGAGATTTTTATGCCCATTTATCAGATGGTGAAGAGGAGCTTCAGAGACATAGAGCAATGAAAGATACAAAAGCAAGGTCTGTAGGCCAGGCCAACAAATGGCCAAGAGAGCTGTGAGGCTAAGAACGTTAGCAAAAGGACCTCCCTACTCTACCCCCAAAACAACCCACCATGTTTTCTTCCTTAAAATATTTTAAATAAAATTTCATTGATATTTTCTGTTTATTACCTCCCCATAGTATCCCACATATCCCTCCTTCTCCCCATCCCAGAGAGCCACCACATATAACAAATAGTATTTCTTTTTAGGGAGAAAAAAAAGTCAACACAACACATGCATTTAAAAAAGTCTGAAAACATGTGCAGTGTGTGAGCCTTGTAGACCTCCTACCTCCATGAGGGTTAAGTTGGGGGCATTTGCTCCCTTCTCTTCATTTGAGTCCTGTTTGAGCTTTATAATTTGGATCTCTATAAATTTATAATTTTTAAAGTATCATTTCCTCTGGATTTTTCAGTGTGTAGTTGTCCTTTTCGCTGACCTTGCTGTTGTTCCTTTGTGGTTGATTTTCCTGGTTCTGCAGACTTCACTCTGCATCAGCTCATAGAGATCTTCCCAGGCTTCTCTTATTTATCACACACATCTCTTATAGCAGAGTAACCTTCCATTACATTCATGTTCCACAGTTTCTTTAGCCATCCCCCAACTGATGGGCATCTATTTTGTTTATAATTCTTAACTATCACAAAAAAGCACTAAAATTATCCCTTCCACATGTTGGGAGTTAGGGGTGTGACACACCTGTAATCTGGAAAATCCATGTAAAATTCTTTTGGCCTTCATTTTGTACCAGAGAAATCTGAATTATTATGGTATTGATATAAAATATGTTGATATTATACAAGACTATGCATATATTTTATGCATTTCTGAGTTTCTAAACTTTTTCTGTGTCATCTGCTGGCCTTTGCAAAACTCTCCAAAAATTTGCATTTGATTTCTTATGCCAGCCTGCAATATATCAAAACCACAATGGGGAAAGTCACAATGTGAAAGAGATAACTATATAGTAAATTTTTTGGAGTGTGAGAAGACATTTTTTCCTTATCTCTGGCTTGGGATAAAAGCCCAGTAATGGAAACTCTGGTTCAGTGGGTATGGGTGTTTTTGTCACTTTATCTGCATAATTCAAATTGTTTTCCAAAATGCTTTTATTGTTTTATAGATCCACTAACAATGTATTAGTGTGCTTAGTCTTCTACAACCCTTCCAACATTGATTGTTGCTATTTTATGGTCATTTTTGTCAATTTTCAGGGTGTGGGGTGAAACCTTAGGGTTGGTTTTGATTTGCATTTTTCCTATGAATGATTTGGAACATTTATTTCATGTGGTTGTGAATACTTTATAGTTCTTCCTTTGAGAACTGTTTGATCATGTTCTTTAACTATCTATTGGAAATTGATGCATGCGTGCGTGTGTGTGTGTGTGTGTGTGTGTAAAATTGAATTACTATTTCATATTAAATTAATAGGTTGTTTTATTAATTTGTTATATTGTATTGTGTAAAATTGAATTACTATATCATATTAAATTAATAGATTTTGTTAATTTGCTATATAATGTGTGTGTAAAATTGAATTACTATATCGTATTAAATTAACAGATTATTTTATTAATGTATTATAGTGTGTATGTGCATATGTGACATGCACACATCCATACATCTTGATTACCAAACTCTTATCAGAGAAATCTGATACAAAGATTTTTCCCCTCCTCCACCACTTCCCTTTTTATCCTAGATGCCTTAATTTTATCTGTGCAGAAGTTTTTCAGTTTCTAATAATCCAAGTTATCTATTTTACCTTCTTTAATTGCCTCTCTCTCTTATGTGGTTAAGCATACCTCTCCTCATGGCTTTGAGACATTTATAATCTGTTTCTCTTCTACTTTTTTTATCGGATGATCTTTAATATCAAGGTTGTGTATCCATTTAGAATGTATCGGAGAATATGGTCTAAGCCTAATTTCCACCAGACTGCTTTCCAGTTTTTCCAGCAGGTTTTATCGAATAGGGCATCTTTCTCTAGGTGATTTGTTTTCCATTTTATCAGACACCAAGTCGAGTTCCATTGTTTCTAAATCCGCCTTGTCTAGTCTGTTCTTTAGCCAATACCGTACAGTTTGAGGTCTGAAAATGCTACCCCCTTATCTATCATTTTCATCATTTCCCTTAATATTCCAGACTGTGTATAGACTCAGTCAAAGTTTGGTCAATCTGATTAAGACATGATACTAGACTCTTGCTCCAAAGCTTCACCCAGGTGTGGAGATGTCTTTGCACTCTCAAAGTCTATATTGGTGAAGCACAGACCCTGGCAGAGCCTTCCAAGGAGGGAAAATCTCCAAGTCTGAGCCAGTACTATCTGTGGCTGAGCCCATTTCCAACTGGGAGGAGATCACCAAGAAGACTGGACACCAGCTTCAACAACTCCAGTCGGTGGCACCCATGAAGTCACAGGCTATGACTAGTTCATGGAACAGGGGAAAATATCAGAGGTTGTGGGCAGAATGATGGTTAAAATAAAACATTGGGGATACTTTCAGAGGTAAAGGACAACAACCAATCATAGTAAACACTTAAGAAATACTCATTGATTGGTTGAGTTATCATTTTTGCTCTACATGTTTCTAATAATACCTTAGAAATTTATGTTGTTCAATCCTTTCAGTCGTATTCAGCTCTCTGTGATCCCATTTGGAGTTTTCTTGGCAGAGATCTTAGTGTGGTTCACCATTTCCTTCTCCAGCTCATTTTACAGATGAGGAAACTTTTTGAACTCAGGTCTTCCTGACTCCAGACCCAGCACTGTATGTTCTAGCCCCTTAGAAATCCCCCAAAAGGGGCAGCTAGGTGGCGCAGTGAGTAGAGCGCCGGCCCTGGAGTCAGAAGGACCTGAGTTCGGATCTGGCCTCAGACACTTAACCCACACAAACAAAAACTTAGCCGTGTGACCTTGGGCAAGTTACTTAACCCCAATTGCCCTCCAAAAAAAAAGCAAAAAAAAAAAAAAAGAAATCCCCCAAAATAAATTAGTTAAATTCCAGGGTCAACAAGGAGGAACCTGGGACAGGACACTAGACATTCAAATGTCTCCTTGAACACTTACAGCTGTGTAACTGTAGACAAGTCACTTATCTGCTTCAGCCTCCTCACCTGCAAAGTGGAGCTGATAACAGCACCCAGCTCCCAGGTCTGCTGGATTAAACAACATAATATTTGTAAAATGCAAACTTGACAGCACTATCTGTAGCACTTGGAATGCTAGCTATCATCATCTTTGTCTTTATTGTCCTACATCCGGTTCCCTCCCCCTCCTGCCTGTCTTCCACATAGCTGCCAAAATGATGTTCCCTGAGCCCAGTCAGACAACTTGGGAAGTCTTCTTCCTTAGTGGCTCCCTGTGGGCTCTAAGATAAGATTCAGAGTCCTGTGTTTGGCATTGAAATCCTCTCACAATTGGCCTCCATGTTATGTCTCCAGGCTGATTAGGCATCACTCTCTTTTATTACCTTCTGTTCCAGCCAATAGATCTACTATTCCTGGTGCCTTCTATTATATCATTAAATGTCATTATGTCATTTTTCTCTGTCCTTTTGCACAGGCTGTCCCTTATGCCTGGAATACTCCCTGTTCTCACCTCTATCTCTTAGAATCCCTAGCTTTCAGCTCAAGGGCCACCTACTTCAAGAGGCCTTTTCTGGTTCCCCAATTTTCTGGTGCTTTCCACTCAAAATTTTTGAAATTCCTTTGCATTTTTGTCTATTTTTTTTATATTTACTCATCTAGGGACATGTTTCTTCACCATAGAACACAATTTCTAAAATGCAGAAACTTTCATTTTTATCTGTATTGGCCTAGAACCTGGTGTAAGATGCCCATAAAAAGAGCTGACTCATTGCAGGCAAAGGTGAAAGCATCCAGAGGCTAGCTAAGCATTCTGGGTATTGTAGTCCACATGCTGAAATAGACTTATTGTGAAACTGACTGGTGAGGCTGTGGAGGAAAAGTTAAAGCATCTGGGAGGACAGAGTGAGAAGAGCTGGAGCAAGAAGAGCTATGGATTTGTCTCTATGCCAGTGATTCTCCTTCTACCTATCCTGCCCCAGCCTATCTGCTGACCTCCTGTCTTGCATCTCCATATGCCTCCGAGACATCTCAGACTGGATGTCCAATAGATATCTTAATTTCAATATGTCCAAAATTGAACTCATCATCTTTCCTCCTAAGCTCTCCCCACCTCCTACCTTCCCTATTACTGTCAAGGGCACCACCATCCTCCCATTTCCCCAGACTCACAACCTAGTAGTCATCCTGGATTTCTCACTATCTCTCAACCCTATATCCAATATCCTGCCTATATCCAAGCTGTTGCCAAGGCATGTCAGTTCCACCTCTTTACCACCTTTCCTAGATTCTACCTCTGCAGAATCTCTTAAAGATTTCACCTCTACAACATCTCTTATAGATTTCACCTCTGCAACCTCTCCTGTGGAATTCACCTCTATGGTATCTCTTGTAGATTTCACCTCAGCAGAATCTCTTGTCAATTTCACCTTTTGCAAAAATGTTTTGTCAATTTCAAAACCTTTGTAACTATTTTGTTGATTTCACCTTTGTAACACTTCTTGATTTTACCTCTGCAGTGGGTTTTGTTGATTTCACCTTTGCAACACTAATCTTTGATTTCACCTCTACAGCATCTCTTGTCAATTCCACCTCTGCAACATGCCTTGTCAATTTCACCTTTGCACCACTTTATTTCATCTTTGCAGAGTCTCTGGAATAGGCCCTCTCTCTTATCTGACTCTTCCACTACTCTGATGCAGGCCCTTATTACCTCACACTTGTACTTTTGTAATAGCCTATTGGTGTATCTGCCTGCCTCAAATCTGTCCCTACTCCATCTTATAACACAGAGCATTTACACTGTCTGTCCCCTATGCTTGGAATACTCTCTCTCCTCATCTTTGCCTTCCAGCTTCCTTCAAGTCCCAGCTAAATTCCCAAACTCTACAGGGAGCCTTTCATCCCCTCCTAATTCTACTGTCTTACCTCTGTTAAATATCTATGGTTTATCCTATCTATATCTTATTTGTATCTAGTTGTTTGTATGTTGTCTCCCCTATTAGGCTGTAAGCTCCTTGAAGGCTGGGACAGTCTTGTGCCTTTCTTTATATCCCCAATGCTTAGTACAGTACCTGGAAGGTACTTCATAAATGTTTCTTGACTGAATTACTGTGAGGGAAGCAGTCATGAGGACTGAGTGTCAGAGTTATGGGAATCAATTGATGACTTGAAATATGGGGTCAAAAATGAGAGGATAAATTTGGAAGGCTAGGCATAGGAATGGACTTTGTTATGGGAACAAAAAACAAAACAAAACAATTCATATTAACTTCGGTAAGGACTCCTAAGAAATGTGAAGAAAATTTGCTAAAGACGTTTTCCCTCCCTTTCTTTCTAGTTGCTCCTTACTTTAGCTAGGGGCAACTAGTATCCATCTCTGATGTATTTCTTTGTCATGCTTTAATTTTATTCTTCTATTTTGATCTGATTTCCCCTTCCCATGAAACCATCTGTTCAAACTTGAAATATCAGCAGTGACTTGTTTTGATGTTAGTGAAGTACAGAGGGGTTCCTGGAAAGCACAGTGGTTAGCAGAAATCTGCACAGAGTATTATGGCAGAAAGTTAAGTCACAGAAAACCTATTTTCTAAACAGGGGCTCAAGCTACATATTTTGGTAATAATTTTAATAATAATAATAAAAATAATAATTTTAAGAATCTATGTTTTTGTAAGCTCCCCAAACCAACAGAGAAAAGAATCTTAATGGATTTTGGGATAGCTCTTCTGAAAAAAGAACCAAAAGCTTATCATCTGGGCTCCTAGGAATCAGGAGCCTTGGGACATTCTCCATTTAGAGAGAAAGAGGACTTTAATTGATAGGAAGTCTTATGTCTAAGCAGGCTCTAGTGGGCAAAAATAGGTATGGTCTGATTGGATTCTGTTCTCTCTCCTTTGGGGGTGGGGAGGAGAGTAGGAAGCACATTGTCAGCCAGCTCCCTTTACTCTCCCTGGGGACACCTAGGAGTTATATTAGCATGGCACTTAGCACATTAGTAGATGCTTCAATTAGTGTATGTTGAATTGAAATCTGAGTTCAAGTTCATTACACTGGCTGTGACCAGGCAGAGACTCCCAGTCTGATCTCATCAAATTAGGAGACTCCTGGAAGACCACATGATGTTTTAGAAAGGTCATAGGATCATCGGCTTAGCTGTACTGCTCTCTGATTCTCCCTATTAAAGTGTCAACTCCTCGAATGCAGGTATCCATTCACTTCTGTAGTCCCAGCAATTTCCCTAGTACCTGGCATCCTACTGAGCCCTTGATAAATGCTCATTGATTGAGTGATCTACCTGTTCTTTATGTGCCACATCAGTTTCAGATGACATCTTAGACATTCTTAAAATTGGGGCATCTAGGTGGCACAGTGAATAGAGCACTGGCCCTGGAGTCAGGAGGACCTGAGTTCAAGTCTGGCCTGAGACACTTAACACTTTCTAGCTATATGACCTTGGGCAAGTCACTTAACTCCAATTGCCCTGTCTTCCCCCCTCCAGAAAGGAAGAAAGGAAGAAAGAAAGAAAGAAAGAAAGAAAGAAAGAAAGAAAGAAAGAAAGAAAGAAAGAAAGAAAGAAAGAAAGAAAGAAATTCTTAAAATTAAGCTACACCAAAAAATGAAGGACTTTGTAGTGAGTAAACATGTGGTCCACATCAAGTTGGATTTGTGCATTACTTGAGCAGCACCTGAACAAAGTCACATAGGAATAGCCAAGTTTTGAGTGGGCAGTAGAGTTTCAAAGCTCCATCCCTACAAGGAGAACAGAAATTACAGACAGAGAAAGTCTGTGCTGGAAACACCCCTCAGAACCAAGTCGTTTCTCAAGAAGGAACTAATACCAAGAGAGGTAAAGTTATTTAAGATCATAGAGTAAATTAAGGTCAAGATGCAAGGTCTAACAAACTCTCACTCCACTTGGGAAAATCTCCTAACACCCAGACCTATCCATAAGTAGAACAGTATTCCCTTGGAGATAATGGGTCTTCGATTCCTGAGGGTCCTCAAGGAAAGCCTGGATGACCACTGGCCAGCTGTGCAGTAGATGGTATACATGGTCAGATGCTGGTTGGGCTAAAGGTTGGTTGGAGGTCCTCTCCCCCTGACATTCTGTGAGTCTTATCCCCGAAATACAAACTTGAATATAATGGAAGCTGCATAGATATAAAGAGGAACTCAAACTGTGGTGTGTGTATTAATGTTGTTTTGTTCATTACATGGTAATATATTCATCCATCCAAAGCTCCTTCATCTTCCCCACTCCACAACTCAGAACCCTTTTAAAATTTCACCAATCCTCTCCTTGTTGACTTGCCTTTAAGAGAGAGGTGGCCCTTCTCCTTGCCAAGAACCAACCCTTCTGTTTTTAATATAAATTTTATTGACATTTTTTACTTTTACATTACTCGTATTTTCCAGAAAATATAATCTCTCCCAGAAAGCCATCCTTTATAATAAAAAATAAAAAAGAGGAAGAAGGAAAAAAGTTTTGCAAAACTAAGCAACATATCAAAAAATATTACATTAGAAACAATGTTCTATAACTATGGTGTCCACCTGGACAGAGAATCCAAGGCAGGTAGGTTCTTCTTTCTCTTTTTATTGAATAATAATGGTCATTATAACTTCAAAGCGTTCAGTGTCTACCATGTGGTTGTTGTCCTTTCCATTTATATTGTTATCACCATGGTGTATCATGTTTTCTTGGTTCTGTTTACCTCCTTTTGCATCAGTTCATAAGTATTCTCTTGTTTTTCTGTTTTCATTGTATTAACCATTTCTCACAACATGATAATGGACCATTGCATTAATTCGCTTCAGCTGGTTTAGCCATTCTCCAATCAATAGTCATCTACTTGGTTTCTAATTCTTTACTGCCCCAAAATTTGCTGCCATGATATTTTGGGGTAACTAGGGTAAAACTGTCTGTGCTCTTAGCTCACTCTATTCCTACCTCCTTTGGGATCTTATTCCCTGAAGTTTTCTCTCTCTCACTCTGATTTTCATTCTCCCCCTCACTGTATACAAACATGGCCAGGTCTCTCATCCTTGACCTTGCCATCCCTTTCTCCCTAAACTATCATCCTGTATCTTTCCTCCCTTTTACTACTAAACTCCAAGAAAGTTTTTCTTGCTGTTTTCAATTTCTTACCAGTTAATGTACTTTTCAACCACCTACAACTGGACTAGGGGAGGGTCTATGACCAAGCATTCTAGTGAACCTATTTTATTTTTATTCCTCATAACCACCACAAAAACAACAACATATTTCCACCTACAACGTAAAACAGAAAAAGATGATTGTATATGAAACCATGAATCTCTCTTATGTACAATTTGATTTTTAAAAGTATATGATAATTTCAACATCTTACTTTCAAAGCTGTCCTGCTTATCTATGATTCTTTATAAATTCCCTTTTGTCTTGCATACATTTTTAAAATGATTCAATAACCCTCTAATCTTTCTTTTTCTTTTCTTCTTTTCATGGTAATACTATCACTAACAACCACCACCCTCCCAATCTTCCTACTAGCTGAAAAAGAGAAAAACAAAGCCCTTATAAAAATAAATAAACATAGCCAAGAAAAACAAATTGCATTACTAATGATCAGTTAAGTTCTACCTCTAATGACCTTTTCTCAGTCTTTATTCTCTCTGACTTTTCTTATAACCATTGGATGACTATTGCCTCCCTTCTGATGCTCTTTCCTCCCTGGGCTTCCATTACACTCCTCTCTCCCAATTTCCCCCCTTATCTGTCTGACCATTCTCTCTCAGTTTCTTTTGATGATTCCTCCTGTATCTCTTGCCATCTAAGTGTGAAGGTAACCCATGGGTCCAGCACAGGGAGCTTCTCTCCTCTTTCTGTACTCAGTCCCTCATTAGTCTTACCTGCTCCCATGGATTCAATTATCACCTTTACACTGATAAGTCTCAAATCTATATATCAAATCCTGGTCTCTTGCCTGACTTCTGATTCCATATTGCCAGCTGCCTTCTGGGCACAGCACCTGGATGACCCATTAGCATCTTAAACAGGACATGCTCTGAGCTGAACTCATCATCCCACCCATCTCCACCCTACCTCTTCTCCCACATTCCCTGCTTCTGTGGAGGGGATGACCATCTACCCAGCCCACCATTCTACAGTCACAGTCTCAGTCATATTGTTTTCTCTCCCTCAGCCTCCATAGCCAATCAGTTGCCCAACCTACCATTTCGTTCTTATTTCCTATTGATCTCCTTAACATATACTACTTTCCAGGCAAACTGGACTACTAGATATTCCTCCAACTCTGAATTACATCCCTTGCCTCTGTGCATTTATAGAAGCTGCCCCCCAGCCATACCTGGATAGCATTTCCCTCTCATCTGGAACCCTTTGCTTCAAGGCTCAGCTCAATTCAGCTGCCAGGTGCTCCCTGAAGATTTCTCTCCAGCTATTCAGGCTCTCTACCTCCAACTTCCTTAGTATTTATTAGTCTTGTGTGTGTGTGTGTGTGTGTGTGTGTGTTGTCCAGTTGAACATAAGCCTTGAGGGCAAAGTTGTTTCATTTTTATTTCTGTATCCTCAGTACTGACCATAGTACCTAGTACATAGTGGGCACTTTAATAGGCACTTAATAAATGCTTGCTGAATTAATCCTAATGGAAAGGGGAAGGAAGAGAGAAAAAGGAGTGAGGGAAGGAGGAAAAGAAGGAGAGAGAAAAGACAGCTAGGAAGAGGTATGGAGAGGTGGATTCCAATTCCAGCTTCATCACTTAGTGGCTGAGAAGTCCTGATTCACTTTCCTGAATCTCAAAGTCCTTATCTATAAAGAGCAAAAAGATGTGCATTGCCTAACTTACCTGCTTACTGTCTATGTGACCTCAGGCAAGCTTCTTAATCCCCTTCAGCCTCAGTTTCCTCATGGGTAAAATGGAGTCTTTAGCCTGGGTGGCATTGGAGGTAGCTTCCAGCTCGGGAGCTCTAATCTGACGATTGGGGAATGGCTGAACAGATTATGGCATATGAAGGTAATGGAATATTATTGCACCATAGGGAATGATAAATGCGAGGAATTCAGAAAGCCATGGGTACACTTGAAAGAACTGATGCAGAGGAAAGGTAGCAGAACTAAGAGAATGATCTATGTGCCATCACAGCAACAATGTAAACGAAGGCTGCGCCCAAGAACAATAGAGTGCCCAGAAAATCATGGCCGAGTCTGGTTCCAGGTGACTTCCTTCCTCTCCTCAAAGAAAGGCAGATGACAAGAGTGGGCTGTCACACACTCTGGCAGGCACTGCTCCCCATCACCCCGTTTGGCTTCACTCTTCCTTCTCCTCTGTTTCTTCTCCTCACTTCTATTCTTGTCTGTCTCTCAGTCTGTCTCTCCCTTCCTGTTTTCTTCCTTCCTTTCTTCCTTCTCTCCTTTCTTCACAAATATCCTTCTTCTCTTTCTTTCCTCCCTTTCTCCCTCCTTTCCTTCCTTGCTTCTTTTTCTTCATCCCTTCCTTTCTTTTCTTCCTTTCTTTCTATAGGACAGTGTTGGTAAGAGGTAAGGGGAGGGTCTCAACATTTGACTTCATCAGTGTGGAGAATTCCTGGTTTAGAAACTCCTACTGATGTGGATAACAAGCAAATCGGCTTGAATTTATCATCTTAGAGTCTCAGGAGGGCAGCATGGCACAGTGGGTGTCCAATTGGTCTAGGTTCAGATCCTTCCTTCTGTGTAACCCCAGACAAGTTACTGAACCACTGTCAGCCTTAGTTTACTCATCTGTAAAGTGGGAATAATAATAAAACCTACCCCAAAGAGTTCTTTTTTGGTATCATAGATTTAGAGTCAGAGAGGACTTTGGAGGACAGTGGGTTCAACCCCCTCATTTTAGAGGCAATGAGCATCCATTAAGCTCCTACTATGTGCTGGGCCCTGTGCTGTATACTGTAGATATAAAGGCAGCTGACAGGCTCTGCTCCCAAGCTGCTCACAGTCTAATGGGAAGGAAAGCAGGAGAACAACTACATACAAGGTAGAGATGTGTTCAGCGACTTTGGGTCACAGCCAGTGAGAGTCCAATGTGGGGTCTATCTTCAGCCGGTAGGCAGTGAGTGTGTGAGTGTGTGTGTGAGTGTGAGTATATGTGTGTGTTAGTGTGTGCGTGAGAGTGTGTGTGTATGTGTCTGTGTATGTGAGTGTGTGTGATTACGTGGGCATGTGTGTGTGTAAGCATGTGTTTGAGTGTGTGGGTGTGTCTGTATGTGAGTGTATAACTGTGTATGTGTGTGTGCGTGTGCATGTGTGTAAAGGACTCCCTTGAATCAGATATAAACACCAATGTTTGGCTTTTAATTTGGAGGCATACTGCCTATTCATGTACATGTGACCTGAGCCCTCAGTTTCCTCGTTTGAATTAGATCAGAGGTTCTTAACCTTTTTTCATCAGGTGTCCCTCTGACAGGCAAGTGAGACCCAGGGATTCCTCAGAATTGCGTTTTTAGATACTTTAAACAAAACACGTAGGATTACCAAAAAAATCAATTACATTTAAATAGTTACAAAAATATTTTTTTAAAAACAAGTTCAGAGACCTCAGTTGAAGACTCCCAGGCTTGGGGCCTCTGCTGCCTTGCCAGCTGTAAATCTTTACTCTTGTGTCATTGCCCTGGTTAGAATGTCTGCTCCTTGCTGGTAGGGACTGGTTCACTTTTGATTTTCATTTTTGATTTATAGTCCCAGAGACTAGCAGGGTGCCTAGTACACAGTGAGGGCTGCAGATTCTCCACCGATTGATTGATAGATAAATAAAAAGCGTGGGTGAGGGCTGTCGAAAGAACTGTAAACAGTAGATAGTCGATAGGGTTTTGCTCCACAATGCTGATGTCATGACTTAGGGCCGCTCTGCACACACACACACACACACACACACACACACACACACACACACACACACACACACACACACACACACGTGGTGATTGCTTTTCCTGCTCCTGGCCTCTTGGTCCTCCATTAATGCAGCCACACAGCACAGTTACCCCAAGCCCATAGTACTAGGAGGGCACCTGTCTCCAGAGCCAACCTCAACCCCATTGAGTCCAGCACCCACCTGTTCCACTCTCCCTTGTGACTGTACCCCATAGTTGGATCATCTTTTGTACCCTCTGGCCTCTGCTGCCTGCTTTCCTTCTCCCCACCCAACTGCACACATACACACATGTGTATATATAAATGAATTTGCCCTTCATTGCCCCTCTACTGATGAGGATAATTAAATGCACTGGCCAGATTGGGTCTTGGTGGATTCCTACTGTTAAGCTCTTCTGACCTTTGCACCAATTTAATCAAAAAGCCTGGATAGAATTAACCCCCAGCTGGTGTGGGTTTCTACCCATTTTGCCTCTGCTCCTTAAAGGGTGAGGAGGAATGGCCAGTGCCCAAGGGGACAGAGCTAATGGCAGCCAGAGAGGGGGGCACCATCACCTGCAAAGGTCACTCGATTTGACTGCCAGTCTTGGCTGTGTGTCAGGCCAGCAGGGAATTAGAGAGAAAAGAATTTTCCACCTCTAGCCACATTTCAAATAACCAACTTAGGAGAAACAGTTTTAATCACCAAAAATGACCCTGAGTGAATTAAAACAAGACAATTCAAAGAAATGAAAACTACAGAGGCCCATTTTCCCTTAACTCAATACTATGAGTTTGCCCCACGGACTAACTCTTCTAATGCAATTTCTCCCTGTCCCTCTCTGTGTGCCCCCCCCTTTCCTCTGCTTCCTCTTCTCCCTCTCCTCCCCCTCTCATCACCCTCTCCTCCCCTTCTCTCTCCATTCCTTTTTACCTTCTCACATACCCTCCCCCATTCTCTCTCTGTTCACTTCCCTAATACCTCTACAGGCCTCTGGTAGTGCAGAGGGTAGAATACTGGGTCTGAAGTCAGGAATTCTTGAGTTCAAATCCAGCTTCAGGCAATTGTTATTTGTGTGACCCTGGGTAAGTCATTTAACCTCTGTCTGCCTCAGTTTCTTCAAATGTAAAATAGGCATAATAGCATTGGTCCTGTGAGGACTGACTGAGGTAATATGTGCAAAGTGCCTGGCACAGAGTAGCTGCTCCATGAATCTTGTGTCCTCCCCTTTTGCTTTAACTCCAGTGGGCAAAAGTGATGAAAACACCATCTCTTCCCCCACAGGGTTCAGCGTTTTACCCAGAACGTTGTGATCTTTAACAATGCCGCTGTGTTCCTTCTGGCTTTGTTGTTTGTACCCACCTGAGCCCCCAGAGCAGGCAGTAAAGCCCAGCTGGTGATCGTCTCCCATAGGAGCTCCAAGAATACCAACAGCTATAACCTGCACTGACACAGGGCGCTTTGAGTTTGCAAAGCACCATAAAATATTAACTCATGTGATCCTCCCAAAAACCCTGGGAGGTCAATGCGCCTATTTTTCCCATTTTATAGATGGGGAAACTGAAGGGAGAGATGTTGAGGGATCTGCTCAGCATTGCAAAGGGAGAGGGCAGATCTCTATTGGGATTAGCTGATCAACAAACTGTTGCCTCAGTTTATAGGGACTTACCCGTGGCTGGCATTTGTCAACCTGAACCATCTTAAGAATTGATGTGCACATTCCTCCAGACCCAGTGCCTTCCAGGATGACCAGCCTTCACTGTGAAGTCATGACAAAGCAGTTATTATAAAAGTTCTGTCATAACCAAACAAAATCTGCTTCCCCACTTCTGAAACAATGCAGATTCAAGTCTCTGGCATTTTCCACAGCACAATGGTCTTTCAAATACTGGATGCTGATGCTGATGCCTCCTGATGACCTTTGCATCAGAGGCTCCCTGCTGACAGAAAATCACAGTGGACTTTGGTAGGAGAGGAGTCATCTTGGACTCCCCAAGTAAGCTCACAGACCCACAAGACAGGAAAGAAAGGGAGAGTTTTTATTTACAGCTTCATAGGAACAGAACTTGCAGCTGAGCCTGTGGAAACTAACTCAGCCAGCCCTTCTACTTTCTGTTCCCTCCCCACATCCCTTGCAACCTCTGTGACTCCAGGCCAGGGAGTGGGTCATTGCCCCCTCTTCAGACCTGACTGTCATGGTTCCTCTTTCTGCCCAAAAGCACTTACCTCTTCTACCTTGGCTTATGTTGTCTCAATATAGTCTCCGTTGGAACCCTCCACCCTCTCAGCAGGGGGAAGATTTCTGCATTTTGATTTTCTGTCATCTCTGCTTCTGACTTTTCAGTCCTGCATCCCCACTCTCAGAAATTTAGATCTCCAGCAGAAGCTGCTCAGTCCCATTTCTTAGAGAATCAGGCTTTTATCCAACAAATCTGGAGGTGATTTTCACAGCTCAAAAAACAAACTCCCCCACTTTTGTCAGTTTTATAGACTTTCCCTACCAGCCCCATGCCTCCCAGAGTAGATTTATTGGGGGTGATGGTAAGAATAGGGGAGCCCCATGTTCCACCAAGTGGGCCTCTCCTCTCCCCTTCTAGATTCAATGTTAATTACTGCAGTCTACCTCCTTTCTCTCCCATTGTCTAGTCCATATGGCTCCTGCTCATGGCCTTACCTCTCTCTCTGAATCTTAGGGTTTGGGAAGATAACTCCTACTCTTTTGTCTTTCCATGCCTTTCTTCTCCCAAGGAAGCAGGACCAGATCATTCACATTATACTGGGTCTGCTATGGGAAAGATCTTCTAGAAAGGGGAGAAGAGGCACATAACTGACTGCTCTTGGCTACGTGTTTGTGTCATTGAATGGATGGATGGACAAATGAATCAACAAAAATAATCTAAGTGCTCACCATGTGTATAATACTATACTAAGTGTTGGGGATACAAATAGAAAAAGAAGACAGTCCATCCTTTTGAGCAGCTCTTGCTAGTGGGGGGGTGATACATATAGGAAGTGTCAACTGAAAATCCGATGGAAAGGTAACAAGATCCTTGGGGCACAACACAAAGCAGATGGTAACATCACATTTAATGTTGTTTCATTGATAAAAGTACCTCCACTTTTTATTTTCAACTGTTTGTCAGCACCAGGGTTTTGTTTTATTTTGGCACTACAGTGGTAGTTTCCAAGTCAAATCTCCATAGGGATGGCTTCCCAGGATAATGGCGGCAGGACTGGCTGAAAGCAGGGCTGCTGATCAGGAGTATTGCTGATGCTCTCTTCTGAGCTCTTGGGCCCAGGGGCTGAGGCTGTCTCCATGGAGATCAGAGGGGAGGTGGTGGTCCATGTGGTGCTCATGATTTGACTTGCCTGGCAATGCGCCTCCTAACTCTCCCTCAGGGTACCTTCCTCCTTCAGCATGGAGAGGGACACAAGGTAACATAATGCATAGAATGCCAGACTTGGAGTGAAGACGTGAATTTGAATCCTGCCTCACTTACTGTGTGACCCCAGACAAGTCACTTATCCTTTTAAATGAGCCTCAGTTCTCTAATCAGTAAAATGGGGGTCATGATATCACCTACTGCACCAGGTTATTGTTAGGATCGAATGAGATATCAATTGCTTATAATTGGGCATGTTTAAGGGTGAAGTGGATAGAATGCTGAACTTGGAGGCAGAAAGACCTGAGTTCACATCCAGCCTCTGACAAGTTATAGCTGTGTGACCCTGGGCAGCTCACCTAACCCTGCCCCGACCCTCTAAGCTGTAGAGCAGTCACCCATCTTCACTGGGGAAGAATTTCCTTCTCTGGAGTTCTGTGCACATGAAATCACAAGTCTCCCCCAAAGCTTCAGAATTCCCATGCTTTTCACCCATGTGGGTAGTCTCTTTATAGTATCAGTTGTGAGGCAGCCATATATTCTCAGCCTGTGTGATTCTTGTTCATGTTGTCCCATAAATCCTCCACAGAGGAGCTGTCCAACATGGTCAAGGCCTCCCTCTGATTCTTTTAATGGCTCATGGGGACCAGAGCTACCCTCAGGCCGTCCATCTGTTGTCTATCCATCATTCCTTATTGAGTCCACCTCTGTGTACAGCCTCACCTGGCTTTTATCATGCCTTTTATTCCATTTCTCAAGTAAAAGTCCTTGTTACCTTTTTTATGAACAGAGCACAAAGGGTGACTAGCCACGTGGTAGGAGCAATGCTTTGTAGAAACTGTATTAAGTCTGCGTCCACATCCCGGTGTCAGGGAACAGGAGCCCTCCAGGTGCTAGAAGTAAATAATTGTACTTTCGTCCTACTACATCTTTGAAGTAAATATCCCTTTGTAAAAACTAATTGATGTTAATTGGTTAAATGGGCCTGGTGGCTAACAGTGTGGGGGAGGAGCTCCACAGAATGGGGACTGAGAAAGCCACCCCAGCTCTCAGAGGGTAGCTGTAATCAGCCTGGCTCTGGAAGAGAGAGATCACAGCGCTCCACACAAAAGCTTTATTGATGTCTCTTGTTTCCTAAATCACAGCTGTTAAGTCCACCTACATCCACAGCCAGCCTTCTCCCATAGCAAAGAACAGTTCAGCAAAGCCAGCCAATAGGGTTATCCCATCAGAGAAGATGTGCAGCATTCTGTGCCCATGCCCCCCCCCCATATTCCCCCCTCTTCTCCAGGGCCTGGATCTGATATTACAGTTACACAGAATTCAGTTCCATTAAAATGTTCTCTCAGGTTACATTATTATAGTTATTGTGTAGATCGTTTTCCTGATTCTGCTTAAATTCATTGTTGTAATATGTTTGCGACCTTCTTACGCCCACTTTACATTTCTCTGTTGTCCTCTGGGTCACCTGCAATTATACTAATGTAGGTTCTCCCAAACACTTTCAGGAACTAAGGCAATATCTCTCTGGAAGCTTGTGTGAACGACTACATGACGGTTATACACACTGTGCTGGTTCTTCTCATGAACTCCTACCCAAGCAAGATGGCGGCCTCATCCCCCACCCCCAGCCCTGCCATTCTGTACCTCCTGGGATCCCAGAACTACTCTAAGGGGAGCTCAAGAGTGGGTGGGAGTTTAAACAAAGACTAAGAGATTTGAACAGTCACTGGAGGGAATAAGTGTTAGTCAATAATTGCAGAAGCATTGCCAAACAGCACTGAGGGCCCAGCTAGTTCCCTCCCCCAACAAGCCCCCTAATTACCTTTCACCACTTTCTGCTGGAGAGTATTAAGTCTATCTGGCTTCCCTGCAGCTGCCCTAATGATCGAAATGCATTCTTGCCTTGCCTCCCATCTCTGGGTGTCGTCTCCTAGAAACTTTCTGAAGGTTGTCTGGCGGCTCAATCCCAGTGGAATTCACACTCTATCAAATGTGCTGTCTGGGACCTGGGACCCGTGGCTGGCAAGTCTGTGGTGCCTGGGGCCTCACCAGCACCAACTGCCCCCACCACATGCTACCCCCAGAAAGAGCATGGACCACAGAGCCAAAGACCCTCCATTTGAATTCCACCAGTAACTCTGGCCTCCTGGCTTCTCCTCACACAAGGCTCCCTATCTCCAGACTCCAGGCATTTTCACTGGCTGTCCCCCAGCTCCAGAACTCTCTCCCTCTTCATCTCCACCTCTGGGTTCCTTTCAAATCCCAATTAAAGCCCCATCTTCAGCAAGAAACCTTCTCTGAAGCTCTTTAATGCTAGGTTTCCTTCCATTGTTTGTCTTCAATTTTTCCAAGTCTGTGTCTCATTTGGCCCTGACTGTTTGCATATTATTTCTCTCCCTTTAGACTGTGAGCTCCCTGAGGGCAGGGACTGGCTTTTGCTTTTCTTAGTATTCTCTGAGCTAAGCCCTGTGTCTGGCAAGTCCTAAGCATTTAATGTTTGTGTAAGACTGGATTTACCATCTGTGAGACCTTAGCAAATTACTTTCTCTCCCTGAGCCTGTTTCCTCCTCTGCAAAATTAGAGGGTCAGACTCAATGCCTTCCAAAGCCCCTTCTGGCTCTAGATATGACCCCATCAAAATAACCATGGGAATAATGAGCGGATCTTCTGCAGTGGATGGAATATTTGGTGATGGGGCTGTTAACAAGTAAGAAAATCACACTGTGAACTTTATAATCATCTAATATAGATATAAAAGTAGCCTGATGGTATTTAAGTATATAAGGAGAGGCTTCAAGAGGTGTCTCCTTGACAACTAAAGGAATTGTAGAAAGCTATTAATCCATGGTCTGTCTTTGGTGTAATAGTCTTCATTTGGATTGAATCTCACTGGGAGGGGGAAGGAAGAGACTCTCTCTCCCTCTCCCTCCCTCCCTCTCTCTTTCTCCCTCTCCTCTCCTCTCCCTCCCTCTCCCTCCCTCTCCCTCTCCCTCCCTCTCCCTCCCTCTTCTCTTCTCTTCTCTTCTCTTCTCTTCTCTTTCTCCCTTTCTTTCTCTCTCTCTCTCTCTCCTCTCTCTCCCTCTCTTCTCTCCCTTCTCTCCCTCTCCTTTCCTTCCTTTCCTCCCTCTCTCTCTTCTTTCCTTCTCTCTCTCTTTCTTCTTTTCTCTTCTTCTTCCTCCCTCCTCCTCCTTTCTCTCTCTCTCCCTCTCCTCTCCCTCTCCCTCCCTCTCCCTCTCTCCCTCTCCTCTTCTCTCTCTCTCTCTCTCTCTCTCTCTCTCTCTCTCTCTCTCTCTCTCTCTCTCTCTCTCTCTCCTATTAGAACTGGCTGTACTCAGTAGAATGGACTTTCTGTTCTACTTGAAACTTTCCAAAATGAACAGCCGGGTTCAGAGCAGCACAGTTCTGAATAATGATAGCTTGTATTTGCATCATGCGTTATCATCAGCTATTGCTTTCCTCCATATAATACAAATAGGATCCCAGGGCCTTTGACTTGGGGCTGGAAGGGACCTCAGAAATCAGTCTGGCCCAACTGCTTCCATATACAAATGAAGTAACTGCCGCCTGGAAAGGTGAAGTGAGACTTGCCCAAGTTTGTGTGGGTGGTAAATGGCAGTTTGTTGTTGTTGTTTTCTGACTCTTCATGACCCATTTGGGATTTTCTGGGCGAAGATACTGGAGTGGTTTGCCATTTCCTTCTCCAGTTCATTTTATAGATGAGGAAACTGAGGCAAACAGGGTGAAGTGACTTGGCCAGGGTCACTCAGCTAGTAGATATCTGAGGCTGGATTTGAACTCATGAGGATGTTTTTCTGACTCCAGGCCCAGCACTCTGTGCACTATGGTGTCACCTAGTGGCCAGTAAACCAGCATTCAAACCCAAACATGGTTACAGGTGTCTTTTCATTATGTCATCAGTCAAATGTTTTGCTGAAAGCTGAGCACATCCTCCCTTAGCATCCCTTAGTTCACCAGTAGAATAAACTGCCCAAACAGAAGGTGAGTTAATCCAACAAGATCTGTTCTTGATTAAGCCATGCTGGTTCTTTGGGCTCACCCCTTCTCTAGAAAATGAGATCCCCACAAAGCATTCTGTTAAATTGTGCTTTCTAAAATCTGGCCAAGAACTGAGGCCAAACTCACAGACCCATAGTTTGCAGACCACATTGCTTTTTGTTCTACATTCAGATTTCTTTCCCCTAATTCTGATCTCTACAAGAAGCTTAAATCTCCTGTTGGTAAGGACCCCCCCCCATTTTATAAATGGGGATACCGAGGCCCAGGAAGATTAGGTGATTGGCCCAAGATTGCAGTGGTAACAAGCGGTAGAGCTGATTGGTCCCCTGTTCCAAATTTAGCCATCTTTAGACTAAATCCCACTAAGATATCGTGGGGTGCAATAGAAAGAATCCTGGCTCTGGGCTCAGAAGAGCAACGTTCAAATCCTACTTCTGGTATGTACTCCCTGTGTGACCTTGGCCTCAGTTTCCTTAGCTGTAAAATGTGGGGCTTGGGCTAGATAACTTGGGAGGTGCTGCCAGATCTGTGACCTATGGTCCTACAGCCTCTCCAGTTTTCCAGGAAGTTTCTAGGACCACGTTCAGTCGGCCTAGCAACCCCAGTGACCATTCTAGAGTTCTTTTCTTCTCTGGTTACTTATCTTAGGTTTTAGCTAAGTTCTCTGGCTTCAAGGTGCCTGGCACAGAGTGGGCGATTAATAAATGCTTATTGATTAATGGGTTGGTCCTATCCTTTCCAATCCAGGGATCATTCTCCTTGGGAGGAACAAAGGGCATAAGAACCAAGAATACAAGCCATCCCCCCCACTATCATCTGTTAGGGTGCTGAGTCCTGCCCACGGAGTTTGAGTAAGGGTTGGGGTGCCAAGATGCATCACCAGGCACGTGGGCGGAACTCAGCACAGACAGGTGTCAGTAGAGAGTAACACAAGCTTCACTGGAGGGAAATCCAGTAAGAAGGGGCAGTCACAGAGACACAAGTGGCTGAGTGCTACTGGGGTCCCTGGTGGGACTGGCACTGGGAGGAGGGAGCAGGGCTCCTGAACCTGGAGGGAAGGTCAGGGGTCAGGGAGCCTTACTGATTCAGGACTGAGGAAATGTCTGGGGAATTGGCCACTGTGACTACAGGCCTCTCTTGGACTGGGTGACTCAGGGAATTTGAGCCTTTCATGGCATGGAGAAGCTACCAAAGTCCTCATGCATTCAGTCCCATTGTTGGTCTTCATTGTAGCATGTAGTGGCCAGAGACCTCTCTGGACTCAGTTTACTCATCTATAAAATGAGGGAGTTGGACTGTATGGCTCTGAGATCTCGTTGATCGAGGATCCTGTCACAGGGAGAAATAATAAGGTGATTGAAGGTGAAGGGGGAGTGACAATGAGGAGGTAAGGGTGATACAGGAGCTTTGAACCTCGTGACTGGTAGGAGGGCGGTGACCTCAAGAGCACTAGGGAAGCCCAGGAGAGGAGCCTGTTGGGCAAAAGGCAATGAGTCCTGCCTTGGGCATCTTTGAGGTGCCTTTGGGGTGTTCCATTTGAAATCTCTAATAGGTGGTTGGTAATGTTGGAATGGAGCACAAGATATGAAATTCATGGTCATCAAGAGGGTGAAACCTGCCAAGGCTGAGAAGGTCACCAAGTGAGAGAAGGGAGGGGAGAGAAGGAGAAGCAATAGAGAGAGGAGAAAAGAAGCGAGAGGGAGAGGAGAGGAGAAGAGAAAGGGAGAGGAGACAAGAGGAAAGGAGAGGAGAAAAGAGAAGGGAGGAGAAGAGAGAGGAGAGGAGAAGAAAGAGAGGGGAGAAGAAGAAAGAGAAAGAAAGGAGAGGAGAGTGGAGGAGAGGAGAGGGGAGAGGAGGAGAGGAGAGGACAGACAACGCTTTAAGGCACATCCAATTGCATAACATGATATGAATGAAGATTCAGGAAAGGAGATACAGAAGGAGTGATCAGATAGGTAGAAAACCAGGAGAGCAGTGTCATGAAAATGTAAGATGTAGAGGATCCTGGAGGAGGAGGCAGTTAATTGTCCAATGGAGAAGAGATAAAGGAGGGTGAGGCTTGAGGGGAAGCCATGTGGTTTGGCAATGGAGAGATCATTAGTAATTCTGGAGAGGGCAATTTCAGTTGAGTGATGAGGTCAGAAGCCAGGTTGTGGAGGATTTAGAAGACAGAAAGAGAAAGTGGAGGCAGCTCAAAAGTCATCATTCTCAAGGAATTTGGCTGAGGAAAGAAAGGGAGCCATAGAACGATAATAGCTGGTGGGGACAAGAGGCTCTGCTGAGTGCTGTTTTTTGTTGTTGTTGTTGTTGTTGTTTTTTACAATGAGGGCCACTTGGGCATTGGGGAAGGAATGTCTACATTCAGAGAGATTGAAGACGAGATGAGAGGGGATGGCAACAGAAGCTGAAAAAGTTTAAAATGAAGGGCAGTTTGTTGATTATGGAATGGGAGTTCCAAAGGGAGCAGTGGGAGGTATGGGTAGATTGGAGGGAGAGCATTGGAGCTGTAGGGTTGAGATGGAGAACAGAAAGAAGCAAAGGTGTGGGGTCTGCTCAGTATTATGAGCACTGGGAGACTGAGGCGGGATCAGGTTTGCTGACCATTGGGAAAAGAGTCCAAGAAGAGCATCAGCACATGGGCAGAGGGCCATCATTGAATAAAACTGAATCAGAAGATCCAGGTCATGATCGCAGCTACGCTGTGCCATCATGGTGTTGCTGTGGCCACCATTTTGGTCCCAGTAGCAAATCAGCCCAGGGGCAGCCACATTTTCACATGAAGCTGTGACCCCTCCGCAGGAGCAGGCTTCGGCTCCCTGGGCAGCTGGGTGGGACAGTGGCTAGAGCCCTGGACATGGACAGGAAGGTATCGGTCACTCACTAACTGTGTGATCTGGGCAGGTCACCCACCCTTTCTCACCCTCCATTCCTTCATCTGTGAAATGAGGATGATAAGCAGTATCTGCCTCCTAGGATTGTCATGCGGATAAAATTCGATCCCAATAGTAAAGCACTTTGCCGGCTTTGAAGTGCTGAGAAATACGAACTTGTGTTGCTCTCAGTCATTTTTTCCTTCAAAATTCCAAGGGCATACTGCACAAGATAAGGGTCAGCAGATCATAGGTTTAGGGGCCATTCAGTATAAGCCACTCATTTTACAGATAAGGAACCAAGCCCCAGAGACTGGAAGCAACTTACTCAAGGTGATATAAGCAGTGAAGAGAGCCCAAATTTGAGTCCATGACCCTTACTTCCAAACTTGGTATTGTTCCACTGCCTGGAGAGGCTCATGGGCTTACAGATTTAAAGCTGAAATGGACCACGAGTCATTTAATCCACCCCCTCCTTTTTACAGATAAAGAAAATTGAGACCCAGAAAATTAAAACAACAGACCTAAGGTCACCCAAGTAGTAGGTGGCAGGGCTGGGATTTGAACACAGGGCTTCTGGCTCTAATCCAGCCTTCTTTCCACTTCACTGACTTCTGTCCTATCTACCATCTATGGTCCTTTCCCCCCTCCCCGACATCAGTGGGTTTATCCCAGTTTGATCCTCCTCTTTTCCCTAAGATGGCTGTTGTTTAAAGCCTCAAACATTGTTCCTTTTCCTCCTTATTTTTTGTCTGCATCAGCTGTCTCTAAGCTTTAGTGCTCCTGACTGTGTTCTCACCAGACCATGCCAGGCGTTTGCCTTCACCCTCCATTACCTGCCCTTGCTTCCCTCTTCGGTGCATGTCAGAGAAGTGGAAGTTGCTCTGTGAGTGAGTTCCCCAGACATCCACATCAGTCTTTGCCAACAACTGCCTCTTTTCTGCCTCATCAGAACCATTTTCCTTTGCCTCTGAAATCTCCTCCTTGTGATCACCTGCATCATCACTCTTTCATGGACTTCATCTGTGGGTTTTTAAACCATGAGCCTTAGCTGTGTTCTCTCTGAACCCATTGAGTTATCCCTAAAATCTAGGCTACACATCAGACCATGCCCAGAATGGAGTGACCACTCCACACCCAGGTGCCCATCATCTGGACTTCAGCCACCAATTCCTCCTTCCCATAGTACTGAATGACCTTGGGCAAGTCAAAAGTTTCCTCAAAAGAGGAGCTTGGACTGGGGACATCTGAGATGCCTTTCAGCTCTGAATTTATGACCCTTTGAATTGGAATCCAGTCCAGATGAGCGCTTCCCATCTTTGCTGCCATTCCATTTTGAAGGATGAAATTATCATTAAGGAAAGCCATGAATTTAATAGGCAAGTCTGCTTTTGGCAGAGAGAGAGTTCTGGCAGCTATCTGGATAACTGAAGCCCTCCATCACTGCTCCTTCCTTCATCCCTCTGTGCCACTGGGTTTTTGATATGTCTCCCAAATGCCTCATCGATTTCCTGCAGAATGGTTGGTGGCATTCCCATAAGTGAATTTTCCAGATAAATGAAGCTTGCCACTTAAAATGGCAGGTGCTACCTTTGACAAACATCTTTCTCAAATGAATTACACATGTCCCAGTCTCTTTAAACAGAATATTAATTTGGCTTGCTTCCCCTGCCTTTGTAAGAGCTGATATTCCTTCTCCTGATATAGAAGGGGACAGCCTGGCATAGGGGAAAGTCAGAGCACTGGTTTCAGCGTCTGGGAAGCTGACTTCTCAGCCCACCTCTGGCCCATGCTAACTGTGTGACCACAGGCAAAACACTCACTTTCCACGAGCATTAGTTTGCCCATCTAGACAATGAAAGCCCTCCAAGGTCCCTTTCAGCTGCAGAGCTATGAGGCAGGTGAGTGGTGCCAGTTGATAGATTGCTGAATCTAGAATCAAAAAGACCTGAATTCAAATACTGCCTCAAATGCAGGACCCTAGACAGACCATTTCACACACACACACACACACACACACACACACACACACACACACACACTGTGTGCCTCAGTTTCCTCATCTATAAAATCAGGATAATGATAGCATCTTATCTTCCAGGTTGTTGAACATCAAATTAGAAACTATCTGGGAAGTGCTTTGGACACCTATACAAAAGCTAGTTACTATTACTGTCCTATGGTTTTGAGTCACTTTGGGGGCATTTGGAAAGGACTCATGTAGGAGGCAGCACTTGAAGCTTTTGAGGGATAGAGGAAAGATCCCAGACATTTCTATCCAGGATTTCTAGAAGCTGCGTGGGCAGGCGTTCTCCAGAATGAAAAGAAATTAGAAGGGTCACGAGCTAGCAAAGCCAGTGCCCCTGTTGATGAGGCCAGGAAGCCTTGGAATCATCCCTGCCTCCTGCCCCACCTTCATTCCCTGGCCCTAATCCACTGCCAATTCTTGCCAACACAACGGTGGCACCATCTCTGTACTCTTGCCTTCTCTTCCCTCCTACAGCCCCTTGTCCTTATCACTTCTAGTTGAGGCTACAGCAGCAGCCTCCCCATTGGTCCCCAGCCTCCCAGGCACTTGGGGGTCCATGCCATGTTCACATAAAGAAGGAAAAGTTGATTGTGCTAGATGGTTTTATCCTCTCTCTGCTTTGAGCAGAGAAAGTCCAGCTAATAGAGATTTGTCCTGCAGAAGTGGCTGGCTCATCAGCACTCCCTGGCAGGCAGGAGCTTTTCCAATTGGCTGAGTGTGAGCCTGGGATTATGAACAGACCAATGGGTTTGATCCAGAAAGCCCAGATGGGTGAATTTTCAACTGGCCTGGTGGGGGATCAGAAGAGCCATGCAGGGCTGAAGCTGGGATTGCTGATCTGGGGTCCACACAGTCCCTAAACACGGGCCAGCCTCGACATTCCTCTGACCAAGATGCTCCAGGACTCCTCGTGACTTTGGGGACTTCCTCAATCTGGCGTTCCAAGTCCTTTGCATCCAGCCCCAGCCTGCCTTCCTAGGCTAATTAATGCTCACACAATCTAATCTCTAGAGAAAGGAGCTTTCCACCAGAACCCTTTCCTAGCCCCTCTGAATTCCAGTGCTTCGGTCTGCTGGTTTTTTCCTGTTTATCCTGTATATGGCTTGTTCACATAATCATTTGTATTTATTTCCCTCATTAGATTTCGAGCCCCTCTAGGGCAGGGACTGTCTATGTCTAAGGAGAGGTGTCAGGGAAAACAAGCCATTAATGAGCCGGGTGCTGAGAATAACATGTCCAGTGGGAGTCAGTTCAATGCAAAGCCTTATTGTAAGCAATGAAGAAGATGGGGGAGGGGAGAGATGCCCAACATGCCCTGAGGCTCCTGAAGGGGTGGGTGGGGCTATATTGGGGAGCACAGAGGGGGGGCCATGAGGCAGGAAGGGGGCACTCCACAGCGTCCGCTGGAGGGCAGGCTTCTCAGACTCCCACCTTGGGGAGCCCCACAGCAGCTAGCTGATGTGTAGACCGGAGGTCAGGGCAAAATCATAACTGGGGGGCTATTATTAGGAAGAAAAATAAGCTGGTGGTGGACAAACTATCATTTGGAGGGTTGTTATCAGGGAGAAAAACAAGCTGGCAGGAGACAAAATATCTCTTGGGGGATACAGCTAGACTAACCTTTGAAAAATATTATCAGTAATTTTTCCATGAGTATGTTATATAAGTTTTTGTTGTTGTTAATGTTCAGTCATGTCTGACTCTCTGGGACCCCATTTGGGGTTTTCTTGGCAGAGATACTGTAGGGGTTTGCCATTCCTTCTCCAGCTATTTTACAGATGAGGAAACTGAGGCAAACAGGGTCAAGTGACTTACCCAGAGTCACACAGCTAGGAAGTATCTGAGGTGGGATTTGAACTCAGGAGAAGGAATCTTCCTGACTCTAGGCCCAGCACTCTGTTGACTATGCTAGCCTAGCTTACAACCTCCCTTTACAGGAAACTCTCATGATGGCCTCAAGGCCAACAGGACTAATTTTATGCTGTCTAGAAAAGAAAATGTCAGCCAGTCTATAGAAGGCTCAAAATTCCAGCTTGAGGAGATTGTATTTTATCTTATAGACAATAGGAAGCTACTGAATATTAACTTGTCAGTTGTGAAGAAGATCTGCTGGAGAGACTGGGGACAGGAAGCCAAGGATGCTCAGAGGTGAGGGGAACCATGAGCTCAGATAGTGGCTGTACTGGTAAAGAGAGAGGAATAGAGCGTGAGATGGCGTCAGGGCAGCTTTGATAAGACTCGGCAATAGTTTGGGAGCAGGGAATGAAGTAGGGAGAAGAGCAGCAAACCAAGGTAACGAAGGAGACAGTGATGCTATGGGGAAGCTGTGGGGGGGTGATCGATGTGTGATGCCTATGGGACATTCAGGTGGTGTTTGGTGATATGGGACTCAAGCTCAGGAGAGAGACAAGGCCTTGGTTAATGTAGATTGGGGGGTTATCTATATAGAAGTGATAGCTAAAGGCAAGAAAGTGGATGAGATGTGTGTGTGTGTGTGTGTGTGTGTGAGAGAGAGAGAGAGAGAGAGAGAGAGAGAGAGAGAGAGAGAGAGAGAGAGAGAGAGAAAGGGAGGAAGGAGGGAGAGAGAGGTTTTCTGGCTCATTAATCCATGAGTACACATTGGTTAAGCACCTACTGTGTGCTAAACTCTGGGGATAGATACAAAGAAGAGTAAAAGCCAGTCCCTGCCCTCAGGGAGTTCCCAGTCTAATTGGAGACCAGATGTAAACTAGATATTGGATGATGAGGAAGTTATAAATAGAGGGAAGGTGCTGAAATGAAGAGGGGCTGGGGAATGATGGCTTCACATGGTCAGTCTTTCTCTTTCCTTTCCTTGCTCTTGCTGCCAAGCTTTGGGCTAGCTTGGAAAGCCTCCACAGGCAGTAGCAGCCACCAGTGGGTGAGTTGTGGAGGGAGTCTCTCCTTCAGCTGCTCCCCTACCCAGAGGCCATCTCTACAATGGGCACAGATAAAGAGCCGAGGTTAAAAGGCTCTCAGTGACATCTAAGGGCACAAAAGTGCTAGGATGTGAGTTGCCTCCATACCACACTGTGTTCTGGGTTTACACTTTGTTTCAAGCACTTGTCAGCTCTGTGCTTGTGAGGACAAGAAATTTATCCTCCTTGGGCCTTAGTTTCCTTATCTGCAAAACAGAGGTACTAATGCCTATATTCTACCTCATGGGGTGGCTTTGAGGAAAGCCTTTGCAAATATACAGAAACAGGAGTTGGTAGTGTGATTATTGATAAGGAAAAACCTTCCCTTTTCCTGGTCACAGATGTACTTCCTGGCTTCTTCTTTCCTCTTTAAGAAAAACCAAAACCTCTCACAGAAAACAGGAAACAAGCCCCCTTCCAGGAGTATGAGTGAGTTTCAAAGAGATGGAAATAGCCACCTCTATGAAAAAGCATTGTTGTTGTTGGGTTTTTTAAGCCCTGAAAAGGCCAAGTGACTGAAAAAAAAAAGAAACAGGGAAGGGTAAGACAGAGGGGGGCTCAAGCAGGAGACACCCTGGGAAGATAAACACAGCAGCAGTGAGGAGGGGAGAGCCAGCTCCGGCTGTGTCCACATTCCCTGAGGGATGAATGCTTGGCTGCTCCAAGCAGCTTGGCTCCACCCGCCTGGTGGCCAGCTTGTCGCTGTCCAACACCAGGGCCCTGCTGAGAAATCCTGCCCCTGAAGCTGGATGGAGGCAGGGTGAGGGTCTGCATAAAGACACTGGAAGCACATTTCTACATTGATTTCTGGGTGGGAGGACAGAGGACACTGAGCCAGACACAGCGGAATTCAGGAGGACCTGTCAGGTGCCACTGGATCTTCCTCTTCTTTCTCCGCTTAAACCCCAGTAGACTTCTGCATGTTCATGTCCCAAAAATCTCGGTGCAGTGTTAAGCTTCAATAGCTTGGATTTGGGGGACACCCATGTCCAGGGACCTTGTTCCATTGGCAATGCAAGTGAATGGAGAGCTGGAGGTGGAGACAGGAAGATGTGGGAGCAGGTCATGATACCTCTGGGGCTCAGTTTCCAGTTGGACCTCTAAAGCTAGCTTCTAGCTCCAGCCCTATGAGTTTATGAGCAATAATGCAGACTATGAGAAGTCACATGTATATAGGACTTGGACATGTGCAAAGTGTCGTGATGATGATGATGATGATGATGATGATGATGATGATGATGATGATGATGTGATCACTAACATTTATGTAGCTTTTAAGGTTTGTAAATTCCTTTAGGAACATTCACTCAGTGAGTCCTTACATCAGTCCTAAGAGGTAGTGAGGTATGGAAAGCCAGCCAGGCAGGAATCCTACCTGTGACAGAGACAGGCTGTGGCCATGGGCAAATGGAGCCAAGCTGCTTGTAAAGGAGCTCTTCATAACCTGGGGGCTCCCTATGTCAATAAAATCATGGTCCAGCCTTTCTCCTTTTATACAAACCACCTCACTTAATCCATCCTACAAGCCTGGGGAGCTGCTGGTACTTTATCCTCATTTAAAGATGAGGAAAATGAAGCAGACAGAAGATTAGTGGCTTCTTTTAGACTGTGAGCTTCATGACTGTCTTTAGCCTCCTTTGGTATCCTCAGCCCAGTGTCTGACACAGTGTTTGCTAACTGATTACATCATCCAAGGCCAGATTTGAACTCCTCCACAGTGGCATATAATGTTCTCCATGGAGAAGGAATCCTTGTCTGGACAGCCATAGTAGAGTAAAAAGAACTACGTTAAAAGCCTAGCTCTGCAATAGACCATCTGTGGGTCTCCACCTTCCCTGGCCTCAGTCGCCTCATGCTTCAAATGACAGGATATCTGAAGTCCTTTTCAGCTCTAAATCAACAACCTGAGAATTTTCTTCAGACCTGAAAGTGCTGGATACATGTGAATTATCGGTATCAGTTTTCTTGGAGCTGAAGACAAGCTCTAATCTCCTAGAATGATGCATGTGTGTGACAGCTTGAGATAATACATAGAAAATGACCTATGTCAGCAAACGTTAGGGGTTTGGAGTGGGAGAGAGAGAGAAAGAGGATATACTGCTGAGAGAAGAGAAAACAGAGAGTCTTTTATAAGAAGAGAGTCCTCTCTCACCTGTGAACAGACATGACCTCTGCCCTAGACTACACACATGGGAAGGGGACTGCCTGACATTCACCTTGCCTTACCTACCTTGTAGCCTGACCATCCCCAGACTGCCAGGGTCCAGGCAACAAGGGACCCTCTACCATGGCCCACCTTCACCCTCTACTCCTTCATGAGCAAAGTCTTCACCATAGTTTCTCCCCATTTAGCTGAGTCCCTGCCCACCCCCTCTCCACTGATCTCTGCTCTGAAGTCACCCCCCACCCCAGCCCCAAGAGCATTGATGATTGGTTTCTGCTTTGCCTAGAAAGGCCACTTGGCAGCCATCCTTCCTGGAGCTACTAAAAGACCAGAATCCTCCTGGCCCCACCTTCCAAGGCAGCCAGTCCATTTCCTTGTTTTTGACACTGTTGTCTAATAAATGGTCCCAAGCCTGAGGTCCTCTAAGGAAACAACGCCATCTGGTGGAAAATGACCGCAGGCCTTAGTTCAACAAACATTTATAAATCCTGAAGAGCCAAGCCCCTAATGGAGATGGGCAAGGCCCACGTCTATGATGTTGGCTCAGCAAGCTAGGGCTGAGCTGGAAGGGGCCTTAGACATCATGGAGTCCAATTTCTTCACTGGATAGATGAGGAAGCTGAAGCCAAGAGTGGTGGGGGGGGGGGGGGGGAAGATTCAGGATGTTTCCATTTAGATGGATTTAATGCTGAAATGAAGCTCATCCAATTAAACTCCTTTTTGCATGGATGGGGAAATGGAGGCCCAGAAATGGGAAATGACTCATGATGGTGGGTCACTGACCCTGGAGGCCATCTGTTCCAATCCATCATGTCACAGATAAGTAAAATGAGGCCTAGTCAAGGGAAGTGACTCAGTCAGGGTCACATAACCATCAGCAGCAGAGCAGGAATAGGGCCAGGTCCTCTGAATAGAAACCCAGTGCCATTTCCATGATCCCACAATGCCTCTATATAGAACTCCAGCCTCTCTTAACCTCACCAATTTTTCTATCCCATTGTATATTTGAGTTTTGGGACTCTTATCTTTATTGAGTGATAAATATTGTGTAACTAAACAAGTTGATTAGATTCAGAGATATAAATCAAACTGGTATATTGTCACTGATTGTTTACAGTAATAATAAAGTGCCTGGCATACAGTAAACACTTAATGAATGCTTTTTGGTGATAATAGTAACATCTAATGTGTTATGTTTTGCAAAGAACTTTACATTCATGATCTTATTTTGATGCTATCCAAAAGCCAGTGAGGTAGGAATGATCAGGACAGGATCATTGGATATTCTCATCAGTTTGTCTTCCTAGAGCTGGAAGAGACCTTGTGTCCATTGGACCAGTGAGAAAATGGGGGCTAAGAGAAGCTAAGAGGCTTGTGCAGAGTCCCAGAGCTAGGAAGCATCTAAGTTGGGGTCTTGAAACAAGTTCTGGATGCAAGACATAGAGTAAATATTTAATACATGCATTTTGATACATGTACTTTTTCATTCATATTTCATTTATTCAGAGTTCATTCTCAACTCTTATGTGATTTCTTGGAAGATCTAAATTCAACCAGTGATTTGCAGGATAGATTTAAATTTTAAAAATTAGGGTGCTTTGTCCTCCTAATAACTGTGTGCAGTAAGGCAACTCAAAGACATGGATGCATCCTTGAGCTTGAAGTAAGAAGACCTGGGTTCGAATTCCCAGCTCTAAAATTTACCCCTGAGACATCAGTCATGTCACAGAACCCAGAAGGACTGGAAAGGATATCCCTGGTCATATTGTCCACCCTGAAGATATCCAACAAGTGGTCCTTTGGCTTCAGCAATGAGAAGCCCACAACCTCTCGAGGCAGCCCATTCCACTTTCAGATAGCCCTAATTGTTAAAGAGTTTTTTCCTAAATTTGCCCCCTTTTCAGCTTCTCCTCATTATCCTCTGAGACCAAACAAAATCATTTTAATCCCTATACCCACACAATAGCCCTTCAGACATCTGAAATCAAGTACCTGAAATATCCCCCAAGTCTTGTTTTTTCCCAGCTCAGTGCCCTTGTTTCTTTCCACTAATGCTCATAAGACATGAGCTCAGAGCCTTTTACCATTCTACTACCCTCCTCTGTGTGCTCTCCACCTCATCATTGTCCTTCCTGAGCCATTCCCCTGCTTTATAACTTTTTATCTCCATCCATAAAAGCCTTTGAATGTGTGATTATTTCCAATTTTATAGACAGAGAAATAGAGACACAGAAAGATTGCCCCTGGCCCAAAGTCACACAGCTAATCGGGAACAAAGCTGAGGCTGCATTGTAGGTCCCTTTGACTCCCACACCAGGCTTTTTCCAGCAATATATTTTTTATTCCCAAATAAAGACTTAAACAGTTATAACCTGAATAAATCTCTAGCTTGTCATACATTCCTTGAGGCAAGTTTTAACTAGAAATGGTCTGGTATCTCAGGTTTAGGATTAGCATGAAATGATACACTCCTAGAACATCTGACGTTAACCAAAGAAGGTTGGCAGCCATAGGAGAGAGAATATTTAGCCAGGATACAGCAGTGATTCAGCTGGGCGTTGCTTCCTTTCTTCTGGGTTGCCCATGATGGTCTGCTGGTCAGAAGTCTGAGGGAGTTACTGCTGATTTTTATACCCTGGCTTTTTTGTAGGCAGACCACCAGGAGGCTACATCAGTAGCCAAATCTTTAATCCTGTGAATCAATTAAGTCTCAAGAATTGTTTCAACACCTGTTAAAGAGAAATTAGCCCAGCCTACAATGGGTAGAACTTCAGTATAATGTTCCTACTATAACTTCTGAGCCATAGAGTCCTTATCCAAAAATGAGAGCATTGGCTTAACTCCCACATTTGAGGGGGTTGATCTTGGGAATCAAAATAGTGTCAGGACTAGAAAAATACATTGATTTTATAAAATTCTAGAAAACAGCTTAGTTCTGTGGTGTTATTTGACTCTGGATATAGGTAAGAGCTCTGAGTAGAAGTACCCAGAGAGGACAGAAAGGATTGTGTATGAATATTAGCCATAGAGAATGAGTGCCAAAGAAACAAAGGGGGAAAATGTAAGGAAACAGATCCAGCAGCACCAGACCTTAAACTATCTTATAAGGCAAGAGTAGTGCTAAAGTGTGAAATGGAGAATTTTGATTATTTTAAATGAAATTTTTTTGTAAAAATAAAACCAACATAGCCAAGAATAGAAGGAAGGTGGAAACTGGGAGAAAATTTTCATAGACAGTCTCTCAGATAGGATGTGATTGGGGTGGAATATTTGCTGTGATAGAAGAAATGATGATCTGGTTGATTTAGAAAAAACATGGAGACTTGGACCTATGATGGAAGATGCCATCCACCTTCAGAGAAACACATGATAGGAGGAAATAAGCATAGTAGTCTTCTATATCAGCATATGTATATATGTATATATGTGTATGTTTATAGATATCTGTGTATGTGTTTGTATATATATATGTATGTATGTATAGATCCACATTTAATTGTAGTCTTCTCTAGAGTGGAGGAGAGGAGTGTGAGAGAAGGGAGGGAGAAAAAGAAAGAAAGGAAAAAGTACACAGCAGAGAACAAAAGAAAACCTAGAAGGAAGCAAAGCAAAGCTATGTATGGTATTGATCTAGATTTTCTTAAATTGGAAATTTATTGGTTTATATTGAATCCTCTCTTATGTTCTTCTGTATACATGGAAATGTTCTCTTTTTTCTTTTCTTGTTTTGTTTTTAAGTTTAAAATTAGAGAGAGACGGGGGTGGGGGGGAAGAGACAGAGACAGAAAAAGAGAGGGAGAGAGAGAAACAGAGAGAGAAATAGGGACCAGCTGAGACCAGGGAATCTGAAATTCTGGGTTCCTTGGGCTAAATCATAGCTCTGAACTTGAGTAATCAGGACTCTTAGAAGTGTGTAGATGAGAGATTATGGATTTATAAAGCATTGAGCACTGTGGACATTAAGGATCTTCCATTTCTCTCCTACTGCATATATGGCAGTATTCATTTTATTTGGTGTCTTTAGGTCCAGGATAAAAAAAGATAAATTATAAAGCATTGTTCAATGATGACGGATCAATGAATCACAGCATTCTTGGTGAAAATGGAATCTTACCAAAATAAAAGCAATCCAGCCAGCCTCTCCATTTCTAAAACGGAGGAAGCAGTTACAGGAAGGGTCCTGTTCTGAACAAGGTCACACAGCCCATAAGTTACAGAGGGAGGATTTGAAGCTGGGTCCACTGGTCCCATCCAGTGCTTCAGTGGTTGCCTATCTGATTATTTTCTTTTAATCACAGCAAACATTTATTAAGTGCCTACTGTATGTAGTGCCCTATGTCAGCTGCTGGGGGGAGGGGGAGATACAGAGATTAGAGATACGACAGTCGCTGCCCTTGTGAAGTTTCTAGTTCATAGGATCATAATTTAGATCATAATTTCTAGTTCATAGGATCATAATTTCTAGTTCATAGGATCATAATTTAGACGTGGAAGTGTCCTCAGGGGTTCTGGAGTAACACCTCCCTCTACATGTTACAGATAAGGAGAAGAGGCACAGACGAAGGTTCTGTCCAAGGCCAAATGGGTAAGAGGCTGAGCTGGGATTTGAACTCGGCTTTCAGGCCAAACAGGTTCTAATACTAATTTGACCAATGATATGAAACAAAGTTCTAGGTGAAATCTGAAGCCTAAGAAGAGCTGAGCAGTTCTGGGGAATGGAGGGGCTTGTTCAAGAAAAGGGCAAAGCCCTCCAGAGAGAAGGGGCCTTCGAGCTAGTCTGCAATTCCTAAGCTGATGTAATAGCAGAGCACTGCCTGTGACTTAGTTAACAAGCATTTATTAAGTGCTTATTATGGACCTGGCATTGTGGGAAGGAAACACTGGGAATGCAAAGAGAGGTGAAAACACAGTCCCTGCCTTCAAGGGACTCAGTCGCACAGGGGATGCAGTAGACAATAACTGTTTGTCTTTGTCTCCCCGATTCTGTATCACACAGAGACCCAGAGAGAGGAAATGGCAGCCAACCCGGTGCCACCACAGACAAGGCATTGAGAGAACAGAATGGCGCCTGGGGTCCCTAGGCGGGTCCTACTTGTCTGATGTACCCCAGCACTCAGCATAATCTTTGTACATAGTAAATGCTTAATCAATGATTCTCTCACTCATTGATTTATTGTTTTAACCACTCCCTCACCATGAAGACCTTAGAAGAGTCACTGCACTCTGTCAAAAGTCTCTCTGATCCTTGGGATCCTTCCTCTCTAAAATGAGCATTTGACTACATTATCTCTCCTATCACTCGCAGCTCTGATTATTGATGATTTCATTAGCTTCTTTAGGAAGGATGCTGACAAATTACAAGGCGTATAGAGGAGGGCAAGCATAACAGTGGGGAGCTAGGTGGCGCCAAAGTGCACAAAGAAATACAGCCTCAGACACTTACTAGCTGTGTGACCCTGAGAAAGTCACTTAACCTTGTTGGCCTCAGTTTCCTCATCTGAAAAGTGAGCTGGAGAAGGGAATGGCAAACCACTGCATATCTTTGCCAGGAAGACCCCAAATGGGGTCACAGAGTCAGATGTGACTGAAAATAGAGCAGAGCCAGGGTACAGAAGGAATATTTGGAGGAACTAAGTCTTTTTAGCCAGTGCTTAGCACAGTGCCCGAACTTAGGAGACACTTAATAAATGTTTATCCATCAACTGATTGGAAAAAGTAATACAAGGATTAAGAGTGATCTCTTTAAATATGGAACATCAATCAGTAAGTATTTATCAATAAACATCTTATTAAATTATTTGTTGTAACACTTATTATTACAAACATTTGATAATAAATGTTTATTAATAAACTGGAGAAAATAAGACAGGGATCGAGTGATCTCTTTAAATATGGAATATTAGTCAATAAAATCAACCAGTATTAAACACCTACTGTATGCCAGACACCAAGCTGAGATATGGGGACACAAAAGGAGGCCACACAGCCTTGAGGAGCCCAAAGTCCAGTGGACCATGAAACGCACTTGCTCTGCCTGGCCCCAACAAGTAGAACTAAGGACCAGTGTCTGTGTGGAAATCACACACAAGCTGATGTGGGCAAGAGAAGGGAAAATTTACAGCTTGCCAAGAAGGGGATGGGTGGTGTTAGGCTCCCTGTCATTGGAGGTTTTCAAGTCCAGGCCAAACAACCACTTTGGGGAGGGGGGACATAGATATTTGGTTTTCCTCTGATTTAGGTTAGAGAGGGTACATGAGCACTTGGGTCTGTTCCAGTTGTGAGGTTTTAAAATTCTATATCTCTATTACATCTTTTCCTCTGCCATAAACATCACCAGTTCCTTTAAAGCTAACACTGAGGAACCCACAGGGGCAGGGTGCTGCTCTGTTTCCTTGCTGTGGACCCAGGTACATAGTTTGGATTTGGTTTCATCCAGGGAGGTGGGGAGGGCCTGGCCTCTGAGAAGGTTAAACTCCCTTTTCTCAAACTACCTCACATGCAACTTGGGGGAAAATTACCTAAAGCCTAAAGTCAGAAGTGACGAGCACCCAGAGTGGCCTGTAAAAATACAGTGCAACATAGATAGTGTGAATTTGTGGTTTTCTAACTCAGTATAGAGCCAGCAGAGATCTCTCTCTGTTTGGGCTTGACACCTTTGGTTTTGGTTATGGTTCACATCCAAAGTTTCCCCAAAAACAGGAAAATAGAAAGAATTCTTAACAAAGAATATGAATCAGGCATAGGACAGACAATTTATTCCTGCACCCAAAAGAAATGCTAAACATAAGTGACTCACAGCAGAATGAATTAAAACAGACTTCAGCAACTTAATTTATAACTACAAGTACAATCTGCTGGGAGGCGGGCACTCAGACTTCGTTAGAACCTAGAGCAGTGTGAGGCCGCTAATTAGGTGTCTTCACTTCAATCCTGTCTGAGAAAAGTACTGGCTGAGTAACCACTGGCAAAGGACTCTGCCGCCAGCCTCATTGTTCCATCAGTAAAATGGGGAGATAGACAAGATACTTCCATCCCAAGGTTGCTCGGAGGAGACTGCAGACCTTTATACACATTAGAAATGTGAGGAGGTGGGGGTTTGAAGGCAGAGATTTGAAGGAAAAGTATTGCAGGTGGAAGGGACGGTTCTTGTATTGCAGTAGGTGCTAAGGGACGCATGAAAGCTGAGCCAATGCTCCTGCCTTCATGGAGGTCACAACTGGAGAGAATAGATAGGACATGTCCAAGAGTTACTAGGATGAAAGGCAGGAGGGTCTGCAGAAGAACAGACAAAGTTGGGGGGAGTTTCAAGGAGGGAAAGATTATTTAACAGCAGGGGCATACTTTAGAAAGGCGTGTTTTATGGAATCTGGTTAGCTGTGTAGTTAGAGTTCTAGACTTGGCAACAGGAAACCTGGATTCCAGTGATGAAATCAGGAGCTGTAATTTATTCTGGTATAGGGAATTCCCTGCATGGAAGCCCCCTTCACTGGTGTAGATTAGCAACTTGCCTACAAGTTAGGATCTTCATTGCAAGGGGTCTTAAGACATTAGGTGTCTGGCTAAAAGCCACTCAACTGAAATGTGTCAAACACAACACTCAGACTGGGATCTTCCTGACTCTAAGGGCAGCTCTTTACCCACCAGCCCACAGTGCTTGACAATTCAATCTATCCAGAAGCCAGAGGATTTTCTATCACTGGAGAACCTTAAACAAAGGCAGAGTAGGGATTTAGAGGGGACCTGATAAAGAGGATTTTCTTTGAGGCCTAGGTTTGTCTAGATGGTCCCTGGGTCTCTTCAAACTCTGAAAACCCTGGGCTGGGGTCCGCATCTCATAAAGATGCTTTCATGGAACAGGTCCAACAGAGTGAGCACAAGATATGCAGTCTCCCCAGGAATTCAGGAGGCTGGTACCAAGAATTTGCCTTTCTATCCTATGGACTCCAGGAACTTGGCAGATAGAGGCACAAGGTGACCTCCAACCCCTTTTTCCTCAGACCAGGGAGACTGAACAGCCTGCCCCAGGCAAGTCAAGGACAAGGAGGAGAAAATGGCACTGGGAACTCCAGTTCCCTAACACTATCCTTGAATCCTCCTACCTGAGAGGAGGAGGGCCGCTTGACCTGTAACCTGGGAATCAATGAGTCGGTGGGTCCTAGTCCTAGAGGGCCGAGGCATTGAGTGATACAAGAGGAAGAACAGGAAGATGAGGGGTGAGTCTTGGCCACTTGGCCCTTGGGCAGGCTGTTTAACTGAGAGAGCCTCATCATCTCCAGCTATAAAATGGCACCTAGATGTTTACAGCTCCCTGTTGTGGGTTGGTAGAAAGGATCCCTGTGAGCATTATAGAAAGCCAGGGTCTAAACCTGGGTCCCCTGGGTTTGTTTTAATCTTTTGATAGATCTGTTTCAATGTAGTCAAGTTTCCCTTGTAATCTTCTGCATTTTATAGTGTGCATTTAAAGTCATGATTCTGAGAAGGGGACTAGAGGCGACACCAGATGCACCCACAGGGTCCAGGACATGAACGAGGAGGAACGAGGAGCCCCACTGTAGGGTGCCAGCCTGCTAAAATGGAGGCAGCCAGGAGTTCTGGATAGAAATCTGGCCTTGCCACCAGGAAGAGTCTAGAAAAAGTCTGGCCCCTGACTGGTACTAGTTGTAAATGCTTGAACCTCCTGTTGCCCTAGGATATTGTCTAAAACTACCAGATGCAGAGAAAGTGCTGATCTGTGCTGTTAAAGGGAGGTTTTTTGGTTTGTTTTTGCATCTGGGAGTTCCCTAGGCCTGGCCACTATGGTGGAGGTCAGTGGTCTCCCAAGGGAGAGCCAGGGAATGATTTCCAGAGGTGTGTATTAAGCCAGCACTAAGGTGGGGTGATGGGTCAACATCCCCTCCTGCGCTCGTGGTAAGGCCCGGGACCAGTCCCCCATTCTGCCCTTCCGGGGCTGGCTGTTCCAGGCTGAGCCCAGTCAGGAGGTTCTGCCAGAACCAGCCCCACACATTGCAGTAGCTGTGCGGAAAAACTTCCCTGCCCTTCCCCCACCCTGTACGCTTCCATCACCATGGCAGCCGGCTCTGAGCTCTCCGAAGCAGCCAGGGAGTGAGTAAGCTCCCCCTGCCCCCTCCCCTTCATTATTCAGAAGGTAAGAGTGGAAAGCACAGAATGAGCAGGCCTGGCCGGTTTCAATGACATCACCTTCCCCCGAGCTCACCCCTGTGTCCCTCAGCACCCTCCTGCACCCGGCGTGCCAGTGGCTTTCTAATTGCTGTCCTGTCTCCCAGCTGGCCTCCCGTGCTGCCAGAGTGATATTTTAAAGCTGAGTCTGAGCGTGCATTTCCCTCCTCAGTGACCCCCAGTGGCCCCCTCCCAACTCCAGGCCTCGCCAGCCCATCAGTTCATCTTTGTCTCATCCTTTCTCCCTCGAGCGGACCACTGTTCTTCAGCTTCTTGGCTTCTCAGGCAGCTCAACCTGCTTCCTTTCAAGTTCTCCGTGATCTCTTCATTGTCCCACCAAATTGCCATTGTGTCACCTTCCTCGTCCTTCAGGGTCTCCCCACAGCCTGTGCCACTGGGGACTAGCCCCTCCTGGACAGCCTCTCAGTACTCTTCCTGTTTGTCTAACTACCCCTCAATCTCTTTTGCTTGATCAGCATAGAGCTCCTGTCCCCTAGCAGCAGGTACACCGCCCCGCCCAGTTCTACCCCGGACCCTCTTCCCTTCCATCTATGGTCTCTCATGTGGCCATGTCTTCCATCATGAGTTCCTTTGGGTCTAAACGACTCCCAGATCTCTGTATCTAGCCTTCACCTCTCTCCTAACTCCAGTCCCACCAGCTGCCAATTGGATGGATGGATGGCCTGCATGAATCTCAAACTCCAGTCAGCCAAAGGAGAATTCATTGCCTTCCCCCCAAACCTGCTCCTCTTGTGACCTTCACAGCACCACCTACCACCTGGCCACTTTGGTCTCATCCTTCATCCCTTGCTTTCCTAAGCCCCCAATATCCCTCCTGGGATATGGTTGGAAGTGGACACCATTGGTCCCCCATTGGAGTAATGTTTGGGAAAGGAGATGAGGACCACCAGCTTCTCCATTGAGAGCAGGGACTGTCTTGTACCTCTTTTTGTATCCCAGGCCCTCAGCACAGTGGCTGACACTTAAGCAGGCACATAAGAAATATGATTAGTTATTACGAGCTCCAGCCTCCTGAACAAGCACCATTGGTAAACAATGTGCCCTTTCTACCGTACTGCTTTCTCCTTTAGCTTTTGTCTCTCCAATCTAACCAAGGTTTAGCTTTGAGTGGGGAGGGATATGAAGGGGTCATCCCCCACTGCTGCCATGCTCACTCTGCTCCACATGTCCAGGGAAGTCTGTCACTGCCTCCCCCTTCTGATTGTGTTTTCTCCCCTCCTTTGCTCACAGTCCCCTTGGGTCGGTCCCAGCCCTCAACCATGATGCTTCCTTGCATCAAGAAGCAAACAAAAACCTCCAAGCCCCCAAGGTCCAAGCCCTTCTTCCCCCTTCAGACACAAAGCCAAGCAACAAACACAAAATCCAATTCAACTCAATTCAGTTCTACCAGTCCCCATACCAGATGCAGTCTCTGCCCTCCAGGAGTTTATATCCTATCAGGGGAAACAACGTTTGTGTTTAGAAATAAGTAAAACTATGTGCAAAGTCATTTCCCGGCCGTGAGTGGGAGCTGGGGGAGGGGAAGGACTAGAGGGGTCAGAGGAAGAGCAAAGGAGGGCATAAGCGAAGGTCTTCCACACCTGAGCCTTGAAGGGAAATGGAGAGGAGGTGAAGACTGACAACAGCCATTTAGCTTAGTGGAGAATGGATTGGAGAGGCTGGAAGGGACCTAAGAGGCCCCTGAGGATGCAAATGAGGAAACTGGGGTCTAGGGTGAATGACTTGTCCAAGGTCATACAGCAATCTAAAAGCTATAGAAAGGAAAGGGGTGATGAGGGGTCTTGAGGTAGTGACTGAGTGAATGGAGAAAAGAAGATGAAGGTGGATGAAGATGCTGAATGGAGATGAAGAAGAAGAGGTTGAGTCAGTGTTGGCTGGGATTGGATGTGGGGGAAGGGAAACCATGTGGAAACCCCCATGATCACTTTCCTTTTTCCAAATACGTTCAGTATTACAGATGCTGTCTAACCCTTTTAGAAACAAAGCAGACCCAGATTCTTTCAACTGCAGGAACAATGGCTCTCCTTTCGCTAGCAGTCCTGACTTTGCCCGAGTCCTCCTTTCCTCTCCTAGCCTCTGGGTAACTCTTGTTCTTGTTTTCTCTGTGTGTGTATGTGTGGGGGTGCTTGCCTTTGGTGGCCCGAAGCCTCAAAGCAATGACTCAGAGAGGCCGCTTGAGACCAAGTAATTCCTGCCAGCCTGCAAAGGGATGGGCCCTTGCCCACCCCAGGAGCCGGCCAGGATGTTGGCAGTGGGCTCAGGTGCTAAGTAATTAAATGGTGCAACAGAAAGGTTCTTGTCAACCACCCCACTCAGATGCTTCCTGAACAAAGACCGCCATAGCTCTGCAGTGTGGCCACGCCAGTCTCTAGCCCCAGGTCACAGTTGACTCATGTATTTCCAGTGATTGGGGGCGGGGGGAGCTCAGCAAGAGAGAGAACGAGGCTTCCTGGGAATTCTGGGACTCAGTCTTTGGGCTTTCCATTCCAGTAGCCCTGGGGAGCTCACACCTGGATCCCCAACCCATCTATGTGGTGGTGTTTACTTTTTTAGTTGATGCTTTTTGCATTTCTCCCACAGTCATTTCTGAATGTACAGCCTCTTCTCCCTGCCCCATACACACCCCTAGTGAATCTTTTCTATGTAAAAAAAAAAAAACAGCTTAGCAAAACTAACCTCAACACTAGCAGTGCATTCAAAATGCCACACCCATAGTCCCCACCTTTCCAAAGAAAGGAAGCAGTTACACTTCCTATCTCTTCTCTGTGGGCCAAGATCAGTCATTACCAGGGCACCTCTTTGTCCTCCTGACTCTTTACTTTCTTTAGATCTTGGGCCCAAGAGGGATTCAAAATCATCTAATGCCTCCTCCTCATATTATAATTGATAAAACAGGGGCACAGAGAGAAGGATCGACTTCCTCAAAGACACCTAGACAGTAAGGGTCAGAAGTGGGATCTGAACTCACAGCTTCTGACTCTTCGAGGCCTCATGCCAATTGTCTGTCTTTCCACGATTCTCTGGATTCTTAGTTTTTTAGCCATCCTTTAGTTGATAGGCTCCTACTTTGTTTGGGTTGGTTTGGGGTTTTTTGCAACTACAAAAGTGTGTGTGTGTGCGCGCGCGCACAAGTGTGTCTATGTGTGTGTGTGTTCTTTCTATCTTTGACCTCTTGGGGGTAGATGTCCAGCATCCACTGCAAGACTGCTAGCTCATTCATTCATTCATTAGTTCATTCATTCAAGAATACAGCTTGTAAGTGGTTGAGCAGAGATTCATAGTCAGATTCATCCTACTCAGACGTAGGTTTTTTCCAGTTACTGAGCACTGAGGGAAGCCAGAGAAAGGCTGCCGCAGACAGGAAGGCAGCAGTCCAAAAGGAGCTCACCATCCCAGGGCTAGGCCCCACTTAGCCAGACTTCACTCACCTTTCCCCCATTGGCAGGCCGGGCTCGGGTAAATGGCCTCAGCTGCCTTTAGATGAGCCCAGATCACTTGGGGAATCCCATAACTGTGGGCGCTTCCCAGTCTTCAGCACCGGTGACTCGGCAGCTTCTGCTTGAGCAGAAGAACCAGTTTGGGAGCCTGAAGTCAGGCAAGAAAGTCAGAGGGTGCTTCTCCACAACCCCAGGAGCAGGTTTGGACAGATAGACCTCGAGTGTGGACAAGCAACACCAGCCAAATAGACTCCTCTGTGATCCCATTCCACATCCTTTAAAGTAGGCCTTCCAAGCCTTTTCTGAGTCACGGGGCCCTTGGGCAGTCTGCTAAGAGATTCCCTGGTCAGACCCCTGTTTTAAATACATACAGTAAGATACAGAGTATTACAAGGGGGACCCATTCTACCGAGAGCTACAAACAGTGGCTAGATATGTATATAGAGATGTAAGTATGTACATATATGAAGACAAGTCCAAAGACCCCTTGGGGATCTGTGGAGCTCAGCTTAAGAGCCCCTGCTTTAAAGGTCTGTTTGGTCTTTTTAAAAGAACTTGGCATATTCACTTATAGACTTTGTTTTAATTTCTTATAATTCTTCTCCCTCCCACCCTCTATCCCCTTTGCCAGATGGTTATTTAGGAGTAGATCTGGGATTGGACCTAGAGGCAGGAAGACCTAGGTTCAAATCCTAATTCAAATACTTACTGGCTGCTGTATGACCCTGGACAAGTCACATAACAATATAAAAGTGATAATGATGTTAACTAACATTATATTGTAGTTTAAGGTTTGCAAAGTACTTTATCGATGCTTTCTCAGCTGCTCCTGAAAGCAATTCTATAAGGTAAGCAGTAGTATTATCCCCACTTTGTAGGTATTTTACAAATGAGCCATCTCTCACTGAGGAAATGACTCATCTAGGTCACACAGCTAATGAGTGATAAGGTAGGATTTGAACTTGGGTCTCCCTGCCTCCAAGCCCAGCATTCTGGCCACTGCACCACCCGCTGCCTCTTAAATGTTCTAATCTCAGTTTCTTCATCTGAAGCTTGACCTCTGTGAGCCCTTTGGGTTTTAAATCTGTGATCTCATAAATAATGATAAATGATCATTACTGAGACTTAGGGCATTAAGGAGGGAGGCAGCATGGTACGAAGAGGCGAGGGTTAGAATTCTACTTTACTCGAATGCTGACAAATTACTTAGCCTCCCTTAGTCTCAGTTTCCTCATCCGTAAAATGAGGGAGCAGCAGAAGGCCCTCCTTCCCAGAGAGGGTAGTTATGAAGCTCAAAGATGATGTGTAGATGGGACTTTGGCAAACTTTCAAGCACTAAGTGACAGTTATTTTCTACGCAGGCCGCTCCTGGCATATACTGGATTACTATAAATAGTAGAACTCTAAATCTGAATTTATTCTATAAGTTCATTGATAGCTCTTGTTTTCATATCACAATCATTTCCCTTCCCCTTCCTAGAGAGCCATACCTCAGAACGAAAAATTAAAAGGAGGAAAAATAAAATAATTCAGCAAAACTAATTAACAACTCAGCCAAGCCCAATATTCTATGCAGGAATCCATACACAGCCCCCACTGTACAAGTAAAAGAGGAAGGTTCAGTTATAATTTTTTTTTCAATTAGCTCACAAAGGCCCCAAACTCATTAATCTCCTAGACTTCATGAGAATTACCAGAAAAGAGCTCTTGCTCCTTTTCCTTACCTCCACCCCTAGAAGGTTTATTTCACTGGCTGCTCTGATGTTTAGCTGTAGGGGGACCAGCTTTATCCATAGGCCAGGAGTCAGAGACCCTTTACTGTCCTCAGGCAACAGTGAGGATTGGGGCAAAGAAAAAGAATAAAGGGAAAGGAAGAGGGGGGAAAAGGGAACAAGAAAGTGGATGAAAAGCTAGGAAAGGAGCTTAGGGAAAAGCATGGCCTGAATGTGATTCAAAGCACAGCCACCACACAGCTATATGAGCCTAGACAAGCTGCTTTTCCTTCCCAAGCCTTGGTTTCCTCCTCTATAAGATAAGGATAATAACACACACACACCATTTACTTTACAGAGCTGTTAGGAATGTGCTTTGGAAACAAAGCAGTTTGGAATCATGAGCCTTTGTGAATGGTAAGATGACCATGGGGGTGATGGTGATAGGGGGTACAGAGTAGAGCTCCAGCCTAGGAATCAGGAACAGCTGAGGCTGAGTCCTGTCGGACACCTTCTGGCTGTGTGACCACTCTCCCCACACCCCAGACAACACACAGACCACAAGCTGCAGGAAATGTGAATGTCTGTGTGCCAGGAGTTGGCTATACCAGTGAAATCACAGGTCCAGCTTGGGGGGATAATGTATGAGACACTGGCTAAAGACAGGCCAGTTTAAACAGAAACCTCCTAACTGGTCATCCAGGAGCTTATAATCCACTCTCAGATCTAAGAGGGAGGTGGGAGTTAGTATTATAGACTAGTACAATAGTATAATAAAGGCTTATGGGGCAAAGGAGAGAGCTACAGCACTCTCGCTCTCAGAGAATTGAAGTCAGAGGAAAGCTTCATGCAGAAGACATGATCTGAGCCTGGAAGGAAGAAAAGGAGTCTGTGAGGAAGACATGAAAAGGAGATAAATGTCAGTGTAGAGGACGGCCTATATGTGTGAATACAGAACACTGGGGCCAGACCAGGGAATGTGGGGGAATACTGGGAAACACTGCTGGAAGGAGGATGAGAGCCAGACCTCGGCCCGGGGCAGCATATTAGCATAACTACGGCCCAAGACAACGAAATAGCAGCTATCAATTAAATGCCTAGTGCTGGGGCTGAAGGACATAGAGACAGAAGAAGGTACACAGCCTTCTCCTGCGTGCTGGGCTTTGTAGTCTCTGGAGGCTATTCCTGGCTGAAAGCTAGTATGCACCCTTACCTTCTTGGCTCCCAGGAAGGAGGAAGAGGAGGAGAAGTTGTAACAAACAATAAGTATTTACATATATTGTCGCCCTGGGCCCTGACAACCCAGTGAGGCAGATGTTATTATTACCGGTGCCAGAATCACGAAGCTCCTAAGTGTCTGAAGCAGGATTTGAACTCAGGTCTCCCTGATTCCAAGTCCCATTCTCTGTCCAGGGTGCCACCTCTCTGCCAAATGCACATGTTAAAGGGTCACAGAATTCAAGATCCAGGAGAGACCTTACAATTCACCCAATTCAACCTCTTGATGTTGCTGGTGAGAAAGGGCCCCCAAAGGGAGGGTAACTAGGCTTATACGGCCTGGGAGGCAGCAAAGTGAGTTGGCTGGAGTGCCGGTGAAAAGGCCTGGGTTCTAGGCTCAGCTCTGCAATTAGCTACGTGCCTTTGCTCAATCCCCTTCATATCTCCGAGCCTTGGTTTCCATACCTAGAATGAAGGGCTTTAAAAATCCTGGACCAGAAGTTTCCTCAGGGGCCATGAATCCTTATTTCATAGATGAGGAAACTCGGAGGTCAAGTGACTCACCCAGGGTCACACAGGTTGGAAAGGGAGACCAAGGGCCTCTGACTCCAAGGAATGCTTCCCTGGCAGCTTTCAAGTGAAGTTGAAGAACTGTGAACAATTCTCTCACCCGGCAACCATGAATCCAAACACACACAGCGGCTCTCTGCCTGCTGTTTCTTCTTACCCTAAATATTCTAAAAGATCTAAGGATTTATTCATGGAAGAGCCCAAGTGACCAGTGAGACCAGAAGCTCCACTGGAGCTGGGTCCTCCTGCCGACCATGGCCTCAAAGCCAGTGATCACAGGGTCCAAGGCCAATGAGGAGCCTGCAAAGCTCTTCTGATTGACCCTGCCATACCCAGTGCATCTGATGGGAAATCTGCAATGGGGAGAAGGACTCACTGTGCCTGCATTGGAGGAGAGGGGAGGGTTTTGGGGTGACCACTTAAAATGCAAATTTACAGTCCCCAAAGACCAAGTGAATGAGTAGAGGGGCATATACACTCTTCATTTGGAGCAAGGCTGCTGTACTTTGGTCCTTACTACACCTTCTTAGTAAATATCTCTTTGTAAAAGTTAATTGATGTTAATTGATTAATTTACATAAGGAGGACAACATATCAGAGGGGGGGGGGATCTCCATTTAAAACTCCAGCCCCCCAGGATAGCCCCTGGAACCCTGAGGGTAAAAGTAGTAGGAGGTACCCTTTGGGGAGCTGACTTGCTAGTTTGAGCAGGAATTGGGAAAGTGAGTCCTGAGCCTACACTGCATAGCTGTATCTACACCCAGCTCTATGTCTATATATACAATTGTGGTTTTATGCAAATTCACATAATGCAAATTCAACTTTGCATAAATAAATCTGCATTCCAACAAAAGAAACCTATGTAATTTTTACAGTACAGTACTCTGTGCTCTTGCTCTTTCTCTCTCCTTCTTTCTCTCCTGCCCCCTAGCTCAGCATTCTGTAGCCTCTCACCCCCCACCAAAAATAAACCTAAAAAAACCCCCCCTCCAAATGAAAGTCTAACAGATGCAGAGTGAGACCAGGTTCCAGCCAGGCCCCCATGTGACTGGCCCCTGCCCCACATGTTCCTCTTCCTGCTCTTACTTCTCTGCCCTCAGCCTCCATGTGTCCTAGAACCACAGGGTCCCTCCCCTCCATGGGCAGGAGACTTTCTTCCTCCCTCCCTTTCTCACATCTGTGGGAACATTTGCTTTATATAAAAATTGCTTTATATAAAGGCCTGAAGAATGGTCTGCTTTCATAAACTGAGAACTGTCTATACCTGTATATAGCCCAATCAGTATATCTGTACATATATCTATATATATTTCTATATCTACATCATCTATCTATATCCAAATCCATTTCTATATCTATAAATATATACATATATATACTTTTATATATGTATGAATTCTATATATACACATGTGCATCTGTATATATGAGTTCTGTATATACATATATATGAAATTCCCTGGCCCTTTGAGCCTAGAAACCCCACATTTCTCTGCTGATGGCCTTTTCCCTGCCTCTCCTGGATGTTTTTCTGATTTATAATGTCTTGTCATCTGCTTACACCCACCTGTCTACTACTCTTTCCATGATTCTCAACTTCAATTCTGTGGAAATTGGAGTATTTTGTGACTCACAGATACACAGCACTGGGAGAATATTAGTGTTAAGTAGTCTTTGTTTGGGGAATGTCTAAGATTATTAGAAGACCTGCTCCAGGATGCAAAGGCAGTCCAATGTGTTTTCGTCCTCCTCTTTACCTCATTGTTCATTTATGGTATCTACCCAGGTAAATATATTCAAAGGCATCCACAGACTTGGGCTGAGCACCCCAGTACAGCTGGCCTGTGTTCTGTGCACACCTAGTTATGTCCTGATGGACGAACTCTATGGGTTATCTGTCCAGCTACATACCATCCTCTAGACCCATACTTCTTAAACTTTTTCTACTTGCAACCCATATGGGGTCATGACCCACACTTTAAGAAGGGCTGCAACAATCCACATTCTCTGTCCATTTGGTTTTTCCTGCATTGATAATTAGACTCAACTTGGTGAATAGTTATGGATCTCATTTAGACTTCAATGTTTTAGGATTTGATGCAGTGTGCATAATTTCATCCATAAGGAGTATCTGGAGGATTTTCCCATCTCTAAGGACTCCAAGCTCCTTGATTTGTATTTTTTTATGGCACCTCTTGAGTGATAGTGGCAAACATGTTCAGTGAGCACACAGAAGCCTGTTTTAGGTTCCACAATTGGTAGGGTCACAGGACCACAGATTTTGAGCTAGAAAGGATCTTTAATTTAATGTAAGAATCTTAAAGGGGTCCCTAACCTGGGGTCTATAAACTTTGAAAAAAAAAACTTATAACTTTATTTCAATAAAATTGGATTCTTTTGCAATCTTAAGTATTTTGTGCATTTAAAAACATCCTGAGAAAGGGTCCATAGGCGTTGCCAGCTGTAGAAGGGGTTCATGACACAGGAAAGCTTAAGAACTCTTGCCTCAGGGGCTAACTAGTCAAATTCTATCATTTTACAGATAAGGAAACTGAGGGTGGAGATCACACAGGCAATAAATGGCATCATTTTTTTGGCAGTTAGCATTTTATTTTTTCCGATTACACATAAAGAAAATTGTTAACATTTTTATAAGATTTTGAGTTTCAAATTTTTTCTCCCTCCTTCCCATCCTCCCTCCACAAGACAGCAAGCAATCTGATATAGGTTAAGTGTGTGCAAGCGTATGAACATATTTCCACATAAGTCATGTTGTGAAAGAAGAAACAGAACAAAAAAGGAAAGCCACCAAAAAAAGTGAAAATACTTTGCTTCAATCTGCATTCAGACTCCATAGTTCTTTCTCTGGATGTGGATGGCATTTTCCATCATGAGTCTTCTGAAATTGTCTTGGATGATTTTATTGCTGAGAAGAGTTAAGTCTATCATAGTTAATCATCGCACAATGTTGCTGTTACGGTGTACAGTACTCTCCTGGTAGGGCAGCTAGGTGGCTCAGTGAATAGAGTCAGGAGGACCTGAGTTCAAATCCGGCCTCAGACACTTAATACTTACTAGCCATGTGACCTTGGGCAAGTCACTTAACCCCAATTGCCCTGCCCTCCCCCCTTCAAAAAGAAAAAAAAAATTCTCCTGGTTCTTCTCACTTCACTCAGCATCAGTTCATGTAAATCTTTCCAGGATTTTCCTGAAGTCTGACTGCTCATCATTTCTTATAGCACAATAGTATTCCATTTATCACAACTTGTTCAGCCATTCCCCAATTGATGAACACTCCCTCAACTTCTAATTCTTTACCACCACAAAAAGAGCTGCTATAAATATTTTTATACAGATTGGTCCTTTTCCTTTTTTTCTAATCTCTTTGGCATACAGACCTAGTAGTGAAATTGCTGGATCAAAGGATATGCATAGTTCCAAATTCCTCTCCAGAATGGTTGTATTAGTTCACAACTGCACCAACAATGCATTAAGGTCTTGATTTTCCCACATCTTCTCCAACATTTATAATTTTTTTTTGTCATATTAGCCAATCTGATGGATATGAGTTGGTACCTCAGAGTTGTTTTAATTTACATTTCTCTAATTTGTAGTGATTTCATGCATTTTTTCATATGACCATAGATAGCTTTAATTTCTTCCTCTCAAAATTGCCTGTTCATGTCCTTGGACCATTTATCAATTGGGGAATGACTTATGTTCTTATAAGTTTGATTCAGTTCTCTATATATTTGAAAAATGAGACCTTTATCAGAAACACTTGTTTCCCATATTTCTGCTTACCTTCTAATCTTGGTTGCATTGGTTTTGTTTGTACAAAAACTTTTCCATTTAATCTAATCAAAATTATACACTTTTTATTTCATAATATTCTCTATCTCTTGTTTGGTCATAAATTCTTCCCTTCTCCATAGATTTGACAGGTAAACTATTCCTTGTTCTCCTAATTTGCTTATAGTATCACTCTTTATGTCTAAATCATGTGCGTCTTCTGACCTTATCATGACATACAGTGTGAGATGTTGATCTATGCCTAGTTTCTGTCTTACTCTTTTCCAGTTTTCCCAGCAGTTTTTGTTAAGTAGTGAGTTCTTATCCCAGAAGCTGGAGTCTTTGGGTTTATCAAACAATAGATTACTATAGTCATGTACTACTGTGTCTTATGTACCTAATCTTGTATACTTATTAGTGGAATGATTTTTCTTCACAAGTTGACAAGGGGTAAGACACTTAGACCTAGAAGAGGTATTAGAGATCATTTGGGTCTAAACTCCTCATTTTATAGCTGAGGAAACTGGTCACATCAGCAGTAAGTGGCAGGTGCTGTGAACAAACACTTTCTGTTATTACATGTCATGTGGAATTCTGCATATTTTTAACAGATTCATGGTAGACATATTGTTGGGCATGAGCCTTTGAAGTGAGTATTTTTTCCACTAAAAGAATTTTTTTTAAAGTCTAGCAATGAGCACAGCAGAATCTTGTATTCTCAATGTCTTTCCATTATACGTATGGTTGTGAGGATGAAGCCTATTGTGCAATTTCCTTTGTGAAACCCTGTCTATTCCATTATTATATATTTATCAAGGATAAATGTAAATATGTGTATAGATTAGGACAGCAAAATTGTATGTAAAAATGTGTGTGTATATATATATATGTGTGTGTGTGTGTGTGTGTATGGAAATCAGCATATAAGTTGCTAATTATTGGTGTTCTCTCACTCCCTTTTTTTGTAAAAATAAGGTTTGAGATATTTTCCATCCTTTTAACATCCTTCTCGCTCTTTCAGATATCCTCAGAATTGATCCCTCAGTGTCCTCAAATTTGCATAATGCCCAGCATGAGTCCCTGGCATAGAAATCTTGGTCTAGGCAGCTCTGTTTCCATCTTATTTTCTTTGTCGTTTCCATTTTCTCAAGAACCACATTCCAGACTGTAACATGATCATCCAAACCTTGTAGATCTGCTGTCCTTGAGTCCTTGAGGCTGAAAAGAGTTTGGTTGAAAATTCTTTACAGATCTTTTCCATTTTCCACCAGTTTGTTGTCCTTAAATAACTTCAAAATGATTTTGCTTAGTTGATTCTGTCACCAGGTTTTCTTTAAACTGATTTTCCCCTTTCCTGCTTTTCATTGTTTAAATGATAATATTCCTCATACTCTGCTACCATCTTTCACCATAAGGCTTTACAAACAAGCTCAGATTTTAAATTGCCATTTTCCCTGGTTGCAGAATCTCTCCTTTCAGCAAGGAGAGCAAGTAGTTGGTGACTGTGATGGTTTCAAGGCTTCTTTAGGGCTCCTTGTTATGGTAATAGATTTGTACCAATTAAACTCCTTTAGGAAACTGTTATAATCAATGTCCCTATGGCTACTAGTACTCTTACCACCACCACCACCACCACCACCACCATCATCATCATCATCATCATCATCATCTAGAAATTTAACCACCAGAGGGCACTCTGGCAGAGCACTTGGCCATACTCGTGGATGAGGTCCATGTGCTGGCCATCCCATAATCATCTTAGCCAGGACTCAGGTATTCCACTTAACACCATAGGATACTTCAGGGAAATGCCATCTTCTTTATGCTCCTTGGAGGTTTGACTCCCTCTGGCTCATAGCTCTTTCCTTCGCATAGTTGGCATTGTCCCTCTCATTAGCTTAGGTATATGTTGTATATGGATTTATGCTTATGGGTTGGACAGTCATCCATTGGCAAAAAAAAAAAATCCCTTTTTCTTCGTTGCTACACTCAATGGATATGGATCACAAAAGCTTGGTGTTGTGGAACTGACCAAACAAGTGTGGTGTAACTGACTCTTTATAGTTTTTTATTCATAACCATAACCATAGAAGCAAAAGGAATTAAAAACAACGTCATGTCAGCACCTCAGTGAATTTAGCTAAGTGTGGGGGATCCAAAGAAAGGAGCGAACAATTTAATGGGAAAGACAATATGCAAACAAGCTATTGACAGGATAGATAGAAAATAATCAATGGAAAGAAGGCACTAAAATTAAGGAGGTTGGGGAAGGTGCCTGTAGAAAGCAGAATTTTCTCTGGAACTTGAAGAAATCTAGGGAGGCCAAGAGGGAGAGATGAGGAGGGAGACCATTCTGAATGTAGGGCATAGCCAAAGAATGTCTACAGTTGAGATGGAGAACATTGTTTAAGGAATATCAAAGAGGCCAGTGTCATTGAATCACAGAGTATGTGAGGAAGGAGAGGTGTAAGAAGACTGGAAATGTAGAAGGGGTTAAGTCATGAAGGGCTTTGAATGTAAACAGGATTTTGTACTTGATCCTAGAGGTGATAGGGAGCCATTGGAGTATTTTGAGGGTGAGAACGATGTGGTTGAACTTACACTTTAGGAAAATAACCTTTGTGATTGAACAGAAGAGGGACTGGAATGGGAGGAAACTAAACAGTGAGTTACTGCAATGGTCCAAGCATGAGGTAATGAGGACCTTCCCCAGGATGGTAGCAGTGTCAGAGGAGAAAGGGGAACATATGGTAGAGATAATGCATATTGACAGTCCTTGGCAACAGATTGGATATGGAAGGTAGATAGTCAGGAGTCAAAGATGATGCCTAGGTTATGAGCCTCAGGAAGGATGGTAGGTGCCCTCTATGGTAATGAGGACAATGGGAAAAATGGAGGGTCTTAGAGGTAAAAATAATGATATCAGTTTGGGGCATATTGAATTCAAGATTAAGAATTTAAGACATCCATTTTCAGACATCCAATAGGCAGCTGGAGATGTGGGATGGAGTCATGAGAGAGGTGAGGGCTCTATAAATCTGAGAATCATCTGATTAGAGATGATCATTGAACCCATGAGCTCACCAAGGGAAAGTCAAAAGGCAGAAGAGAAGAGGCTGAGGGTGGAGCCTTGGGGGAAATCCACAGTTAGTGGGCAGGACTTGGATGAAGATCCAACAAAAAGAGCCTGAGAAGGAGAGATTAGGAAAGTGAGAGGAAGACCAGAAGAGACCAGTATCATGGACACCTAAAGAGAAATTATCAGGGAGAAGAGAGAGAGTATGTTAAAGATTGCAGAGAGGTCAAGACGACCATTGAGAAAAGGCCATTGGTGGGTGTAACTCCTCAGGACGAGCAACAGTCAACCAGACAGTCCACAAGCTAGTGACACGCTGGAACTCAGAGATCTGGGACCCTCTGGGGGGAAGAGATCTGTGGGAGAGAGGACACAGCAGCAATCCAGTTCTATAGGGAGCTGGGAGTATAGAGTTCATGAGTCTGTGGTCTAAGAGTCTGTCTTCCATTTTAGGATACAGTTGCAACATTTCCTAGACATAGAAGAGAGAGACCTGAGAAAGAAGAGGAGGAGTTCTTGACCACATTGCTACAGGGGACACTTTCAAGGTTTATTAACTGCCTCATCAATGATAGTTTTCTCTCCCTCGTGCAACTTTCACTTGAGTGCCAACCTTTTATATAAGAGTAAGAATTTACCACAGGCAGCTAGGTAGCAAAGAGAATAGAGTGCCAGGCCTGGAGTAAGGAAGACTTGAGTTCGAATCTGGCCTCAGATGCATATTAGCTTGTGACCCTGGCCAAGTCACTTCCCCCTGTTTGCCTCAGTTTCCCCATCTGTAAATTGATCTAGAGAATAAAATGTCGAACCACTGCAGTATCTCTATCAAGAAAACCCAAGGAGCGTCAGTGATGACTGAAAGGACTCAACAACAGAGAATTTACCCAAGATGGCCCTTCCCCTACTTGTGTAGGTCACTTTGACCTGTGGGGACTTTCATATGCCCCCAATCCTGCAAGCTAAGCCTCCTCCTCCCATCGTTACCTGTATTGCTTATACATACTGACCCTCAAAAAAGTCAGTATGTAGACAATAACTGCACTCGGTCCAGACTGAAGCCTCCCCAAATTATTCATACATAGGCCCCAAATCCCAGAAGTTCAGGGTGATCCCAGTGAAGGTGCTTGGATGATCCAGACGTCCCGCTCAGCAGTTTTGACAGGAGCAAGCCATCATTCACCGAATCGAACCCACACAGAGCCAGCCCTTCTAGAAGGTCAGTGTCAGTCAGTGGGCAGACTGAGGGCCAGGCTTCTCCCAGCCACTTTTGTCACTCACAGTCAGACTCTGGCAGGGGCCTGCAAAGGCTTCCTGCTGGTACTGGCTCCTTGCTGGGTTTGTTGGAACCTTACTCTTCCCCATCAGAACCTGAGCTGTCATGGGCAGAAGTCCTGTTTTTGCCTTTCTCTGTATCCCTTAGCACAATCTGTACACAGCAAGAGCTTAACAACTGCTTGTTGGCCGACTGACTGACTTGCTGCTTGCTTATCCCTCATGGAATGACCCAGCCAGACTCAAGGGTGGACTTTCTTTTACTGTTGAGTTCTTTCTGGGGCCTCCATTCCCTTCCAGGCTCTTCTTCTTCCTCCCAGGGCTCAGCTGTGCTCTCATTCTGAACCTTCCCTCAGCACTTAGGACCTCCTCCCCCTGGAACATCCAGCCCCCATGGCTTTCTCACTCTGGCACATTCCTGTTCAGCCACCCCCCTTCTTCCCTTGGGCCTCCGTTTTGGAGAGGGGTCCAGTCCTGCCAACTTCCATTCCTTTCTTGGCTAATTCTGACTTTCTAGACTTCTCAACAACACTGCACCCTAGGGAAGCAGCCCTCTGCTTTGTGTTTGTCTTCCTTCATGAGAAGATAAGCTCCTTGAGGGTAAGGACTGTCTCTTTTCTGCTTAGCACAGTGCCTGGTACATAGTAAGTGTTTACTGACTTCTTGACTGACTCCAAAGGCAGTATTTTGTTTTAGGGTATGGAGAAATGAAGGCAGTCTATCTGAACTGGTCTGAGCAGGGAGAAGAAGTGAAGGCAAGAGTCACTTTGGGGGGCTGACTCCTGCCCCTTGACAGTGACATTCAAGATACCTCCTTGTTCAGCAGGGTGGGCATGCTCTTCACTTCTTCCCCTCATAGTTTCACCATGAATGTGGCAAGAGAAGAGAAGAGGAGAGAGGGCAATTCCTCCTAGAATTGGGAATTGTGAGGAACTCCCCATCTGCCAGGCCCACCTCATGTCAGGGGGTGAACAGAAACCCACCCCACCTGTGTTTTTCAGTCACTTTGAATAATTCTGTGTTCTTAATATAGTGATAAGACCCCAAAAATGCTGCTGGGGGAGCATGGGATACCCACAGAACAAAAGGGTGAGACGAGTTTAGAGTAAAACAGGAAATTCAGTCTATTCCAATGAGCCAGAATCACTGTGTGGAGTATTTTGGGCACAGACATGAATTTATATTTGAAATTTTTTCAGGACAAAGATCCCTAGTATTGAAGCTTACTTACAGAACATCTATTCTCATTCAGAGGAACGGCAATTTTCTGAAGATCAGGGTGCTCACTGGTGGCTACCTTGTACAAACACCTGAGGACCCTTCCTGTCTGCAGTGGAACCCCTTCTCTCTCCAACTGGTCGTTGAAACATTGTCAACAGGCATCTAAAGGTGCGCTGTGCTAAATGCAGGAGATTAAAACATGAAGCCAGCTCTGCCCTCAAAAAGCTTACATTTTATAGCAGCAGCAACATTTACCTTAAAAAAAATTTCTACAATATAGAGGGAATAATTGCAGGGAGGGAAGGAATTAGCAGCTGGGGAAGCCCGGAAGCCTTATGCAGACATGCTTGAGTTCACCTTTGAAAGTGACCAGGGATTCTTAGAGGTGGATACCGGCAGGGAGGAAGGCATTCCAGGACCGGGAGACAGGACAGAGACCTCCTATGGGAGATGGAGACGTGAGAAATGGCAAGGATCCTGGCAGCTAGTGGTGTGGTGAGGGCAGAAGTGACTGAAATTCCAAACAGAGGAGTTTGTGTTTGGTCCTAGGACAGAGGTTCTTAACCTGTGAACTTTTACGAGATAAGGGTATTCCAATCTAATTTGTTTTCTTTGTAATCCTTTGTGTTTTACTCTCTGCATTGAAGATTGTTTCTGAAAGGGGGCCCATCAGTTTAGTCAGATCTCAAGAGAGCCAACACACCATGCATATATTGGGGTGACAAGGCACCAATAGAGTTTATTGTGTGTAGGTTGGAGTGGGGGGGCATGACTTGGTCAGACCTAAGCTTTAGGAAAATCACTTTGGCAGCTGTTTGGAGGACATATCAGATAAGGGAGAGACTATGGCATGGAGACCATTAGGGGCTATTGTAATAGTTCCATAGAAAGGGGGTGAAGGCCTGAACTAGGTACTGGCTGTTTGAGGCTCAGTTATCCAGGAGTGCACCACCTAGTGGGGCACCCCTTTGGCTGGCATCTGGTTCAATCCCCTCACTTTTCAGAGGAAACAGTCCCAGAGAAATGAAGTACCCACGTTGGCACCCAGAGTAAGCAGCTGGATCAGGATTTGACCCCAGGCCATCTGAGGGCAATTCACCAGTCACTGACCAAGCATTGGACTGCCTCACAACTAGCAGGGATCTTGGAAGTCTGAGGCACAGGAGGTTATTAGAGCCACCCAAGGTCACTCACAGAGAAAGAAGAGGATGGGGCAGTCAGAGAGGCCCTTTGCTTCCCAATCCAGGCTTCCTTCACCACTCCACTGAACTATGAATATATATTTGTGTATATGTATACACCCACATAGGTATGTATACACGTGTGTGTGCTACTATAACCTAATTCTGTCCATAGATTAGCCAAAGAAAATATAGTTGGTCCAATTCCCCAGGCCTGTTGTTTGTCCCTCGAATCAGACAAGGCAGTCAATTAGCAAAGAGCCTACCGTGTATGGCAGACACATGTACCCAGTGCAGGTAGGGAATGGCGACTTCTGGGTAACAGGACAAAGGCCAGCAACCCTCTCCTCACTTTGCAGGAAGCCCATCACCATGGTCCCTGAATCCTACAGAAACTACTGTTTGCTACGGCTGAGGTTTGGCTCAGTGCCCAGCCCCTGAGACAGGGCCCAGAGTGCATCTTCCGCGCCCCAGGGTGGGCAAAACATCTGGAGACAGCTCCAGAAAAAGGCCAATCGAGGCAGGGGTGGGGCAGGGGATGCAACATCTTAAATAGCCGTGAAGAGCTTTCCACAGGGAGCAGCAGGGCTCTCCTTCTCCAGGGTGTGAACCCTGCTCGACCACTTGTGCCCAACCCAAAGTGCTGCAGACCTTTCTCTGGGCCTGGTTAGGGTGCCAGGGCGCGCACTGGGCACGGGCTCTGCAGCCGAGAGGGGGAGGGAGAGGAGGAGGGAGGGAGAGAGCCTTGGGGGCAAGTGAGCCTGGGCCAAAGCTGCTGCTAAGCCCGGCGCCGCCACCACCGCTCCGCCCGTCTGTCCGTGCGCCCCGCCTACCCCAGAGCTAGGCGGAGCCGGGGACCGGAGGAGCAGGAGGAGAGGTCGGAGCAGTCTCTGGTCGCCCAGAGAGACAGAGTCCCTCGGCAGCTGCTGCGGCGAGAGGTGAGCGAGGCCACACCGGGTAGGGGTACGTGGTGGACACCCTCGGGGACAGCAGAGCGCAGGGTGCGGCACAGGGCACGGATTTGGGGGGCGGCGGCGCCGCCGAATCCTGGGGCGGAGGAGAGATGGAAGGAGGGAGGGAAAGAAGGAAGGAAGGCAGGCAGGCATGAGTGTCCCGGAGGGCGGAGACTGGCTTCGAGCACTAAGCGCCCCAAGACCAGGGCCAGGAGAGGGCGTGCGTGCGCCCTGGGCGCGGGAGCTGGGGAGGGGGCGCTTGGCCCTGAGCTTAAAGCCTAGAAGGGGGTGCCCAGGCCCGGGGTGGGGGGGGTCCTCCGTCCCCAGCCCAGTGTGCCTGCTTTGGGGGATGGGGAGGGGAAGGAGAAACGCTGCCCAGGGCGCGTCCTCCACGAGGATGCCCCCTAACCCCAGGCTGGGGCAACGCTCGAGGGATTCGGCGCAGTGAGGGCGCTGCCCTTCCCCTGGGGGTTGGGGGGAGACCCCTTTGCGGTAGAGAGAGATTGGCGTAGAGCGCCTCTGGGGAGTGCCACGCCCCTCTCGCTTTCTCGACCCCCTTCCCGCAGCCCCCCCTCCTCAGCTGGGAAGGAGGGTAGCCAGGCATAGCGGGCACCCAGGTTGAGCATCCGGGAACAGAGACATGGGGAACCAGAGCTTGGTATGGCGTGGGAAAAGTGAGGCCTGGGGAAGTGGGGGTGGTGGTAAAGGCCAGCCACGGACACCGGAACCTGGGACTTCCCACGCACCGCGGGATTAGATCGGAGACGGGGTGGGGGGGTAGGCCACGCGTGTTCTCTCCGACCATATGGAGGCGGTGAAGTGGAGAAAACCCGTGCTGGACTTCTTTCCTTTAAAATATGAAGTCTGGCCAGAGGTGTTGGGAGGAGTGGGTAGTGAGTGGATGGACCACGGAAGCTTTCAATTTCAATAAGGAAAATTTCTCCAAGCTGGCTCTGGCTGACTTAATTCACTGCCTGGCCCTCCTGCCTTACTTACGCTGAGCCTTGCAGAGTGTTCTTGCCTGGGAAGCTTTACTCAAATCATTCATAAAATTCTCCTGAGGAGGAAAGGGAAGTGTTGGTTTTAGTTGAGATTTTCCCGAGTGAAACTTTAGACATTTCCCCAGCTGAGAGGTGGAATTGACAAGGCCTGGCCTGGCGCAGCCTTTCTCAGAGGGGCTCTTCTGTTAGTGGCTACACACACGAGCTCTTTTTCCTAAAGGGGCTAGCTTGATTTCATTCCTGCCCAGGAGGGATATAAAGGAAGAAAAAGCCAGAAAGAAGCCAGCTTTGGGAGGCTGCTCTTTTGTTCTTTTTTTTTCCACCTTAAACATTCCCTGTTTTTGTTAAATGGTTGGCTAGGCGTGGGAAATAAACTTGGAATTTGTTGGAGAGGCAAACGTGTGGAGTTGGATAAACTTTTCAGGATCAGCTTCCTTCCCATCATTTACTTCTTTCTCCCCACCTCCTGCCTTTGGGGACAGGGTGTTTACATTTCCTGGCACAGTTATAACCCAGACTGAATATACTGTCTATAATGAATCTTTTTGGAGGTTGCCAGAAGGCCAGATCTCAACGGGTATCTTTGCTCTCCTCCCCCCTCCACTCCTACTTTAAAAGAGTACTTTCTTGGCCCTGGGTTTAAAAGGTGCATTAAGCTCCAACAGCCCCCTCTTCAAAATACCTGCCTGCTCTCAGAGCAAGTGTTAATCATGATTCCAGGGAAGGAGCTCATTCATCCAAGCTAGGTAGGAAGGCTTGGTGAGAGAGGGAGTGAGTGAGTGTGTGCCTGTATGTGTGCCCACACACACATTGGAGGAATCATCTGCTATCTGGAAACCAATCAGTCAATCATTAAAACCAGGTAAAAATGCTATAAGACAGGTCGATCAAAACAATAGAATTCACATTTCCTCCCTCCCCACCCTACAGCCTCCCAGGAGTGGAGGCAAAAAGGGGGAAGCAAATGAAAATCATGGGCTGGTGGGTGTCCTTTATCCAATCATTTTTTCAGACTAATAAAGAAAATACGGTCTATTGGAATGAGCACAGTATTTAATATCTGAGGACTTGGCTTTCAGGCCAGCTGCTGCTACTTGTATCATATGACCTTGGGCTAGTCCCACCAGTCAATAAACATTAATTAAGCACCTACTGTATTCCAAGGGCAGGGGATACAAAGAAGGCAAAGATCATCCAGTCTCATGGGAAGACATCCAGTTAACAGCTATGTACAAATAAGCTATGGGTAAATCCAAGCTAATCAACAGAGGTGTTAGGATTAAAGGGGATTCGGAAAGGATTTTAACAGGAGGTGAGATTTTAGTTGGGGTTGATTGGCCTTGCCTCCTCCCACTCTGCCAGCCCCAGGCTCCCAGCCTGGGTGGCATCCTCCACTCCCCACTGTCTCTCCCCAGCATGGCCAATCTGTTGCTAAGGCCTGTTGATTCCACCTTTGCACCATTTCTCCATTGTGTTCCTTTCTCTCCTCTGATACTGCCACCAATCTGATGCAGGCCCTCATTACATCATGCCTGGACTATTGTAATAGCCGCCTGGTGGGTCTGCCTGCCTGAAGTCCCTCCCCACTCCAATCCATTCTCCGATCAGCCACCAAATGATTCCCCAAAGCAGAGGTCCTGTCCGTCACCCCCATAGTTAATTGCAGTGGCTCCTGCTGGTCTCCAAAATCAAATCCCAGATTCTCTGGTGTTGGAAGCCTTCCTGATATGTCCCCTCCTCCCTTTCTAGTCCTCATATACCTTTCTCCCTGACATGTACTCTGATCAGTTCTACTGGCCTCCTGGCTGTCTCATGAACAGACTCTCCATCTCTCAGCCCCGGATGTTTTCTCTGGCTGTCTCTGGTGCCTGAAAGGTTCTCCTGCCCCATTGCCCCCTGGCCACTTCCCTGGCTTTCTTTAAATCTCAAGTTCTCCCAGCCCTCTTGATTCCAGTGTTTGCCCTCTGTTAATTATCTCCCCTTTTCCCTATTTGTCTGAAGCTTGCTGGCACATACTTGATTGCCAATAGTCTCCCCCTCATATTGAGGGCAGGGCCTGTCTGAAATACTCAGCAGAGGGCTGGCACATAGTAGGTGCTTAATAAATGTATATTGACTGATAACTTGAAACAACCCAGGGAAGTCAGAAGGCAGAGAATTCCACACCTGGGGTGGGATGGGAGCTGAGAGACAGAGTTTCCTGACCTATAAAAGGAAGGTGTCATATTAGAATCCATACAGGGATCAGCTCGGATGTTCAGGACCAGAAGGGACCATTCAGTTGGTCGAACCCCCTCGTTTTGCAGAGGAAGCCGCTGAGACCTGCAGAGATGAAATGCCCCCCCGCCCAGCCTTCCTGACCCCCCAGTCGTTTGTCCATGAGGGTGAGGTTCCTTCCAGCTTGAAATCTGTGCTTCTAGAGGCTGCGGTAACTTGTGCTTGTGTTCATAAAAAGCAGGTGACTTTGGATAAGTCATTCTTGGCCTCAGTTTCCTCACCTGTGAAATGGAGATCACACTGACTCCAGGAGAATGCAAGCACTTTGCAGACTTAGGCTGCATTGGTGTCTGGTGGTCATTGTTGTTCCTAACCCCTTGTGGCCGAGTTTAAGACTTCGGTTCTGTGTGTGATGGCTTCTTTATTCTAATTCATATTTGAATTAATGAATGAAAACCTTTTTATTAGGTCTTGACTATGGACCAGTTACTGTGCTAAGGGCTGAGGGCAAAAAGGTAGAAAAAGGTATTCCCTGCCCTTAGGGGGCTTATATTCTAACAGGGGGCAGGAATACATGGAGGAGGGAGGCAAAGGGGACTTGGAGTTCATTAATGGGGGCAGGTGGGAAGTGAGGCAGCCTGTGTGTGAGGCTGGATGGGACAGGAAGGGTGGCTACCCATTGCTTTTCTGGAAATCACTGCCAGGGCCCTGGTGCCATTCTGGCTACCTCCTGTTCCTGCTGAGTGTTGGGAGGCAACAAAAAGAGACACTTATTAAGCTCTGACTGTATATCAGGTACTATGCTGAGCCTTGAGGAGACAAAGAAGGGCCAGAACCCTGTCCCTGCCTTCAAGGAGCTCCCATCCAAATAACTACAGAGTAAATGGAAGGCCAGCTCAGAGAAGGCCAGGGAGAGAAGGGAAGGTCTCCTGAAGAAGGGGGGATTTCAGCTGAGTCTTAAAGGCAACCAGGATGGACCATTCTAGGTAGAGGGACTGGGGTGGGAAGAGCATTCCAGACATAGGGAACAGTCAAGGCAAAGCCAGGGAGGCTGGGAAATAGAATGGCCTATGGGAGGGTCAGCAAATGGGCCAGTGTTAGCTGCCTCTTAGGGATCTGAAAAAGAAGGAAGGGGCCAGGAAGTGAAGAGCTTTAAAAGGTAAATTGAAGATTTTATAGCTGATCTGAGATAAGAGGCTAAAGGCAGGTCCTCTTAAGCTTCAGATCATCTCCCCAGGGCCCAGCACAGTTCCTGACATGCAGTTGTTTAATAAATGTTGGTGTTTAATAATTGCTTGTTAATTCAGGTTATTTAGTATCTAGAAATCCAATGAGATCTTGGCTGTAGGCCAGTAAAGGACATAATTAGGAGTATTAGGGGCTTCTTTTCTTTCCCTGTTTAAAAATAAAGCCTCAGTCTTCACGTTGGGAATGAGATTATTTACAGCCTGGGGTTTTAGCGCTCTTCCAAAGGTTCCTGGTTTGTCCAGTTTCCTAGTGTTTGTTTAATCCGATCTCATGAAGCTCTGATGGAATAAACAGATTAGGGAAGGCAATACTCTTGGGGCAGGTCCTGAGCCCTGATGGCTAGCCTGGTGGGAAGGGAGAGCTTGGCTAAATCGCACCCTCAGATGGCACGGACCATCCTCACCCACCCTAGTGTAGGGCTTCAGATTGGGGAGAGAGGTTCTCCTCTGAACCTAACCTGGATTGCCTGAAATAAGTTTCCAGTTTCTGGAACTGGTGCCCAATGCCAGATACATTTGCATGATGGTATGTTGGCATCCCCATGGCATTGCAGTACCGAGTAATGAATAGAGTTCTGCCTCATTGTTCATTGAGTCTGGAGGTGGCTTTTCAGCCAAGAGAATAGAGGACCATTTCATAAAGTGTTATCTTTCCAATTTAAAAGGTAATTCCCAAATGAGAGTATCTCTTGAAACAGTCGTGTTCATTAGCACAGACCTTGGGGAGCTAGGAAAGGAAGTAGGTCAGGTCCCAAAGAAATAAGCTTTGACTCGATGAAAGTGTGACCATTCCCTTGTGGTCACCACTGCACTCACGGTTATGTTTAACAATGGTGGCACTTCAGGAAAAGGGTGGGAGGGAAAGGCAGGATGGCCCAAGGACAGAATGCCAGCCGTGGAGTCAGGAAGAACATGGTTCCGATCCTGCCTCTGATGTTTATTAGTTATATGACTATGGGCAAATCTGCTCTGCTGTTTTGTTTTTTCTGGTTTAACTGTATGGCCCTGGACTTGGAGTGAGAAGACCCAGGTCCAAAGTCTGCTTTATATACCCGTACTAGCAGTGTGACCTCACGCCTCAGTTTCCGCATCTGTCAAATGAAGAATTTGGCTCAGATGACCTCTGAGATCCCTTCTGGCCTTAATATATGATCCTAATGTCAGTCCTCCGTGGCCTTACATAATTAATGAAGTTAACTCAGTGTGGAAGGCTGTCCTAGGAAATATTTACAGGTGAGGAGACTGAGGCCCACAGCGCTCTATGGTTTGCCCAGAATGCGGCAGCTTTTCTAGCCGATGACCTTTCATTGGCATTTCTTCCAGAAATGTCGACACATTTGTTTAAAAGAGCCAGTTTGAAACTGCTGGGGGACTTTTCTGTCATCCTAATTAATTCTAGTCTGAGAAAGGAAGTAGTGGCTTTGGGTACTTTCTGAATGATTCCTAAGTGTCCAATACTGTTCAGAGGGAGTCCCTGGGGATGCAAACAGGAATTTAATTAGCTGTAGACTCCTAGAATTAGCAATGGCCCAGACCTTAGAGACAGGCCAGCTTCTCATTCTTCAGAGGAGCAAACTGGGGCCCAGAGAGTTAGAGAGAGAGGCAGCATTCGAAACCATTACTTGTGCTTGCCATTGTACCCAAGACATTCTACTGCACCATGAGGAGAATGGCTGTTTGTTGTTGCTGCTGCTTCTGGGTTTCCCAGGGTGTATGTGAGGCCTGAATGGCCATCCCAGAGATGTATTTTTAAAGGCAAGAGGGGAAAACTTAATGAGCTACTTTATGTTGGAAATTTTTATCTCCTATTTGTCTAACAGATTGTTTTAATATTTTAATGGAGATTTTAATGGACTGAGAACTTAACCGATGCCTATGGTACTCAAGCTGGTTTTCATTTCTTGTTAGATATGAGGCGAAGTTTATCAGACTGCTGCCTACCATTTTCAGAAGAGGGGAAGGGAGGGAGGGAGAGAGGGAGAAAAATTTGGAACTCAAAATCTTGTAAAATTGAATGTGTAAATTTTTCTTGTCATGTAACTGGAGGAAAAAATATTTTTAAAAAGAAATGGGGGGGGGTATAGAAACCAGATAGAAATTGGTATTTATCGGTTATACATGACAGTTTTTTGAGAGAATTTACTTTACTGCTTGAGTTCTAGAAGCCAGGAAGGCAGAACAATACTATGGCTAAGGATGGTGTTCTGGTTTTAATAATAATAACAATAATAGTAAACTTTATAAAGCACCTACTTTGGCTGTGCCAAGCACTTTATAATTATTGTTCCTCATGATAACCCTTTGATGTGGGTGGTATTATTATCCCAATTTTACAGATGAGAAGACTGAGGCAGAAGTTAAGTGACTTGGCCAAGGTCACCCAGCCAGTAAGTGTCTGAGGACAGATATGAACTCAGGTCTTCATAACTCCAAGGCTATCACTCTAACCACTGCACCACCTAACTGCCCAATTTTTAATCCTATTTTCATTTATGTGGTTTGACAGTAACTTTTGTTTTATATATCACCTTAATTTCCAAATATGCCCCTCCCCTTCCCTATCTACTAAGTCACCTTTCTTAAAGATTTTGAAAAGAAAGAGAAGACACAAGACTTGGGTCATGTCTGACAGCCCTTCACGTCTTCATCGATGGGAAAGAGCTCCACATTCTGCCTCTTCTCTAAGGCCAAGCTTCTTGCTCCCTATTCCACCATGTTGGGTTACACGTCTCCCATCCCCCTGCCCCTCTCACTTGCCCGGTGTATTGTTCTAGCCACTGTCTCAGTTGTTTTCCTGGCTTTCCTTCCATTTGCATCTGTTCAGATGTTTTCCCAGACTTCCCCATAATTCACTTACTACATTCGTGTTGAGACATTCCTTGATCGGAGGGCATCTTTTTCTCCAATTCTTTGCTACCACAAAAATAGTCCTATTGTGAATATATTGGTGAATATGGATTCTTTCTTTCTGTTTCTGGCTTCCTTTGGGTTGTTTTTTGCTTCACAGTGGGCTCTCAAGGTCATAAGGTATGGACAGTTATGGCTCATTTTTAACAAAATTCCAGAATTGATTTCCAGAATGGTTAGGTCACCTCACAGTTCCATCAACAGGGTATGGGTGTGTGGGAGAGGATTGTTAAACACTGGAATAGAATGCAAGGTCCCAGTAATTGTGTGTGTGTGTGTGTGTGTGTGTGTGTGTGCACTTGTGTGTGTATGTGTGCACAGCTGAGGCACATGTGAATGTCTGTAATGAACTATAAGCTCCTTAAATCCCTTAATTTCCCTCACCTGGGGATTTTTTAAAGCTCTTCAGCCCTCACACCCCCACTTACTCAGGGCATTGACACTATTTCTGGAACTTGGAGACAGGCCCTTAAAATTCTCAGCTGAGCTAAGGGTTCTCCCACCAAACAGAGAGAATGAGAAGTGTCCTCCCTTCTCATTCCCTGGAAAAAAGGGAGCATGATGAACAGATGAGGTCAAGAAATGCCTGGACAGCTGGCAGAGGTTTAAAGGCCCCAGCGAGGCTGTGTCCAGCTGGTCCTCCTCTGCCTGTGCTCCCAGCTCTCCAGAGATGTCCCTAAGATGCTTCGCTTCTCACCTCGTTTCTCAGCTTTACAGGATGGCTTAAGAACTCTTAAACCGTCAGGGTCTGGTCGCCACCTATTCAGGAGCAAGGTTTTTGTCCTGTGCCTTATGGATAGGTAGGCTGCTTAAGTGTTCCTGGCCAGCTTAATTGGAAGGAAACATGGTGGAGTGGGGCAGGGCCTAGGGGGCATAAGGCTACTCACTCATTAAAACTTTCCATAGACTATTAAAGAGAGGTACCTTTGAGACTTTTAGCAACATAGAGCAAGTGAACTTAGGGACTCTATTTCATGAAAAGCCGACAATCATTTGGGATGAACACATTTGCTGATTGAGACATAGGGTGGCACAATAGACGGCCACCAGAGTCTTTTTCTTGTCTCAAACACATACTAGCAGTGTGACCCTGGGCAAGTCCCATGAGATAATAGAAGATCTCACTTCTGGCCCAGTACTCTGCCCATTATATCAGGGGGTCTTAACCTGGACTCCTGGGGGTACATGCATTTGGATGGTGGGGATGGGAAATTGCATCTTTATTTTCATCAACCTCTAACTTAAATTAAGCATTTTCTCAAATATTTAGAAGCATTTTTCTAAGGAGAGTTCTATAGGTCCACCCAGGTGGCCAAAGGGGTCCCTGATTCCTCCAAAGGTGAAGAATCTCGTGCTATACCCTGCTGTCTCTTGTGATCTAGATCTTTCCCTTTAAGATGGATGCTCACACCTGCATTCCACTCAAAAGACTTTCCTGATCCCCCCCACTATCAATCCCTCCCTGCCAAACTACTAGTGTTTAACTGCTTTGGATATATTTGTTTATTCACGTTATATTTATGCCGCGAATGGTCTATGTGGACTTGCCTTGTAGACTCATTGTCAATAGGGATCATTTAATTCTTTGTACTTTTATCCCCCGGCACATTCTTTATGAGCACTTAAGAGATAACTGGTTGCCTGGTGAATTGTTGATTGATTAAAGGTCATCTCTAGAATTTAATTGGACAAAGCATCTCTCTGGCATAGGTTGGTTACTGCCCCGCCTTTATGAAGGGGATTCAAATTCGACCTTGCTCTGCCTCAGTTTCCTCTTCTGTGCTAAAGGATCGGATTCAGTGGTCTCTAAGACCCTTTCTAACTCTATATTTTTGTCTTATGATCTCTTTGACCTAAAAGTCTCTTTTGGTCTTGTCCCTGCAAATGGAAACTTACATGCTGCCAGTCAATGTCGTGAGGGTGGATTGTGGGAAATTGTGTAGTGTCCAAGGTTTAGACAAACTAGTATCTGTTTTTCACCACCATCCCTCCCTGCCTCCTTCTGGCCAAAAAGAAAAGAAAGAAATTGGAGTCTATCTGCATGAGAATCACTTCTCTCTTATGAATGGATGGACATTGCCCTTGGCAGAGTTCCAGCATGGCACTGCCTTTATTTGGTTAGGTTTGATTCCTGACAATCCTACTTGACTACCTGGTGTGTCTTGAACCGATCACTTCTTTCATCTGTCAATGAAGAGGTTGGAGCTGAGGATCTACAAGGGTCCTTCTAGATACCAATCTGTGATCTCCCCTTTTTCATCATTTCCTTAGAGGTATGAGGGATAGAGGCTGCTTAGGGAGAGAGAGATCTTGTAGTTGGATCCTTTGGTGGCTGACATTCTCTTATGGTCAAGCCCCAATATTGGATTTGGGATCATGCAGTGTCTGTGTTCCTGATATCAGGGTTCACTGTAAGCTTGACACAGGCTTGGACACCCCCTTCCCCAAGAAGAAGGTGAGCACTGGGGAAAGTCAGGAATCATCAGAACTTTGCCGCTTCTGAATTCACACAGGAATAATGCAGGTCAATAGGAACCAAGCAAGAAAAAGGTTAAAGAGCCTTGGATGAACCAGAGGTCAGTGTACTAACTAGGTGCTTAATAAATGCTTTTTGATTGATTGACTGGAGATCTCTCACTCATACAGTCACTGACAAATCCAGTATGTCAGGGGAATGTGAGCTCACTGAGGGTAGGGACCCGGTTTTCCCTTTTATCCCCAGTGCTTAACACAGTGCCCAACACACAGTAAGTGCTGGTTATAGCCAACATTTTTATAATATTTTGAGGGTTGAAAAGTGCTTTACAGATACTGGCCTGGGTGACCCTCACTACACAAACAAGATACTCCATCTCCTGACTCTGGGCATGCCCTCCATCGCCTGTAATGTTCTTTTTCTTCATCTCTGCTTCCTGCTTTCCATCAAACCCCAAATAACGTACTACCTTCTACATAAAGCCTTTCCCCACCCCCCCATAATTCTAGTGCCTTTCCTCTCAAGATTCATCCACTCTCCCTATGTGCCTTTTTGAGTATCTCAGAGAAGAAGAAATAGCTTACATTTGTAAAAGAATAATTTTCTCTTAATTTTTTCCTTAGATAGCTTGTTTTTACTTATTTGTTACTTATTGTCTACCCCATTAGATTGTGAGCTCCTTGAGGGCAGGGACTGCCTTTTGTCTTTCTTTGTATCCTTAGCCCTTAGGGTGCCTGGCTCCTAGTAGGTGCTTTAATAAATACTTACTGACTTGAAGTAGGTACTAAGCACTTAATGTTTGACCAACACTGTCCCAGCTCTGGGGATACAAAGGAAGGCAAATGGAGCAATAGATAAACTTTACAGACTTACAGATACATTTGCTTAAGGATTAACCATAGAATTCCTTTTAAATAACAAGCTTCCCTATAGCATTTAAAATTAAATTTCTATTCAATTCAGTAATGTGTCAGAATCACTAAGGAGAAGGATGGAGGCTAGATCTGTGATTAAATTGGTGTAGGAAACCCCCCCCCCCTTGGTGAGAAAACTCTTATCTACAATGCAGGGAAGCATCTTCACCTTACAGGCTTTAGGGGTGGCTTAGACTTGCATCTAAGGGTGCAATCTTTGATTGCATCTTTAAGGGTGGCTAAGATTTGCATATGACTTATACAGGTTATACAGCTAGGAAGTAGTAGCCAACTGGGTAGTGCAATGAATAGTCCTGGGACTGGTGTCAGGAAGACTTGAATTCAAATCTAGCTTCAGACATTTACTAGCTTTGTGACCCTGGGCAAGTCACTTTACCTTTGTTTGTTTTGGTTTCCTCAACTATAAATTGGAGATAATAATAGCACCTACTTCCTAGAGTTGTTGTGAGGATCGAATGAGATGACATTTATGAAGTGCTTATTAGCATAGTGCTGGGCACATAGTAGGTGCTTTATAAATGCTTATTGCCTTCCCCTCCTAAGTATCTGAGGCCAGGTTTGAATTCAGGTCTCCCTGACTCCAAGCCCAGACTCTAGTCTACAGGTCCTGCCTACCTTTTTTTTTCCCTTGCTCCTTTTCCACAGCTCTCTGCTCCCAAGGAGTTCAAATGTCTAATATAGAAGACAACATGCAAACTGCTATGTGCTATAAGATTTAGACAGTTTGAATGGGAAGTAATCTTAGAGGGAAGGTATTAGCCTCAATAAGGACCTGGAAAGGCCTCTTGTAGAAGAGGGGATTTGAACTGAGTCTTGAAGGAAGCCAGGGAAGGCCAAAGATGGAGGTAAGGGAAGAAAGCATTCCAGGCATAGGAAATAGCCGGTCAAATTGCATAGCGGTCATTTAGTGTTTGAGGAACAGCTTGGAGGTCAGGGTCGTTGGATTGAAGAGTACATGTGGAGAAGTAAGATTTAAGAAGACTGGAAATGTAGGAGGGGGCTGGCCTATAAAGGGCTTGGAATGGCAGAGTATTTTGTCTTTTATCCTGGAGGAGATAGGAAGCCACTGGAGTTTATAGTGTAAGATGACATGATCAGAGCTGTGTTTTAGGAAAATCACTTTGATGGCTAAATGGAGGATGGACTAGAATAGGGAGAGACTGAAGCAGGAAGACAGATCCCCAGTCACTATTGCATTAATCCAGGCATGAAGTGATGAAGGCCTGCACCAGGGTAGGAGCCTGTCAGAGAACAGAAGGGGGCATATTGGAGAGGTATTGCAGAGGTGAAATTCACAACAGATGTTAAAGAGGTGAAATCCACAAGAGACTGTGCAGGGGTGAAATTGATGAGAAATGGTGCAGAGATGAAATCCACAAGAGATGGTGGAGAGGTGAAATTGATGAGAATTGGTGAAGAGGTGAAATCTACAGATGTTGCAGAAGTGAAATCCACAAGAGATGGTCAGAGGTAAAATTGATGAGATATTGCAAAGGTGAAATCCACAGGAGATATTGCTGAGGTGGTGAAATCTACAAGATGCAAAGGCAAAATCCTGCTGAGGTGAAATTGATAGGCCTGTCAACAGCTTGAATATGGGGGGGGCAGGGTTTGAGAGATAGTGAGGAATCCAGGATGACTTCTAGGTTGTGAGCCTGAGGAACCAAAGTGTGGTGATGCTCTCTATAGGTATAGAGAAGATGGGGAGAGACAAAGGCAATTAACTGTGATCTTGGGCAAGTTACATAATCTCTTCAGCCCTCAGTTTCTTCATCTATAAAATGAGATAATAACAATAGCAGTGTCCACTTCATGTGGTTGTTTTAAATAAAGTGATGTGTAAATTTTAAAGGCACTGTATAAGTACGAATAGTTGTTTTGTTAACATTATTATATGAGGCAGCTGGCATTTGCTATCTTTGCATCTGTGTGGCCCAGCCTCAGTGCAAACACGGTGGATTTCATTGGACTTTTCTTCTAGATTAAGTCATTTTTGAACACAGCTCCTCAAGAATGTTCTAATACAAACTCAGATGAGAGTGTAATCAATATTCTAAGATGAAACTGAAAAAAAAATAGCAGGACTGCCAAAAGATGTGTCACTGCTGAATCCAGAGGAGGAAAAAGTTGGGTCTGATGCCAGCTGTTAATGTATGATTTATAAATAGGTTTCATACAATAGTATTAAACTGGACATTTTCCAAAGCCATTACCATGATCACCTTCAAGACCAGAGTTGTTGTTTTTTTCTCAAAAAGAGAATGAGAAAATATCTTATAAATAAACTTTGATGAATTTTTGCTGTATAATGTCTGTGAAGAAAACATCATGGACACATCTCTTCCATATAACTTCTCCCAATGCACACGTCTTCTCTGTGGATAGTGCACATAACATTTTAAGTAATTCAGTTAATCAGATGTGTGTGTGTATGTGGCATTGTTAGTTTCTAGAGCTACAAAGACAAAAAATAAATGGTCCTTGCCTTCAAGAAGCTTGCATACTTCTAGGGGGAGGCTGTGGAGGGGAAGAGGAGCAGTAGTACAATATGTACACAGGTATGTAGATGTATACAAAGTAATTTAAGGTGGCATCTGACTTGTACTTTGGAGGAAGTTAGAGATGCTCAGAGACTAATGAGGAGTAAGTGCATTCCAAGCATGGGAGCCTGCAAGTACAAAGACAGAAAGATAGGAGATGAAATGTGTCTGGGAAAGAGCCAGCAGACCATTTGCATTGGGTCAGAAAGTATATGAAGGGAACTAAAATGAAGTTAAAATAGAGAAGTTGATGGGAGCCACCATGTGGGAGATTTACTCACATTCCAGCCTGAAAAAAAATTTTCCTCTATATTCTAGAGTCAGTAGGGAGCTACTGAGGATTTTCAAGTAGGGGAGTGACATGGTCAGATCTGTATCTTGGTGGTTGTATGGAGCATGAAGTGGAGGCAGGGAGGCTAGTTAGGAGGCTGTACTAATAGGTCAAATGAGATGATGAATACTTGAATGAGGGGAGTAGCTATGAGAAGAGAGAAGAGGACAGGTAGGAGAGATGCTATTAGAATTAAAACCAACAAGACTTGGCAGTTGATTAATGGGGTTGAGGGAGAAAGGAGAGTTAAGGCTGACAACCATAGCTCTTCTGGCCTTTTTCCCACTAAATCTGATTTCAAGGAAATACTGCTTTCTGGATTTTTTTTTTAAATTTCAGTGAGCAGATTCATTTCTAACCTGGGCCAGGTCACCACTCTTTAGGCAGCCTGGTGACCTCCTACTCCCCAGGGTTTCATCATATTGGTACTGAGCCCAGTATAGGTGTGTAGGCTTTGTTGTTGTTGTTGTTCAGTTGATTCCTACTGTTCATGATCCTATTTGGGGGTTTTCTTCCAAAGATAAAGGAGCAGTTTGCCATTTTTTCCTCCCCCAGCTCAATTTACAGATGAAGAAACTGAGTCAAACAAGGTTAAGCCCAGTGTTATAGCTAGCAAGTGTTTGAGGGCAGATTTGAACTCAGGTCTTCCTTACTGCAGACCTGGCGCTCTGTGTACTATGGCGCCATCTAGCTGCCCCTACTGGAGCTCCAAATTCCTGAGCTAGTGCCTCCCCAGACAGAGGCAGCAATCTCAGGAAGGCACCATGCCTGACTTCTCACCAGGTTGTTGCCAAGGTCAGAGTGATGGCAAAAAGGAAAATACCATTTAAAGTTAATCTTCAGAGCACAAAGTTGCCGTTCAGGGACTTTTGCTGATTTTGCCAAAATGAGTGGTGTGTCTTCTTGTACCATGCTGTTTCCATCTACTCCTAGGGTGTCGTTTTAATGTAAAATTACCTTTTTTTTTTTTTTAATGAGCTTCATCAAAGGAGAAAGGAGTCATGGCCAGGCAGGTGGATGCTTTAAGGCAGCCTCATGAAACTTTCTCAGAAATTCACTTAGTGAAATATCTTAACAAAAACTGAGCATAGTTTTAATGGATGAACCAACAGTAGTGGATCCAATGCTGTATCTGTGTGGTTAAATGCTAGAATGTTATTCTTAAAGGCTTTGATAGATCTGCCCTTCTATCTAGGTTCCCTATACCCAACCTGACCTTCATGAGTAGTTGCAGTAAAAACCAATTCATCATCCTCTGGAAACCTGTTTGGAGCCAGGGGGTCGTCAGTGGCTTACTGCTAAGCCATGCCCAACACTATCAAGGGCCTGGTAGGACCTGCAGTCAGCTGTTGGAGCCTTCAGGCATTCAGGGCTGGCGTGATGATAATCACCAAGCTTGACTGTAGAGAAAAGATGAGAAATATTCCTTCTTCCTTTTGTTGAAGAGATAGGGGACGAGTGTGAAACAATAAAAGTAACTAGCATTTACACCATGGTTTAAAGTTGGCAAAACACTCTCCATATGTTAAGTTACTTCATTTGATACTCATGGGAACCCTGGGAGGGAGGTACTCTTATTATCCCTGTTTGACAGATGAAAATACTGAGGCAGAGAGAGGTTAAAGGACTTTCCTAGGGTCATACATCTAGTGGGTATCTGAGGGTAGGATTTGAACTCATGTCTTCCTGATTCCAAGTCCAAGGCTCTATCCACTGTACAACCTTGTAGTATATACTATCAGACACAGCTGATGCATTAGTAAACTCTTATTAAAAATCTTTGTTACAAAGAATAGCTCCCTGGTTAGGGAAGAAGGGAAGGAAAGTGAGCAGAAATGAAAGCAAAAGTCATCAGAACTAAAAACCGATCTCAGGGTCAAGCTTATGTGCCACTATGAGATAGTGGAGTAGTGGCCTTAGTGGTTATTCACTTGAGAAGCTAAGAATGAGAAATAAGCAATTTGGAAGTACTAATGGTCACAGCATAAAGCCAGAAGGGGCCTTGGGCGCGCCCCAGTTCAGCCCCTTTGTGGTAATGGGGGAGACCGAGGCCCAGAAAGTAAAACGGCTTCCATGAAGGCACAGGAACCAGAGATAGAATTTGACTCCAGGTCCTCTGCCTCCAAATCCATTGTGCCTGGCTGGGAACCCCACTAGAGTCAGCTGCTCAGGCGGTCACTGTGCTCCCCCCCACCAAGACCCGCAGTGCCCGCCTTAGAAAGCAGAGCTAAGAGCGTAATGCTGGTGTGGCCTTTGGCCAGAGACAGCATGCTGCCATGAACCCTGATGAATGGTCAAGAGCTGTCGTCATAGTCATTTTTAAATGGAAATTCAACTAAAGCATGGATTTTTAAAATAGAAATTGAACCTATTTTGAGGCTAGTTCACGTTCAATTCCAATAGCAATCCTTTTCTTTTTAATGTCTCTAAACACTCAGGTCTTCCCATCCTTTAAAAAAAAAAAAGCCCTCTTCAGCTGATTGGCGTCACGCTTTGAGCAGTTCCCTCCTGTCTCTCCTGCCTGGCACTGCGGTACACTCAGCATCCTCCCTGCCGCTGCCTCCGCTGCCCGCCCCCTCCCCACTTCCCAGTGCCTGCCAGTCTGGCTCCTGCTCCTGCCCTTTGACCAAGCCTGCACCCTCCCTGGGGGTGACCAGCCATATCCTCTCTGCTAAATGCACCGGCCTTTTGTCTGCCCTTCTCTCTGCGGCTTTTGGCGACACTGACCACTCCCTCCTCATTGATATTCTTTCCTCCCTTGGTTTCCATGACACTGTTCTCTCCTACCTGTCTGAGCACTCCATTTTAAGCTCTTATAGTGCATTATTATCCCCAGCCCACCCCCAAAGCACAAGTGTACCCCAAGGCTCAGTCATGGGTTCTCTTTCTTTCTTTCATCTTCCTCCCTACCTCCCTTTCCCTCTCCCTCCGCTTTCCCCTCCTTCTCTCTGTCTCTTCCCTTCCTCCTCTCTTTTCTCTGTCTCCCTCCTTTTCCCTCCCTCTCTCTGTGCCTCCCCCTCCCTCTCTCTCCTTTCCCTCATCTCTTTCTCCCTCCCTCCTTCTCCCTTTCCCTCTCCCTCTCCTCTTCCTTGGGGATCTCCTGTGCTCTGATAGATTCAATTATCACCTCTCTAACCCCAGACCTGTATATCCAGCCCTGATCCTAGGTCTCCATGTTTAAGAAGAAAAGCTACAAGGATTTACACGATTGCTGTCTTCAATGTGGAAGGGCTGTCCTGTGGGGCACAGCTTGAATTGAGCCTGCTTAGCCCCCTAGGATGGAAGGAAGGAGTGCCAGGGACAAAGAGAGCCCTTCAGGCTTGGGTCAGAAAACATGTCCCAAAGGGGGAGGGGCTGCCACATCATTGGAGGTCTTAGATCAGATGGCAGACCACACTTGTCTGCTATATTATCACCCAGCTTCTTTTGGGTCACAGATTAGACTCAAGGACTGCTGAGCTCCCTCCCAACCCCCCCATTCTATGACTCTAATGTCTTTACTGATCTCCAGCCCCTCCTGATATCGTTGGACATTGCCTGAATGTCCCATTGACCCCCCCCCCAACTCCACCCATTCAATACCCAGCCCCTTCCCTCTCTCTCAAACACTGTAGTTCCTCCACTCTTTCCTGTTTCTCTTGAGGACATTACCATTGCTGATGGTGGTGGTGGTGATGATGTTATTGGTAGCGCTTATTAGGTGGCAGGCACTGTGCTAAGTGTTTTACAATCATCCATTTTGATCCTCACAACAACTCTGTAAAGTACATGCTAATATTATCCCCATTTTGTAGGTGAGTAAAATGAAGCAAACAGAGGTTAGGTGACTTGCCCAGGGTCTCATAGCTAGGAAGTGTCTGAGGCTAGATTTGAACTCAGCTCTTTCTGACTCCAGGCCCAGCACTCTGTCCACTATGGCACCTCTAGCTGCCTTTTCTTCCAGCTCTCCAGTTCTATAACCTCTGAGCCCCTCTAGACTCTTCTCCTTCATTCCCTGAGTCCCACTAGCTGTTGAGTCTTACCCATTCTGTCTGCCTGTTATCTGCCCCCTTCTCTCTATCACGTGGTCACTGCCACATTCCTGGTCCCTAAGATTCACCATCAGTGTGTTGGGGAATGGCCTTCTCATTGGTGTCCTCTCAGGCTCACTCCTTTTCAATCTGTCCTCCTCCTCCTCTCAAACTGATCTCTCTCAGGCCAAATCTGGCCATGTCACTCCCCTAACCCAAGAATCTTCACGTACCTCTAGTTCCATGTAATGTGCCCTCTCTTCTTGGAATGCACTTGTTCCTCCTCATTGCCGCCTTCCACCTTCCCCATCTCCCTTCAGGGTTAAGCTTGGGTCCCTGGTCCCTGGTCCCTCCAACACCACCTCCTCCAATATTCCTGGGGCCCTTTTCCAACAGCCCACACCCCTTCTCCATAATGCCTCTTCTAATGCCCCCACTGTTCAGACCTTCCTTGCTTAGTGAACTGGAATTTAATGACCTGGTCTTTATATTGCATTGATCCTATATCTAGCTGTTTGTTATCGCAGCTCATGGAATGGAAATTCCTCCGGAAGAGAACTTTATTCATTCTTTGTTTTGTAGCTCTTTCCACCCTGCCTCCCAACCCCCAACCCCTTACATCTCTAAATCCATCATCCTGTGATTCTGTAGGAAATACTTTAAAATATTTGTTGATCAAAACCTAAATTGTCCATCTCACAGGGTTGTTTTGTGAACCAAATAAGATCCTATCTGTACAAATCTCTTTGTAAAGTGCAAAACCATTACATAAATGTGAGTTATGACTTTTTTAAGGGCGTCAAATAGTACACAAATGTACGAGGTTTTATGAGTTTGAAGTATATACAAAGGATGTATATTCCTGGCCTTCAGTATGTCTGTCTGAAAAAAGATCTGGGGGTCATAGTGGTTTGGGTGGTCATAGCTTGGTGTGGTAGACAAAAACCACTAATACAGTTTTAGGTCACATCGAGAGAGGCTTCTAGAACTGGGGAGTTGATTGTCCTGTTCTCTGCCCTTTTCAGACCACATATGGAGTATCATGTTCAAGTCTCAGCTTCACAGGCTAGGGAGAACATGGGTAAACCAGAGTCTGTCTAGAGAAGAACAGCTAGGATGAACACAGGCCTCTAGTCCAGCTTCTTGGAGGATTAATGGAAGGAGAGAGAGAGAGAGAGAGAGAGAGAGAGAGAGAGAGAGAGAGCGAGCGTATTGGCCTGAAGAGGAGAATCTGAGGGGGAGCAAGGAATCTCAAGCATTTGAAGTCTGTCATGAAAAAGAGGGTTTAGACTCCTTCTGCTGGGCTCCAGAGGGCAGAGTTTGGAGCAGATTGAGGAAAATCTCCCGGTCAGTTCTGAGGCAGAACTGGAATGGGTTTCCCAAGAGCCTTTGAGCAGATCATCAGATAGGCCTTGGAGGGGATGCTGGTTCAGGTGTGGTTTGGCCTCCAAAGGCCCTCCTGACTCTGAGATTCTCTGATCTGAGTTCATTTCAGGCCTAGAACATTATACCAGAGAAGAGAAGCTGCATCCTGAATCTGGTCAGACACACATCCCTGGAAAGCTGGGGTCAGGAGTGGAGGTGACCCATCTCTGACCATGCCCTGGGTCTTCTAGTTTTCCCAGAAGCTGGGTCAACTGGACAAGCAGGTACCTCGGTGTGCAGTGTGAGAGCCCTAAAGGCACGCCCAGCCTCCCTGCCCACAGACACCCTCCCCATATTTATCATCACTCCATCACCAGAGGTGATAAGTAACTCCAGAAAGTAGAAAGTGGGGAATGAGAGAGGCAGGGGGGCCCAAAGGGAGTCTGGGCAGAGGTGAGGGAGATGGGCTAACAAGAATAGTTTTTGTAATTGGAGTCAGTGGAGATGTCCCCAGATCTGGGTATCTCCCTGCTTCTGCCCACTAGCCATGTGGCCTGGGCCAGGTGACACCCACCTTCTCTAGGCCTCATTTTTCTCATCTGTGAAATGAGGGGACTGGAATAGGTGTGCTTGTAAGGTCTATTTCCGCTGTAGGTGAATGCAGGTGATGGGGAATGACAGCTCGAGGGCTAGCGGGAACATGGCCCCAGCTTGAAAGGCCAGTGGTCTCCAAGCTGTCTTCCAGTTCTGGGATGATTCTGGAATTCTGTGGGTTTTGTTATGAAGGCAGTATCAAAAGTAACCTTAGCACCATTTTTGTTCTATTCAATTCAAAGGTCATTTATTATGCTGACAATAACAGCTAACATATAGTGCTGACTGTGTGTCAGGCCCTGTGCTAAGCATCGAGGATACAAAGAAAGGCAAAAGAGGGTTCCTGCCCTCAAGGAGCTCACAGTCTAATGGGAAAGATAGCAAGCAAATGATATGCACAATTTCTGTACAGGAGAACTAGGAAATATGCACTGAGGAAAGGCTTCCTCCAGAAGATGGGATGTTAGAGGGCACTTGAAGAAAACTCAGAAGATGCGGCGGAAGAAATGAGGATGGAGAGAGTTCCAAGCATGGGACAGAGCCAGAGAAAGGTCCTAGAGCCACTGAAGCTGGCATCACTATGTCAGGTATAAGAATACTGAAAAGGTAGGAGGGGGCTAGATACTGCATGGCCTTAAAGGCCAAGCAAAGGGTTTTAGATTTGGTTCTGGAGTTAATAAGGCTGAGGATTTTTAACTCACTCCATGGGTAATAGGAACCAGTGGAAGATTTTCAAGTAGGGGTGGTAAGTGGGTAGATGGATCTGTGTTTTAGGAATATTATATTGGCAGGTGGGTAGTGAATTGGAGGAAGTCGGAGGAGCCAATTTGTTGGCTGTTTCATGGTCCAGCTGAGGAAGGATGAGGTTAGGAACTGGGGTAGAGTCCATGGGAATGGAGAGAAGAGACCACATGGGAGAGGCACGTTGTAGGCACAGAGTGGGGAGACTTGGTGCTTGAGTGGAGGGGAGATGGAGGAGCCAAGCATTCCTCAGGTGACTGGGCTGTGTGGCACCATCAATAGAAACAAGAAAGGCTAGAAAGAGGGATGGGTTTGGGCAGAAATGTATCGGGTTCAGGTTGGACATGTTGACTCTAGATGCCTCTAAGATGTCCATGGGGACTGGTCTGCTCCTGGAGAAAGGCGTGTGCTCTCATTCATTGCCTCTTTCTTTTTTGTGAAGTCAGGTATGCTTAGCTCACCATATAGAAAGCATGTTATGTTTCTAATCTCTCAGATAGGGCTCTAATCTTTATTACATGGGTGGGGTTGGGCTAGGAACCGGTGTTGCTCAAAGGACCATGACCTGTCTCCACCTTCCTCAACTCAAATAATAGGAAATTCACAGCTCCACATGTCACTCTGGTTGGGTTCTGTCTTGGTGAAAAATATTTGAGATGAATTTCCCAAAGCGTCTTTTGGTTGAAAGCAGGAGAAGAAGGAGCATTGATGCATTGGTAAGAGCAGTTGCTGACAAGTTTTCAAAGGTCCTGGGTTTGAATCCAGCCCTGCTGCCTCTACCTATGTGTTCTTTGTAGCCTAGAAGAAGGTAAGTAGCTTGGACCAGATTAGGGCTTCTTAACCTTCTTTGTGGCATAGGTCCCTTGGGCTTTTTAGGGCACTTATGGACCTCTTCTCAAAATAATGTTTTTAAATGCATAAAATACATAGGATCAGATGAGAAACCAATTATGTTGAAATCGTTATCCAAAGAATTTTTAAGAAACCAAGTCCCTAGACGCTGTTACAAATCCCCAGACTACGTGCTCTTTAAGGCTCTTTACAGCTCTAATAATTTATATGTTATAATATTCTAAGACCCTTTGTTCTGATCCTTAGCCTCTGACATTCCATGTTCCAAGGCCCTCTTGGCCTCTGACATTCCACCTTCCAAGGTGCCCTTGGTCTCACCCGTTTCACAGACTCTGTTCTGATGTTCAGTGTTTCCGAGCCTGACATTCTGTGCCCCACACAAAGAGCAGAGATCTGCTTGATACCTTTGAGCTGTTCCATAGGTTTCATCCCAGCTTGGTGCGTGACATGGTTCATCTTAGAGGTGCCTCAGTTAACTCATCCCTGCAGTGGGGATAATTGATAGGAGTAATTGTTCTGAGGTTGGAGGGCAACCTGTCCCCCCTACTCCTCATGTGGCCCAAAGAGTCTTGAAACAAGATCGTCCAAACCAAGAGTTCTAATCTGTCATTTAAAAATGCTCTCCTCTCTCTTCAAACAAATTGTTGGTGTTACCTTTGGAGAAAGTATGTTGCCTTTGAAGGGCAGACCTAGGGTATTTGAAGGTCCAGTAGGCCATAGTCTGAGTGCAGAAAGCCCAGGTGTGCTTCTCCTAGGAAGGAGGCTGGTGCCTGATTGGCGGGCTGGGATCAGGTGGCATGGGAGGGAGGAGTATGCTGCCAAGGCTTCTCCAGGCCACACCAGGCCAGTGATGGTCCAGCAGCAAGCAGTGTCTGCATTTTCTCTGAGCCAATCCAAGGGGCCCGAGATGAGGCTGGAAATGATTGTAATCCTTTGGAAGCAGAGTGATTGGCAACTTCCTGTTTATCAGAGGAGGGGAAAGGGATTTCCCCCCAAAGGAGGGGAAAGAGTGTGACTCGGACCATCGGACATTCACTGAAAGGACTTCATGAGTGAATCATTCAAGGGAAAAGGGCAGTGTAGGGATTGGTTTAAATGTCTGCCTCCACACACAGCTCAATGGACAGATGGAAGGAAACACATACACATACTCTCTCTCTCTCTCTCTCTCTTTCTCTCTCTCTCTCTCTCTCTCTCTCTCTCTCTCTCTCTCTCTCTCTCTCTTATTAAAAAACGGACAATATCACTGTGTCAGGTGCTGAGGGTACAGAGACAAGAATAAAATAGCCCCTGCTCTCCAGTAAATTGCATTCTATTAGGGAAAGGTCATGGACAGAAGATGTCTGTCTGTTGGTCATCCAGCCCCAGGAAGGCCTGTGTTGGGCACTGGGTCAGAAGAGCCCTGCCCTCTGGAAGCTTCCAGTCTCATACCCCCAGGCCCAGAGACCAGAGACACATCACAGCCCCATGGAGTTAGAGCTGTGAAAACCTCAGAAGCTCCTGGCCTCCTTTTTCCCATAAGGAGAATGAGATCCAGGGATTTGCCGGAGCCCATGGGGCCACAGCCCTGGGGGCTGTAAGGACACTGTCTCTTCCATTAGACTGGGATCTTCTTGAGGGCAGGGACTGTCTTCTGCCTCTTTTTGCATCCCCAGCTCCAGCAGATTGCCTGGCATACAGTAGGCACTTAATAAATGTTCATTGATTGGTTCATGCAGTCAGCCCCCTCCTTTTGAGATGAAGGATGCTGGGTTTTAGAGAAGTGTCTTCCCCTAGGTCACCCAGGTGGGATCTGAACCCAGAGCCAGTATGATCATAAACCCCTCCCATAGGCACATTCATCCCCTTCCCCTGCAGTGCTGAGTGAACAACCAGCAGCTCATGAGAACCAGAGAGTGAAAGTGGCTGGGGAATTTTTATGGCCTCAGACTGGATAAAAATACCCACAGGAAACATGAAGAAAACAGGCAAAGAGGAGGGAGATGTGGGGCTTGAGCAGTCCTAGCTGCTCTCCCATCATCTCGTCTCGGCTACTCAGCCCCGCTTTGGAACCTGCCAGTGCCGGCCTCCGGATCCTTCCTCCTTTGGCCCTTGCTTTTCCAGGGAGCTCCCCCAGGGGATGGAGGAGCAATCCCAGGCTCCTTCCAGAGGCCCACAGCCGAGAGCTGAGGGGGAGACCCCTGCCTGTGAGCCTCTGCATAGGGGCTGCAGCCGTGGCCACTGCAAGGATCCCTCCTTCCGGACTCAATGAGCCCTTCATTAGGGAGCCCGCCCTTGTTAAACATGGACTTGCAGCCAAGCAGAACTTTTCCTTGTGACACTCAGTACCTTTCCTTGATGGCCCCCAATGGCCAGCTTCTCAGGTTGGCAGAGAACTCATGAGGAAGTGGAGAGCAAATATTGAGAAAGGAAGGAAAGAGGCAGTGAGGGGGCTTGGGAGGCTTCTCAGTGGACGGACTGGTGAGCTTTTAGTCAGAAAGCCGCAAGTTCAAATCCTGCCTCAGACAATTACTAGCTGTGTGTTCCCAGCTATGGCACCTAACCTCTTTCTTCATTCATAAAATGGATCTGGCCTCTGTCCTCTCGGGGCTGTTCCCTCTAGAACTTTGATCCTTTGGTTTATGAAGTGGAAAACCTGGAGGCTGATGTATGAGTAAGGAATGCAAGGCTGATTTTCAGTACATTTTTCGGCTTTGGGTTTGGTCTCGTGCCGTGAAAACATTCTGTCTTCACTTCTTTACCTCTTAAAATAACTTAACTTCTTAAAAACTCCGTTTAGGTGCCACCTCCTCCATGAGGCCCTTCCTGATTCTCCCAGCTCTTCATGCCTCCCCTATAATTATCTTTAAAACAATGTTGTATGTACATATACATGTGTGTGCGTGTGTGTATGGATGCATATGCTACCAGTGGGGGCTCAGATATGGGGGGGAGGGGTAGAAGAGAGAGAAGACGGAGAGAGGAGAGAGGGACCAAGGGAGGCAGGGAAAGAGAGAGACAGAGAGAGAGAGATCAGTGTACTTGAGGTCAGGGGCCATCTCCTACTGCCTAGCATACTACCTGGAATGTGGCAGATGTCTCCTAAGTGCTTGGGGATAGTTTGAAGCCATTGTATATGGAAGACCATTTGCTCTCGGCTAGTAGAAGCAGCAGGAAGCTCTGGGTCCTTGCTCCTCACTCCTGCCCGTGTCTTCTTCCCTCTGGGGACACCAGACTCCTTGCTGAGCCATGAGCACAGGCCTCCATCTCCTGGCCCTGGGTGTTCTCCCTGGCTGTGCCCCTGCCTGGTGCTCTCCCTCTCTTCTCCAATCCCCCTTCCCCAGTCCTCTACACTCCAAGCACCTCAGTGATTTCTCCAGTCCATCCTGGACACATTTTTTTGTTCGAGGCTGCTCACATCTCTCCCTCATTGGGCTGTGAGCACCTTGGGGCAGACTGTCTTTTGCCTTTCTCTGTGCCCCCAGCACCCAGCAGAGTACCTGGCATATAGTAGGTGCTTAATAAATGCTGTGCATGTTGACTGACTGGAGCTCTGAGTTTTAGCCCTGGGTCTTCTGCCATTTCTATGACCCTGCTGTCCTCATTCAGGAGGCTAGGTGGTGAGGCAGTGGTAGGGCACTGGGCCAGAGTCAGGAAGAGCTGAGTTCACATGTGGCCTCAGACACTGACTAGCTTCGTGACCTTGGGCAAGTCAGTTTACGGTGTTTGCCTCAGTTTTTTTTTCACAGTTGCAGACCCTGTGAACTAGGGTCATGAAAGTGGTATTTGCTCCCATTTTTCAGGGGCTCAGACTGAGGCTTACCTGTGGTCATACAGCAGGGAATGGGCAGGGCCTGCATTTGAACTCAGGTCACCCTATGTCAGGGCCAGCACCCATCATGCTGGGCCAGACTTGTACCGTGTCAGCTGTACATCACTGACCCTGTGGTTCTTACCCACCTGTGCAGACAGAACGGAGCTTTGTGCCCCTGGCTCCAGTCACACCAGGCTGCCTCCGAACACACCCCCAGGCCTGGGATTGTTCTCTTGGACTGCCTCTCCTTGGACCGTCCCTTCAAAAGCCTGCCCCCTCCTCCTCAGAGTGGTTTCTCCTGGAGCCTCCTTTTTGGGATGGGGCCCACCCAGCCTGCCTTCATTCCTTGTCAGGCCCTGTTCCTGGCTTTCTCTTCAAAATCTTGTCCTTCCTTCCTTCTTCCCTTTTTCTGTTCCTATGTCCCTTTCTTCCTTTCTCCCTCCTTTTATTCCTTCCTTCTTTCCTCCCTGTGTTTCTTTCTCCCTCCCTCCCTCCTTCCTCCCTTTCTCCTTTTATTCTTCCTTCTCCTTCTTTCTTTCTTCTTCCCTCCTTCTCTTCCTTCCTTTTTCCTTCCTTCTTCCCTCCCTTTCTTCCTCAGTTTCTTTCCTCCTTCCCTTCCTCTTTTCCTCTCTTCCTCTTCTTCCCTTCTTTTCTTCTTTCCTCCCTTCCTTCTCTCTCTTTCCTTCTTTCTTCCTTTTCTCCCTCCTTTTCTTCTCTTCCTTTCTCTCTTCCTTTCTTCCTTCTTCCTTCCCTTCCTTCCTCCCTTCTTTCCTCTTCTCCCCTTCCTTTCTTCCTTTCTCCCTTCCTTCCTTCCCTCTCTCCCTCCCTTCCTTCCTTTCCTCCCTTCTTTCTTCCTTTCTCCCTTCCTTCCCTCTCTCCCTCCCTTCCTTCCTTTCCTCCCTTCTTTCTTCCTTTCTCCCTTCCTTCCCTCTCTCCTTCTCTTCCTTTCTTCCCTCCCTCCCTTCCTTTCTCCCCTCTTCACTTCATTTCTGCTTTCCTTTCCTTGCTCCCTCCCTTCCTTTCTTCCCTCCCTTCCTTCCTTTCCCCCCTCTTCACTTCCTTTCTCCCTTCCTCCCCTCCCTCCCTCCCTCCCTCCCTTCCTTTCTCCCCTCTTCACTTCATTTCTGCTTTCCTTTCCTTGCTCCCTCCCTTCCTTTCTTCCCTCCCTTCCTTCCTTTCCCCCCTCTTTCTTCCTTTATCCCTTCCTTCCCTCTCTCCTTCCCTGCCTTTCTTCCCTCCCTCCCTTCCTTTCCCCCCTCTTCACTTCCTTTCTCCCTTCCTCCCCTCTCTTCCTCCCTGCCTCCCCTCCCTCCCTCCCTTCCTTTCTCCCCTCTTCACTTCATTTCTCCCTTCTCCCACCCGTCCATCCTCTCTTCCCTCCATAAGCCGTTTCCTCTATGCATCTGTAGCCCTGCTGCCATCACGGCCCTTGGCACAGCACTGTACGTTCAGTGCTCGTGGTTTGGTTGACTGTGCAGGAGAGCAGGCTTTTTGCATTCTGAAGCTGTTCAGACAGCGCAGTGACTAGAAGCTAGAGAAATGAGAATCACCTTGACCTCGGGAGCTTATCTTCTCCCAGCATCTCAGAGGAGAACAAAGCAGCAGAGCAGGTGAAACATAAACATGGTGGGCCAGACAGTTGCTTCTCAGGCGTTCCTTGCTCCCTCTGGTGACAGAGATCCAGAAGGACCCTCAGAGGCCCAGGGCCAGGCTTGTACCTTTCTGTGTCCCCCCACCAGCCAACAAGGATTCATTAAGCAGGAAGCCTTGGCTACGTTAAACAATTTGATCAACCAACCAAACTTCTTAGGGGCCAGGCTGGGCTCTGTTAAATTCTGGGCAGATGAAGGCAAAAGGCAGTCCCTCCTTGCCCACAAGCGCTTACATTCTGATGGATGGCAGAGCTAGGATGCAAGGGGACAGATGGCAAGGAAGAACACTTTGTCTCCAGAGGAGCTCCCTTCCATCTCAAGCTGTGTCAAGGTGGAATAGGAGGGCTTCTAGCTGAGGCTGTGGGACCACCAGCTGACTTTGCTTTAGTGCGGAATTCCTCTGGGATCCGACCTCTGAATTCCCTTCCAACCCTGGGATCCTGGGATTCTGGGATTCTCTCATTTAAAGCTAGGCATCCACAATGTTTATTTCTCCTTAGAACCAGCTGAATTGACCCTGCCTGAATGGCAAGTCCCTGACTCTCTCTTCCTTCCGCTTCCTAGATCAGAAACCCTTTTGGATAAAGTACAGTAAGTTCCAAAAGTCATCCCTTGAACGTCCTATCTGTGTGGACTGTTATTCCAAAGTCAGATGCACCACAGGAAGCACCAGAAATATTTGTTTGAAGCAAAAGGGCCTGGAATGGCTTGGCTTGGATTTCAACCTAGAAGTGTGAAATTTTATTTTGGTGTTTTTTCCGAAGACATTTTTCTCCTTTCTTCACAGTTGATTGAATTTGTAGCTTCATGCTGCTTCTCCCTACTAGATGTATGAGTTTCCATTCTCACTAAGGCCCAGGACTGGGGTTTTTCACATAATGGAGTGATGCCCTTGTCAGGTTCAGGATGGCCCATAGGAATCAAAGCAGAAAGTGCTCAGATGGAAGAGAATGTGAACATTTACAGTCTCTGCATTAATTAACAATGGGTCTCATTATAAAAAGGATTTGTGAGCTCAGATTGAAGTAATAAATAGAAAAAGGAATATAGACATTTAGGGCTAGAAGAACTAGAAGGAGCAGCAGACAAGAAGGCAGACAGTTGTCATAGACCTTTTTTTATAGAGTAGGAAACTGAGGCTGGAGATAAGGGATTCCCCCTGAGGGATATCACCATGCATTAGTCACAGAACTAGTACCAGAGCCCAGTTTTCTTGCCTTCTGTATGCATTTTGATGGGGGTGAGACTAGACCTAGCATCAGGAACAATCAGACAAGTGCCCACTGTGCTGTCAGTCAGTCAAACATTTATTAAATACTTACTGTGTGCCAGGAAGCAAGAAGCCTTGGAGATACAAAAGCAAAAGTGAAACTCCCTGCCCCTTGGGACCTTACATTCTGATGGGAGAGACAATGTGTCTGTGTTAGGATACACACAATATACACAGAAGCCTCATTAAGCACCCACTGTGTGCCACGCACTGTGTCAGACTCTGTGGATGCAAAGAAAACTATTAAACTTCCTCTCCTTTGAGGAATTTGTTTGCATTGTACTAATCACAGATTCAGAGCAGTAAGGGTCCTTGGAGGTTACCCAGTGGAACCAACTGATCTTACCAGTGTAGAAACTGAGACCCAGATGGGAAAGGAATGGCAGAACTGGGATCCAGACCCAGGGTGCCTGATGAGGAATGGAATGTTCTTGCTTTCTTCCACATAGAATCCTAGAGCTAAGGTTTTAGGGCTGTGTATGGTCATTGTTGTAAAAAAGTGGAGATGCTCTAGATATCAGACTTAAGACACACATTTTTAAACAAGTCAGAGCTTCACGTGGGATGGAATTTTTCCTCAGGCATTTATTAAGCACCTACTGTGTGTCTGGCTATGCTAGACATTGAGAATAAAAGCTCCCTCAGGCAGCTTATGTTCTAACAGGGGAGGCAGCCTAACGCAGTGGAGAGAACACAGGATTTGGAATAGGAGAACCCTTGGTTCTAATCCCAGCTCCACTAATTACTGTCTGTGTTACCTTGGGCTAGTCCCTTCAACCTCTCTGGGTCCTCATCAGGGTTCTCCCAGGTCCTTCTGGCTCTGAATCTGGGATCTCTAGCCCTCCCTATAAAGACTCAGTTTTGCATTTTTGAGATGCTTCTATTTCCATCATCTCTCTGAAAGAGCGAGACCTTCTGGCAGAGGAGGGACCATGTTAGCCAGAGTCAGGGAGATCTGGCTTCAGGTCTGTTCTGCTCACATCTGCTGTGTGTAGCAGGATCCTCTCTGAAGGCTTGGGTAGGGGCACCTGAAGTCTGTATCAGGGGTGGGTGTTCCCAAATGAATGAATTCACCAAAAAAAAGCTTTGTAAACTTTAAAGCATCAGAGAAATGTCAGCTATTGGTTTATTGTTAGTGGCCTTGCATGGGGAACTTTTAGACCCGTACCTTCCTCTCCCAAGCCATTTGTAGTCATGTTCAGCTCTTTGTGACCCCTTTTGGGGGGGTTTCATGGCAGAGATGCTGGAGGGGTTCGCCATTTCCTTCTCCAGCTCATTTTACAGATGAATCAAACCAGGGTAAGTGACTTGCCCAGGGTCACACAGCTAGTCAGTGTCTGAGACTGGATTGGAGCTCAGGACATCTTCCTGACTTTAGGTGGGACACTCTATCGCCACCTGGCTGCCTTCCTCATTTAATTCTCACAACACTCCTATGCCAATATGAGGATAATAATAGCCCTTATTTTTGTAAAGATCAAATAAGATAAAATTTGTAAAACATTTAGCACAGTGCCTGGAAATGTTTGTTCCCATTATCATCCCCACTTTCCATTTGAAGAAACTGAGACAAACAAAGGTTAATTGACTTGCCCAGGTCGCCGAGCTAGGGAATGTCAGAGGCTGGATTCGAACTCAGGAGTTGGTGTCACCAGATTGCTGCTGAAGTCCTTGACAAAAACAGTTAAGAGCCCCTCCACTCTACCAAGATCCCTCATGGTTGTTTCTGGATTCCTTCCAGTCCTTAAGTTCTGGAATAATTCTGATTCCTGCCCTGTGTTCTTTCCACTGCCCTTCCCCTGGTGGCCATAAAACACCTTGGACCTTTGGTCAGGAAGTCCAAACCTCTGCATCATCAGTCTGCCCTTTTTTAAAACTGTTTCCATTTCCACTGCCCCACAGTTCTGAGAGCGAGAAATCTCTTTGTGTCTATGCTGGAGGTGGCCTCTGCCCAGGTCACAAGGAGGACCTCAGGTTCTCCAGGCTCCATCAAAGACAGGAATCCCTTATGGAGGCAGTTTCCCATGGTGTGGCAGGGCTGGGATCTGCTTGGCAACCTGACACCGGGCAGCCAGGGCTCTCTGCAGACAGAGGCATTGGGCAGCCAGGGAGGCTGGGCAAATGGCACTGTCAGTGCCAGGCTCGGCGTGGAACACCCAAAGCACCAAACCGGAGGTCAGTCCTTGTGTCCAGGTGGGGTAGGGAAGGAGGCCTTTTCAGATACACAGAATCATCTTTGTTGACTCGAAGCCAGGCCTGCCTCCTTACACATTGGGGCAACACCCCCCTATGTCCAGCTTCACAAAGAACATGATGGCTTTTTGGAGGGTGTCCTTCATTTTTGACCCACAGGAAAGGATCTGGGGATGCAGCTGTCCCCAAATCGACTATTTCCCAGATTTCACCCAATGAGAAAGTATTGAGAGGCACTAGGTTCAGCATTTTGACCTTGACCTTGCAGCTCAAGGAAAATGAGTGGGGAAAACCATGGCAGTGGTATTTATGCAACAACCAGTGGGGCTGTTGAAAGGATTTCTGCTTGTTGGCATCGGGTGAGATGAGAGGATCATAGGCTCACCCCCTCATTTTGCAGGTGGGGAAACTGAGGCCCAGAGAAGTAAAGTCATCCTGGGCGTAAGTCTCAGAGATGAGAAGTGAACCTACAACCTCTTACTCCTGAGCTCTTGCCCCTCAGAAGGAGGCTTTTTTTTTTTTTTCTAAAGTCTCATCTTAGAGTTAGGAGCTGGAATTGACCTCTCATCCACCTTCTTCGTTTTGCAGATAAGGAAACTGAGGCCCGAGGAGGGTGAATGACTTGTCCAAGGTTACACAGGTATCTGGGTGGGATTTAAATTCAGGATCTCTGACTCCACCGTTCCTTGACTCCCATTTTGCTATCCTGTAGACAGGGTTGCAAACATTCAGGTGAGCAGCAGCTTTTAACTACTTACTCTAGAGTTTGTCAGTTTTAGTGGTAAATGCTTAGGTGTTCAGGGAGAAAAGTGAGCATGGCCTGTTGGGATAGAGAGCTAGCCTTGAAGAAGGAAAGACCTGAGGTCACCCCCTGCCGCTGTGATTCTGGACCAGCCCTCAAGCCTCGCTGCTCCAGACAGCATCACAAAGGAGCTGTTGATCTGAACTGAGGAGGGGAGTTTCCTCATCCAGGAGTTCCCCATTCAAGGAAAGTGCAGGTCTAGTCTCAATTTCTCTTTCTAGGTGGAAACAGTATGGTGTTGGGTGCTCCATGTGGACTCAGGTCCCATCTATACAGTGTAGTAATAGTTGTTGCTAGTAGTAGTGTTGTTGTAATTGTAGTAATTAAAGCAATATAGTGAACTAATAGTAACCGTTTGCTCTATTGCTTTAAGATTTGCAGATAGCCAGAGGCTGGTATAGTGCCTGGTGTATGGTAGCTGCTTAATCCAATAATTTAGCACGTTAAACATTTATTAATCATTTACCTGTGCCTGTGCTAAACTCTGAGGATACAATTAATAAAAAAAAAAAAAACCCAACAAACAAACACAGTCCCTACCCTCAGTGAGCTTACCATCTAAAGGGGAAGACAACATACAGTGAATAAAGGCCCAGTGATGATGGATGGTGCTAGGCCCCAGAGATAGAGGTGGAGCAGAACCAGCCCCTGCCCTCCAGCAGCTTACGTTCTCTTAGACAGGACCCGTGATAAGACATCAGCAGCTGCCTCCCCACCTTTGTGTCTCTTGTCCTTTGTCTCGAACCCTATTTTTAACATGGGCTTTTTTTTTTTTTTTTTTGCTTTTTGGAGGGGCAATTGCAGTTAAGTGACTTGCCCAAGGTCACATGGCTAGCAAATGTTAAGTGTCTGAGGCCTCATTCAAACCCAGGTCCTCCTGACTCCAGGGCTGGTGCTTTATTCACTGCACTACCTAGCCATCTCATAATGGGCATTTTTTAAAAGTAATTTAAATAAGCCTTCAGCTTTCTTTGCATGACTCTTCTGCCTTAGTGCATCCTTTTCTCATCCTGGAGCAAAGACAAACTTTGGCCCAGTACCCTAATTAGGCCAAGTAATCCACTGTCAGAAGCAGAAGGGAGCACGGTTAGCATGTACTAACCTGTGGTAAAAAGTGCGCTGTTCTGGAACACAGGCCACGTACAGCAAACTCTTTCAGTGAGGGCTCAGAACTCTCACCTCCATTGTTTCTATCCTGACCCATCACTTCATCCTGACCCTTGTTTTTGTCCTCTTTTCTGTTCCTTTCTACACTCTGGGTATTCACAGAATCAGAATTCTCAGAGTTGGTAGTCCCTTACAGGACACCTAGGCCAACCCCTGACTCAGCAGGATTCTTTATGACAGCATCCTAGCCTTCCCTTAAAGACCATGGGAGCTTGGCCCTCCTTGGCATCTCATTCCACTTTGGGGGAGCTCTGCTGTTAGGAGGGAAGTGTTTCTTTACATTGAGCCCAGAGCTGCCTTCTATAGCCACACAAAGCAAGTCTCCATTCTACTTCCAGATGATAACCTTTCAACTTCTTGAAGCTAGCCATCATGCAGGTCTCCCTTAAGCCCTCCAATGGGCCCAACCTGCCATCACCAGCATTTCTACTTGTCCATGTTACCTTTCTCTAACTCCATTTTAATGTCTGGCCCATGCTTTGGCCACCATTTTGTGTCTCTGCCCAACCTTCCCCACTCCATGATTGCATTAGCTCTGGCCAAATGATTTTCTGTTCCAGACTGGTGGAAACTGCCTCAGAGGTATCTGTTACCTTATCATCTTATGTGAATGCCAATAGGAAGCTTTAGAAAGAGAGTTCATGTCCAAGGTAAAGGGTATATAGAGGAGGGACACAGATTCTTCAAGCCCCAGTTTACGCCTTAAGGCCCTTCCCTCCTAGATTGAAGAGTAACTGAAATTTTCCATGGTTTCATATTTTAGATGATGTTTCTATCACTAACTAGTTGAATGACCCCAAGGAAGTCACTCCTCTGACCCTCAGTTTGCTCGTCTGTGAAATGGAGGTAACATACCAGTATTCCCGGCCTCACAGAGCTTTTTGTAAAGTGTCTTACAAACCTTAGAGATCTATGTAAATGCCATTTATTAATGTTCACATGATAGGAGGGGAGGGAGATAAGCAGCTGGGAAGAGGACCTCCTATGAAAAGATTTTTTAGATGAACCATTCCCTGCAGCTCTGCAGCTGAAATGTTGTGGTGTTCATGAATGTTTAAGCCTCACTCTGAAGCTGGCAGCCACCCAAGCCAAGGACTGTGTCACAGTATTTCCCTCAGCCAAGTAGAGTGAAGGGAAAAGGGCGAAACTGCATTAAGGGCAAGAAGGCTTGGCAGAGAAGTGCCGAGAGCTCTTGGGTGTTCTAAGTTGTGATCAGTGTGGCTTTTGCTTTGGCCTGGCCCTATAGCCAACAGCCAAAAAAAGTAAAATCAATCAATTGATCAGTAAACATCTATTAAGTTCCTACTGTGTGCCAGGCTCTGTGCATAGTCTCCCCGCCTCCCCCCAGCACAAGTTAGCATTGTTTGTCATTCAGCCCATTGCCTCTCCCTCTGTCCTCCGGAGCCAAGCAGAACAAAGCTGGCCCTTCTTTTCATCACAGCCAGCAGTTTAAGGTTTACAACCCCATGAGATAGGTACTGTTATATCCACATTTTGTAGATGAGGAAACAGAGGCTGAGAAAGATTGTGACTTGCCCAAGGTCATACTTGGGCAGGATTTGAACTTGGATTTTCCTGATTCGTTGGGCAACCTAGCCCTATCCTTGAAGACAGATGTTGTGTCCCCTATAGACTAAACATCTCTCAATCATTGGTCTTTTCATCAGAAGATTTTAAACACTTGTTGGGTATATTGCGGTGGAGATTCCTGGCATGAGTCGGCCTCTGACATCCCTTTTAGCTCTGAGGTTTGGGGAATTCTGGGAAACTTTCTCTGATCCTCCCTTCCCCTCCATCCCCAGATGAAAGTGGTTTTTCTCCTCTTCTCTCTGGTCTTTCTTCCCTAGAGCCTGACTCTCCTAATTCATGAGAACCTCACCTGGCCCACTCTTTCAGACTGGCCCCCAACACATTCATGTCAACGTCTGCTCGAGGGCAACCTTTCTCGACCCCCTGTCTTGCCGTTAAATTATTTGGGTTCCATCTCCCCTCTGCCAGCCCTGGAACAATGAGCCAGTCATCAGTACCTTTGTTTCTGTCCTCCCGGTTACTTAACGGAATCCTTTGTTGCCTCTTGGCCACCTCTGTCCTTGGTGTATTCGAGTGTAGGCACATTGAGGTCAAGACTGCAGTCTCCGAACTCAGCTCCAGACTTAATAGTTATTTGTTCATTCTTTTGGTATGCCAAGATGACCTTATCTGTCTCTCCTTTGTCCTCCTCAAGAGCTGTTTTGTGCCATTATCCTTTTCTCCCTCCTCCCTCATTATCTTCATTACCTAGTCTGGTTCTCCCTCTCATGGCCAGGCTGGAAGCTCAATGTCCATTCACAAACTTGATTCTACTGCTGCTCAGCAGAGAAACTGTGACCTTCTCCATTTCCACCCTGGACCTGTTCACCCCTCCCTAGGCGGCCGGGCGTCCTTTTCCTTCTACCCCATCTCCACCTCACCATAGTGTTGACAGACTTAATGCAGATCCCACTTGGCTTAGCCTACCGAAACTCAGAACTCCCAGGTCAAGGGATCCACCATCGTCAGCCTTCCCTGCTGCACAAGTGTGAATTATGGGGAGGTGGAGAGGAGGGGAGGTCTTGCAGTCAAGATCTCCAAGCACACTTGGAGTCAGGGCCTTCTGATATGTTAGCATTTTGACTATGGGAAAGTCACATAACTTTTTCAGTGCCCTTGGGAAATTCTGTAAGACTCTAGGTCCCATGGTATTGACTTGAGAATTACTATTGGGTGGGGAAAATCCCTGGGGGCAGGGAGCAAAAGTGAACCCTGTGAACAGTGGGCATTGAGAGCCACATGACAAAGGAGCCCCATTCACAACAACAAACACTACCCTTTTGTAAAGTATGCCTGATGCCAGGAAACTGGGAGAGCAAACTGCTCTGAGCAGGAGAGCCCTGCCCTGCCCTGTTCTCTGACTGCCAAGCCCCAGCTCCTTAGCACTCTCAGGAGTGCAAAACCCTGGACAGCAGAAACCGAATCATCCTGATGGATCTAAGGCATCAAGGTGGGCCAGTGGAGATATCCCTGGGCCCAGAGTCAAGAAATTGTTTTTCAGTCATGTCCAGCTCTTTGTGACCCCTTTTGGGGTTTTCTCAGGAGAAATACTAGAGTGGTTACCTTCCATTTCCTTCTCTAGCTCATTTTACAGATGAGGAAATAGTGGCACACAGGGTGTAGTGACTTGCCCAGGGTCACAACAGTTAGGAAGTGTTACAGATAGCAGGAAGATGAGTCAGGAAGGCCTGAGCTCAAATCCAGACTCATACACTTACTAGCTGGGTGCCCCTGAGCAAGTCAATCAATTGCTGCCTGCCTCAGTTTCCTCAGCTGTAAAATGGGGAAAATGGCGGCACCTACTTCCCTGGGCTGTTGTGAGGATCAAGTGAGACCTTAGTTGTAAAGCCCTTTCTTTGCACACCTTGATAAATGTGTGTTCTCTTTACTGTTGTTTCAGAGCGCATGGGTTATCTCATTGGATCTTCATAAGTGTCAGACCTAAAGTTCAATATGTGGGATGATGGGATTCAGAGTTGGAAGGGACCTGGGATGCTGGTCCATTCCATTCACTTGACAGCAGAAGAAAATGGGGGATGAGAAGGGTGAAGGTGCCTGAGGACGCCATGGCAGGGAGCTGTGTGACCTGAGCAGATCACTTTCTGTCTCTGTCTTCGAGTTTGGTAATGACCGACGTGCAGTGTGAGGTTAGGACTGGCCCTGATTTGAGACACTGCCCTCCAACCTGGTGTGAGAGCCTTCCCTCTGTGATTACCACCGGTCTATCCTCTTTGGGTACAGTTCTCTCGCCCTTGAGGCAGGCGGTCTGCCACCTTTCCTTAGTGCCTGCCACATAGGAGGCACTTGATGAATGTTTATTGACCAATGACTACAAATCCAGTGTTCTTTCTCCTATACTGTATGACCTCATCCTTCTAGCCCCCTACAATGCCTGTGCACAGCACCATTTAATTATCCCACATGATCAGAATTAGGATCAGAATAATCTTCAAGAAGAGATTAAAATGATATTCAGAACAGTGTATGAACTAATTTTAGGGAAAATTGCAGCGCAGAAAATGGGGATAAATAGGGCTTTCTGGTTAATTTTGCTTAAAACAACAACAAAAAATGAAGTTAAGGGCCTTGAATTCAGGCATTTGGAGAAACTGCTGATTTTTTAGCCTTGATAGAAGGCTTTTCTTGGGTGTGGGGATGGCTAAAGGAGGGGTGAACACAGTAGGTATCTCTTAGTGTCTAGAAAGTATTACATGAAGAGGGATCCAGTGCCTTCTGTTTGGCCATAGAAGGCAGAACCAGGACCAGTGAGTGGAGATTATAAAGAGATACTTTAGGATAGATAAAGGAAAAGCCTCCTTCCCATAGAGTTGTTCAAGTGTGGGAAGCCACACTTGTTGGGGTGCTATCATGGGAATTCTTTCTCAGGTGCTCATGGGGCAGCATTGCTAACTCTAGATCTTATCGCCACCATATAACAGCCAGAGGAGCCACTCACTCTGTATGGGTAGATCCCTTCCACCTCTGATATCCTGTGGTTTGTAATTGGCTCTTTTAATCCCCCTCATTTAAGTCTCCCTAAGGTGAATTTTTGGGAGACCCTTCACTTACAGCAGTTTTCTTTGCTTGACAACAGAAGGCTCAGCTGAAGCAAAATTTCTCTTTGTCTCCCCCCCACCTTGCCCACTGTGGATGTTTTGGCAATGAGCTTTGGCTGTCTTGATGCTGTTTTCTTTTGTCTGGCTTTATTTTTCTTTATGGTGTGTCATGTATTTCAGTCTGTCTCCCAGGAGGGCAACCGGCAAATTTTCCATAGCCCTCTATTGATGCAAAATGGAAGAGCACTGGGTATGTGCAGAATAATCCAGAAAAATTCACAAGTATCAGAGGAACCCACTGCAGCCCCCTGCCCAGGATGGGAGCAGGTATGGGAGGAGGAGGAGGTGTCGGAGGAGAAGTCTGGAGAGGCACTGGTCCCTCCAGCCCAGCCGAGCCCCCAGATTGTCTGGTGGCTGGGTGATCAGCCCTCATTCCAGCGGGCTCAGACCCACGGGACACAGGGCGTCTCCCCCTGTGGAGAAACACTGTGTCTGCCATTGTCATAGCCTCCCTTATAACAAGAAGACAGCCATAGAGCAAGGCCTGGTTCAGATTCCCGGAAGTTGTTTCCCAGCCACTTGCTTAGGAGCACTTCCCCAAAATGCTTCGTTAACACTGTGTGCTTACTTTTCTATATATGTGTTATTTGCCACTAGGAGAATGAATCTCCCGGTCCAACATTTCATAAGTACTTGCCAGGCAGTGTGATGTCACTATGGCAAGCTGACCAGAGTTAACCCTCAGCCTGTTTTATGCCCTAGAGAGCAAAGAGTCTTTAGTTGAAGTTTTTACATTTTTTAAATAAAATAAGACTTTATCTTAAAATGTAAAAATGATTCTTAACTTGCAGTTTGCTGACCACTGATGTAGGGGTTAGAGGAGCTAAGCTCCAAGTTAAGAAGGCCTGGGTTCAAATTCTACCTTTAACAATTCTGGCTCAGTGACCCTGAACAAGTACTTTGCCTCAGAAAGCTTCCTTAAGATGAAGTGGCAGAGAAGGTGCTGTCTGCATTGGTAGAGGGGGATGGCCCATCTGGAAGTTCCCATCTTAATAAAGTCACAGTCCTGCAAACCACTCCTCCCCACACCCTCCAATCCCGCTAGGCACTGGGCTTTGGGAAAACAGGCAGCAATGAACACTTCCCACCCAGTGGGAGTTTACATTCTATAGGAGAGATGACATGTACATGCTTAGGTGAATACCTACACACAGGTGAATACATACATATACCCCCACACCGCCTATGGGAAATAAATATGTGGTTAGCCCCTTGAAGGCAGGGCAGGCTTCCTTTTTGGCTTGGCTTCACAGCCTAGCAACAAAGTAGATATTGAACTGAATTGGATTAAATGATTAGAAAAAGCCTGTTTCCTAACTAGCCTCTTGGTTTAAGTTGTTAAATTGCATTTTTGGTCTCAGAATGCTGAGCTGAGACCCTTTGTAAACCTTGACCATGTCAGTGTTATCCTATGGTAGGAGCACTAGACTGATATTTCTCTAAACATTTATTAAGCTTCTACTATGTGCCAGTCAATGTGGCAAGTGGCCAAAAGACAATGAAATTGTCCACGAGACTTGATTAGTCCGGGAGACTGAGTTTCATGCTGTTCATATAGCTTCCTGGTCACCTGTTTACAAAAACCTGACACATCAGGCTTTGGATGTCTGATGCTGATGGGGACAGTCGCCATGTCAAATTCAGAGACAGGCGGGCTGGGCCAGAGCTGTGCTGTCTCCTTGCTGAATATCCATCCCATGCTACTGTAAACATGCCCTGGTCTACAAAAATCTCATTTCATTCCAGCCCTAAGCCTGAATCACCAGACTGGCCTGAGTCAGGCCTGGCCAGAACATGCCCTGGGCCCAAGGAATCCTGGGAGGATGGATGGAGATGGAGCAAACAGGGACCTTCAGTGCCTGAGTCCGGGCATTCTGAGAACTGTGGTCTGTGCCCACTCTCGCTTCATTCTCTTTAGCTTTCAGATTTGTGGGACCTGGTAGAAACATCCTCTCCACTGGTGATCATTCTCATCTATCGAGTATTTGTTCTGATTCTTTTCCCCTCCTCAGAAATCCAAGGCATGGAGAAGCTACCTCTCCCACATGCCTGTACCCAGAAATCTAACAGAAGCCAAAGCTGAAAAACTCTTTCAATGTTGTTTCCTGGTCCAGGCTCCCAGCTAGGCGCTTCCTGTCTTCTACCCCTGACTGTCAAGCCTGGCTCCTTTCTGCAGCGGACATAACCCAAATATTTGTATAATGACTCTGGAGTCTCGTGGCTGAGTGAGAGAAATCCTCCCTTTCCCCCCCAATTCCCCCCCCCCAAAAAAAGAGAGAGAGAAAGCATGATACATCCTAGAGAACCAAATGTCAGCCAGACTTGTTATTTTAACCATCAGTTAGCTAAGATTTGGAGAATTAAAGCCCTCCTGGAAAGACAGTGAAAACTGGTTCTGAACCCTAACCAGCATTGTGTCCACTGCACTGCACCATCTCTCCAGGAGGACTCTGCTGGCTGGGTGAGCCTGGGTAAATCCTCACCTCTTTGGCCTTCAGGTTCCTCTTCTGGTCAGCTGGATGGCCACTCAGTCTCCTGCCAGTTCTCAATCTGTGATCCTGTGATGCTTTGCTGTAATCCAGAGGTAATGTTAGGTCAAGAGAAAGCTCTGGAAGGGCCTCAGACAACTGGGGGAGGCCTCAGGTCTGGACAGTGTGCCTGCCATCTGAAAATCAGCCTGGCCAAGTCTGGACCATTGGCTGTACAGGGATGACTTTGTCAGCCTTAGCATCATTTGAATCACTCAATCAACAAGCATTTCTTAAGTATTTGGTTGTGCCTAGCACTGTGCTAAACCTGGGGATGCAAAGAACAAGCCAAGTTCCCGCAAGGAAGCTTCCGTTTGAAGGGGGCGATAATGTATATGGGAACACTGAAGCTTGTTTGTAGAGGGACTTTGATTTGCATAAGTGGAGAAAATATCTATACCCTTAAAACAATAGGCCCTTTAAGTTTCCGAGGGGTTATTATACCTAACACACCAAGGGTAAATGGGTGGGGGGGGGGGTAGTTGATATCAGGGTTTCATTTGTTGATTTTAAAAGTCAGCTCCAATCCAATAAATATTATTAATAAAAAGATAGGCCCTGCCCTCAGTACAATGTAGGCTCTCCCACAAATTTCCTTGTTTCGTTTTTTCTAACATTAAGAAACTATTTCTGGGACACTATACCTGCCTCCTGTTGTGTGACATTCAGTTTAGAGCAAGCTCAGTCCTGGGGAGCCTGTCCTCTAATGAGAAGAGTTAGACTCTGGCTCATTAATCCTAACCCCAGCATATGGGAACAGCTTTACTTATAACTTAGGTTATGGCTCACATCTGGTGTTTCACCAAAAGGGAGAGTTAAAAAATACTTAATGCAAATCAGATATGGGACAGATAATGTATTCCTACACCCAAAAGAAATGCTAAACATAAAGACACATAGCTTGCATAAACAGAATGATTTTAAAACAGGATTTAGTAACAACTTATAGCTACTGTTACAATCTAGTGGGAGGCTGATACTTAAGCTTGTGGTGTGCAGGACTGCTAAAGTTCACCTCTACTGTGCACTGTCTGAACAGCATCCAGGACAAATCCCAACAGGCTAATCCTTTTGTTGGTGGCTTTCCTGTCCAAGAACAGTAGTGGCCATGGATTCCTTCTCTGCCACCGGTTCAAGTCTAATTGAGTGGGACGGCTCAAACCCACAAGTTTACTTCCATACTTGTAGCTGTCCACCTTGATATAGGTACTCACTCTTTCACAGAAGATCAGAAAGAAAAAGCACACAAGTAGCAGCCAGAACCCCAGGCTCAGACTTGTGCTTTGGCTTTCCTGGAGGCTAGGGGATGGGGTGATGTATGGAATAGCTCCAGCTGCACCTGTCCCCCTTCTGCAGTCCCCTATCAGGAAGCAACTTGAAGCATCCCTGACACTATTTGGAGGCAGAAAGAAAACTACTGGGAGTCTTCATCAACTCAAAGTACAAACCCTTTAGCCCTGAGTCCTATGTGGTCACCTTCGGCTCGGAGTGGCAGCTCTGAGCCAACTCCAAGAGATGGCCCCCAGGAGCCAGTCCAACCTTGTTACACTTTGCTTATATGTCATGTATACTTTTATGTATGTCAATGCTCATTTCCCTAATAGAATGGAAACACGTTGAGGGTAGGAATAATTTCAATTTGCTTTGTGTCACTAGAACCTTCTCCAGTGCCATAGGCACTTAAAGGCTATCTGAATGCCTGATTGATGGTGCTAGGCCATGAGAACCTGCCAAAGCCCCCCCAGGATCTCGTGTCCTCAGAGAGACAGTGAACAAATGGGGTTTAATCATAGTGTACCTTCCTACAGGAGGGAAGCAGACTAGTCCATGGCAGAAGGGTTTTATTTAAGCAAGGTTGACTCCAACAGAGGCTGTAGATTCAGAGATGGAAGAGGGCATCCAATCCACCACCTTCATTTGATAGATGAGGAAGCTGAAGTCCAGCAGATTTAAGCATTTAGCCCAAGGTGACTTGGGTAATAAGTGGTAAGGCATGTCTTCAGACCAGTTTCTCGGACTCGGAATCCAGGGATGTTCCCAGTGTGCCATGATACGGCCCCATTCCTCAGATCCTTGGGACTACCACTGATGTTGCCCTTGGCTACTGTTTTGGATTAGGGACTTGTCCATCAGGGTAGGCCAGAATCATGGGGGCTTAATAGAATTGTTTGTTTGAAGCCCAACTCCGTGAAAATCATCTGGAATGTGGCTTATTTCAGGAAGTTAGAAATTTTCCCTGCTGGGCTGCTCTGTTTTTCAGAACGTGCCCTTGTAGGAATATTTCGGCATAATTCTGTGTAGATCTTTGCTTTGTAGATACCTGAATGGTTTCCTGTGGGCTTTTATGATAGTAGGAAACAGATGTTCCCCAGGCTGTCTGTGTGCCCCCAGCGTGGTTGTATATGGTTCATGGTATAGGTGCAGAAAATGTTCATGGAGGAAAGGGGATATCATTTATACTGCACTTTCCAAAGGAGGAGGGGGTGGGGGTGGGAGCCTCACAGACACGACTAAAAGCTTTTACCGCTGTGTCCAAGGTGGGAAGCATTTTCACACACTGTTCAGTGGAATCCAGAGGTAACTAAACAAGCGGAGGCTTCAGGACTGTGCATGCACAGGAGCTCTCTTGGGGCTATACATTTCCTGGAGTTAAAAGAACTAAGTAAGGGTGCACATAGGGCTTTATAATAGAATGTTCTGGTTTTAACTGAACTCCTAATTTACCTTTATGGTGCTTCTTAATTTTACTTAAATAACAAAAAATAAAACCAAATTTTTGAAGCTACTAATAGATTAAAAAAAAAACTTAGGGTCATAAATGGACAGCTGGAAAGGACCTCAAAGGCCGTGTAGTCTAGCCCCCTCATTTTACAGATGAGGAAATTTGAGGCCTGGGGAACTGGCATGACTTACCCAAGGTCATACAGGATATAAGCATGGGGGTGGAGTATGAATTTTGATCTTTCCATTTGTACAAAGAAAGTATAGAAAGGGTGGGTGAGGGAAAGCACTGAGATTCTGGAGGCCTGGCAAAGCCTTCTTTGAGAAATGGTACAGAGTTCTGGACTGGGAGTCAGGAAATCTGGGTTTGAATTCAAGAGCTGCCATTTACTAAGTGGCTGTAATCCAGACGCATTACTCTGTGAACCTCATGGCCCTGGTCAGTAAAATGAATTGCTGAAAAAAGGCTCTCTTTGCAAGCCCCCAAGGGCAGTAGAAACATAAGCTGTTATAGTTGGTCACCTTTTCCTATACTTTTTCTTAGCAAACTGTCCTTCTTAGGGAGGAAACGACCACAGTGATAAGAGTTGACGTTTCTGTAGCAGAACTCTTAGCACGTGCAATCACTTGAGCCCTCTGAGAGGGGTGCCATGGGTGTTCTCTCTCTCCCCATTTCAGATAACAGAACTGAAGCTTGCAGAATTTGACTTGCCCACAGTCACCCAGTAAGATTCAGAGGCAGAATCAAGCCCCATGCCTCCTGACTCCAGGTCCAACACTCTGGCCATTATGGCATGTGGTCACCAAGGCAGTGAGCAGAAGGCCAGACTAATCCTTAATCCAGTGGAGAAGGAAATGGCAATCCACTGCAGTGTCCTTGCCAAGAAGGCCCCAAAGACATAGGGCACACAGGTCCCAAAGAGACTTTTGAAAAACAACAAAAATGTTCCTCCCTCTCTGTTCATTTGTCATCTTTTTTTTTTTATGCTAGCCTTGTGATCTGCCTAATCCATTCAGAAATTAATTCTTTGATTAAATCTGGGATTTGCATCCTGATATTTTTGGGTTGTTTTTTTTTAGAGTTTGACTATCCTGAGAGTTGTTACTGAGGATAGTGTTTAATGGTCATACTTTTAAGGGATTATCATAATTTTCAGAATGGCCTTAGAATTGGGAAGATCTTGGTTGACCCTCACCCTTGGTACATAGTGACTGTGATGGGAGGTCACTGAGCCTCTCAGACACCAAACTCTCTAAGACTACAAATTCCTGAGCAGCCACTAATCTGAATTAGTGGACAGTGCTCTGCACTAGGGGAACTCTATAACAATGAAAGCACAGGACCAGTCAATAAATTAATCGATCCAGAATGTGTAGGACATGGCTCCAGGTATTGGAAACGGAAAGGGGGAAAAATGTCCCTGTCTTCAAAGAGCTTATGTTGGATGGAATTATATGCACAAACATATAAATAAATACAAAGTACATGTGCAACACTGCCCTCCTGCCCCCACCCTGGACTTACTCTCCCAACGTCCCTTTCCACCACCAGAGTGGGGCTAACTCTTTCTCCCTTAGGATTCCAGGGTAACCCTTAGGGATTGTAGCTTCTACTATTGTTATTCATGAGTCCCTATGCAGTGTGTTTGCCAGTATCAGTCAACTTACTTGACATAAATTAGTGTTTATAAAAGGGTATTTCTGAGAAGGACAGCAGCTAGAAGGCAGGAGGCACATTTGCCCATTCTGTACTCACAAGGTCCCTCAGGTGAATAAGCTCAAATGTAAAGTCATGAGACAGGGTATAGGAGCAGAAGGGTACCTTGTTACTCCTGGTCCCAGAAGTCATTTTCTGCCTTGGCACAGCCTTCACCAGGTTCACATCTGGCCTGTTGGCAGTCTCCTTGCTGGGGGAGGGATCCCAGTTGATAGAGCAGTCCCCTGCTGGGCTTCATCCACTCACTCCCCTGCTTACTGAGGGGCTCCTCACTGGACTTTGCTGCCACTGTTACCAGTTCCCCTTGCTGAGGGACCTCTGACAGTTTTCCCAACCTTTAGAAGCCCATGTGGTCATAACCTGGTTAATTCTGTCTCCAAGGACTCATTCCCCTAAGATTAAGAAAGAGTCAATGCAATAGAAGCAAAAGAAACAGAGGGGCTATGCATTCATGGCCATCTGGTAGCCATGTACAAGCAGCCACTGCCCCTTCCTTTTTGCTGCCAGCTTTTAACAGTTCAAGTCTTGGTTTCCTCAAAGAAGGAAAAGAACCAAGAGACAGTGAAGGAGTGGATCAGTCCTTTTGTATTCAAACTTACTTGGGGCTCTGTGCCCTCACACTCTTCCGCCACCCAGAAAGCTCCTCATCACCACACACTAGCAGCCCCTCCCAGTCCAGTCACTCATGGCCAGAATGGGGCTCAACAGCCTGCACCTGTTAGACACAAGCTGGGAGAGAAGACCATGGGACCCACCAGGAAGGTCTAATCCCAGCATGTGCTGAGGCTGTCAGATTTAGACAGAGATCGTCCATACAGTCAGTCCATACAGAAGGATCACTGCAGGGGTATATTTATTTGGTTTTAAATGTCATACTTTCCATGTTTTGTTGTATTTTTATTTTGCTAAATATTTCCCCATGACATTTTCATCTGGTTCAGCAGGCGCTGTGTTTTTGACTCCCACTCTAAGGACTGGGCCCTCATTGGCCAAGCCTTCTTTTACAAATACAAAATAAAGACAAGGTTAATGTTTAGTGACCTTAGATTCAGGAGAGGCTTGATTTCAAGTTTACCTCTTATACTTTCTGGCTGTGTGACCTTGGGCATTTCATTATCCACCATGCCTGACGAGCAAATTTCTAGGACTTACCATTTATTAGTTCCTAGCATGTACTAGGCACCATATAAAACACAGCATGCAAAGACAGAAGTACAGTCTCTGTCCTCATGGATGTTATCTCTTACTTTGAGGAAGTGGGATGGGGAAAGAAATAATATTACAAAGGATATTAAATTTAAAATATGAACAATGTAGATACAGAGTAACTTCTAGGTGGAAGGTATCCTATTGGGACAATCAGGGTAGGTTTCTTGTAGAAGGTGGTACCTGAGTTGAGCTCAGCCCTACCTAGGCTTAGAGTTGGGATCTGTATTGGTGGAGGGGTTCTCCATGTGGGGGAAATCACAGAAAGCATTCATGTATTTGTATATTCACATAATCATCTTTATTTTCTTTAAGTTCTAAGTGAAATTTGAACAGTCAAGAAAGAATCCTATTTTCCCCTGGGGCCCATCCTAGTGCCTTGGCTCTCTGAGTTGTCCCAAGTAGATATACTCATTTACTGAAGGAACCCCCATTGTGGGTGTCCACATGGAATAATCATTAGGATCTTTTCTCGGACATAATATCTGTGAAAGAGAAGGACACAGAGACTCTGAGACAGACAGATGCAGACAGAGAGGAAAGAAGAAAGGAGGAAAGGAAGGGCGGGAAGGAGAGAAGAGAAAGGAAAGGAGGGAGAAGGAAGGAAGGAGAAAAAGGGAGAGAAGGAGAAAAGGAGGGAGGAAGAAGGGAAAGGAGGAGGAGGAAGGGAAAGAAGGAAGAAGAAGAATGGAAGTTGAAGGAGGGAGAGAAGGAGCAAGGGAAGGAAAGCCAGACATCTCTGAAGTATTCTTGCCAACACTATGCTGAATGCGGGTGATAACCGCCCCTCCCCCCCCCCCCCCCCAATGAGAGAAGCTGGAGAAGCCTCTTGAGCTGCAGCAGACAGAGCTCCTTTTCCACTTTGGGGGAGGGAGATAATTGTGCAGGGCCCTGTGGTGAAAGTTGTCCCGGGCGCCTGCCGCTTTGAGCCCTACCCTGTGGACAGAAGTCTCAGGCTGATTGCTGTTTGTGTGCTCCACGGCTGTTATTACAGCACAGCAGCCTCCTCTCCCCATCTTTTCTGATGGCGTTCAGATAGAAAGAGTCTGGGAACAAGCTGCTAGCCTGCCATTATTCTTTTATGTTTAATCTTTTACAGATTGTTGTTCTGGCCGATAAAATGGCCACTTTTTGGTGGTTGAATAAAAATACTGGGATCTAAGCTCATCTTCTGTGGGCTCACAGAAAATACACTCAGGATGACCCGACTAGCAGACAGGATGATGGGATAAATAATATGTACCTGGGCTTGTTCCCACATGATTTCTGGTTCTTTTATTATTTCTCTATGGTTTGAAAGCTTTTCATTCCATGAAGTTTTGGAGTGTTCAGTGTGGCTGCATCTACTGAAATTGTATGGATCTGTTTTTCAGGCAGTACTCCTCCAATGTAACCCTTCATTCCCCCCCAAACCAGGCATTTTCACCGTTTCCCTCCTTCAGCTCCCTGATCTGAGTCCCACCTTCTCCAAACCAGCTTCCCCCTGGCCACCAGTCACTTTGTGAGATCTGTGATATCAGTGTGCTAATGACAATAGAGTAATACCCTATGTTTGTGCTGTGATGGGGTTCAAAGTGTATGTTGCATCCCCTCTGTAGCCTGGGAGGGTATACAAGGTAGGTAGGGGAGTCCCCATTTGACTGATGAAGACACAGTGGTTCCCAGAAGACCCGTGGGAATACTGGATTCTGTGACTGACTGAGGGTATAAAGACCATTCCCTGGTCTCTCCTCTCTTATCTTTTATTATTCTCCCTTATCATTTGTTTTTATGAGAGGGGAGAGTAAGGCTAGATATACCAGCATAAAAGAGAGACTCCTGACTGGTAGACAGAATGAAACAAAGACCTCCTTACTCTACCTCAGAAAAACCAAATTTTAAAAATGGAAAATCGTAATACGTATTGTGGATAATGGAAAGAGTCACAACCTGGTTTGTCCTCTGCATTCAAGGCTTCCTTTTGTCCCTCTCCTACCCCCCTAATTCCTCATCTCATAAACTAATGTGGAATTTGAGAGACTTAAGGCCTGTGAACAACTCAGTGACCAACCACAGTTCCCTGTGACTCAGGATGACAAGTGCTACTCACACGAAGTTGGAGCTGAGGGGCTCGGGGTGCAGAATGAGACCTGGCCAGTTTAGAATTTTATATGCTTGACTTTGCATTTTTGTTACAAGGGGTTTGTCTTTTCTTTTTCAGAGTGGGTGGGACTGGGAGGGAGAGAAGACAGATTTTTATTCCTTGACAAATAAATAAAATGCTTGAAAATGAACTAATTAGAAAAAAATCATCCCTTTTTAACAGCATGGGGATGGGAGGACCTCAAAAAGATGCCAGTGGAATCTAGTGGGGAATTGGGGAGTTTAGGCAGCCAGCCTTTTCCATGGGAGGTTTGGGATGTGTTTTACATTCTGTCTGTAATAGTGAGGGTAGATATTAGAGCAAATTGCATTAATCTGTTAGTGATTAGGCCTGGTCTGGGACATGGTCCAGCCTCTGACGTGAGCTGAGAAGAGTGCCTTGCCTCTCCAGAGGTCAGCATCTGCCCCAGATCTGGGAGTTTTTGTCTTTCCCCCTGTTGCAGGGGAAAAAAAAAGGTGTGTTTTTCAGGGTTAATGCCACTAGCTGCTGCCTTAGGGGATTCTATGTAGGCCTGAATGGGAATATGAAAATAGAGATACTGAGCCTCTATTGGGGGCAGGGAGTGGGGAGGGGGTCCTGGGGGAAGAGATCCCTTCAGACCAGGAGACTGACCACGTGTGGCTGATGTCCCAAGGCATGTGAAATAGACGGGTCTTTCAGACATGCTCATTCTGAAAGTCACTGGAAGCCCCGAGAGCTTGGAGGAGCTAGAGTGGGACTGTTTTCTTTCCTTTGCCTTTTGCAGATTGATTACAGGTTTCCAGGAAAGAAAAAAACAACAGCAACAACAGGCCTGCTTGCCTGGAAGTGGTCAGACCTTTCAGAAAGTGTCATTAATTTATGATTGCTTTAGTCCCATATGCAGATTGGATTAAAGCTGAGTAAATTACTGAATTCAAGTCAGGTCTTTCTAATCGATACTGCTGCTGACGTCCTATCGCAGAAAGGGCAGCAGAGATGGGGGCTTCCTCCTAACAATTGCTGGATTTTGAGAACGACATTTTTTATTTACCTTTCTATCTCACTTTTCACTGTACAAGGTACTTCTTGAGGAAGAGGACTTGGCATTCTCAGTACTTAGCACAGGGGGCCCCAGCACATAGTAGGTGCTTAATAAGTGCTTGTCAAATTGAGCCTAATTTCCTCACTACTAGTAGCCAATGTAGGAGGTAGTCTCTAAGTGAATGATCACCCCAATTTTTAGAGGTAAGGAAACTGAGTCTAAGAGAAATTGACCCGCTTAAGGTGACCTCAAACTTAGGTCTCCTGACTTAAAGACCAGTGCTGTTTCTGCTGTCGTAATTATACTGTAAAAATAATAACATTTATGTAGGATTTTAAATGGGTTGTTTCACTTGATATCACAAGCCTTTAAGATAGGTACTATTATGACTTCCTACAGCTAAAGAACATCAGAGGCAGAATTCAAACCCAGGTCTTCTTGGCCCTATTCCAGCATCTGCTATGCCCCCTAGTGGCCATTCCCCCATCTGGGCCACAGCAGGTCCCTTTCCAGTCTCACACTGCTACCCCACCTTCGTTTAGGCATTTCATCATCTCTAGAGTGTATTATTGTGATAGTCTTCTAATTGCCCTCCCTGCATGAAGTCTCTCCGCTCTTGCCCTCTGCCAAGATAATTTTTAAAGGGTTGTTCTGACTATATCACCACACACCCTCCCCCCTACTCAGGGAACTTCAGAGCATCCCCATTTCCTCCAGGATCAATCATAAACTCATCTATTTTTCAACTAAAGACATTCACAACTTTCCTTGTATCCCCCCCCTTTTCTTTCCCTCCACATACTTTGCTATCCTCATTGTGTTTTTTGAGCACAACCCTCCATTTTCCATTCTGTGACCCCTCTCTACTGCCTCTTAATTTCCTACTTGCCTTTGTGACTCAATTTAAATCCTGCATTCTGCAGGAAGCCCTTCCCCATTCCTTCCCTCCCTGGCCAGACTGCCTTCTATCTATTCTGTGTGTAACCTATGTGTTCCTAGTTGTTTACATATTGTCTCTGCCATTGGGATATCAACTTTGAGGGTCTTTTTTGGTCTAGATTTTAGCAGCATCTGCCATACACTAAGCATTTAAAAATGCTTGTTGACTAACTCACCAACTAATGCATTTCAGAGAAATCTAGAACAATCTCCCCCCTTGGCTCCTAGTAATGCTTTTCTAAAGACTTGTATTGATTTGTCTGTGTGCATATTGGTTGCGATCTAGTTAAGTTCCATGAGGGCAGGTCTGTTTCACTTTTCCCTTTGTTACCCCAGCCCCAGGAACAGTGCCTGCCACAAAGTAAACTCTTTAAAAATAGTTGTTGATTGATTGAAAGACTGACTTACAGAGGTGACCTGGAAACCAACAAGCATCAGGAAATTGAAGTATCTAGAGGAAAATATCTTTATGCTCAAATAGGCTATGCAATTTTTGCTAATCTTTAACTAGAAGTAGAAACACTTAACACTGTTTCATGATTGAAAGTACAGCTTTTGAAAAGTTGGCTTGCTTACGATGGAATGTTTGTTTTAATGTTCTTGCAGATTTCCTTGACCATTTGAACCAGAAAACACGGTGTCAGACAGCCTCTTATCGGTAAGTCCTTTTTGTTTAATTTTTAAAGGAAAATACTTGCAATTGCATGTGACTCAAGAATTCAAGTGGAATGTTGCTTGACTTGTACTGTAATAAAATGGTTGTTCACCCACCTTTGGGTTTTTTTCCCTAGAATAATTGTTTTCCATACTTGCAGAAAAAAAAGATGTACATTCTTCTTGGTGGCCAAAAGATCTTTGAATACAGGTCAGATGTCATTGGGGAAAGAACAACTATAAAACAGTCACTGTTATTGGAAAAGGATCTGAGGGTCTGGGGGACTACAAGGTCATTGTGAGTCCCCTGTTGTGAAATGAAAGCCAGATTAAACTACCAAGACCTTAAACTGATTTGAGAGGCATAGGTAGTGTCAAGAAAGTGGAAGGCCTATATTGCCTTGGTTGGACTCCATCTGGAGTGTTGTGTTCAGGGCTAAGGGAAAAGATTGAAATTTAGGTGGATTGTCCATGAGATGATGGGCCAGAACAATAAAAAGGCTGACAATCATGCCTTATGTGGAAAAAGCTAAGACTTTTTAGCCTGGAGAAGAGGTGATTGGGGGCGGTGGAGATGGAGATGGGATGAGTCACTGTTTTCATATATCTGAAGGGCTGTAATGCATAAAAGGAATTAGACTTTTTCTGCCTCTCCCCAGCAGATAGAGATAGGAGCCTTGCTGTGGAAACCAGAAAACTATAGATTATCACTTGAATGTAAAGAGATTAAAAAAAAAAAACACCTTGCTAATGATCAGAGTATCCAAAAGTTTAATGGAATTCCTTGTGAGCTTATCCATTCCCAAGTCAAAAATGGATAACCGCTTCTAGAAGGAGGCTTTGGTTATGCCAGGCCTTGGTCTCAGTGACCTCATAAGCTCCTTTGAATTCTCAGATTCTGTGATTCTATTACCTGAAAAACTCTCCTGGAACCCAAACCTTCCCAAGCCCCAGCTTGTGGCCTCTTATCTCAAGCCCTCCTTAATGCATCAACATTTTAAGATAGCAAAGGAATTTGAACAACTCCCCGAAGTTGACTCTCCAGGGATCTAGCCTATGGCTGAAGACTGATGGGCCCACTTCTAACTCAGGCCCCTGTTCTCCTGAAACTTCTCCTTCTTATGACCTATTTGCTTGTGGTATGTATGATGAGCAAGTCACTAACTGAATTCTTTAGGGATGATTCTATTTTTTGGGTAGGAAAAGAAGTATTTCAATGGGGACTTTTATAGAGAGGTACAGGCTTTTCCTTTTGTATTGTGATTGTGATGAGAAGGGAAAAATCCCTTAAGGCAGCATCCCTTTCTGGGATACTAGGTTTTGACTGATACCAGATGAAAATAGGCTGGGATAGACTAAGTGTTCTTTTGCTTTGAATGATTTATTCTTTTTTTTTTCTTTACAATATTATTACTTTTTTACAATATTCCCACTTTTTTACAATATTGTCACTTCCCAGTAAGTCCTTCCCACCACCCATAGGACTTTCCCTTCTAACAAAGAGATACACAGTAAATTAATACATTGGCCATGTCTGAAAACATGCCTCTTTCTCCATCTGCAGCCTATTACCTCTCTGCTGAGAGTCAGGGGGCATGCTGTCCTGCCCATCCCCTGAAGTCAAGACAGGTCACTTCATTGATGAGAATTCTGAAGTTTCTTGTCTGTGTTTACTCTGACATTATGATGGTCACCTTGTAAATTATTGTCCTAGTTTTGTTCACTTCTCTCTGAACCAGTTCATACAAAACTTCTCAAGCTTCTCTGAGTCTTTCATTTTGAGACAACATGTAAATAGCATAGTAATATAACATATGTACCACGTAGCTGGAAAGTCACGAGCAGGATGATGGGATGGAGAGCAAAAAAGGCCACTTAAAGAAGGTGGGATTTGAGATGGATCTTGAAGAGACAGAGGAAGTCAGGAGGTAAAGGTGAGAAGAGTGGGAGACAGACATCAGTGAAAAGGTATAGAATTGGGGGAGATAGATTGTTGAGTTTGAGGAATAGCAAGTAGTCTTGTATCCCTGAAAGGAGGAGAGTAAAGCGTTAGAAGATCAGAAAGACAGAAAAGGGGGCAGGCCTCTTATGTTCCCTTTGCATATCCGACCTTTAGCAGAGATAGTTGCTGTGATGATTTTTCCCATTTGACTACTTTTCTTATTATGGCTGCATTGATTTTGTTTGCATAAAGGCTTTTACAGTTTTATATAATTGAAATTGTCTATATCAATTTTTATGATCACCTCTGTCCCTTATTTAATTAAGAAATTTCACCCTAGCCAGAATTGTGCCTTCTTTCATTCCCTTCTAATTTTAATGATAGGAGCTTTCATATTTAGGTCATGTATCCATTGGAACTTGTTGGGGCATATTGTGCTAGAGATATCTTACAAATATACAGGGTTATAGCTGAAGGCTAGTTAATATCATGGATGAGTATTTAGGTAACTTTAAAGCCCAGTAGAGCAGTGCCCATGAGAGGGTATTCAATACAGGTACACAAACACAAGTGACCAGTGTGGTTTTAAGTTGTTCTAACAGTCTGGGAAATTGGCACGGGTAGGCAGCCAAAAATCTCCAAGAACGTATTTCAGGGTCGTGTCCAAGCATGACTAGACCAGAAGCAGAAGGCGAGGAGCCTGGGCACACAATGCCAGAGAGCAGGGATCAGAGATCAGAACATAGGCAGGCATGGTTAAACCAGGACTTAACATAAGTCAGAGAGGGGAGCTGGGTTTATGCCTCAGTTACTTCATTGGTTGATGAATGAGTCAGTCTAGATAATCTCCTTGGCCCCTCTGAGTCCAGGCTGCTTAAAGGGGCCCATAGAGAGATTTCAGGGGATCTGATGCACTTGGTTGGGAAAATAATTGCAGCTTCATTTTCCATAGTTTCTAATTGTGATTTAGCACCTCATTCTATTATAAATCCAGGCAACAAACCAGACAAGGGTTGGTGATAACCTGTGACTCTGTGACCAAGGGAAATCACAGATCTTTTACTATCACATTGCCTTTGTCACAGATATCTCAAAATAGTGTTTGTGCCCATCATGCCTTTAAAGTTACGTCAAAATTATTAAATCTGCCATCAAATATATTACCATATTACAAATTGTTCCTTTAATATTTTGATAACTGTATTTCAATATAATTGGTTTCCTTGGTAATCATATATTACCCTGAGAAGGGATCCATGGGCTTCACCAGACTGACACAGAGGTCCTCCATGATATAAGCAAGGCCAAGTGTCCCTGCTATGAGCTTTAATTAGCCCTTGGCCTATGAACTCAAGCTGGAAGGTCATAGGAGTTAAGCATGGACAGAAGGGGCCAACCTGGGTTAGCATAAGTGATGACAGTGCAATGGTTTGGTTGATTGCTACCTTTCTTTAACCTGTTCCCTGTAGTGGACAAGGGCCAGTGGGTCTGTGCCAATGGCCACCAAGAGGCTGGTTGTTCTCAAGTATAGCAGAAATGGATAACCAGATTTTCCTATCCTTCCCTTTCCACCATGGGGTGCCCTTACACTGTTGAAAACTTGGGATGCTTAGCCCTCCCAGTCAGAAAGCAGAGGCCTTCCTGGGAGTCAGGTTCATTGAACATGGGTGCCCTTCCTTGTACTTGTACCTTGTACCATTACATTGTACTTGTACTTGTACCATTGTACCATGAAATTATGATTTCAGACAGAACTGAGATTTGTATGAACTGATGCAGAAAAACAATTTATACAATAACAGCAACATTGTAAAGGCAGCTCAAGGAGTCTTATCCCAGAAGACCAGTGATGATGCTTGAGACTTCTCTCCTGGTAGAGAAGTCACAGACTGAGGAAGCAGAATGAGCCATAGAGTTTTTGGACATGACTGTTGTAAGAATTCATTTTGTTTGATTGGGCATATCTGTTACAAGGGTTTTCTTTGGTTTTCTTTCCAAATGGAGAAACTTGGAGAGGTTTATTTATTGAAAAAAATTAATTTAAGCTTTAAAAAGGGAGTGCCTGACATTATGTCCCATAGATGTGACTGACCAGAGACACAAATGATCTGGGGCCCATTCATAAGATGGATGTTAGATAGGAACACAGCCAGCAAGTTCATCAGATGAAATTAGGTCAAATAACTGGGGTTGTATAGCCCTGAAAGGAGGAGATTGGGGGGGGGTGCGGTACAAAATAAGTGTTTACAGGTCTACCATATTTATTTTGCTTGGATGCAAAGGACAGGACAAGGAGAAATTGGTAGAAATGGTAGAGGCCAGTTTGAATTTTCTACAAGGAAAAAGCCCCTCCCTGATCAGTGTTAGAACTCTTGGGACTTAGATTCAAATCTTCTGACTCTTCTAAGCCCAGGCCGCTGTCTTCTGTCAGCTACAGGACTTGGAATCTTCAGTTTGCTAGGAAGCCATAGGTCATATGTCTGAACAATTCAGTCAGGTAGTAAGCTCCTACTGTGTGCCAAGCCCTGTGCTAAATGCTGGGAATGCAAAGAAAGGTAAGATCAAGGCAGTCCTGAAGGAGGTCACAGTGGAGACATCACCACACAGACCACCATGACTGTACAGGAGAGGCAGGGGAGGGGGAGGCAGTCATTGCTGTGTCCTAGACACATGGGGGTTTGTGTTGCTCTCAGGATCTTGGTGGGTAAGACGCAGATTAATCCCTGCTGCACTGTGTGCGTCAAATAGGTAATAAGAGGTTATTGATTCTGACTCTGACACTTTACATATTGGGTTTTGCATGTGTTTTGTTGCTAACGTTTCTCCTTTTCCCCAAGGTTCTGGGCTGATAAAAGCTTCCCTACCAAAGGGACTAAAATATGTATTGGGGGGGCAGGGAGGGATTGGGGGGTCCCTTGGGCTTCTTCTCCTATATTCTCATTGCAGTGGTAAAGTTTGAATGGGCTAGTGGGGCCTTGGAAGGAAGTCTTCCAGTTGAGAGATGGAGGAGACAGGGCGCCTAAGTATGTGGGGGAGGGAGGAGGAAGATGTGACAAGCCTGGAAGATGGAGAGGGGGGGCCTTAGGCATGCTGCCCAGGCCTTTGTGTGCTCCTGGAGGTGATCTGTTTGTTAGGTAGAGTTAGTGAGATGATACTGGAGGCATCTGGGTCATAATTCAGGCCTCAGGTCATCTTCCTGAGTCCCCATTGCACAAATCAGTTGTCTGAGTGAAACCTGCAAAACTGACATCTGGCCATCCATTCACCTTGGGAAGTTCTGGGTGATGAGGGTGGGAGTGGGGCAGAGTGGGCCTCCCCTCTCTGGAGGTCTTCAGGAAGAGACTGGAGGACCCCTTGTTGGATATGTTGTAGAGGGGATGCTTGTTGTAGCCCCTGGCCCCAGCCAGAGTTTGTTGGGATTTTGGAGTCATAAAGTAAATGGAGTGCTGAGATGATGGGGTCACCCACCCCCTCATTCTCTAAGTGAGGAAACTCAAGAACCAGAGCCTGCTGGCCTCAACTGCAAACTCAGGATCCCTCCTGGCTTCTCCAGAGCACTGCTATAATTCCAAAATACTGGTACATGTGCGTATGTGTGTGTGAGGGTTCAAGTATATGTTTATGAGTGTGTGTATGTGTGTATGAGTGTGAGAACATGTGTCATTTCCTTCAAGGAAAGCTTAGAGAATGAACTGGAGGAGAGGAATCTTCTCCCTTTGATAAGATTGTTAGCTAGACAGACAGACAGATGGATAGACAGGTGATCTTAGATAGGGATATAGATAGATAAATGGACAGAGACAGATGGATAGACAGGTAATAGATAGAAAGACAATCTTAGAGAGATGATGGATGGAGACAGATAGATGGCTAGGCCAGTGATGGATAGGTAGATCTATAGATGGATAGATAAGTGAGTAGCTAGATAAAGCACCTCTTAAACACATTTGTGTTCCTGGTGCTATGCCCCTGATGATGCCCTGGAGACCTTAGCCCTCTCAGCTCTGGGCTTCCTGCCCTGGGCCCTCTCCTGATGGGTGAGAGCTCTTTGCTGGGAGGACCCCAGTTATGCCTCATTGTGTTCCTCAGAGTGGTCTTGATAGCAGCCCTGCCCCTGGGCCCCTCCTCTTTCCCCAGTTTGAATTTTGGATCCATAATCACATCAGCTCCTAGATGTGTGCATCTACTCCCCTCCCTCTCTGCTGACCATCTTTGTCCTGTTCCCCAATAGATTCTATCTCCTCCATTAGAATGGAAGCTCCCTGAGGGTGGGGAGTGGCTTATTTCTGTAGCCCAGTGCCTGTCCCAGAGACATTAAATAAATGTCCCATTCATTCATTCCTGGACTTTCAGCACCTCCCCCCATCCTGCAGATGTGGGCATACCACACAATCAGATGAAGTCAGAGCTTCGGGAGGAGGCCCAGACAGGGCTGTGACTGGCCAGGCCTCGGGGCTGCTCAAGCAGAGGCAGGCCCCACTTCTGACCAAGGCATTCCTGGCAACTGCATCATGAGACAGAAATGTCTGAATGCAAATCACGCCGACCCTCACCCCCCGCCCCTCACCGTTAACAAGAAGTAATAATTATTATTATTATTATTTATGACATCAATTACTTAATGGCATTGGCTTATTAGGGTTATCGTTCACAATAACTTACAGCAGGGTGTTCTGGGTGCTTTGTCTCACTTGAGCCTGATTGTCACCCCGAGAGGCCGCCTCTCTCTCTCTCTCGGGCTGGCTCCTTCAGCCATGCTGACCCTCTTTCCATTCCTTGGCTCTCTGTTTCTTCCCATTGGCCCCTCTCCATCTCTGGAAACGTCTTTCTCCTTACCTCTGCCTGGTAGGCCCCCTCTTCCTTTGAAGATGCTGCTCAGACACCAGCAAACCTTTCCTGATCACCCAAACTATTCTCCCCCTGCCCCTGCCCTATCTTCTGCCTTAGGGCACAGACTCTATTTATTTTATTCACTTTATATCGATGTTTATGTTTGTATGTGCTCACACACACACATGGAATGCATTTGTCTTCCTCATCAGAATGGCAGTTTCTTGGGAGGAAGGGTGATTTCATTCTGAGTCCTTGTGTTCTTGGTGTATAGCCCAGTGCCTGGCATGTGGTGGTCCCTGAAGAAATACTTGTTTGATTGAGGAAGGGGACTTCCCTGTGTCCATGAGGCCTCCCTGTGAGCAGAGGGCTCTTACAGCTCAGTCCATTTCAGCCATGAATGCTTCCTCCCCTATCCCATCTTTTCCAACTTTGTCATTAGTACGAGGCCCTCTTTGCAATGTCCACACACACATACATAATACTGTATTATTAACCTCTATCAATTGAGAAAACATAACTGGATAAGGATCCCTTATAATAATTCTCCAGCCCTCCAGATGCCTGATCTCAGGCCCAGGAGCTGGGAAACAGTAATATTCTCTCTATATATTCAGATGGGCTTGTGATCTCATCCATCTGAATGAATCCTGCAGAATTGAAACCCACAGTCCATTCTTGCCCCCTGCATCCCAGGCACAACTCTTATCTCCACGGGGAGTCTCCCGGGCCTGGAGGCCTGCCTTGTGTGCTCCTGACATTGGCAGCACCACCATCATCAATATGTTAATGGAAATAGTAGTGTTGGTAATCTGTATTCATCATAACAGCAGCTCACGTTTATCGGGTGGCGTGAGGTTTGCAAAGGATTTTATATCTTTTATTCATATTTGCACATTTGTTTTCTGTTTGTTAATTTTATTCTGTTTCTGTTTATTTAATATATGTCCCTCTATATATCTGTCTATAAAATCCCACCAAATTCTCACAGTGATTGTGCCATTATTACCCTCATTTTAAAGAGGAGAAAAACTTGCCCTCTTATAAAATGAAGGGTGTGAACTAAGTGGCCTCGAAGAGCCCCTTCCTTTCATATTTACTAACAGTTAACAGGTCCTTAGCCCTTCTCCATCTGCCTAAGCACTCTTGCTCTGCTCACGAGAACCTGTAAAGGCAGTGCTGTGATTGTCCCCATTTGGTAGATGAGGAGACTGAGGCTGAAAAGGGCTAAGTGACTTGCCCAGGCTCACAGCAGCTGATTACATGTCTGAAGCAGGATTTGTACTCAAGGCTCTCTCCACCTCCTTCGAGTCCCTGACTCCTGAGTCATGACTGCCCTCTCGGCCACCCTCTTTCTGGCCACCATATTTCATGCTGCTTGGCTGGTTCTCCTCAGGGAGGTCACTCCAGGCGCACTGCAGGCCTTCATCCTTAGCCCTCTTGTTTATCCAATTTGCAAATGGCACAAAGCTGGCAGGCCCAACTGAGAGGACAGACTCGGGGTGCAAAGTGATCTCAGCAGCCCCGAGTGGTGGCCACATCCACCACGATGGAATTGAATAAGGTCATGCCTGAAGATGAGGAACGCTTAAGATTCTCCATTCCAGCTGGAGTGGACTTTGGAGGCCATCTTGTCCGAGACCCAGAGAGGCAGTGACTTATCCAAGGTCACACAGATAGTGACAGGCGCAGGTTTTGAAGCCCAATCTAATGACTCCCTATCCAGGTCAGCCTCTGTGACTCTGGGCCAGTCACTTCATTCATATTTAGACTCAGAGTCAGGACAGACTTGGTTTAAATCCTGTGTCTGATCAATATTGGCTGTGCAACCCTGATGTCTTGGGGCCCAGTTCCTCATCTGTGAAATGTTGGGCTTCTCAGCCAACAGGCATTTGTTAATTCCTTACAGTTTCCAGGCACTGTACCGAGGATGCAAAAAAAAGCAAAAACAAAGGCAGAAAATATGTAAAAACACAACCTCTCCCCTCTGTGACCCTCCCTGCATTCTGATGGGGATCGAGCATGGAGATTCTTGGGTGGCCACAGCTACTCCTGAAACAGCTAGAAAGACATCCATGAGGGATGGGGACCAGGAAATGGCCCCTCTAGCCAGCTGAGCCTTGAAGGAAGCCAGGAGAGCATAGAGGCTGAGCCATGCAAAGGCTTGGAAATGGGAGAGGTGCCCGCTGACCCTTGTGTTCTCTGTTCTCTCTGAATCGTGGCTGGACCTTAGGGAGGGGGCCCAGGCTCACTGTCCCAGAGCTCGGCCGGCTACAGCTTCCCTTCCTGCTCCTAGGGATAGACCTGCCCTTGACTCAAGTCCCTACCAGCTGGATTCCCTTTATTAGATGCTGATGACTAACTGTAGAGTTCCCTTTAACTATTTAATGTAATTAGCTTTTACTATTAGATATTTACTCCAAAATTATAGCCAGGGGAGGTCAAAGGAAGGGAAGCCTGCTAGGTGCTGAGCACCAATATGCATTATCTGACGGGATCTTCACAACAACCTTGGGAGATAGGTGCTGTTATCATCCCCATTTTACAGATAGTAAAACTGAGACAGCTAGAAAGAACCTTTGTAGAGGTGAAAGGACTGGCCCAAGGCTCCCACAGCTGATAAGTGTTTGAGAATGAATTTGAACTCCAGACCCAGTGCTCTGTGCACTTGGCACCCCCAGCTGCTTCTAAGAGCCTACAAAAAAACAAATGACCAACGTCCCCACCACATACCTTGGTCCATACTCTCCCCCATACCTCTGAATGACTGGTGACCAGCACCATCCAAACAGCCACCACAGAGTCAGTCAGTCATTCAGCCCGTGGTGGTGCCGGCTTCCTGAGCCTCCACCCTGCCCAGGCTGAGGAATCGCTGGGTGAGCTCATTCCTGTCCCATTATTGATGGGAGAGTCAGAGTGGAAGCAGACACAGGATGGGGGCATCCCCCCATCCTAGATCTGCACAAGGTCACATGGGTCATACATGGAAGACATGATTCAGACCCACCAGGCCTGGTAGTCTTTCTGGTTCAGAGACGGATCTCATAGAACCCAAGGAAGTCAGAAAGTGGGGAATCCAAAGGGAGCCATCTGGAGGGAGCCCCGAGTTTGTGAAGGGCATCTAGAGCAGATTGAGCAGGGAAGGAAAACCCCCTGTGGGGGTCTGGGGAGGATCTCAGTCTTCATAGCCCTACTTAGTGCTCTTGAAGTCCAAGGTGCTGCTGTGATTTGGTTGGTGTAGAGGGAGGCCTTCCTAAGGCACAGCTTCTCACAGGACCCTAGATCAAGAGTAGTAATAGCTGGCCTTTATTCAATGCTTTAGGGTATGCTGAGCCACTGAATCCATTTTACACATGAGGAAAGTGAGGCGTCTGTGTGTCTGTGTGTCTGTGTGTGTGCATGTGTGCACACATGTGCATGTGTGTATATGTGTGCGTGTGTATATGTGTGTCTGTGTGTGTATGTGTGTCTGTGTGTATGTGTGTGTGCGTGTGTGCATGTGCGTGTGCATGTGCCTGCACATGTGCATGTGTGTCTGTGTGTGTGTATGTATGTGTGCGCACATGTGTATGTATGTGTGCGTGTGTGTGTGCGCGCGTGCACGTGCGCGTGCACCTGCACCTGCTTGCTTTTCTGTAACACAATGTCTTAGGAAGCTCCTCTCCGTGGGCCTTTTCCAGCTGGGGGATTTCCAGATCTGCCGAGTTCTATACAGTCAAGGGGTGAGGGCCGTTGTCCCATCAAGCGCCCAGGTTTCCCAGGCTCCCAACCACAGCCTCAGACTTGGGTCTGAAAGAAGTCCGTGTGGGGGTTTTCTTTCTCTGCCCAGTCTGCTTTGGAGACCGAGCCCCTCCACAAACTCTGCTCCACTTGGCCCACTCTGTGTTCCCCAAACTTAATTCACCCCTTCCTGACTTCCAGCCTTGAGAGCTCTTCATTAAACACATATTAAGCACCAGACCCTTCTGGGGCAGAGACAAAAATGAAAAATCCCTGTCCTCAGGGAGCTTACAGCCCCAATGTCAGCCAGTTCTTTTTAATTTAACACTCAACTAGGGCAGCTCACAGAGAGGTGCAGGGCAGGGGGGAGAGGCCAGAGCTCTGCTGACTGTTTTTGGTTTTCCAAAGTGACCAAGAGTTTAGTGGTGATAAGCGGCCTGCATTCAGCTCTCATGTGCCCAGCACTGTGCTAGACTTAAAGCATCCAAATCAAAATCAGGCCATCTCTGCTCTCAGGGAGCTTATATTATCCTGGGGTTGGGGGGAGAGGGGAGGAGGGAGAAAGACAAAGTGTAGCCCTTTATGGCTCACAAAGTGCTTGGTGCATACCATCTGATTTGATCTTCTCAAGGGGTAGCTGCTGTTATTTTCCCCATTTTTCAGGTGAGGAACCTGAGGCCAACAGAGGTTAAGCAGACTGTCCAAGGTCAAACAGCTACTAAGTGTCTAAGACAAGATTCACACTCAGATCTATCTGACTCCCAAATCCAACACTATCCACTGCACTTCCTACCTGTCTCACTAAGCAATAATACAGAGAGGCAGAGAGAAAGAGAAAGAAAGGGAGAGAGAAAGAGAAAGAAAGGGAGAGAGAAACAGAGAGAAAGAAAGAGGGAGAAAAAGAAAGGGAGAGAAAGAGGGAGAAAGAGAAAGGGAGAGAGAAAGAGGGAGAAAGAGAAAGGGAGAGAGAAAGAGAAAGGGAGAGAAAAAGGGAGAGAGAAACAGAGAGAAAGAAAGAGGGAGAGAGAAAAAATAGAAAGAGGGAGAAAGAGAGGGGGAGAGAGAAAGAAAGGAAGAGAAGAGAAACAGAAAAAGAGAAATAAAGGGAGAGAGAGAGAGAGGGAGAGACAGAGACAGACTAAAGAAGTGCTGACAGCTGAGGTTTGGGAGTAGCATGGGGAAGGCAAACTGCACCATCTGAGCAGTGACAGAGAGAGTCAGCCAGCCAGCCCATGGTGGTCCATGTTCTCTATGACTTAGACGACCCTGTCAGTGATACAGATTGCAGTTTGTCCGTTCTCCTCAGAGACTGAGTTCTAGAGCTGAATTGACCTGAGATGTTTTCTAGCCCCATCCCCTAATTTTACTGACAAGAAAACTGCAAGCCTCTTATTATGGGACTTGCCCAAGACCACCCAGGTGGCAGTGACAGGCAGGATTTGAACTCAGGAGTCCAAGGACTCCAGTGGAGACAGGACTCTTTCCTGGGAAGCATCAGTCCCCCAGGAGACTTGAAAGGGTCCTCCCCTAGTCCTTCCACATTGCAGAGAGATCACTGGAGGAACAAGACTCTGCCTCTGCTCCCTCCCACTCCTGCTCATGACCACCTTCTTTTCCAATCTCTAGTTTCTCTCCTGGGCTCTTCCACCCTTATTTTTTATGTAATGACTTTTTTTTTTTGGAGGGACAATTGGGGTTAAGTGACTTGCCCAAGGTCACACAGCTAGTAAGTGTTAAGTGTCTGAGGCTGTATTTGAACTCAGATCTTCCTGACTCCAGGGCAGGTGCTCTCCTCACTGTGCCACCTAGCCTCCCCTGTGTAATGACTTGTTAAAGGCTTTTTTGATCCTGCCACTACTGGTAACATCCTTTACTTTTTAAAATTACATTGTATATCATTTATATTTTCTTTGTATGTGGAAATAGAATATAAGCTACTTGAGACTAGGAACAGTTTTACTTTTTCTTTGTATCCTAGAACAGTCAGCTAGTCAGCAAACATTTATTACGTTCCTACTATATGCCAAGCACTGTGCTAAGAACTGGGGATGCAAAGAAAGGAAAAAACATAGTCCCTGTCCTCAAAAAGCCCCCATTCTAATGAGTACAGTCATGCAAATAGCTCCATATTTCAGATATAGACAGGGGCCATAGAAGGTGACCTCAGAAAGAAGCAACAAAGACTTGGGGGGTTTGAAAGGACTCTTTCAGAAGGCAGAGTTTGAGCCAGGAGGTGGTAGTGAGGAGGGAAAATGTTCCATTAGTGGGGAACAGCCAGTGCAGATGTGGGGAGATTCTGGTGCCTTCCCTGTGTCAATTATTTCCCATTTATCCTGTGTATAGCTTGTTTGGCCTCAGATGCCTACTAGCTGTGTGACCCTGGTCAAGTCACTTAGCCCTGTTTGCCTCAGTTTTCTCACCTGTAAAAATGAACAGGAGAAGGAAATGGCCAACCACTCCAGTATCTCTGCCAAGGAAAACCCCAAGTGGGGTCGTGAAATTGGACATGACTGAAATGACCAAACACAAAACATGGCTTGTCTGTGCATAGTTGTTTGCATGTTGTCTCCCTCATTAGACTGTACCCCTCAAGGGACTGGTTTTTGCCTTTCTATATCCTCAGCACTTAGTATGATACCTGATGAGTAGTAACTGGTACTTATTTAAATGTTTATTGACTAACTGACTGCTCAAGTATCTTGTGTTAGGAACTCTGGGAAGGTTCCAGTCCCAACTCTAATGCTGACTGCATCAAGTGAATAAAGGGAAGACCAGCATTGCCTCCTTTTATAGACTTGGAAACAGGCTCAGCTGTTTGAGCAGCTCTCTCCACATGACAGGGAGTAAGGGTGGCTGTAGGGGATGGTGAACCAGGTTTGAAGTCACAAAGGCCAGGATTCAAATTTGACCTCAGGTGATTGCTGGCTGTATGCGCCTGGGAAAGTCATTGAACCCTGCTGGGTCTTAGTTTCCTCATCTAAAATGAGAGGTTGGACCCAGTGTCCTCTGAGGCCCCTTCTGGCTCTATAGCAAACAGTTCTGGCACATAGTAGATGTTTTAACAACAGCCTTTTGAATTAAATTGAAACCCTCTCACCCTAAACATGTGCTTCTCCATTGCTCTTTGGGTAACTCACAATATGTCAAGAAGGTGAATGTCAGGCATTGCCTTGAGTCTTCCCTGAGAATGGTGAGTACATGGACCCAAAGCAGGTTCACAGGAGATCAGTAGCATGAGGGGCCCAAGCTGGGCCTTCAGAAAAGCCCTTAAAATCTTGGGGAGGGGAAGGGGAAGAGCATCCCCCAGAGAATCTGGAGTTCCTGGTTTGTAGAATCTGGAAAGCTGGGGTTCACATCCTACTTCTGATACTGAGTCTCTTGGTGCCCAGGGCAAGTCACTTAATTCCCCTGGCCTCATTAGTAAAAATCATAATAATAATGGCCGTAGTAATTATCCCACCAGAGCGTTCTAAGATAATGTCTATAAACTGCTGTATAAACAGGTGGGGTGGTTGTTATTAAGCTGCCTGAGACTCTGCTCCCTCTAATGCTAATGCCTTCCCTTCCTTGATTATTTCTAATTTATCCTCTGTTTGTCTCTGTGGTTAGACTTGAGTTCATTGAGGGCAGGACTAGGCCTCAAGGCCCCAGGTTCCCCATCCCTGGACTAAACTGTCCTTTGCTTTTCTTGGCATCTCCAGTGCCTGGGACGCAGTAGGTGCCTAATAAATGTTTATTGACTGATTTGATTGCCTTCACATAGGCCACCTTGTCTGGGTCTTTGTTTCCCCTTGACAGAACAAAGGGGGTGGACAGGCTGCTTTCTAGGGACCTTCAGTTCCCCCAGACTCAGGACAGCATCATTTAGAGCTGGAGGGGACCCTGAATCCAGTCGTCTCATTTGACAGGTGAGGAAACTGAGACTGGTCAGGGTTCCAGCCTTGCCTGGGTAGAATTTCCCCCCTGGGGCCTTTCTGGCTCCAAGTCTCCAAAGCCCCGCCTTACTAGCTGGGTGATGTTGGGAAAGCCTGGATCTTTCTGCATGCATTTCCACATCCATAAGATGAGGGCAGATCTTCCTGCCTCATCCTGCATTTGTGAAGAGTCCTTGCACATGTGTGTGGGGGTGTGTATGGAGGGGTGGGAAGCAAAAATCCCATGACTCCTTGCTAGAAGTCTAGTCTTTAAATGAAAGAAAAATGCCTCGAATGAGTGAGTGAATGAATGAATGAATAAGAGAGTGAATGAAAAATCATTTATCAGACTTACGTATACTAGGCACTCCTAGGGTAGAAAGACCTAAATCCAAAAGGCAGACAGTTGGTGCTCTCAAGAAAGGATTTCGTCTTGGTTTTGTATTCATTCAGTCATACTTTATGTTGGGAGAAGGAGAATTCAGGCAGATCCCATGCCTTCCCTTTATTGTTGACTATTATTATTAATACCGTAACATCATATTTGTAATAATTGGCATTTACAAGTTTGCAGAGCACTTTCCATAAATCCATTATCATGTTAGACCCTTTCAGCAGCCCTCAAGAGGCAGGTCCTTCAGGTATTGCTGTACAGAGCAGCAGGGGCCACCAGACACTTGGCAAACATTTATTTAGTGTTTACTGTGCACCAGGCTCTGTACTTCAGTGCCCATCCATCTGCTTGGAGGGCTCTTCATGATTTCACACATAATTGGTCACAGATCATTTTATTTTATAGATGAGGACATTGGAACTCAAAGAGCTTACCCAGTCTTGCCCAGAGCCACCCATCTAATGTCAGGAGCAGGATTGGAACCCATCCCTTCCTGTTTTCTCATTAAGCATGCCTTCCCCATACATTATACACACACATACATACACTATACAGATATACATACAGATATATGTACACACTCTACATATCACGTACAACGCATATGTGCGCGCACACACACTCACACACACATACAACCTGTGCTTTGTGGAGGGTAGAGGCCAGGAGCTGCCTGTCTAGGCTTCTTCCTGGCCTGGAGTCTGCTTTGGTCCAGAGGAGACATTTCCCACAGTGAGGATGTGCGTGGGAAGCCCTCCGGGGGTTCTTGTAGTTAACCAGACTGAGCAGTGCAGGATGAACAGAGAGGAGGAGATACCACCCTGTGTGCAGGAGACCTCCATCAGAAATTGGCAGAATTCTGCCAAGTGAAGTGCAGAATCAGTCTTGAGCTTGACTTAGCATTGATCAGCACTAGATCTCCAATTACAGGAGGAGGCAGAGCTTGGCTTACCTTGGCTGCTTAGCCTTTCTGCCCCTCGGTTTCCTTATCTCTAAAATGGGGTGGGGGTGGGATAGAAGAGCTCTGATCTTGTGACCCTAATCAGAGTTTCCTTCCCTCCCTTCAGAAGGACCCCCATTTTTTTCTACCCTTCTTTTCCTTTTTTCTTCTTCCTTTCCTTTCCAAGGACCCTGGTCAACTCTTTCATCCCTCTCTCCTTCCCTCTCCTGCATCATGCTCGCTTCTCTTGGATTATACCAGGGAAAAAGGCAGAAAAATAAAGGCTGTGGGGTGCCTGGCTATTCACTCTGAATGAAAATGTGGCCAGGAGAAAAGAGAAGGCTGGGTGAGGAGCCTGCGGAGGAAAAACATGTCCAATTTCTCTGCAGAAACCTAGGACCCCTTTCAGTGAAATGTTGCCCAGCTCTGCCCCCTGGAGTACCAGACAGGAACACCTGCTCCAAGATCCCCAGTCTTCCAATTGGAATTTGAATGTACAAAGCAGGCCCTTTGTTCCCATTATCAATAATCCTGGAAGAAATGTCAGCATTGGGTAGATTGGAGAACAACATAGTTGTTGTTTTCCCCTGAAATAACCTAGTCTAGATGTCAGAGTGGAAGACCATCACAATTGGGTTTTAAAATTAGAATCAATTTGGTTTATATTAAAAATATTATCTACAAGAGCCTATCAGTAGTTCAGATGTGTTTTCAAAATGCTTTCATTCAGAAAGGATTTCTATTGCAGACTCTGGGTACCCCCATTCAATCCCGGGGCGGGGGGAGGCAGGGGGTGGGGGTACAGTGATGTGACTGTTGCAGATAAGTAATGGACATCATTCACTCTCCCACCAGCGGGGGCTGCTTTTGCTGAGCTGCTCAGAATCCTTGTGAGGCTGTTTTGTCTCTCTCCCCTTTGGCTCCTTCTGCTGCCGGCCATGACCTGAAATCGAGCAAATGTCAGAAATACTCCCCTCCCAGCCAAGCATGTCTAGGAGATTCTAGATTAGGAGCTCAGGCGGGTGCTGCCTGAGTGTGGGGCTATACTTCATCTCTGCTCTTGTGAATTCTGCGTGTCCTTGGACTGTCGCTGGCCACTCGAAGGGCTGCAGTCAGGCTAGGCGAAGCAGGTACCATTTTTCACAATTCTATGTTTTCAGAATCCTTTTTTAAAAAGTAAAACTGGAAAAGGAGCCGGAGAATGGGAGGGGGAAAGGGAAATCTTGCAGCATAGTTTTATCTTCTTGTGTATGCAGAAAACCGTGTTGATTTGTCTGTTTTTTAGAAGCTTTGGGCTGGCAGATCTCACCTGATTCATCTAACACAGGTTGGGATTATAATAAGAGCCTTAAAAATAAAATCCCATTGGCTTTGCTTTCACAGGAATGATTTTATTTATTGAGAAGCTATTCTAACTGAAGGACAGAGGCGTGACAGCCTTTAAGAAAACAAAGCACACGTGTAAGTTCAGACATTTAGGCCTGGAATGGACTGACCTTTGAGGTCATTGAGAGGAGACTTTCACTTTACATCCCAATCAGCCAATAAATATTTATTAAGAGAGTAATTGGTGCTGCCACCTGTCCTGGTGGATGGAGATCTGGATTTGAATTGTGCCTCAAGAACTCGTTAGCTAGCCAATATCCAGCCTCTCTCCGGGCCTCAGTTTTCTCATGTGTGGAATGGGGGTGGGGAGGAGGAGAGGGTACAAATTTATGATCTTTAAGGTCTTAGCCGGTTCTAAATCTATTGTCCTAGATGGGTAAAGTCATTTTCTCCCAAGGACATACTATTTGCAAGTGGCTGAGGCAGGGTTTGGAACAAGGTCTTCTGGTGCAAAATGGTGCCTTCATTTCCCTATATGCCTCTCCTTTGTTTATGCCTTCTGTCCTTACATCCCAGTTATTTCTGAGGGATTGGAGGGGGGACCCTTCCCCACTCCTGCCCCTAGCTTAAACTGTGCCTTGTGGCACAGTGACAGGGTAGACAGCATTCTGCTCCACAGCCCTCCCAGGCCCCCTGCCTCCCATATCAGATTCTCAGCCCCATCCAGGTTGGCTGTCTTTTAGTTATCTTTTAATTTTCATTGTTGAGGCCTTTGGGTATATTGTTCCTTTTCTTCTCATTATTTCATTCTGTGTCATTTCCTATAAATCTCCCTTCACAACTCTGAATTTCTCATTTCTTGCTTCATATTGCCCAGCAATATTCAGAGTGCTGTTGGACCTCTAGTCGTGAAAGCCTGGGTTGGAAACCAGCCTCTTCTGATCCTTGCTGGCTCTGGGATCTAAGCTCTGGGATTCAGTTTCCTCATCTGTAAAATGATGCCTCTTTCACCTGGAGGTCCATGATCCCTCAGACCACCATCTAGTGGCTGTCCCTGTAATTGGTCATTGCCACACGCCCTCATTTCTTATTGTTTGCTTAACGCCAAGAATGCTGCTAGGAATATTTTGACTTTCATTTGACTTGGTTTCTGCCTTTGACTTCCTTGGGGGTATTTTTTTTTCTCTTAGGGACATTTTCAGTGACTCTGCCAGTTAATTTTTTTCATTCTTTCTGTGTCCTGGCCATTCCACCAAAGCCTGAGACTGAGACCTTTGAGGTGTGGTGCTGTTAAGGGCCCCTTCATTCCTCATACCGGGAGGATTGTTTGTTCACCAGGGACGGCTTTCTTCTCTAGAATAAGGAGGTGAAAAGCGTCACACAACTAACAAATGAAATTTTAAAAAAAGATCCAGAATTTGTCATCATTGCTTAATGACTCTTGGGGATTCTCCTCTTTCTTGTCTTAATTTACTTCTTCCCCCCTTTTCCCACAGGCTCTGCTCCCTTTTCATTCCAGGAATACAGAAACCCATTGCCCCAGGCAATAGGGTTCGGGCTTTTTTTTTTTTTAAACTACCCCCAAGGGCATCAGCTCTGTGGGAGTCTCAATTTTTTTCCCTCTCAGATATCAGCTAAGAGTCCAGAGGGAGACCAGGAAAGAGCTGCCAGACTAGTTCTGGGAAGTATGGGTCGGGGGACAGTCATGTGGATCCCCCATCTGTGAATCATCCCTTCCTCCATTGGCCTAGCTAGACTAAGCAGTTCCCAGCTGTTAGCCTCTGGAGGGAGACACTTGACCCAATGTTAGAAGGTGGCTTGTGCAACCCTCCCATTTTATAGAACTGGAAACTGAGGCATCTCTCTTTACTTGTCAACTCTCTCCCTCTTTCCATGGTTGAAAGTGGCCGTTAATCAGCTGGGAAGGCAACTGCATTGGTTAATGGTGTCTTGATGTTCCTTTAATTACAAGGCCCCTCTAATCCAGTGTGTTCTAAATCAGAGCATTTGTACCCACCGGTGATAACATGTCAAAGTGCCCTTGGTGGCCAGGCTTGCACCAGGGGTGGAGAAGAGCAGTGAATGCTGGTTCTCAAAACAGGTGAGTAGGAGGAGTTTTACAGAGACAGTGTGTCCAGAGTTGAGGGGATTTTGGGTGGGCTGTAACCTCCCTATGGATCTTGGGTCTCGGAATCAGAGGACAGTAGTTCCTCCAGTCTCTGCCCTCTTTCCAGGGACAGGTCTTCAACTCTCTGCCCACCCTCACTCCTCGGCTTCTCTTCCCTAGAGCTTCATGAGATGCCCATCGCCATCTTGGTCCTTCACCATCTTGGTCTTCCTCACTCACAATCATAGGTCTAGACCTGAAGGGACCCTAGAAGGCATTGATGAAGAAACTGAGACAGGTGACTATTAAGTGACTTGACCAAGATCACACAACCAGAAAGTATCTGAAGCAACCTTTGAATTCTCTTTGAGGCCCTTTATAGCTAGCTCTCAATCTAGGCTCCTAACTGAGAACGCCTCTGATTTAAAAGGCTTTGAATTGAGTCCTAGGAGAAAAACTAGAGTTGTTTACCCTGGAGAAGGAAAGTTTGGGATGGGGGGTGGGGATTGAAGCTGGCTCTGAAGAGTTAAAGTGCTATTGTGTAGAAAAGGGGATTAGGCTGGTCCAGCAGCTGATTCTCTTGAGGTAAAGGAAGGCTTCCTAATAACTGGAAGGTCCAGTAGTGGAATGGGTAACCTGGAGAGGTGATGTCCACCCCCAGTTCCAGTGAAGGTCTTCAAGCAAAAGCCAGCTGACCCCTTGTCCTAGCTGGGGTACTTTTTCAGGCCTAAATTGGGCCAGATAGCCCCTTAGGGCCTTCCATCTCATCCATGTTGTGACTCTTAATGGGAATGTCCAACACTGGGATGTATCCTGGAGATGAGAATGGATAGTGATAGAAAAGCCGTTGTGGCTGATCTCCTCCCTATGAACCTTTGCCTTGGCAGGTCACCATGCCTGCTGTGCTTTCCTATCCTCACTTCTGCCTCTTGGAATCCTCAGCTTCCTACAGAGCTCCTCCATGAGGACTACCAAGATCTCCCCCACCATCACCTTTTAGTCGTTTGGGGCATGTTTATTGATTCCTATGCATACATATTGTTTCCCTAGTTAGTCATACACTCCTTGAGCATAAGGACATTTGTTCCTGTTGTGGCATTCCCAGTATCTCGATCCTTCAGTTTGCAGCTATATTTGAGCACCTACCGTGTGCATGAGGCATGGGGCCTAAATGAGAACAGAGAAAGATAAATCACGTTTCCTGCCCTCAAGAGGCTTACAGCCTACTTGGTAAAACAAAGGGCAGTTTCCAGTGACCAATCAATCATCAAGCCTTATTACTGAGTGGGAGCTGTGGGATTTCTCAGGAGGTGGGAGCTGAGCTCTGCATGAAGGCCTCAAATCAGAAAGAGAGATGGGGCTGTGCTGAAGTCGAAGCCTAGGCTGGGGGCCCAAGCTAAGGTCTGCACCTTGTTGGCTCTGAATAGGGGGAGTCATGGAATCTTTAGGAGTTTCCATTTCCTTAGCTGTAAAAAGGAGCAAATGATGCTGTTGAGGAACTCCTGCACTAAATCTGTCTCCCTCATACTGCATCCCCTCCGCTCTACATTCAGAAGCCAATAGGTATAGGGCAGAGGGATTTTCCTCACTGGAAGCTCCCCACACTGATGAAGCCAGAGGTCCCACCTGAAAATGTGTGAGTTAGCAGATGGTTACTCATTCCCGGTGTGATCCAAGGGCAGCATTGTTTGGTGGAAAGAAATCAGAAGCCCTGAGTTCAAATCCTTGTGATGTCACCACTAGCTGTGTGGCCTCAGGCCAGTCACTTTCTACACCTGTAAAAGGAAGCAGTTGGCCTAGGTAACCTCTCTAGCTCTTCCAGCTCTAGATCCATATTGCTACCACATGTTATAGGTGGGTTGCTATCTACACTAGTGAAGGAAAGAGTCCCCCATGGAAGAAATGACAAATTGGTGTATTATATCTTGATACCCTCTGAGGGCCTATCTGTGATCCTTTGATAATATATACAAGGGGTGTTGAGGGGCAGTGGGGACACAAGCCTGACACTAATAAGGGCTTCATACAAAGGAGGGGAATCCAGTTTTGATCACCATTCTCCAGAAGCAGTGAGGCCAAGAGCTGCACCAGCTCTTAGATATCAGCTGAAATAAAAGGCAAGAAGGCTGTTCCAGTCTCCCTCAATGCTACTGCCCTCCCTCTGATATTACCTTCCATTTAGAATAGACAGACAGACAGATGGAGGGATAACTGGACAGAAGGATGGGTGGGTGGATGGATGGATGGATGGATGGACTGGACAGATGAATGGATGGATGGATGGATGGGTAGACAGATATATAGGTGGGTTATAATATACCCATTATTATGTGATACATAGTTAATGTATTTCACTATATAACATATAGTTATAGACAACATTGTCGTCTACATTTTGTCTCTCCTACTAGACTGTGAACTCAAGGTTGCAGGCCATGTTTTTGCCTTTGCTTGGGTCCCTCCCCCTTAGCCCAGTGCCTGTAAACACTTAATGAATGTTTTTGTGACTCATGCTCCTTTCCCCTACATTCATTTAATTCATCCTCGCACAGTAAAAGGGCCGGCTCAGTGCAAAATTATTTCCTATGTTTCTTTGCTCTTTCCTGGCTTCCTCTCCCAGTACCCCTTCACCCCTTCAGCCAGGGAAGTGGCCCAGGCTTAATCCATTATGACTTCTATTTCATTATGACTTCTATTTCAAGGTCTTGGAATTTTGTCATTGTGGATGTTCCCATTAAGAAATATCACACAAAAAACATCATTTAATAGGACACTCACTTATCTCTGCTCCCAGTGGTCCTGATGAGAATAAATACTGGAGTTTATTAACCAACATCTGTTACAGACATTAAAGAGGGAGAGAAATTGTATGAACAGCTCTCCAAATTAAATCACCTCTCAGCAAAGATGTTTGCCTCTTACCTTGGAAGCTGTCCCATGCAGAGGCCAAGTGGAAAAAGCATTTCTTATAGTCTCAGGAATCACTACTACTTTTTCGGGACATGGACCCCTTTGGCCGTCAGCTAGGTCACGACTGTGGACCCCTTCTCAGAATTATTTTTTCACGTGCATAAAATACATAGGATTGTGAGAAAACCAATTCTCTTGAAATGAAGAAGTAATTTTTCCCACCTGAATTTGAGGACCACCTAGAGGCTATGCACAGATCTCAGGTTCCAGCTGTAGTTGGTGAGCTCCTCTAGATGCTCCCATTTGTGGGAGAAAAAGACAGGGACTACTAGGTCACAGCAGAGTCTCACACACAGAGCCTCAGCAATTGGCGTAACTATCTACCCATTAGACTGTAAGCCCTTTGAGGGCTTTTTCTTTGTATCTACTGCCCATTACAGTGCCTGGAAATGAAGAATTTAAGAAATGCTTATGAATGATTAACTGATGAATTGATGGCTAGCATACTTCCTATGATGTTATATGGCCACAAACCTTGGAATTCCATCATCTCCAGAGAGCCAAAGCTGAAGGTCAACACCATAGGCCACAGCAGGTCATTAGAAACAGATTATATGCAAAAAACTATGGTAAACAGTATGACCCACAGCGGCCAGGCATGTAATAATAAAGGATACCAGATGGACAGTCCATGTGTCTTATGGGTATTCATCTAGAACCCCAGTGAAAAGCGTGTAGGAGGGACCCCTGTGGCTAAGAAATGGAAGGGCAGGGGTCTGGTAGGTTGGACTGTTGGGGGCAGTATCTTCATAGGATTGTAGGTGCATGGCTTTCAAGTTGGAAGAAACCTTGGAGAATGATCAAATCCAGCTTTTCTCTTTTTATAGACCAGGACACTGGGCCCCCAGGGTCTTCAGTGACTTGCTAAGGCTGTGGAGAGCTGTGAACCACCTTCACTGATTACAGAGCCAACAATCATTCACTGCACCTGGCTGTATCTCAGATGTTAAGTGACTTCTCCAAGGTCACACAGAGTACAGCCAAGTTGAGATTCAAGCCCAGATCTTTCCTTTGCACTAGAATATCATGAGTCCACAGAAGCACTTCAGACAGCTGGGTGGTGCAGTGGGTAGAGCTCTGGGCCTGGAGTCAGGAAGACCTAAATCAAGCCCAGCATCAGACACGTCCTAACTGTGTGTCCCTGAACAAGTCACTTAGCCTCTATCTTCCTCCATTTCTTCAACTATAAAATGGGCTTATAATAAAGTGCCAGGCCTGAAATCAGGAGGGCCTGAGTTCAAATCCTGCCTCAGACACTCACTAGCTATGTGACCCTGGGCAAGTCACTTAGTCTCTGTTTGCCCCAGTTTCCTCATCCGTAAAATGGGGATAATGATAGCACCTGCCTCCCAGAGTTATTGTGAGGACCGATGGAATGAAATAGTTGTTGTGAAGAGCCCAGCACAGGGCCTGGCACCCAGCTAAGGCGTGTCTAAGGAGAGTCTGTAAGTGTAAGTGCTGGCTGTCAGCTGTCATGGCTCCCATCCCAGAAGCAGGAACTGTCCTAGCCCTCTGGGCCCAGCCGGGGATAAGCCTCGACAGAGGTGACTGGGCCAGGATGCCATTCAAGCTGGGGTCTTCTCAGGTCTGGACAAACAGCCTCCTGCTGGGTCTGCCCTAGGAGTCTGCCTGCCAAGAGAAAGCGGCTTCACCTCCTCAGAGTGGGTCCTGTTGTAGCAGGGAAAAGTGCACAGACCCATTCTCCAGCAGGGCCTTAGGGGAAGAGGAGAAGACTGAGGAGGCTGAAAAAGGGGGCTCCAGAGACAGATACAGGAGTAGGGAGCCAGGCAGCCCTATGGACTGGGCACCAGATGGGGAGTCAGAAAGACATTCCTGCTATAGCCGTTGTGGGCTTGTGCAAGTGACTAGATATCTCTGGGCTTTGATTTCTTCCCGTATAAAATGGGAGGGTTCAAGCACTTGGCCTCTGGTGTCCTTTCTAGGTTTCCTTCCTTCCTTCCTTCCGTCCTCCCTCCCTCCCTCCCTCCCTCCCTTCCTTCTTTTCTTTCCTTCTTTCCTTCCTTCTTTCTTTTTTTTCTTTCTTTCTTTTCCTTCCTTTCTCTCTCTCTCTCTCTCTCTCTCTCTCTCTCTCTCCTTCTCCCCTTCCTTCAGTCTCCCTATCTTGACCAGGCTAGAAATTCAATGGGGACTCGTAGCCCAGACCCACTGTGATTGGTGGGGAAGCTTTCATCTCTCCTTAGACAACCAAGTGTTCCCTTCCTGGGGTCTCACCACAGTCATCCCAGACTTAATGCAATCCCCCCCCCCCCCGCCGTTGGCTTAGCTCAGGACTCCTGAGCTCAAGAGATCCCACATCCTCAGCCTCCCCAGTCCTTGGGGTTACAGGGGGAGCTATCCAGCCCAGCTGAGTTTCATTTCTTAGAAAACAGGGGAAGTGGTGAAAGCATTTCTTTTTCCTGGACCTCCTTCAAAGCAACCAGAAAGTGGTGGGAAGTCTGGGAGCCAAGGATCAGAATTACTGAAAGCCAAAGAAGGGGGTTGAGGGGGTCCAGTAGGGTCTGGTCCTGGGGGCCTGAGCCGCCTGCTCTCGCTCTTTGGCCTCTGCCTCTCTGAACGCTGCCTTCACAAAGATCTGTGTGTCCAGCTTTGGGGCCTCCCAACAAAAGGACAAAAGGCTGCTAACCATAACAAGAACCACTAAATTGCTGTAAGGCTTACCAAGCTCTTCAGATGTATTCTCTCATTGGCTCCTCAGAGAAGGAAGGGACCCATTGGTTAAAGGGACCTCCTGGTGTGGAAACTCCCTATACCAATGGAGATCAGCCCTTGCTTCTCTGAGACTTCGGGTCCTGAAGCTAAGACAGACATAGACACCTGGACTTCAGGCAGGTCATTATTTTGACTTTCACACTGGCCTTAGTTAAAAGCTCCCTGTCACTCTTGGCCCCCAGTGTTAGATCTTCGAGTCTGAAGGTCCCTGGCTCCAGACACTAGATAGATCTCTACTCTGATAACCAGAATCGAAGGACAGCCCGAAGCAGCATGGCAGTGTAGTGGCTGAAGCATGCAGCTTAATCAGGAAGACTCTTCTCCTTGAGTTCAAATCCTGCCTCAGACTCTTACTGTGTGACCCTCTTTGCCTCAGTTTCCTCATCTGCAAAATGAGCTGGAGAAGGAAATGGTAAGCCACTCCAGCATCTTAGCCAAGAAAACCCCAGAGGGGGTCATGAAGAGTTGGACGTGTCTGAAATGACTGAACCATGAGGGATAGTGGGGGCTAATTTCCTCTATATGAGGAAAGCTTTCTGAGTAGAAGGGAATTCCTCTCACAGCCCTGAGCTCCTTAAAGTGACTGGATTTGCCCTGGCAGAGACTGAGAATTGTGGAGAGCCTTCGCCAACTCTTAGTCCTGCCCCCCATGCACAGTCCAGGGCCCCAGTCAGGAAGCCGGCCTGTCAGGGTGCGCGGCTATAGGACAGGGTGATGTTTGTAGGGGAGAGGTTGAGCTAGATGACCTCAGAGCAGTGCTGGGCCCATAGCAGGTGCTCAATAAATTCTTACTGGCTGACTTACCTTGTTAGCACCTCCATATCTGCCCCATCTACTCTTCCAAATCATGGTCCTCAGGACCCCCCCAGCTCCAACTCAGACTCACCAGGGTAGAAGAATAAGAGTCATGGACATGAGGGACGCTTTGGTCAGTCCACAAGCATTTAGTAAGTGCTTACTAAGTATGCCAGGCACCATGATCAGTGATGGGGATACAAGGCCGAAAATGAAAGACTCTGCCCTGGAAGATGTGCCATCCTAGGAGGGTTGGGGAGGCTGGAGGGCTGAGGCATCGAAAGCTGCCCAGAATAAATAAAATCACATGCAGACTAGTTTAGGGACGGGAGCCCCTCGAAGGTGGAGTCACAGGAAAGGCTTTGTGCAGAAGGTGATGCTTAAACTGAGTTCTGAAGGAGCAAAGAGATTTTCCAAGGTCAAGGTCAGGAGGGAGTGCTTTCCAGGCAAGGAAAATTTGCTGCTCCCTCCTTTAGAAAATAAAAATAGTGACTTGTGACATTTAAAGCAAAGTTAAGACAGGCCAACCCTGGATTGTGGCATTTCTTTATCTGTAGGTGATGGTTAAGGTCCATTGACGGGAGGCAGGATCTGGAATACCTGAGTTGGGATCCCATCAGAGACACTTAACTGTTTGGGTGACCCTGGGCCCCTCATTCTACCTCTGTGGGCCTCAGTTTCCCCATCTATAAGGTGAGGGGGGTCAGACTCAAGGCCCATCTTAGCATTTCTGCTCTCAGGAGCTCATAAAGACCCATGTATCTCTAAAATTCAGTGCCGATGGATTTTCCTCCCTTCTCTCCTTCCCCTTGGAAGATCTCAAGCCCTAGAGTGTCCCCTTCCCTTCCCAGTCCCCTTCCTAAAGGTGAGTCCCAGAGGTCACTGGCATATCATTATTTTTCTGTCCCTCTGTGTGTCTGAGTCAAGCATGAGAGGGTAAACAAGGCCCAGACTTTGACCAATAAGCAAAGGCTTGACTTCCTTTCATTGACCACATGATGTCGCCCTTGGCCAGATACCGAGGAACTTGGCCAACCTTGGGTGAGACTTCGTGGAAAATAAAGAAATCAGAATCCTTGGTGGTGGATGAAGTGGAGGCCTCAGAGAGGGTCAGGGCTTGTCACTGGGAAGTGGCAGCCTGGCTGCTGATTGGAGAAGGGCTGAGCGAAGCCAAATAGAGTGATAACAGCAACAGCAATGGCAAGAAAGCCATTGAGAGGCTGTGGTCACATTCTATATGTAATAAGCTGATATATTAAATGTATATATTCATACTGTCATATTAATATCTAAAACGAGCACTTAAAGGTTTACAAAGTGCTTTGGAAAATAACCATATTTGATCTGGCGAGTAGGTATGCTTGTTATCCTAGTCTGTAGATAAGGAAACCGAGTCTGAGAGAGGTGAAGAATCTTGGCCAGAAGTGGCTTCTAGCTTACTCGAGCCGCAGAGGCCTTAGGGACATGGAGGCAGAGGTATCAGACACAGGGCCACCAGCTCCCTCGGGCTCCAGGAGCCAGATTAAAGAATAAAAATAAATAAGAATGCATTACAACTTGGATAATACTCACATGGTTTCCCCAGGGGTCCTTGTGTGTGTTTTAGGAGCCCCGGTTTTTAGGTGATTTTGACAGTACTGCCCTAGGTCCCTCTATTCCTTTTTTCAGAAGAGGCAGGAGATCCCGAGAGGGGATGTCCCCCTGACCATAGACAGCAGAACAAGAATTAGAATCTAGGTCCTCCGGCCCCGAATCTGGGCTCTCCCCAGTCCTGTCCTCCAGCATTTGGAGGAGGCATGGGACAGGAGGAAGAGCAGGCCCAGACCAGGGTCACTCCCTAGTGTACCGGCAGCAGCCTCTGGATCTGCTAAAGTGAAGCATCCACTGACCAGGAGTGGACACTAGAGGGAGCCCTCTGCTTCACTTTCTCTCCTCACACTTCTGCTGACCAGTGAACGTAACAGCCTGAGCTCAGTGTCTCTGCCTCCAGCTTTACAGAAGGGGTGTTTTTCAATGTGCTCTCCCCACTCTGCAGACTGGCAGCCTCCCATGACATGGCCCTTTGTGTTACTGTCAGGTCTGTCCAGACCAGAAGGATGGTCTGACCTCTGGCCATCTGGAGGCACCCCTTAAGACCACCTATTCCAACCCATCTGTCATTTTACAGATGTGGGGACTGAGGCCTGGAGTAGTGAACCACGATCTCACAGGTCCTAAGTAGCAAAGGCCTTGAACCCAGGGCCTTTGACCCCCAACCCAGTCCTCATCCTAAATTACCACTAGGCCACCCTGCCTACCTCAGGGGGAGACAGCTAAGACACAGGGAGGGGAAGTGACATTTGGAAGGTTCTCATGAGCATCTTCTAGGAGAATGTGACTGGCCTTGAAATCCCTAGCTTCCGTGTGTTCTATCAAATCAATATCTTTCAGCATTCTAGAGTTGGGTTGGCTTCTCATTGATGGTATTTGCCCATTGGAAATGATTGCCATTCTGCTGAGTGTTAGGGGCTATGTCTAATGGGGGGAGGAAAGCACTGGTCTTAGGAGTCAAGAGAGTTCCCAGTCCCTGCTCAGCTACTCTTTTTTTTTTTTTTTTTTTTTTGCTTTTTGGAGGGCAGTTGGGATTAAGTGACTTGTCCAAGGTCACACAGCTAGTAAGTGTTAAGTGGCTGAGGCTGGATTTGAACTGAGGTCCTCCAGGCGCTCAGCCACTGTTACCTTGGGCAAGTCACTCACATCTTCCTATCTTCTGCCAGATGAAGGGGTTGGTCTTGGCCTTTGGTGGTGTCCAGCTCTTGGTGACCCGGGTTTCTTGGCGAAGGTGCTGGAGGGGTTTGCCATTTCCTTCACTACCTGAGGAAACTGAGGCAAACAGGGTGAAGTGGCCAGATTTTAACTTGGGAAGTCTTGTCCTGACTCCAGGGCCAGCAGTCTGTGAGCCATGGCTCCCCCTAGCTGCCCCCATGTCTTTACTAGAAGCCTTCAGGTAGAGGCTGGTTGTCATGAGATTTCTTCTCAGGTATGGGTTGGGGCGTATTGGCCCTTAAGGTCCCTGCCAGCTCTCAAGTTGGTGACTCTGTGTTCGAGCATTGACTCACCAAGCATCTTTCTGGTGTCTCTCATGTGCCAGGCACTAGGGATATGGTCTGTAAGGTTTCTTCCCATTGGCACTGACTGTGCCCTTCTTTGTGGAGGAAACCCTGCCAGCACACGCCTTCTCAGGCTACTTCACTTACTCCATGTGGTTTTTTTTCTGGCAAAATCTGCTTTGGAGAACCTTTCCCCTCTGGGTGGGTTGTGCCATGTTGCATAGAAGAGGCACGTTGAGATTCTGCCTGACCACCAGCCTTTATGTCCAGCCGTTGGGTTCACGTTGGGTTGTCCAGCTTTGGATCTGGAGGACAGGTGGGTACACAAGCCACGTGTGCCTATCTCAGGCTCCCTGGAGGTGGATGGCCCCAGTGGAACAGGGAGGATTGGCCTTGGGTTCTGAAGTGATATTGTTCAGTGTTCCAAGGACTGATTAGGTACTGCATGGAGAGGAGAGGGAAGGGCGAGGTGAATCACTCCCCAAACGTTAGAATCCCGTCCGGGCCTTTTTTGTCTTTGGTCTTCATGGGTTACTGCACTTGTGTTAACAGAGACCTTGGCTGCTCCATGCCCTTTCTTCTTTTTAACCCCATGACCGGGGCTGCTCTCTCCCTGGAGCCTTCAGGACCCCATTCTTGGAAGGGGCCCACCTAGACCAGCCCTTTTGTTTTACAGATGGGGAAAGGGAGGTCCAGGCAAAGGAAGTGGCTTCCCTGAGCCTTAATTTCCTCGTATGGAAAGTGGGGACTGAGATGAACCCACTTCCAGGTGATGTAAAAAGGTTCGAGTGACAGTGTTGATAATAGACTGCAAATTTTAACCAAGGTCAGTTATCACTAAGGGCACTAGGGGACGCCATGGACAACTTACTACCAGTCATAGTAAGAGGAAGCATTTACACAGAGCGTTTAAGGTCTGCAAAGTGATTTACACATGTTCTCTTTAAATCTCTAGAACAAATTTGGGCTTTTATTACAGTAAGCACTTAACACATGTCACTTCATGGAATCAGTTGAATTCAGGGTGACTTCCAGAGGTCATCTAGGCCAACCCCCACAATTTATAGATAAGGAAACAGAGTTAGAGGGACAAAGTGGGTGGCCCACCGCTTTGCAGGCAGTAAAGGGCAGACCTGGGACTTGTACCCAGGTCCAATGATGCTCTCTGCCTTCCACTGAGGTCATCTGGTCTCTTAGAAACAAAGGCAAGTTTAGAACCAAATCTTCTGACTCCTAGACCAGTGTTCCTTCTGAATTTATGTGGCTGGAGACTGCTCTGGGTGTCTGTACTCTTGAGCTCAGGGCCACCGCCAGCTTCCCTAAGGTCCTCCCTGACCCAGAATCCTGACTGGGCTGGACTTCTGCAGAACAGCCTGCTGTTCCTGCCTGTCTAAAAGAAACCTTCAGTTCCAGCGAAATCCAAGATCCCATTGGAATGGCCTCATTCCTCACCCTTTCTCCCCTCTCTTCTGGCCACTTCAGACCTTGTTTGCAGCTGTTTAGAGATGGGGGAGGGAAGCCCAAGTCTCACTGCTATTCAAGGGCTTTGGCTCTAGGAGGAGGAAGTCACAGGGTATGAAGCCCAGCACTGCAGTGACCTTGGGCACCTAGGTCACTCCTGGACCTCAGTTTCCTTATCTGTGCAATTAGAGGCTGCACTAGAGAGCTCAAGGACCCTTTCACAGCTTTGAATCTGTACTGCTGTGATGCTTTATTTAAGGTGTGGTGCTGGGAGAAGGTGAACTCTACTAGCTGTAGTGAGGTAATTGAACTCTTGCCCTCTATCCATCCCGGTAATCAGAAATCAGATGTTAGCCTTGCAAGTATATATTTATTGATTTCAGTGATGTGACTAGACTTCATTGAAGGGAAACTCTCAACCCTCCAACCCTTTCAATATAATTCTTATCCATGTCCTTCCATAAACCCTCCATGGGGCATCAGAGCCACCCCCCCCCACCTACTTCCAGTGCATTGGAGGTTGAAATCAGCCATTTATCTGATCAACAGTCATTGATCAATAGGCATTTATTATGTACCAGGCCCCATGCCAGGCAGAAACATAAAGCTGGAGGTGAGACATCCTCCGCCTTTAAGAAGCTTACATTCTATCTAGGGATAAAGTACTTTGATATTTAATTGGATCAATAGATGATTGGATGGATGGAAGGATAGATGGGTAGTTGGATAGATGGATGGATGGATGGAAAGAAAGATGGATGTATGAGCAGATAGATGGATAAAGTGAATGGATGGGTGGGTAGAGTGATGGATAAATTGATGGATAGTAGAACTGATGAATGAATGAATGAATGAATGAATGAATGAATGAATGAATGAATGAATGAATGTGTATTAAGTATTGAGGACACAAATATAAAAAGGAGACAGTCGTTGCCCTCCAGGAGCATCAACTCTGTTGAAACTATAGGAAAATAGCGGTAGCCGGGGAGACATGTTTTATTTTGAAAGATGACAGTGGAGCCATAGGGGAGTGGGTGGGCACATCTTTTCCTGCAGCAATGACAACATTGATTTTATTTACAGAACCAAACAAGAGGGTAGAGGCCAGGGGCAGGGTAGCTCCATGTGAAGGCAGATGGCATGGGAGTGATGGGAGGTGTGGTGGGCAGGGACCAGCCTTGCTCTGGGGAGCCCTAGGAGGCTCCACTGGCAGGACAGGAGGGCCCTGGGCTGGGAGCACTGGGGATGAGAAGAACTGAATTGATCTGATGCCTCCCTCCTTCCCCACCCTTATCTCTGCCTTTCGCCACAGCCAGTCTGAGGCCTCTACTGCTCTTACGTTTCTGGTTTATCTCTGAGGCCACTTGTTGTGTGTGAGTGAGGGAGCCATCACTGGCCAGACCTCACTTCCCCTGGCCGTTTCCTCCTCTGCAACATGTATTGATGTTCAGGATATCTGTGGAGCTTTAACAAGCATTTATTAGGCCCCTCTGGTATCCCAGAGCACTGGACTTGGAGTCAGGAAGACCAGACACTAACTAGCAGTGTGACCCTGGGCCAGTCACTTAACGTCTGTTTGCTCAGCTCCCTCATCTGTGAAATGAGGATGATCACACTTCCTCCAAGGACTGCTGTGAGGATAAAAATAAATGATATTTGTAAAGTGCTCTGCGAACCTTAGAGGCCCATTTGTAAATGCTAGTTATATATTATCTCACTTGGTCCTATAAAGTCTCCCCACTGAAGAAACAGGCAGACTGAGGTTAAGTGACTTGCCCAGGGTCACACAGCTAGTACGTTCCTGGCTCTCTGTCCCCAGCAGCAGCACCTAGTGTCTCTATTCAAATACATCAGTAAACATACATACATACACACGCCCCGTCTATACACACACACACGTGTGTATATACTTATATATGTACATACACATACAGAGCTCTTTGTAAAGCATTGTGCCAGATGCTGGGGCTTTGTTTCTTTTCATTTGGAGGAGTTGTTCCAGACTTGTGACTTCAATTGTTATTGGCAACTCCCAGTGTGGAGACTCCCTCCCTAGATGAAGATGGGCAGATCTTTGTAACCCGCAGTCCTGGAGAACTGCTGACATTTACATTGGGATTCACAGTTTGCAAAGTGCTTAATCTATTTTTTCATTTGCTAAGTAAATATTACACCTACCAGGAGGGAGAGAGGGCTCGGGCTGGCCAGCAGGGTTGAAGCAACTGACCCCTCAGGCCCTGGCCAGCCTTAGGAGGCTTCTTGCTGTGGTGGCCCCCCACCCCCACCCCCTCCCCGGCCATGGCCCTTTTCCCTGCCCAGGCTGCCTCCTTTTTTGGTATCTTGCGCTTCCCTTTGCAGAGTCCCCTCACAAAGGTCTCTTGTCTCATCCTCCTCCTGGCAGCCGCCTGTCCTAGGCTGGGATAATAAAACCTCCTTCCAGCAGCTGCCTCAGCTCCCCCTCCTCGGCCCACCCCCTCAGTCCCCAGAAGTGTCGGTTCTGGGCCTGGGGGGTTAATGATTCCCATGTGGACAACATGGAATCCTGCAGATACAGGAAGCCCAGCTGAGCAGCATTTTCAGTTGAACAGGATTTTTCCCCCTCAGAGAAAAAGGCAAATGACCAGAAAATAAAAATAGGTTTCGGTTTGTTTTTTTTTTTTTTGGTTTGGTTGGTTTTGTTTTAAAGAAAACTCGGAATATGCTGGGACCAGTCCTTGTTTATTCCAATTTAGTCAAAACCAATCGAGGATGACAGACCTGAGGTCTTGTGATAGATACCCCAAAGTGCCTTCTGAATCATCAAGCATCAAGCTTTTGTGAAGCACCTACTATGTGCCAAGCACCCCTGCTGAGCACTGGAAACACAAAGGTTAAAAACGTTTCAGGGAGCTCGCTGTAACGTAGGAGACAGTGTGCAAACAGGCCAGACACCCAAGGGGTAATTTGGGGGTGATCTTCCATTGGAGACACCAGCATCAGGGGTACCAGGAAAGGCTTCTTGCAGAAGCTGAACCAAAGGTCATTCTAGGCTGGGGGGGGGGGGCAGTGCTGGCAGCATGTGCAGCCAGGATGGATGGAATGTGTGCAGAGCAGGAAGGAGGCTGGTCACTGCATGAACAGCTCATACACAAGCTGGTTTCATGGTGTCGGACTCAGCCTGTCCTTGTACCTCTGTCCAGTGACCCCCAAACCCCCCCCCCACTCAAGTCCTTTACCAACCCTGGGCTTGGCTTCCCATCTGAAGAGCTTCTTCAGTTTCTAGGCCAAGGGGCCCCAAAGCCATCTCCCCACACTCATTTAGCTCAGCCATCTGCCGCACAACTGAAGGGCAAGCTTGGCAGCCGCTGCTTCTCCAGCAAAAACCCAACCTGACCAGCCTGCCTGCAGCTGTGTGCACACACAGACACGTGGCCTGCCCACCTTCCAGGCGTCCCCAGCCCCCGATCCTCACCTCCCTGGCCTCCCCCCAGCCCCCGATCCTCACCCCCCTGACCTCCCCCCAGCCCCCGATCCTCACCCCCCTGGCCTCCCCCCAGCCCCCGATCCTCACCCCCCTGGGCTCCCCCCAGCCCCCCCACACTTTGTACCTTTTACTCAAGGAACAAGAATCACATCACCATTCCCTTCTCCCCTGTCACTGCCTGCTCCAAAACTCCTTTCCCTGGCCACCCCCTGGGGAAATACCTGTCAGCTTGTTGAGGGCAGGGGCTGTCTCACTTTTCTATTTCCATCTGCAGCACTAAGACTTTGCATGGCATAGATAGAGAACTGGCCTTAGTTTGGAAGATTTAGGTTCACATTCCACTGAGAGAGGCAGAGACAGAGAGAGGCAGGAAGAGAGAGACTCATTTGACTCTGTGACCCTGGGCAAGTCACCTCACTCGTTAGAGACCCGTGTGATACTCTAAGTCTATAGACTGGAGGAGAAACGGTAGGCCTGTGTCTGTGGGCAGGTGGAGCCCCGCTGTGGGGCTCCAGTAATCTGGCCTCTGCCCCCCATCTCCAGCAAAGTGCCTGGCATGTAGTGAGTGCTTAATTAATGCTTATTTATCTCTAAAACAAGATGAGAATATGGGCACCAGCAGCCCCAGGTTAAGGCCGGTATTTCTCCATAGAAACCTTTCTGTTTGTAGAAGGGATCATTTCGTTCTTAGCGTCTATATCCCCAGCTCCTACCACAGGCTTGGCACACAGTAGGTGTTTCATGGACGCTTGTTGATTGATACCACAGCTGTTGTTACTTCCTCTGGAGGGCAGCCCCACAGCTGTGGCTACAAGCTCCTCATCCTCTCTGCTCCAGACCATGAAGTGGAAAAGCCTTTGAGGACAGCCCCTCATCGGCTGTCCCCAGTCCCTTTACTTTCCACCAGCTCATTGCTCTCTTAGAGTTAACAGATTGGCTGGGACCTGTGATTTCACAGGCCTAGAGAAGTGCTGGGAAAGGAGCTCCCTCCACCTATGATAGAGGTCAGCTGGCTCTAGAGCTGGCCAGAGCCTTGAGAGGGTCTGGCGGTCACACAGCCAGGAGGTTTCAGAGACTGAATGGGATTAGGCTAGAGACCGGCTGTCCCCATCCACAGCAAGCTGCCTCTCACAGAAGAGAGATACGGAAAGACAAGGGAAGGGTCCAAGGAGCTCCCCCCTCCCCTGGGGATGCAGGAATATCAGGGAAGTGTCTGAGGAGCTCCCCCTTCCTCCTCCCCCGGGGATGCAGGACCAAAGCATTTTACAAAGAAGCAGCCTGACAATGCTTAGTGATGTCACAAGCAGGGCTCTTGTAGCCCAAGAGCATCAGTCCTTGAGAGAAACAGGATCCGGAGGAATGAGGGGCCAGCTGGGAGAGCGTGGCATGCACACCGTGCACTCTGGAGGGCCCAGAGGTGCGCCAAAGACTGTCGGGCGTCCTGGTGAGCCTCCCACAAGCTTAAAGGGATTGCAGTAGTGAATGTGCCATGAGATCATAGCATGCTGAGTAATTGGAAACCCGAGATGGCAGGGGCATTGCCTAATTAGGAGCGGCCCCTGGTTTGTTTTCTTTGTTTAAAGGGAGATCAACTCAGAAACCTTAGCCAGGACATTCCTCCCCCACCCCGAGTCATAGCTGTGCGATAAACGCCCTGGAGAACGGACCCCGGATCCGGGAGTGCCCAGAGACGGCTCTGTTTTCCTGGAACTTTGTGCCATGATCCGGGTCACCTAGGCACCAGACCTGGGCTCATGCAGGGGTCTCTGCCCAGGGCCAGACCCACTTACTGTGTCCCTGTTAACTTGGCACTGAATTCTGCTAGCAAAGACGAGTGTGTATGGAGCAGGCTCTCAGTGATGGGGAGTGTGGACGAGACCTCAGCCCTCCCATCATGGAGCTCACCATCCACAAGGGAGATAAGATTTATGCCCAGATCCCAGGAAGACAAAAACAATGCATAAGCTCATTAGAGACAGGCCAGACCCAACGTCTGGGCGCCCAGGTCAGAAGCGATGGCTGTGGTGAGGAAAGGCCTGGTGCCGAGTCCTGACTCAGTGACCTTGGACCAGTAACCTGACATCCTCAGGTGCTTCATCAGGCACTGTGCTAAGGAAGAGCTTAAAAGCTCCTTAAAAGCTAACCCCCCCCCCATCATCATCATCCATCAGAGATGGAGTGAGCTCATGTTTGCCCAGTGCTCAGAAAGTTCCTGGTGCCCCATGTGTTATGGGGAGCATGGACTGCTACCTGGGGTGGGGGGAGAAGGGACATCTTTAAGGCTCTGACTATGTGCGTGTCTGTCATTAAGGCCTATGGTTTCACCATCATAATGTCTCTGGGTACTCTTTCCAGCCTCTGACCCTGCCCCTCCATGAGGCAGGCCCTCATCACCTCCCACCTGGACCATTTCCATAGCTGCTGGGGGGGGGGGGGGCAAGGGGGTGGGGAGTCCTTCCTGCCTCAGTCTCTCCACCCTCCTTTGGGTGTCACCCCCACCCCTCCCCCATTGAGTCAGCCAGTGGCTTCCTCTTGCCTCTGGGACCAAATATAAACTACTGTTTGGCTTAGAAAGCCTTCCCTAACCTGGCCTCTTCCTACCTTGACTTCTTTACACACCTCCTTCTTCCTCCCACCCCAACCATGAACACTGTGAGCCAAAGAAAAAACCAGAGATCCATCTGCCTCCTGGGCATTGTCCCCACAGCGAGGTCCTGGTCCTCTCCTGGCTACCCCAAAGTCCTCCCTTCTGCAGGAAGCTTTGTCCAGGCCTCCTCAGTGCCGACACCTGCCCTCTAAAGCTGCCTCCAAATTATCTTGTTTGTCCCTGGTTGGGTGGTGTCACCAGCCTCCTTAAGTGGGAGCTCTGGGAAGGCAGGGACTCTTTGTGCCTTCCTTTGTACCCCCAGCCCTTGAGAATTCTCCAAACATCACAGGGGCTTCATAAATGCTTGTTGCCCAGCTTACACCCTACATTGGTTGTTCTAGCATTCTGTGTTCTGTGCCCCCTCTAGCATTAACATCTGCCTTCTTTGTTCTAACGCTCCACAGCCTCAGGTCCCCTCCTGTCCTGAGTTTCTCTGACCCACACTTGGAAGAGGATAGCAGCTGCCCTCAGGGAGGGTGAGCTCAGTGACTCCCTCGAGTGGAATCCCCCCACGGAGCCAGTCCCCACTCACCACATGGGCCAAGGCCCTCTCCTTCCTCCTGTTGTCACCCCCCGCCTCCAGCCGGCATTGTTTGCATAGTGTACATTCCTGGACAGCTCAAACACCACACTAAATATTCTTAGCTTCAAGAAGCTTGCTGAGTTTGTGGGTGTTTGTTCCGGTAGAGGAAAGAGAGGAGAACGTCCGTGGCATGTGCGTCCTGAGACCACTCCCCAGAAGCCAGATCTCCTTCCTCTTGGGGTTTAGGTAAATGTTTGGACCCCAGATTCCGGGCAGGGCTTGGAGCAAGCTTTATGTGCTGACCAGCGGCTCAGATTTAATGGGAATTTGTTAGCTCTCTGGCCACTGTCCCATGGAGTGGCCCCGTGTGAGTAAACAATCCTTCAAATAAGATAAAACAAGCCCCTGTAAAACCTTGGTGCATTCCTTAAAGTGCTGGGAGCGGGGGCTAAGAGCTGGAGCTCAATTCAACAAATACTAAGTGACTTGGGGAAGAGGGGCAGTGCCAGGCACTGGGGGGGGGGGGCAAGTCAAAAAGCCATGCAGCCCCTGCCTTCGAGGTTCTTATATTTTGTTAGGAGTAACCAAAATATAAAAATATTAATAGCAGCTAACATTTAACAGACCTACTATATGCCAAGGCATACTACTAAACCCTTTTAAAAAAAAAACAAATATCTCACTGGATCTACACAACAACCTTTGTGAGATAAATGCTATAATTTTCCCTATTTTACAGCTGAGGAAACTGAGGCAGAAAGGTTAAGTGACTTGTCCAAGGTCACACAACCAGTAGGTGTCTGAGGTTGGATTTGAACTCAGGACTTCCTGGTCTCAGACCCAGTTCTCTGTCCACTGGTGGGGGTGGGGGTGTCAAGAAAGGCCCCTTGTAGGGGGTGGCCTGAGGGTTCCGAGAGGCAGAAGTGAGAAGGGTTCTGGTAGTCATGGACCGTAAAGTTAGAAGTCTAAGGGGCCTCACGGCCATCTAGGGCAGCCCCAAAGAAGCCTGAAGCAGCTGTGCCAGGAACTTTACAATTATTTCATTTAGTCCTCACTGCGGAGGGGGGTGCTATGATTATCCCCATTTCACAGATGCAGCAGTTAAGCGGCTTGACCAGGGTCAGCCAGCTCACAAGCATCTTCAGACCCAAGTCCCTTTGCCCAGGGCCGGGGCTCTTCCTCCATCTCCCAGGCCCCTCATTTTGTGGAGGTGAAAACTGAGCTGCAGAAGGTCAGTCACACAGTAGTATAAGCACTTGCCCATAGTAGGTGTTTAATGAGCACTCATTACCTGCTTACAGGCAGTGCCAAGATTCAAACCCAGCTCCCCCAACTTCCAGTCTAGCACCATTTCCCCATCCCAGGGCACCAGGGCGCCGTGTTCTCATAATGTTTCCCTGGTAATATAGGAGGTGGCTTAGCATCCTTACAGCTCAGGCCCCACTATGACCAGTGGAGTAAATTCAAAATTCTATTTTTTCCTAAAAAGCAAATTTGTCAATAATAGGCATCTGGCCCCTTCCTCTTGGGTGCACAGACATCTCAATGGGGCACACTTGGCAGTTGTGTACTTAAAAAGACTGTGGCCTTGGGGCAGGCCTTGGCCTCAGAATTCGGAAGACCTGGGTTCAGATCCCTCCCCTGAGGGATTTACCCAGGGGAACCTGGATCACCAATGAACGAACTCAAGCCCTCAGGAAGCTCTCCAAAGTCTGATTTGTAGAGTAGATGCTGGCCTAGGTTAGGGGAGGGGGTTCTCATTAAGAGCACCATATGATAGCAAAATCCTAATTCTTAAGGAGAGACAGAGACAGAGAAAAGAAAGGGAGGGGGAGAGAGAGAGAGAGAGATGGAGAAGAGAGGAAGGGAGGGGGAGGGAGGAGAGAAAGTGGGGAGAGAGGGAGAGAGAGGGGGAGAGAGAGAGAGAGAGAGAGAGAGATGGAGAAGAGAGGAAGGGAGGGGGAGGGAGGAGAGAAAGTGGGGAGAGAGGGAGAGAGAGAGAGAGAGGGAGGATGAGAAACAGAAAGAGAGTGAGAAGGGAGGGGGATTGGTTCCCAGCTGGCTTCTATAAAGGCACAGCCACCATAGCCAGCACTTACATCGTGTTGTAAGCACTTTGGCTCAGTTTCTCCCCACAGCCTCCCTGGGAGGTGGGTGCTGGAAGGGGCCAGATGAGGAAACTGAGACTGAGCTCAGGGATGCGAAGCTAGGCAGTGGCTGCTGCTTGTCTTTTGCTCTCCAAGAGGAAGTGCCTGACCCGGGGCCCCCATGTCTCCCACACTGAGACCAGCCCTCTGTCCACGATGCTTCCTGGCTGCCTCTGTGTCAGTTCTCAAAGCTTCAGAATGGGGTTCAGGGTCCTCTCTTTGGCACTAGGAGAGGCCTCTCCTTTTGGCCCACAGAGACACAAGGACCTTAGGATAAGTGACTTCTCCAAGGTCACCCAGAGCCAGTGCTTGAACCCAGGACCCCTGACTCCAAACCTAGGACTTCCCCTTCTCTGTGGGCTTCATCTCTTCTTCCTATAAAGTTGGGCTCTGAATGCTGAGTATTAAGGATGGCGGGGTGACTTTGGGGTTAGCTGGGCCCTTATTTCTCTCTCAGTTGCCTTCTGTCTCTTTCTGTTCTTCCCCAGATGGACAGGGAACGTTTTAATCCAAAGGAACCTGAATGGGCAGTGTGCGGAGGGGCTTCCGAAGGCCCTTTTTCACACGAGGTCGGGAGGGAGGGAGGCAAGCACCGAACGGTGATATGCTGCCAGCCTCTATTTTTAGACGACTCCTCATTTCCCAGTCACCTCCTTTTTCACCCTCCTCGAAGCCACGCTGAGATAGGATGCTGCAGGTTGGCCAGGGGCCCCATCAGGAGGCCTGGGCTCCAGCAGCGCCCTTCCCCAGTGCCTGGCTGCTTTGGGAGGACTTCAGAGCTGGGGGAAGGGATGTGACAGACAAGCTTATTAAGGGTGAGTTGTCCAGTAATGCTCCCTTTAGTTCTGGTGGATTTGAGAAGCTCTGGGAGCTTGGGGGCTGGGGGCAGGAGAGGGGATGACAACAGGGGTGGGGGATTTTTTTTAATTAACAGGAAAGTCAATTCTGCCTTTGTCAGCAAGTCATTTATAGAGGAGTCGATTGAAAACGAGAGAGATTGGCCTTTACTTTTGGCCTTTAATTATCTCAGCTGGCGCTCAGTTGCAGAATGAACGTCTGCCTGCTGAGCACGAGAATTCCTCGCTTAGGGTAAGAATCTTAATTCTCTGGGCCTGTCCTTCCCAGCCTGTGAGGAGCCCGCCCTTCATCCCTGGTCACTTTCTCCCCCTTCCATCCTCCGCCGGGGACCTCGTGATTTAGGACAGTTGTAGGGCCCACTGTGGTCACCCCCTCGCCACCCACAGGGAGCTCCAGGGACCCCAGGATCCAATAGAAAATTTGCCTTTTAAAGCATTTCCTGACTCCCTTAGATTCCAGCCCCTGGTCTAGCCACACTGGCCTTCCTGCAGTTATCTCCAACACCTAGCAGGGTCCTTGGCTCAGAGGATGTGCTAAGTGAATGCTTGCTGATTGACTGATTATATGATTGATCATTCTTCAAGCATGTAGGGCATCTGGAGGAAAGCTAGAATAAAAAGAGCTTGGTTCTCTGGCTTGGACACAGTGGGTGTCCTGAACCATGGCCAGAAGTAGCTCAGGGTCAGGGAAGCAGCCCTGGCTTGGAGGGGGGCAGGGGACAGGGTGATGTGTTAGGGAAAGTGATGGCACTGAATTCACAGGGCATGAGTTCAAGTCCCAGCTCTGACACTTTTCATATCCCTCTAGACTCAGGAGGTATTTCTTCCCTCTGACCTTGTTTCCCTACCTGTAAAACGGAGAGGTTGGACTGCATTAGGGGTTTTTAGCCTTTCTTTTTATATGATGCTCCTCTTGGCCACCAGTGGAGAAGCCTAGGACTACTTCTCAGAACAGTGTTTTTAAATGTGTGAAATAAATTACCTAGGATGACAAAGTCAGCCAGATCTACTGAAAATAAGTTCTCAGAGCCCCCGAGCTAACTGATCAATCTCTCAGGTCCCTTCCTGGTCCACGCCTAAGGATGCCCTCTACCTTCCCCCTCTAGATCACACAACTTAACGAAGAGCAGGGGGTCGGGAAGCTCTATTTCCCCCACAAAGGATAAAATGAAGGCAGTGACTTCTTTGAGAAACAACCCCCACTAAATGGGAATGAGAATAATGGCCCCCATTCTTCAGCAACCTTGTTTGACAAGATTCTATCCCAGGCCCGTTTGAGCCCATTAGCTCAGCCCCAACACTCAGGACTCAGAAGTAACCAGGTAGCAAGCACAGAAGCCTTTTAATTATATACCAAAAGTGTGTCTCTTCTGGCCTTTGATTTGACGACAATTAATGGGTTTGTTTTTAGAAGCTACCTAGAAAATAGCAATGGGCATTTATTAAGTGCCTACTGTTTGCCACATACTGTGCTGGGTTCTGGAGAGAAAAAGATAATCATGAAACATTTCCTGCTTTCAAGGAGTTTACATTATTTAGGGAGAAACAAAAATAATTACTCTGTGGGCTAAGTTAATTTTAATAATAAATTTAATAGGACGTTCATAAAGTGATTTAAAGTTGATCATCACAACAATGCTGAATTAGGTACTATTATTATCACATTCTGCAGATGAGAAAACTGAGACAAACAGGTTAAGTAACTTGTCCAGGGTCATAGTCTATAAACATTTATTAAGTGCCTACTGTGTGCTAAGCACTGATGATACAAACAAAAGCAAAAGATCGTCTTTGCCCCCAAGGAGTTCGCTTTCAAGATAATAGCTGTAAAAGGTGCTTGGCACCGAGCCTGACGCATAGTAGGTATTCCTAAATGCTTATTCCTTTCCCCTAGCAAGTGTCTGGTGAAGGATTCAAACTCGGGTCTTCCTGATTCCAAGTTCAAGCACCATATGCACAGAAAATTAAATATAAGATGTATACAGTAGAGATGCAAAATAGTTTATGGTGGGAGGGTATCAGATAAATCCTTATTTATTGTCATTATTGTAGGGATGCCCATATAGATCTGCATAGTAATGATAGTTGAACCTATCAGAGCTAAAGAGATTAGAATAAAGAAAGAAAAGAGAAAGGGCCCTAGATAGAGACCTGGGAGAGCTGGAGGAGGATTCAGTCCAGGAGAGTGTGGTCATGCAGGTACCAGAGAAAGCAGGGCTGGGAAAGCACAGAGTGGGGAGAGTGTCCAGGAGGAAGAGATGGTCAGCAGGGTCAGAGGAGTCGCACGGACTTAGAAAAGACCATCGGATTTGACAGTTAAGTCATGGCTAATCTTGGAGAGAGCAGTGTCACTTGGGTGATAGTGTGATAAGCTGTTAGAGTGAGCAAAGATACAACCTGACCATTTCCTGAGGACATTTCAGTAATAATTTGAATTTCCCTACCTATTTATTTATTGATGGGTGCAGTAGAAATCCTTAGCCTTGCATAAATGAACCAGAAAAAAAGATGTTGTTTTTTTTTAAATAAACATATACCCTTTTAATTAAAATAGCAGTATAAACCTGTAATGGATTTCCCACTGCATTTTGGAAGTCTCACTATTAATTTTGTGTCCCAGGTAGGGAATGCTTTACCAGCAGGCCAAGCAGAAACCATAAATCTAGTAGCAATGTATTTAATTAGGACAGAATAGTAGAGTAAAGCTATAGCCACCTACAGTCTTTGGCTAGGATAAACCCTTACTCCTTGCTTGGTGTCGAAAGCCCTTTACAATCTGCCTCCTGCCTCCTGTTCCAAGCTTATTTGCCTTCCTCCCCTCTTGCCCTCTTCATACTGGTGGGACTTGCTGTTGCCTGTACCTGCCTCCAGGCCTTTTCCCTACTGAGGAATTCACCTATCTACCTACGAGGTTCTCCCTCTTCACCTTTAGAATCTTTACTTTCTATTTTCAGCCCCTGGGGTCAGGGTCAGTTTTGCATTTGTGACTTATGTCTGGCACACAATAGGCACTTAATAAATGCTTGTTAAATGAATGAAGGAATTCACCCATAGTAAATCATGGAAATTCAAGAGATGAAATCATTCTCATCTCTTCCTCTCCCGTAGGCATATGTGGCAATATCCTCTTGACTCACACTTTAGTGGAGAAAGCAAACAAATCCTTGGAAGATTCAGGCTCCAAGAGGAGGAGGCCACCTGCTTTGTGGTTGGTTCTTGGGCAAGGCTCAGGGCCTCTGTTGCCCTTCAGTCCTCTTCTCATCCATGGGAGGCTGGGCAGCTCACTACTCTGCTGGCCTCTGCTAAAGGCCTGCCTTGTGCCACTGCCCTGCCCTTTGTTGGCCTCCTGACTCAGACAAGTCTGCACATCTTCAGCTGTTTTGTTAGTCAGGTCTTTAACCCTCTCCGAGACACAGAACTGGGGAGCTTCAGCAGCTGTAAAGACCTTGTTGACTCATTCTTCTTCCCTCCCAAAAGAAAGTTCCCCAGCCTCACTCTTAGCAAAGTCAGAGGGAGTGAATTCTATTCCCTGCCCTCACCTCTTGTGGAGTCTTTTGGATGGAGGAGGTAAACACACACTCACATTTGCTCTTTTAACTCCCACCATTCCCCCAGCAGCTGGTACCCAAGCCCTGCCAATCGCCAGGAACTTTGATAAATCTTAAGAAACTCTTGCCAATAGCACGGCAGCAAAGCTTCTTCTTTCCCCCTCCCAATCCCTTAATTTCACTACTTGGTTTTGTGAATTTGTGGAAACAAGATTGTTGAAACACAACAATGTGCACAACACAAAACCCTAAGTACAAGTTAAACACTCTTCTTACTAAGCTTAAACAGTCCACAGCTGTTGCTTAGCTCTGGTTCCCCTTTTGGCTGACTCCCTAGGTTTCACTTGCCCACAACTTCTGGGTGTTCTATCCAAGGAGGGAGAGCCCTTCACTCTCTGTGTTTTCAGAAAGAAAGATATTCATCTAAATCTTCCATTTTTCTTCCATCTTCTCGTCTTTCTTTCCAACAAAATTAATTTCTCAAATTTCTTCTGTATGACTAGATGACATCAGAATTGCTCTTGTGTTCTGTCTCACAACTGAACAGAAATACACACGTGGCAGGATTCTCCATCTCCTGCTTACTCGTTAATAATAACTTGACCAGCACCTTATCCCTAACAGGAAAAGATCATTCTGTGTATAGTCAGGCTTTTGGCCACTCACCCCAAACTTTCCTTCCTTATCAACACTCACTTAACGTGAAGTGTTTCTTGGCTAAAGCTCTTACTTTGTGGGATTGCTTCTAACCTGACTTTTCACAGATACAACCTGTTTCTTATCTTTACCCATCAGTATCGAGGGCCTGTGAAGTTGTAAAAACGCCATTTGAGCCTAACAGAAAAATTTAAAAGCGCATTTACACAGTGGTTTCTTCCATTATTGCCACCTACAACTGAAAGTCCCCAGCAGACAACTTGGGCCAGGTGGTGCAGTGAATAGAGCCAAGACCAGAGACAGGAAGACCTGTGTTCAAATTCAGCCTCAGACGGACTCTATGGCAATAGTCAAGTTATCTGACCTCTCAGCCTTGGTTTCCTCAGCTGTAAAATGGGATAATATGCTTATGCCTTGTTGTTATAATTATTAAGGTGGCCATCTTTAGACTCTGATCTTTGTCGTTTTCTACCTTCTTTTGACAGCTTTTTAAATGTGTCCTACAATTGCCAAGAAGGACCCTTTTAAAGTCTATGGGAGGGCCCACTGGTATTTCTCCAAAATGTGGAAGGTCTGGGATTTTGTTGGTGTGGGCAATCCCCACACACACCTCTCTGGACTTGGGGAAGCCATCTTTGAAAGTTGCTGTGGCCAAGCTGATGATGAGATTCTCTGAATGTAGCCTGATTGATCCTTAAGCAACAGAGACATGGGTCAGTCCTTCTGTAGGCTTGATGCTTTTGGCTGAGTGGAACAGAACATCCACTAGTAGATAGCCCAGGTTGTCCATTACTACATTGAGCCATTTCATTGAATGTTACAATGGAATGAGCCCTGGGTTTGTAGTCTGTTAGTCAACAAGCATTTATTAAACATCTACTGTATGCCAGGCACTGAAGACTTCATTATCTTTCCCCTCTGGACATTTGAGGCTTTGACTCCTTCAAAATTCATGACCTCAAGAAGGGAGGCATGAACAAAGGCTTGGCAGCCAGGGATGTACACCTGGCTTGCCTTGACCTCTAGGAAGAGTCCAGTCTGGTGCTAGCTGATTGCCGAGTTTTCAGTCCCTGTTGTCCTTGTGCACCAACCACCAGTGTGGCTTGTTTGGGGCACTCCTCATCACTCATTTTTCTCCAGATTTCCCATGCTATGGTGCCTCATCTCTTAGAGCTGCTCGGTGTAGAGCAGCCCAGCTGCAAGCTCTGTCCCTCCTCCGTCTTTCATCCATCTCTAGCTGTATCCTGGGCACTTAGGATCATGGGAAATGGAGTATATGTTTCCCAGCAAATATTTGCACTCTGGGTCCAAATATCCTTAGACATGTAGCCCTTTCCCACCTCTTCCATTTCAGTACAAAAAGAATTGTTTTTTTTTTTTTTTAAGGGAGCTATGTCTTGGAATTAGAAGGTTGATCATTGTCCTGGAATCTGAAGCTGATTAACTGGGACCAGTGGAAAGCATACTGACTCTAGAACTCAGGTTCTTAACCATTTTCATGCTGTGGACCTTGTCATCGGTCTAGTAAAGCCAAGGAAATGCCTTCTGGGAATAAAGTTTTTAAATGCATAAAGTAACAGGCATGGTGACACACAAAGGAAACCAATTATATTGAAATCAAAATATTTTTAAGATAGGTTCAGAGCCCCCAGGTTAAGAGCCAAACCTTCTCTGCAGTTAGAGGACCAGGGTTCCAATTCTGCCTTTGACACTTACTATACATGTGACCTTAGGCACATCCCTGACTCTCCCTGGACCTCAGTTTCCTTCTCTGTAAAATGAAGGGTTAAGTTGGTCACTGAACTCTTTCCAACTCTAGATTTAAAACCTACATACATGTAGAGGTTGAGTTACTGAACAATTTATAGTGTTTATCTCTTTTAGCCACAAACATATAAACCAATGATCACATTTGTATTATTGCCAGTCTACAGAGAAGCTCACCATCTGAAGTTTTGTGGATTTGTTTAATACTTATATCTTGAGTTAGAATATAAACATTAATCATAATGTAGTTATTATTAGTTGTAATACAATGATAATTAATAACAATACTAATAATATGAACACACTTTCATATAGTGCTTTAAGGTTGACAAGGTACCTTCCTCCAAACAGCCCAACAGTTGGGTATGTGGCCGCCATGTTTTCATTTTGGCCAGTTCCGTTTTCATGGAGTGTGGTGGTTATCCTTGTTCCATGAAAAAGGAAACTGAGGCTCTGAGCATTCAGCCCCACAAAAATCCTTAGCACCTTTCTCCTGAGGCTGCTCAGTTCTCCGCTCAGTGGTGGAGAGTTTCTCCCCAGGTGCCAGTGCCAACTTTGCGGCCATCTGTCCCACCTCCCTAGACCAGAGTCCTGGTGACTTCGGGCAAGCCTCACTTCTCCCTAGTTTTTCACCTGTAAGGTGGGGATGACCCATCGCCAGTGACATAAGTCTCAGGGTGGTTGTGGTGTTGCCATTGTTCGAGGGGTCCTCCAAGTATCAAGCACCATCTACATATCAGCTTTAAAAAGACAGCATATACAAAAGTTAGAATCACAGGAAACAAGTACAAAGGAACTCACTGAAGGTTGGGGAGGTGGTAGGGGTGGAAAGAAAATTCGAACCCAGGTCACAGGGTCAGAGCATCACTGAGAAATAGGAAAGGCTGGAAACTGAGGCCCGGGGAGGTGCGAGGGTCATAGCTCAAGAGCTAATCTTCTTACTCCAAAGCCAGTACTTTTCATATCCTACCAAGAAGAAGGCTCACATGTTTAGGCTCATAGGGTTAGTGCTGGAAGGGCCCTGAGAGGCTCCATAGTCCAGCCCCTCATTTGACAAGCAAAGAAGCTGCCTGAGTTCCGACAGCCATTAAGGGTCAGAGGAGACCTTGGATCCAAATCTCCCATTGGAAACCCAGATTTCCCTACTCTAAAACAATGCAATTTGGGGAAAATAATTCCTCCATTTACAGGTGGGAAGTAAACCAAATTTTCTTACTGCTCTCCTTCCTCCCCACCCCAAGGGTACAGAGGCCCCATCCACCTCCTGATGGGCTCAGCCTTTCCAAGCCCATTGGGATAAGTGATACATCTCCACATTCCACTATTTGGGTGTGAGAGACCTTTGTCCCATGGCCTGGCATCAGGTGCTTGGGTCTCTTGTCATGTTTTGTTTTCATGGCCTCTGCCCGGCTCTGCTTACACTGGCAATGAACCCGGCCCTGGCCATCAGGTGCCAGCTGTACACTCTGTGTACAGACTGGGAGAAGCCCAGAGGCACATTCCCATACCAGGCTGGAGGGGACATTTATCCCCAGTCTCTAAATCCACTGAGGCCCAAGCCCTGGGAAAGTGACATGAAAGGAGAGAGGCTTCTCCCCTTGTCACTGCTGCCAGAGGGGCCCTCAGCTCATACCAGCCCCTCAGGAGGATGAAGCTGCCAGGGGCTTTGGTCCACAGAGGGGGCAAGAAAGGGGGAGTCGCATTTAGAGTCAAGGCATCTGGATTCAGCCTTCTCTCTCCGGGCCTCACCTGTAAAATGACCGTTTGAACTGTGCCACCACACCAGGCCTGCCTCTGGTGTTTGATAGAGCTGTGACGAAGTCAAGTCATGAAGCATTTCTTAAGTACCTACTGTATATGAGGCACTAGTCTAAGAGCTGGGGAGACAAAGAAAGAAAGGAAAAAATAGCAGTCTGTTCCCTCGAGAAGCCTATGAGATCTATTCCCCCTCCATCGAGCTGGAAGGGACCTTAGATATTATCTAATCCAGCCCCTCATTTTCTTTAGAAATGAAGAAATTGAGTCACAGAGCGGTTAAACTGATGACTTTCCCAGGGTCTCACAGCCAGTGAGTAGCCAAGCCTAGATGTGAATCCGGGCTCTCTGGTTCCAGATTCAGTCCTTATCTGCAACGTGGCAGATGCCTCTTAATTGATGCAAGAGGTCATTTGTAGTGGAATAACTGCTGGGTTCACCTCGTTCCTCTAGCATACACTGGCTAGGTGTCTTGTGGGGGAGGCAGGGTCCTTAGCCACTCAGTTCCCTAGGCAGCTCTCTAAAACTAAGTCACAAATGGGTTCCTGCCTGCATCAGTAGAGAGGATTTCTACACTGGAAGTTCTCTGATGTAATTACCAGATGCTTGGAGGTTCAGAGATTGAGAAGTGGGGATCCTAACAGAAATTTGGAGAGAAAGGCGTGACATGGCACTTTGTACTCTAGACATGGGATTAGAAGAGACCAGGGCTGGAATCCTGCTGTGGACAATGAAGGGAGTCAGTGGAGGAAATGAGCCATTGGAAAAGTTCACATGGAACATTGCAGGCTCTTAGTAGGAGGTCAGGAGCTGGGGAGGGGGAGACAGATGATGAGCAGGAAGGAAGGGGAGTGTCCTGGAGGTCCACAGACAACAGCTCCCGATGTGATAGAGATGAATGGCACACTGCTGAGTGGTGGAGGCCGAGGAAGGGTCAGTAGGGAGCAGGGAGGACCAGGGAGCCCAGGAGAGTGAGTAGAGGAGGGATCCAGATGGAAGGAGTAGGAAAGGAAAAGACTGACGGTGAAGGCACGTTTATTGCCTATGGAACAAGCCTTCCAGAGGGCACAGTAGATGTGTGGGTGCCGTTTGGTTGGGACTTTGGGAGTGGGAGGGTTGCAGGGGATGGGAAGTACTGTAATACTAGTACAAGTATGACATGGTACAAGTTCTATAGGTTTGATTAGCCCCATTCTACAGATGAGGAAACTGAGCCTTAGAAAAACCTAAGTTTAAAAAAAACTTAAAATGCAATATCAATGTCAGTTATTGTTACTAATTGTTATTTGACCATACTTGTGATTTCAGTGGTATGGGAAGTACCTCTCCAGATCCACCCCCACACCCAGTGTGTGTCAAAGGCAAGATTTGAAAGCAAGTCTTCCTAAGTCTGAGCCTGACTGTCTATTCACGTTATTGTTATAAAATTCAGGAAGGACCTAAGCCTTCAGCTCTCCCCTCATTGGCATCTCCCATGGATAGTAGACAGACAAGCAAAGGGAGTGGAGCTCAGCCTCAGTTTCCACACCTGGCTTTTCATTTTGGACGTTTTCCGCCCATCACTTCACATCCCCAGTTGCCGGGAGTTTTCAGGTGACCTGGAACATAAAAGGAGCCCATTTGCTCCTTGGGCTAATTTGGGCACATTCTGTGGGTGGTTCAGGCCTTTCTTTGACTTAGGGAATGCTTTGGAGTCTTGCATTCCACAGGGACTGGAAGGAGGCTCATAACAGATGTTGCATTTCAGAGCCCCATTTGTACTTGTGGGCCCTTTCTGGTTAGAGAATCCGCTGCCCCCTGCCCAAGCCAAGACCCCACCCATCAGAATTGAAAGGTGCTCAGAGGAGTTCTAAACTCACTAAGAAATTATTGTAGTCCAAAGACACTGAGTTGTTGAAAGATCACTGAACTCGGAGTCCAAAGCTCCGGGGTCTGGTCACTCAGCGACCCTCCTTTGGGACTCGGTTTACAGATCCATCAGGGTTTGGAGTGCCCGGTGCCTTCCAGCTCAAAATCTTTGGCCCTCTGAAGTCTTTTAGTTATTGGTGAGGGTTCCACTGAATGATCTAGCCCTTCCAGGCAAATGGAGAAGCCCTTCCACCTTTTTCCTTGGCTGTCCCTTGCCTGAAATGCCCTCCTTCCTCACATCTACCTCCTGGTTTCTTTTAGCTAAAACCCTGCCTTCTAGAGGAAGCTTCCCCTGATCCCTTTCCCTTCTGGCCTCTTTCCTCTGGTTTTCTCCCGTTCCTCCTGCACCTCACTTGTTTGTATGATAGCTGGCATGTTGTCTCCCAATGACTTTGGGAGGGTCTTGGGCAGGTGGGATTGTCTTTTGCCTTACTTTGTAGCATCAGGGGTTAGCATGTAGTCAGCACTTAATAAATGTTTATTGGTTAGTTTCTCAGGATAACATTTGTAAATGCACAAAATAAAATACTGTTATAAAGAAAACCAGTTATGTTGAAATAGTTATGAAAATATTTAATTTAATGGATATCACTAGAAGGCCCTTTCAGCCCCAGATCTTTGGCTCTGTGGCCCTGTGGTTGAGGTCAGGCCTCCCTCCCTTGTGGAACCATGGGTTCCATTTGTGGGCACCTCCAAATTAATAGGAAGCTGGGGTTTTGTACGTTAGTCTATGTTGAACTGAAGTCTCCCTGCAGCCCCCCACCTTCACTCCTAGTTCAGACCTCATTTTTTTCAGGCTTCCTCACCATTTTCTTCTGTTCTTTCTCCTCCTCTTCCTCATGTCTGTGGCTAAAGATTTTTTCCCCTTTCAGGCATACTGATCCCACTGGATCCTACTTTCTGCTCCCCCCCATCCATGGGAAGGCTGCTCTCAGGTGCTTTGGGATGACTGGATGCCCTTAAATTCCCAAGGCCTTTTTATATCATCTGAATCTTTAAAGAATTATGTTTTTACACCAGTAAGTGTACAAAGCACAATCATTCAAGGAACTGGACTGGGGACAGGGGGAAACAAGGTTGTCCTTTGCTTAAGTAAATGGGAAAAACTGGGATGACAGCTTTCTTTGAAACAAATGGCAGGAGATTTCATAGATCAACTTGAACAGGCCTTAGCGGTTGTCCCATCCCACCTCCCTCCTTTTACAGAAATAAAGGGACTTGCCCAGTGTCCCAGAGCTACTGAGTATCTGAGGCAGGCATCCTATCCACATCTCCAAGTTCTGTGCTTAGCCCACTGCACCATGGGAAAAGCAAAGGTGTTGGAATAGGAAATACTCAGTGATGTGTGTGTGTGTGTGTGTGTGTGTGTGTGTGTGTGTGTGTGTGTGTGTGTATACAGAGATAACTGCACATACTTTAGAAATGCTAGCTCTCAGGGCCAGTAACTGCAGGTGATCGCTCAGATAATACCCAGGCCATTTCCACTTGACTGTGAAGTTGTGTAAATTGTTTATTTTGTAGCAGGGTTATTTGCAGCATTCAGTTTTACAAGTAATTCAGCTCAGATTATAGTGAGTTTGTAATCCCTGGAGCAAGCACCAATTGGTATCAGGAAGAAGTGACCCATTAACAGCAGATGACAGGGCAATGTTTTATCTGCTGTTCCCCCATCAGAGGTCAAGTCCTGGCCAGTCTGAGCTGGGGGAGAAGCTTCGAGCATCACTCTAGATCATAGGGGCATTGATTGAGACCTTCAGGGTCCTCCATTCCCAGCTGCCTTTACATATGGAGAAACTGAGACACAGAAAAGATTCAGTCCAAGGCATCTACAGAGCAGACTCAGGATTTGAACTCAGGTTTTCTATTCTAACTCAGGTCAGCTGCTGACCTAGGACCGGCTCCACCAGCTCCTGGGATGCCCTCCCCAGATTGCGGGGCCTCTAGGTCATGTATCTTTTGGCCACAACAGTCAGTGGAGTCGTACTCCAAAGCCCTGTTATCTTGGAGCCACTGAGTCATCTGTGAGGGGGGCTCCTTCCACTTTTGTGGTTTGATGATTCCAAGGAACAGGATATTTGTGGGGGGGGGGGCATGTTTAGCCTGCAAAAGAGGAGGCTTAGGAGCGTGTGATCAGGGTCTTTGACTTCACGGGAAGGCCGGGCAAGACTTGTTCTTACTAGGAGACTGGGGTGACATTACCAGAGGGTAGAATCAGCCTGAAAGGAGAGCTTTCCCCGTGACTGGTGGTGTCCAGAAGCGACAGGGCTTTCTCCAGGTTAGCGAGGTCTTGGAGGAGAGAAGGGACCACACTTGTTGGCCATTGGTGGAGGGCGGATGCCTTTTCAGCCGACGGGCTTGCTCTTCATGGAGGATCAGTGGGTGCAAGTCACCAGGGCTGGGATTTGAATTCAAAGAAGCACAACACCTTTTCTAAGACCGGAGCCATCCTCAGGTGTACGTCAGCTGTCTGGGGAGGGGGGAGCCCCTGGCCAGTGGCAGTATTGAGGCCTCATCACCCGCTGGCTCCTTCCAGGCACTCGGCTACACTATAAACACTCAGCAGGCCTTCATTCAGTACCCGATGCGGTCTGGGCCCCATTCTTGGCACCAGCATCGGAGTCACAGTAGTGAAACAGGTCCTGCCTTCCAAGAACTTACATTTTGTCAGAAGAAATGTGCACACATCTAAACCAATACAGAGTAAATAGAAGAGGCAGCACTATGTTGTGTGTAGAGAGCCAGCCTGGAGTCAGGAGGGCCTGAGTTCAAGTGCCACCTCAGCTGTGTGACCCTGGGCAAGTCAGCTTCCTCATCTGTTCATAGCACCTTCCTCCAAGGGCTGTCGTGAGGATCAGGTAATGTCTGGAACAGGCTCCTCAGACTTTACAGTGCTTGCTGAATGTTAGCTGTTGCCATTGTTACACTGATGATGGGACTCAGACTTGCAATTTCCCAGGTGTCGGGGACTCCCGTGGAAGGAAACTTCCTCCTCATTCACCCCATCAGCATCTCCTTACGATGCATGTTCTTGGAGAGCTGCCTAGAGCACTGAGAGCTTGTCCCGTGCTGGTCAGTCTCAGGCAGGACTGGCACGCAGAGCCTCCAAGTCAGAGGCTGTTTCTCTGTCCGTTGTAGTTTGCCTCTCTGCCTCAAGAATCATAACCGCAATGACTGCCCATGTTACAGAATGGCAGAGTGGAGCCAGATCCTGCCTCCGATTCTCCCCAGCAGTGCCCGTGGATGTTTCTCTTAACCTTCCTTGCCTCACTTTCCTTATCCATCATGATCACTGCAGTGGGTCCCAGACAGGCTGGCTGGGACATGGATGAGGTCCTATATGTAAGCGTGTGTGCATGTGCTGGGACATGCTAGGACGGTGATCACTAATGATTATTGCTGTCACTGTGGCATTTTGCACATGGTGCTTCCCTCCAGCCCTCCTTGTACAGAGGAGGAGGCCAAGCCCAGTGACTTACCCATGATCTCAGAGCTAGTGAGTAAAGCAGAATTTGAACCTGGAGCTTCCAGCCTCAGCCATCGCCTCCTATAGAGAGGCTTGCCAGAGGAGCCCTGAGCTGACAGTACCTGTTGCGTGGCCCAGACTCCCTTGTGTTAATTTTGTGTGGCTGCCGTTAAGTACACACGTTTATTTGTGGGTGTGTAGAGAAGTGTGTATGTGCGCCTGTGTCGTCTCTATATACACACATCCATTGTCCTCTCTGCTGGAATGGAAGCTTCAGGAGGACAGGCACTGTTGTGCTTTCCGTCTTTGCATGCCCAGGGCCTAGCACAGCTCCTGGCATGCTCTGTTGACAGGCTGATTGTAAGGCTGGAGCCACAAGAGATAGTTCTGGCCTCGGTCCAGAATTGTTCGCCCGATTGCCCTCCTGGATTTTCTGGGCTGTAACACCAAGTCCCTCACTATTTCTGAACGTTCCCATCTCCTAACTGGCTGGCTCCCCGGGCCATTTTACTGGCAGACCTAATGTCCTGAGTGCCATTGTGCCCTTGGGCTGGGCGGCTGGGAGGGTCACGTAGGGATGTGCAGACGGCTCCAGGTTCTGGGAAGCAGCCTTGCCCCCTGGCTCCTCCCCTTCATCTCAGCCCAGGATACAGAGCTGTTGGCCAGGGCCCAGGGCCCAAGGTTCATTTACCCAGTTACCCAGCAGGAAATATAGGGACCATTTATTGGCTTTTTGGGCCATTGAGAGCACATTACTCTTGAGTCCTGGAGTAACTGTGCTCGGCTTGACATCACACACCAGATGCTGAATTTAACCTCTCCCTTCTCCGTCCGGGTTTTAGTCTTGTCTTGCTGGAACCCATTTGGAAAGCAAACAAGAGTCCAAAGGAGGAAAAAATGGGGGGGGTGGGGAGTGGAATGGGTTTGTGTTTGCTTTATAAAAGTCCAAGATGAAAACAGTTCCTGGCTGGGCTGGGTCGTAGCGTCTCAAGCCTAAATGACAGATAAGTGACTCATTGTATGAGCCCAGAACAGAAGAGAAACAGGAAGAAGCCTTCTCAGATGCCAAGCTCTGTTCAGTCCAGTGATGAGAATCCCCTCCCCCTCCAAGAAAAGAACGAAGGCAGCCCTTCTCCCCCGTCCTTGGGTGACAAGGAGCCCCCGTAGGAGGAAGGTTGGCTTGGTCCAGTGCAGACAGCCCTGGCCTGGGAAGGAGGAGGACGCTCAGGGGCTGGGTCTCGTCTCCTCTCTCTCAGACAAATGGGCTGAGGGCTTGGCAACTGCTCTCAAGGTCAGTTCTATCTGCAAATATTAACTGATCCTGTGCACTGACCCCTTCTGCTCAGGGTCCCTTTTAATCACCCTTCTCCAGCCTTAGGAAGGCATCACATCATTGGTACTCTGGGATGGCCACTGCCATCTTTCTGACTAGGGATTGTCAAGGCCTTTTTCCTGATGGACACAATGGCTGTTCAGGGGTGATGCTGTGTCCAGAAAGAGGTTCTTGGGGCTCCTTGCTGCCAGTGTGACCCTTGACCTTTCTAAGCCTCAGGTGCTTCCCCTGTAAGTCAGGGGGTGGCTCGACTGGCCTGGGAGGCTGCTTCCAGCGCTGACAATGGCAGCCAGCCTCTCTAGAGTACTTTCAGGTTTCCAAGGGATGTATGGTAACCTCCTGGGAGAGGGGGTGCTGTCATTATCCCCATTTCATAGGTAAGGAAACTAATTTCCAGAGAAGTTCCCTCCCTGACTTGCCTGGGACCACATAGCTACTGAATGTCCGAGAGGATTCCAGCTCAGGTCTTGCGTGCTCCCATAAGGCCTAATGCTGCCCCTCATTACCAAGTTTTAGGGTGAGTCCTGTAAGCCTCATGGGGTATGAAATAACTGAGATGAAAATGTCACAGACTGTCAGGGGCCACCACAAGTGCCCTCGGAACCTGCCCACTTCATTTTCATAATCCATCACCTGTATCTTGGTTCAGTGGAGAGAGCAGCCATCAGCTCCAAGTTCACCCCTGACCCTTGGGACAAGCCATCACCTCCTTGACCATCAGTTTCCTCATCTGTAAAATGGGTGGATTGTCCTAGAGCGGGGCTCTCTGAAGCAGGAGCCCTGTGTGCCCCCGTAGGCTGTCTGTGACTCAGAAGAGGGCTGTAGGGTGACCCAGAGGGCTCAGATGGCTGAGACATGCAAAGACACATCACAAGATGCTGCTCAGGCCTGTTCATTCCCCAATACCTCCCTATTGACTAGAAAAAAATACTAATCTGTCTTTACCTTATCCTCTTTCAATTTATGTGCGCAATTATTAACACCCTTATACTTGTATAAAATGTAGGCATGGGGGAGAGCGATCAAGAATCGTCACTGATGGGTTGTACGATGGAAGAGTTTTGAGATCCTTGGCCCACATGGCCTTGAAGGCCTCTTCCCTCTCCAGGTGTCTGCTTTTATAATCTTAGGCGGTTTAGCATTCTCTAATCTTTTCCATTTAGGCTCAGGACAGAAGTGGGGAACCTGCAGCCTCGAGGCCACATGTGGCCCCCAGTGTGGCCTCGAGGCCACATGTGGCCCTCGAGTGTGCCCTCAAGGCCGCAGGTTCCCCGGGCTCAGCAGCTTTCTCTTCAGTGTTTTCCTCACCCTGGCTCACATTTGTGGACCCTCAGAGATGGGGTGAGTATCAGTGGCCACCCAGTCCAGCCCAAACGTAGCTGAAGAAAGTACCCCCTAGATTTCGGGTGCTTTGGGCCTCATGTCCCCTGTTGGCGGCCTGGTGAAGCCACAGACCTCTTCTCAGAATAGTAGTTCAAAATGTATGAAATACATAGGGTTACAGATTAAGTCAGTTATGTTGAAATAAAATCCAAGTTCACAGACTTTGCCATCTAAGCACAGACCCCAGCCGAATCCCTGTTCCAGGGCAGCGTCCCTCACAAATGGTGCCAAGGCCGCCCCTCCCACCTTAGGTCATCCTGGCATGTTCCTCCCAGGCAGACCTCAGGCTGAAGTCTTCTCTTTGCCCTCCGGGGCCAAGTTCAGGCCCGCTGCCTATGACCCCCTGCAGTGGGGGTGCATCCCTCTTCTCCCTCAGGCCTGTGTGGGGTCTGCACAGTTCTGATGTGCCCCCAGGCAGCCCCTGCCCTTCCTAGGGGTCCATAGTGCTTCTCTTCATCGACAAGATCTGTCACAACTGGTTGAGAATCCCACGGGCTGTGTGGGGCATGAGACTACCCCACCCCCTGGACCATGCCCCCACAGCCAGAGTGCAGTTTCTTGATGCCTCCCCCACCCTGTGAGGTGCTCCTGTCCTGGTCCCCTGCCTCTCCCAACATGGCACACTCTTATGCCCCACCACCATCTGGCCGGCTCTGATAGCAGCCCAGAACATGGCTTCTTCACGTGGAAGGCATAAGGTGACCTCCGTGCCTGGCAACTATCAGGGCAAGCCACCTGCTGGGCGGGTGCCGTGGGAAAGAAGGGGGTCCGTGGAGTGGCACAGGGTGCGCCGCAGAGCCTCGGCCTCCAGTCAGCAGGCCTGCCTGACTCCGTGCCCTTCTCCTTCCTCTCCAGGCTGTCTGCCCACTGATTCTCTCTCCTGTGTGCTCCCACCTCTGTCCACTGGGGCCAGCAGAGTGAGCCTCCCCCACCCAAGACAGATTTTTGGTCCCTGTTCTTCTAGGCAGTACAGAGAGACTTGAGTTCAAGGTCGGTGCTCCTACCCACAGGACACATTAGTGCTTTAGTTTGTGAAGGTGGGCAGAGCTCCGTGTACCAGTCCTGGTCCACAGGAGACACATAAAGAAGGGGCATAAACCTCGGTCTTTGTTTCTCCTCTTCCAGCCTAGGAGGCCTTGGCTCATTAATTATCTGTAAATCTGATATGTGGCCAAAACAACCTAGTCACGGTGCTGGGTCAGTAATTGGAAAGAGGCTGGGAGCGTCTTTGTCTTCAGAATGAAGACAGGTTGGGGCATTTTTTTTTTCACACAGGAGGTGACGGACAGAAAAGGCACATGGACACAACTACATCATGTAGTGCCTATGTGACCTGGGGCAAGTCTCTTCTCTCTCTTTGGCCTCAGTCCCCTCATCTGTTAAATGGGGTGTTGGACCAGAGGCCTCCGAAGGCCCTTCCAGGGCCTGTGGGTCCTGTGTTCCTTCCACTTCCCATAAGGAGAGCTCATCTTGACTCCATCCCAGGAGCATCAGAGGTGCCCACCCAGAGGAGAGGAGGCCACGGCAGCCCACTGACCCCTTCATGCCTTTGTGTTTCTAAGAACAGGAGAACCTTACCATTGGGCAAGAAAGAGCCTTAAAGAGCTCTCCTCCTTGAGTTAGGAGAGAGCTGGCTTAGCCTCCTATTTCTGACTTCACCTCTGTGAGCCTTGGCTTGCAGATATCTAAAATGGAGATAATAATGCCTGGGGTACCTTACATCCTGGAGTTGCTCCAAGGCCCAGCTGAGGTCATGCAGGGCATAGAAGGCCAGGGTGGGAGTCAGCCCTGCCTCTGACCAGTCTGCCTCCCTATTACCCTGGACAGGCCATTGAATTTCTCAGTGCCTAGGAAAGTCTCCAAGAGGGTGACTTCTAGATAAACTGCCTCAGCGATGAAATCACAAGATTCTGGAGGTGAGCAAGGCCAAGAACCAGAACCCTGTCATTTTACAGACAGGGAAACTGAGGCTCAGGAGAGATAAATGACTGACCCAAGGCAGTAAGTCTGAGGCAGGATTCACATCAAGCCATCCAGCTATATCACACTCTGGGTCTGGAAGAGAGACAGACAGACAGGGAGGGAGGGAGGGAGGGAAGGAAGGGAAGGGAAGGGGAGGGGAGGGGAAAGGAAGCATCAGGGAGAGGAGCGCGGCGAGGAGAGTGGAGCGGATGGATGGCTGGAAACTATTCTTCAGCCCTTGGTTCTCTCTGTCAGTGTCAAGTCTCATGACCGTCCCTGCTGCGGTTGGCATCATCCCCACCAGAACAGTCCATGCTTGGCCAATGACCAGCAGTGCACAAGTGACACAGTGACCTCAGGAGGCCCTGGTTCCTGTGTCTTCCCTCCAGAGCTTCAGAAGGGCCCGGCCCCCACCATCCCCTGCTGCTCTGCTGGGCTCCCACCACCCATACCATCTGTTGATCTGTCGTCTCAGGGAGTTCCTGTGTTGGGCAGAGCTTTTTTTATTGTTTGTTTTCGCTTCTTACCCGGAATCATGATTTCCCAGACTGTTGGAACTGGAAAGGGGCTCAGAGGTCTTTGAAGAGACAGATGGGACGTAGTACACATCACTGACACGATTTCATTCCACCCTCTTGTGCCTCCCCCCATTTTACAGATGAATTAGCTGAGGCTTAGCAAGGTAAAGTGATCTGACCAAGGTAACAGTCAGAGGCAGGGTTCATATCCATTGTGAGAGAGTGAAGAGTTCTCATTTCCAAGTCTAGGGCCTGAGTTCAAATTCTCATTCTGACAGCACTTGTGTGGCCTTCAGCCAGGCACCCCCAGGCCCCAGTTTCCTCCTGCCGGGGCAGACTGCTTTGCTTGCTTTGAGACTCAGAGCACGCTGCCACACTCCAGGGAGGGCCTGTGAGCTTCTGGGGCATCGGTGGGCCACGCATTTCTTCCCTTATTGGCCTGAGCTTTCCCAGGTCATCTTGGCTCCTGCCCCCATTCTTCGTCCACTCCTCAGCTCCAGCCCTGGTCCCTACCGGCTTCGCTTCTCTAACCTGCTCATCCACTGGATCATCCTGGTTTGTGTAGTAGGTATCTAGGGTAGAATTTTCTTCCTTAGCATTTGCTCCACCAAAGTCTTTGTGCGTTTATCCGTCCCAAGCTCCCCCGACAAAGGGGGTCCTTTCAAGATTCATGAAACTCCAGAGATCTCAGCTACTAGGTTGTAGAAGGGAAGTGAGCTTCATGGAGGAGGGGATGCCTAGGATGGGAGCTCCCCATGGGTGGGGAAATTCAAAGAGGCTTCCTTTGCTGCCCACCTAGAGCTGTCAGGGACCTTACCGGCCATTAGTCCAGGTGAGGAAACTGAGGCCCAGAGAGGGTATGGGCCCACAGATCTACAGCTGGGAGGAATATTAGGCACCATGTGGCCTAAGCCCCCCTGAGGCCTTGGGGGAGGAGGTGTGGCAGGAAGCTCACTACCTGTGTGACCTTTTGGCCAGTCCCTTGAGCCTCAGTTTCTCTGTCTCTAAGGCCCCTCCCAGCCCCGAAGCTAAGATCCAGGCATTTCTCTCAGGTCCACTTTCTTCATCTGTGAAATGGGCCTGATGTCACCACACTTCTGCCCTCATCCATAAGAGACCAGAGCCGGGGCATCTTTGTGCCTGGGCTCCCTCCCTGGAGCCGGAGCCAATGAGGGGCTGTGCTGAGCCCTGCGGCCTCTGCTGCTGCAGGCCTTCTGTGCTGGTCAGCTGGTTCCTCTCACCTCCAGGCTTCAGCTTCACTCTTCAGTTCAGCGGGGGGCATCTGACTCACACCTGGGGGCTGGCCGGACTGGCTCAGAGCGGAGTAGACATTGGAGGTCAGCTAGGCCTCCCTCCCTGCTTTCTTTTTTACAGATGGGTAAACTGAGGCCCAGAGCACTCATGGCATCCTAGATCTGAAGCTAGAAGCTACCCTGCTTCTTGGGTGCAGAGCTGAAGCCAGCTGAGGATGTGTGTTCTTCGTCCTTGTTCTCCAGGAGGACCAGTGACTTGGGAGGGTGACGTCCTGACCTGCAGGGGGATTGGGTTTGAGGGAGCCCCAAGGGGACATGACTCACCTAGGGTCATACAGGCCCTTCTTTGTGATCTCCAGAGTTTAGCTTAGTGCCTGTCACATAATGGGCATAATTCAGTGTTTGTGGACTGACTGACTGACCCAAACTTGGGGCCCCTTGCCCCCACAGCTGCTGCTCGATTGCTGGGGAGGGAACGAGACCCGACGATGGGGAGCTTTTGCCTGCTCTTCCTTAGGAGCACCAGCCTGCAGGAAGCTGGCCAGAGTACCCAGCAGCCTCCTGCTCCCCTCTCTATGCTGGAGCAGCCCAGCCTAGTGGAGAAGGGGGGACCTAGGTTGGTGCCCTGCCTCGGACACCGAGGAGGCCGGCTGTGGACACGCCTGGCCTCTCTGAGACTCGGAGATGGCTGTTTTGTAGTGGTGCTGGGGTCCTAGGCCCCATTCACACTGGCTTCTGCTCCTGGGCAGTGTGCACCCTGACACAGCAGCTGTGGTCTCTATAGCTTCAGAACCAGATAAAATTACCAAGAGGGAAAAAAGGGGAAAGCACAGGGGGCCAAGGGCAATCCAAGCCCCCGCCTGAGCTGTGCGGGGCACCGTGTATAACTGGGTATTGACTGGCAGACTGAGCAAGTCACAGACCCTTGGATTCAGTGTCCTCATCTCTAAAATGGGATCCCAGTCCCAGAGCCCAAAGACCCAGACTACGAAAAATGTGTATAACAGCAGGTTTTATTATGGCAGAGCACTGGAAACAAAGTGAAGGGTCTGCAGGTGGGAAGGCCCAGCAGGTGAGGGATTCAGAGGAACCAGGAAAGGCTCCTACAACCTGATGCCCAGGACCCCAGGGAGGCCGGTTTATTACCCGAGTTCAAGTCTAGCCTCCGACACTTACTGGCTTGTGACCCTAGGCAAGTTACTTAAGCCCTGCCTGCCTCGGTTTCCTCAACTGTAAAGTGGGCATAAGGCGCCCCCTCACAGGGCTGTTGTTAGGGCACGTAGTAGGTGATGCCAGCATTATTGAAGGCATTCCTGCTGGGCCGGAGAACTCTGATGATTGAGCAGGCATGGGTCAGGCACTGTGCTGGGCAGTCAGGCACAGGACAGTGAGGAGGACCCCTGGGCAGAGGAGATTGGGCCTGTCTTTGGGCTGTGGGAGGTAAGACTGGCGACCAAGAGAGATCAGAGATGGGTGGAGCTGGGACCAAAGCTCCCAAGAGGTCCTTAATTAATGCTTGTTGGCTTGACTTTGTAGGTAAAGGGGTTGGCCTCAGCAAAGAGAAGAGCCCCTTCAGATTCTGTGGTAGAGGCAGAATAATGGACAGTTACTTCAGAGGGTTCTGGGCCAAGGATAGAGGAAGGGGTCCCCTCCCTGAACGTCCACATTTGTGGACAATCGGCCCAGTATGAGACAAGCCCTTCATCTGAGAGGGAGGGACTCGGGGTGGAAGGGAGGCCTGAAGGGAGAAGGGAAGGTTCAGAACAGGCCCAGTAGGGAGTGCAATGGGAGGTCAGCTGGGAAGAAGTGAGTGCCCAGCTGAAGTGGCCTAACACAGCATGTGGTGCCCCCAGCCGGGGGTCTCTGCTGTCACATTCTGAACTTTCACCACGACATTGGAGCCAGACAAGGTGCAGGCTCCTGGAGGTGTCGACAGCCCCTCCTGTCATGCCTCGCACTCAGGAGCTAGTCCTCTACCCCATGTGCTCTGGCTGAAGCAAAGGTGTTTCCCCCTTTGTCCTGTGGGAGCTTCATTAAAAGGTTCTGTGGGCACCGAATTTTTAAGTCTAATCTTCCTTCCCTGTTGATCTCTATTATTCGTTCTGAAAGTGTTTTATCTTCACTTCTGCTTGATTTTCTTTCTTGGGGAGGGGGTGAAAGTGGGTGTGAACACATTTATTTTCATTTCTCCATAGCTTGGGCTCTTGGTCTGTTCCAAGGAGCCATCGATGTTTATTCAGCCCTCATTTGTTTTGTAGGCTATGCTAGATGCTGCAGACACAAAGATAAGTGGAAGGAGACATCTCAGACAAAAGAAAGAAAGAAGGAGAGAGGAAGGAAGGATTTATTAAACCCATAGATTAAAATATAATACAAAGGGGGCAACTAGGTGGCACAGTGAATAGAGCACAGTCCTGGAGGAGGACCTGAGTTCAAATACGGCCTCCGACATTTGACACACTTACTAGCTGTGTGACCTTGGACAAGTCATTTAATGGTTCCCTCCCTCAGAACAATAACAGGTAGCTAGGTGGCACAGTGGACAGTGTGCTGGGCTTGAATCGGGAAGAGCAGAGTTCAAATCCAGGCTCAGAAATTTCCTGGGCAAATCACTTAACCTGTTGGCCACTGTAGAAGAAAATGGCAAACTTGCCAGGAGCTCAGCCAAGAGAACCCCAAGGACAGAGGCCCAGGGGTCAGACACAAGTGACCCAATGGAACCACAGCAGGTGTCCCCAGGCAGTGAGGGGGAGATAGCAAACTCTGCCCTGCACGCTACTGTTATCATGTCAGCAGTCACGCCACCTGGCATGGACACAGCACTTAACTCTGCAGGCGATTGTTTGGTGCTCACCAGAAACCCGAAGAGCGGAGGGGGGAAACCGAGGCTGAGGGAGGGGAGGGGGCTTGCCCCGGGTTACAGGTGGTGACTGGCTCTGATGTGTCTGTGCATAGCACAGCTGCCAGGACCTGTGCAGCTTCAGCCAGTCACCCCCTGGCGACCCGAGCAGCCCAGCCAGTCCAGTAGAGCGGCCCGAGGCACTAGGGGACTGGGAAGCCAAGGGTTAAGTGTCAGCAGTGCCCCTTGGTCCCTAGCTGCCCCTCGCACCTGGGACCCTCTCCTTCCTCATTTTCCCTCCTGACTTCCTTCAGACCCAGCTAATATCCCACCTTCCTGGTGCCCTTTAGGGAGAGTGCCTTCCCTCTGGTGACTGTCTCCAGTTCATTCTGAACATATCCTGCTTGTACACAACTGCTCGAATGTGCTGCCCCATCAGACTCCATGATCCTTGAGAACAAGGAGGGTCTTTCTTGCCTTTCTTTGTATTCAGTGCAAGCTTGGCACATAGTAGGTGCTTGCTGACTTCCAGGGCCTCAGTTTCTTCTCTTGTGAAATGAGGGGATTGACCCAGATAAAATGTCAGTCTCTAGCAGCTATAAATCCCGTGACTGCAAAAGAAAAGATGGGGATGGACACAGGGAAAAGCATTCCACGTAGAGTGCAGCGTGGCTAAGGTGCAGAGCGGGGGAAATAGGAGTCATTTCCACATAACCACACAAGGTAGGAGCTGGCAGAGACTCCAGAGGTGAATAAATGGCCCTCCAGCCTCTGCTGGAAGAATCCCAGCCAGGGCAGCCCATTCCACATGGAGATATCGACAACTCTGGGGAGAATTTCCCTGACATTAAGCCTACCTCTGTGACTTTGGCACTCCTAATTCCTGCTGCTGACCAGCCTTCTGGTCCCCAAGAGAGCTGGGCCGGTCCCTCTTCCAGGAGATGGCTCTTTAAATACTTGGAGAAATGATCTAAGCTGACCACTCCCACCCCCTTCACCTTCTTGTAGCCTGGCCCTGGTTGGCCACCTCAGGACATTCTGGAAACAATGACCAGTGTCTTTTGGACTGGACCAGGGAAGCAGAAGGGGAGGGGAAAGTGGGGAACATTTGGTGACATTTTCCAACAAGTTGAATTAATTTCCATTTGTTTTAATTTTTAAAATATGGCCCAGGAAACTTTGAAGAAGGAGGGTGTATCTAAGAAAAAGAAATGGACCAAGATAAGAGTATTCCTTTAAAAAGGCTGGAGAGGATTGTGCCAGGGGCCAGCCTTGGAGCACATTCTGGAGAGACCCGGCTTCACTTAGACAAACAAACATCCAGCCCTGGTCTGCTCCTTAGCTGCACCTCAGGTACTATATAGAGCCAGATAAAAGATGCTGTCTCCAGCCTCAGCTCCCACCTCACTGTTTTCTCAGGGTTCTTCTCTTTCTGAGGGATCACTACAGTCCCACTGCCCTCCAACACTGTGGGTGTGTTCCCCACAACTGACTCTTCCTGAGACTTTCCTCCATACCCAGCACCTCCTCACCTTGGAACAATCTACCACCCCTAACTAGCTCCCTCAGTCTACAAGCTCTTGCTGTGTACCAGGTGCTGTGCTGAGCACCAGGGATATGAATAAAAGCAAAAGCAGGCATTCTGTTGGGGGAGACCGCATGAAAACAGCTGCATACAAACCAGATCAGTGTCGTGTGAATGGAAGGGAAGTGGAGGCACAGCTCAGCCTGTAAGGAAACCAAGGGAACGGACATTCCAATGGAGAGACAGTCTGTAAAGAGCTGAGTCTGTCTCAGCTAGCTCCCCCCGAGGTGGAAGGCAGTTTCCAAGGGTGGAGCAATTTCTCCATGGCTGGAGATCCCCAGGCAAATATGATCCCTGTTTTGATTGTATGTTGTTGAGGTGATTCATGCCCTCGGCAGGTTGTTGGACCGGTGAGCCCATCTGGTGCACTTGGATCTCATCCCAGACCCAAAACTGGATGACCCTGGGCGAGTCACAGCTTCTTGGCGATGCCTGGTCATCTTTTAGCAACCATAGCCACCTCCTCCCTGAGGGATCAGGGGAGGGCCTTAGCCCATGCTTAGAGCTAAGCGTGGCAAACTAGAAAGCCTCAGGGACTGGCCCAGCGGGTTGGGTTTTTGTGCCTAGTTGTTCATTGGTTGGCTGGTTTTGAGTGGGTTGGGATGTTTTTGTTTATTGTTTTGGGTCAGGACCTGGGATTTCAATGATACTGGGAACTCCCAGGGAGAAAGCTCCCTCTACCAATGCTGGTGATGACCCGATTGGCAAGTTAAGGTCTTGAATGGTGGGTTAGACTAAGGAAAGGCAATAACTGCTAATAATAATAACATTAACCTGTGTTAATGCAGTGTGAGGTGCAACCAGGCCCTTCCCATCCAGCATGTGTCAGGTAAAGCATGCACCCCTCCTTCCTGGCTCCTGGCGCTTTCTCCACTTCATATGTTACGTGGCCTTTCATCAAAGGCGAGGGTGCCATCTTCCTCCCACCCCCACCCTCTCCAGTCCTTTCAGTGAATTCTGAGATTCACTGGCCAGGAGAAGATGCCCAGAGCTTTTCTGTTTCCCTTCTATATTGTGAGGCCCCAGGCCAGCACCCAGACACCCTGTGCCTCACTTTCCACTAACCTTGTCAGGCAGTTGGGAGATGGTTAGCACAGGGGCTGGCACATAGTAGGTGCTCTTAAGTGTTTCTTCCTTTTCCTCCCCTACACTGAACAGTTTTGGCACTTCCAGCCACGCATCCTCTGATGATGAAGGTTGGGCCCTTGAAACCGGGTGAGTCTGGGTCATCACCTGTCCAAGCCAGCCTTCTGCTTCTCCACATGGGGAAGCTGCATCTCACCAAAGATAAGGGAGCTGCCCAAGCCCACAGAGTCAGGCCATCTTGTCTACCACCACCCCCACTTGTGGATGAGGAGACTGAGGCCTTGGGAAAGTAAGGTGGGACTTGGACCCAGAACCCTGCTCTCGGTGGGGCCTCAGTAGTGTGGATGGGGTGGAATGCCCAGGGAGCGGAGCAGAAGACAGCACAGGTCACATGGAGAGAAGGTGAGGAATGTCTCCCTGTTTCTTCTACAGCAGCCTCAGCCCCTGGAGCATTGCAGCCCATGCTGTTGTGGGTAGAGAGAGCTCCTACTTTCCTCTTGGGCTGGGCTAGATCAGACAGCCCCGGTGCCCCTTCAGGCACAAAAGGATGATCCCTTATAAGTAATAGCTGAGCCCCTACTTAGAGACAGGCAGTGACGGGGAGCTCATTACTTCCAAAAGTAAACCATGCTCCATCTAAGTAGCTGGAATTATGTGGAAGGGGTTTTCTAATTGGGTTTTTTTATTTTTTGTTCTCTTGATTCACCTCTTTGCCCACAGGGCTTCTGGTGCCATCGCGCAGAGATGTTGTCGAAGACCCCTCCCCAGCCCCTCACTGTCCCCTGAGTTAGCCAGACCACCCTGCAGGCCACATCTGGTGCTCTCGGGCCTTTCCTTCCCGAACCTGCATTTGGAAGCAGAGCCTGGAAGATCCCGGGCCAGGAGACACTGGGCAGCTGTGCCTGCAGAGCAGGGCAGTCCTGGTGAGTGGGGGCTGCCTCAGAGGCCAGCCCACACCAAAGGTGGAAGGTCCAGGCCAATAAAACAGGCCCCAGCCGCCAAGACTCCAGCCAGCCAGACTTTAAATAGAGGCACCAAAGTGAGTGGATGAGTAACCTTTGGGAAACATTCAGTGCTTTGGGGGATCCCTGGAGGATGGGGAGGAGGAACCTGCTTCTGAGTAAACAGGCCACATTCAGGTGTGTGAGCTTGTATGAATGTTGGATTCCAGTCAGAACCCTGGAGAGTTGGGTTCAGATCCCGCCTGTAACCCTCAGAAGCTGAGGGGTGACCCCCAGGGTCCTCAGCCTTCTCTGTACCATGGGAGTGAGCGTTGGTCATACGTGCTTGTGATAACCTTCCAAGGCTTTGCAGACTTCAGATTGTAAGTGAGCTCCCAGCCTGTGAGCAGCAAACGTCCAGGAACTAGGACTAGAGAGAGAAAAGCAGGACTTTGCGTTCGGTCCTTCTGGCCATGTCCGGCTACACGACCCTGCTTGGGATGGTTCGCCACTTCCTTCTGCTCATGTTGCAGATGAGGAAACTGAGGCAGACAGGGTCAGGTGACTTGCCCAGGGTCCCAGCACTGCACACAGTAATGCAGAACCATAATGATAGTATTTATGAAGGACTTGAAATTTAACCTTGTGTGCTTCTCCCCCAGGGGACATGGCTCACTAGGTAATTACATAGGTAATGGAGGTGTCACTGCCTTCATTGTAGAGATGAGGATACTGAGTCCTAGAAAGTTCTGGGACTGGCCTGGTTCTGGACTCGGAGAAGCTGGGTACGCACCTGCCAGTTTCCTCCTCTGGGCTGGATGGGCTCTGATGTCCCAGCTGGGGGCCCCCATTGAGCCAAGCTGGGGTAGAATGACCTCTAAGGCCATCCAGTTCAACCCCTCCTCGTTTTACAGATGAGGAAATGAGGGAGAGAAAGTATCAGTGAACCAGCCCCTCCTAAGAGCCTGGGAAACAAGAAAGGCCAGAGCCAGCTCCTGCTCTCACCATCTGGGAGGGGACACGGAAGCCCCATGAAGGATGGAGTGAGGCTAGTGTCCTGGGGAGGCTGGGGAGGCTGCCTGTAGAAGAGGGCACTTGAGCCAGGAATTGAGTAGGCCAGGAGGAGATGAGAGGGGAGAGCATGCTGGGCATGGGGGATAGCCAGGGAAGGGGCCAGAGTCAGGCCAAGGAGTGTCTTGTGTGCCAAGCAGTAAGGAGGCCATGGGTGTGCCCTGGAGCACAGAGGGGCTGCCAGGTGTCTCCAGTGGGATATGAAGCCCCGTCCCCAAGTCTGCGTTCCTGTGACCCAGCTCCCAAAGTGCCAGAGACTGCTGAGACCAGAGCTCCCTCTTCACAGAATGATCCCAGGAGTTCAAAGGAGGGAGAGATCAAAGCAGTTGTGAAAGAGGTGGTTCCTGAGGGGCCCCTTCCACATTGGGATAAGGCAGGAGGAGGAGGGAGGCCTTGCAGGTGGAGAGAATGGCCCTGAGCAGTCTGGAGAGGGGCCTCCTTGGGTTCAGGGGCACTGAGAAAACCAGGCTTCCCAGACCAGCAGCGCCACCTTGGACGGTAGCCAGATAGAGATTGGGCGGTTTGGGTGAGAGCCCCTCAGGTGCCGGACGGCTGTGAGGAGTCCTTGAGCCAGAGAGCTCCCTGAGAATACGTCCTAGGAAAGACCAATGTGGTGGCCGAGCACAGGCCAGGCTCTATGGGGAAGACGCATAGGAGGCCCAGCAGGGAATCTCCACATTGGCCCGATGGGTCAGCCACGCTGGCATCAGGATTCCTTTGGGACGGGGATGGCAGCTGGGCTCTCCTCCGGCTCCCTAATTCTGCCTCCAGACCACTAAACAAGCACACTGCCTCAAGGGAATCTGCTCCTCCTTCCACCAAGCCAAGAGGGCCATGGCAAGGAGACCAGAGGCTTCTAGAGGGAGGGAGCCCCACAGCTCAGAGCAGAACCAGGTGTAGAGAATGAGGAAGGGACTGAACTGGGGGCCCCAAGAGGCGGGCAGCCCTCGATCACAAAGTTGGCACTACTGGCAGCAATAAGGGGCCTTCTTCTCAAAAGGATGGGCCTGTTAACACTAAAAAAAATGACAGGTGGAAGGACTAGGTCTGAGTGATCCCGTGTGGACATCGGCATGGGGCGTTGGTGTCCGAGAAGGGGCCTCGCCAGGCCCCAAGACCCTGTTCGAGGCTTGATTGGCACACAGAATTAGGCCGGTCCCCAAATATCTCAGTGCTTCAGGCAGATCTAAGACCTTTACATGCCAGAGGCTTTGCCAGTCTAGTGAGCACCTGTAGAGGGAGACTCCACAAAGGGAGTTACTTTTTGTGTCTTGGGCCCCTTTGGGTGATGGTTTCATGAAGCCCCTGGGCACCTCCTCAGAATCATGGTTTCTTTGGGTCTGTTCAGTGCATAAAAATGAAATATGTAGGACTACAAAGGAAGCAATTATATGGAAATGTAATTATCAAGTATTTGTAAAAACAAGTTCATAGACCCCAGTCCAAGACCCCTGGCTGCACACCAGCGTAGTCATAGGGTCACACAGTCAGAGCTTTATTAGGGCCCTTAATACCATTTAGTAAGTCGAGTCCTTATTTTACCAGTGAGAAAATTAAGGCTCAGAGACTGAATGTCTTGACTAGGCCAACGGGTCAGTCCCAGAGGTGGGGCCTGGGCCCAAGGGTCTCTCATTCACCATGTGCCTTTCACACTACACTCTCCCTCTGTCTCTCTCTCTCCCCCCCTCTATATCTCTGTCTTTCCCTCTGTCTCTGTCTTTCTCTCCCTGTCTTTGTCTCTGTGTCTCTGTCTCTCTCTCTCCCCCCCTCTATATCTCTGTCTTTCCCTCTATCTTTCTCTCCCTGTCTTTGTCTCTGTGTCTCTGCCTCTCTCTCTTTCTCTAGATGGATAGATGTATAGAGGAGATATGTAGATTTAAAGCTAGCAGAGACCTCTGAGGTAATCTAATCCACTCCCCCCACATCCCCATTTTACCAACAAGGAAACTGAGGCCCCCAAAACCCAGTGGTCACCTAGACAGTGGCAGGGCCAGGACATAGGCTGGCTCCTTTCCAGCCTGCTCCCAAACCATCTGCCCCCAGGGCCTTTCTGCCTATCCTCCCCCACTCTTCCTTCCATGTCCAGAGCCGGGCAGACCTGTGATTCTCCTGTCCTGTGCCAGCCTGTTCAGACCAGCCAGGGGTGGGTTCACTCTATTTCTGTCTCCTTGGATATAGATTTTTAACTTGGATCCCAGGGCAGAAATTGTTCTTTTGAAAGACAACACCTAATTCTCCATAAACAAGGCTGGCTGACAGCCATCCAACTGTGTATTGACAGCCCCGATCCTTGATCGCCACCCCTACTGAGTGTAGCCTTAGGAGAGCAGAGGTTATTAGGAGGCATCTCCCCACTTTCATCACCCCCAGCCCAGCCCCTGACTTGGGATCCTGGGGATAGAGCCACAAGGGGCCAGAGAACTCCCTGGGTTCAGTGCCTTTGTCTGCAGGTTTAGAAGGCCCAGAGAGAGGCTTTGACCAAGGAACTCAAGCTGGGTGCTGTGCCCCTCTATTCTGACTCTGCTGCCAGGGGAGGGAGACCAGAAGATGCACTTCTAAAAATATTGGTGCATTATTCTTCCTGGGGTGGGGCTGGGTGGGGTGGAGGGTGCTGGGTGCTCCACATCCCAGGGTGTTTATAAGTGGGCTTTACTTGTCCCCTTGATGAGAACTCCCCCAGGAAATCTCCCCACAACCCTACCTACCTACCAGGCCTCCTCTCCCTCTCTGGCTTCCAGCTCTCCCAGCTGGCCTCAGTCCTGGGCTGAATGCAGGAGCTCCTCTGAGGCCCCTCTTGGGGCTCTCCTTGGGAATACCCAGGCTGGGCCCCAGTCCTGGACCAGGAGGTGCAGGTGATAACTGCCTTCCTCCCATTCCTACCCATCCCCCCAGGGGGGGGTCCCAGAAAATGTTAGTTTTGCAGCCCCTGGTGGCAAATGAAACCTCATTGGAAAACTCAGATCATAGATTTAGAGCAGGTAGGAACCTGAGAGGTCATCTTTTCCAGCCCTCATTGTTTCAAGATGGGTTTTCATTGTTGCTGGTCAGTGCAATCTGGAGCTTGGCATAGGCTGTTAGGGATTCTCTCCAGTTTTCATTAAAGTTCTTTTGTGTTGCCTTTGATAATCTTATCTTGAAATGTAGCTCTTCTCTAGCTGGCTGAGATGTTTTTTCCCTCCATATGTTGTGGCAGAAAGAAAGATGGATTTGGAGTCCAAAGTCTCGGGTTTGAATCCTGACCAGGCTCTTCTAGTTTACCTTGACTCTGTTGGGCCTCTTCTTCCACATTAGAAAACCAGGGGCTTAGATTTAGATAGTGATTCTGCCCAAGGCTCCTGCTTGGCCACCCAGCACATATGGTGGCTCTTCCAGCCTGGTAACTGGTCTCCACTCAAGCACCCTAGGGCTCTCTGAGTTCTGCGTGGGAGCTGCTGTCCAGTGGCTGCCCTGGCCACCACGAGGCAGGCCTCAGACTTGGAGCAGGCTGTGTTCCAGGAAACGGAGAAGCACCATAAAGCCAATCTAATTTTCCCATCGAAATGATGTTATGAGAAACAATTATGTCCCTAGCTTGGGGCCTGACTTGTTTGTTTTTAAATTATCAAAAACCACCCTATTTAATTAACTCTAATGATAAGATCACAGATTCAGAGTTGGAAGAGACCACTGAGGGAGTCCAACCCCCTCTTTTTACATTTGGGGAAACTGAGGCCTGATCTGTGTAGTTTCACTCCAAATCTAACAAATCTCCGTTTATCAGTGACCCCAATACAATGATCAGAGTAACCGCATGCAGACAGACAGGTTTGTATCTGTATCTGAGTGGGGAGAGAGCGCTTTGACAAGCCCTGAACTCTTACTGTACAGATGGGGAAACCGAGGCAGACACAGGTGAGGTGGCAGGCCTCTGACTTCAGACCTGCAGGGAGCTTGAGCTGGAATCCCAGGTGTCTCAGCCCAAGGCCCCAGCCTGCCAGATGTGTTGTGCCGGCCGGCCTGCCAGTGTGGGGTTGTTTGACCTGGGTATCCCTGGCCATGGAGCTCGAGAGCCAGGACTGCAGAAGGCCCGGGTTAGAGGCAGGGGCCAGTGGCTGGCCCAGGATGCTGCCCAGCAGGGGCTGAGCTAGGCGGGCCCCACCCCAGCCCCAGGCACCTGGGTGGGTGTGAACAAGGTAGGCAGGTGGCTGGGCCTCCTTGTTTACAGCCTGATAAAAGAAGGGCCTATAAATAACTTGGGTGTGCCTAGTAGCCAGAGTGGTAGCTCCCTGAGGGCAGGGGCTGTTTTTGTATGATGGAGTCACAGATTTAGAGCTGGAATCAGGAAGCATTTATTAAGCACCTCCACTGAACCTTAGCTCTAGAGACAGGAGGTGCCTTGTAGGCCCTGGAGTCCAACCACATGTCCCCCCAGGTCAGGAGCTGCCTAGCCCAGATTGAAGCCCAAGCCTCCCAGTCCATACCCCATGATTGCACCAACAAGCATCCTTTGAGTCCCAGCACCTTACACCTAGCAGGTGCTAAGGAAAGCTGGGGATGCCATAGAATTGCCCCCAGGTGAAAGCTGCCCTCCCCAGCTAAGGAATGAAGGGAGCCTTCAACACTGCACGCAAAGGAGGCAGCAGTCATGGAGGCCTGGGGTCAAGGGCTCCCTCTGGCACATGGTACCTAATCACAGCCTCTCGGAGGTCAGGTGCTGGTCTGCACAGGAACAGGCCCTGCTCCATGGGAGCATCCTCCTGACCCAATGAAATAATATCTCCTGTTTGGTTTTAAAAGAGGTTTCTACTTAAGCCTCTTCCAGAAAGAAAAGAAGGGATCTCAGAGTGAGTGCCTGCCTCAAGGGCGGCCAAGGGAGATGGCCAGGCCTGGCTGTGTCTTAGCTCCCCAGAGGTTCAGAAAGGCTGCTGGTGACCACATTGTCAGCTCCCGGACAGGAATGTTCCAGCCTGTTCTCCTGCACAGGGAGCTTTCAGAGAGCTGGGGGGTGCTGAGCCAGCTAGCCATGGCTGGGCAGAAAAGGCATTTCTGTTTGGAGGGGCAACAGGTGGAAGGGTGGGCGGCAGCTGCTGAGAAAAGTGGGCTGACCACCTGCTGCTGCTGCCCCCATTGCCTCTCTGGCCCCTCCTGGAGATGCCCAGGGCCCCCAGTGACCCCTGTTGTGTCAGAGAGTCTTCAGATGCCAATATAGCCAGCTGGCCACTGGGCTACACCAAGAAGCATGCTGGGAGCTGGAAAGCAGTTGTTGTTACCAAGTATTTATTAAGCACCAGCTGTATTCCAGACACTGTGCTAGGCATTAGGAAGGCAAAGGAAATCAGTGAAATAGTCCTTGTCCCTAACTTCAAGAAGCTTACACTTTAGCAACCAGCGGGCATTTATTGAATGCCTACTATGTGTCAGGGAATGGGTATACAAAGACAAAAGGGAGCCCTGGGACCTTAGAGGGTCCAGTCCCTCATTGTGGACTTGGAGTCAGGCAGACTTGGCTTCAAATACTGCTCAGTGGCCCTGGGCAAGTACATTCATTTCAGCTGAGTAGCACTGATTAAGCACCTAGTGTATGCAGCTAGTAGAACCGAAGGGAAGTGTGACCTGATGGTTAGAGAGCCGGCCTCCGAGTCAGGAAAACATGGGCTCAGGTTCCGTGCCGATGCACACGCGCACACACACACAGACACACACACGTGAGCACATGCGAGTGCACACACGCACCCCACACACACACTCTGCCTGGCCCTTCCAGGGTCACTCACTGTCTTGGTGTCCCAGGCACCTCTGAGGTGGCATATTTCAGAACAGCAGCACATCTCTGCCCCATCAGACTCTAAGCTCCTTGAGGGCAGGGACCATTTTGTGTCTCTTTTTGTATCCCGGGGCGTTTGGCCCAGTACTATCACCGCACAGAGATGTCAGAGAGGGAGGGAGAGAGCTGCAGGGACCAGACCAGGCCTGCCCAGAGCCTCCCAAGGCCCCCTTAGACCCTGAGGCCACAAAGGTCAGCCTTGTTCACCAGCCTCCTTCGTTGCCTCCTCTGGGCTGGCACTTCCTCACCCCAGCTGTGACAAGTCACCCCACTGGTACTTGCCCAGGGCCAGTCATCCCGCAGACATGCTTCCTGCAGGTTTATTGTGAAGACACAAAGGAGGTGCCTTAGGAAGATCAAAAGCAGCAGAAATAGAAGGCGTGGCTGAGGGAGTGCTGGGGAGAGGCCGGCATTGGCCTTGGAGCAGATAGCATTTCCAGGGAGTCCTTTGGGATTGCCTCAGATCCTTGTACTGATCAGAATACCAAGTCTTTCGCAGCTGATCACTGTACCACATCACAGTTCCTTTGTATAGTGTTCTCCTGGTTCTGTTCACTTCACTTTGTATCAGTTCATATAAATCTTCCCACATTTCTCTGAAACCTTCCTGTTCATCACATCTTACGGTACAGCCGTACTCCATCACTACCATAACCCAATTGATGGCCATCACAAAAAGAGAAGCTATCAAAATTTTGGTGCATAGAGGTCCTTTTCCTTTTTGGTTTTTATCTCTTTGTGATATAGACCTAGGCGTGGTATTGCTGGGTCAGTTGGTATGCATGGTTTAGCACCCTTTCCTCAATACCAGATCTGATACAGGTCAGTTCAGCAAACATGCTTGTAGGCATTTTCCTGACCTTTAACTGTTTCCTGACTTTCCTACAGACACTTGGTCCTAGAATCACAGAATTTGAAGACGTGGATGGAGGAGAGTTGGATGGGTGGGTCTAGGAGAGAGGGATGGGTGCTTGGTAAGCACCCTAAGTGTCTGCTGTTGACTGATGGAGTGATTTGAGACGCAGATATAAAAGTGAAAGCCCCAGGCCTGGTTCTAATAGGATGTCACTTCACAAGCCTTGCTGGGACAGCCCCCAGAAGAGCTCCGGCCACCCTTTTCCTTCCCCTCCAGCTCTGAAGAGACTTTGGGATTCTTGGCCTAGAGCTCTGGGGAGCCACACCTAAGGGCCTCCTGCCTCCCATGAGTCAGCATGGTGCCTGGCATTTGCCTGGCCTTATATGGCTAACACTCCCAGCCTTCCTGTCCCGCAGCCCTGGGTCATTATCACCTGGAATGTTGACGATGCAAAGCCAGAGCTGTGGAAGGTCAAGGTCCCAACCATTTCCTGTGCTTCCTGTGCTGGGTCTAGAGAGGGAGATGTGGGCTAGCCTGGAGCAGGGAGTGGGGAAGAGTTAGCCCCAAAGGCCTGAGGAGGGGGTGGAAGTGTGCAGGCTCAGCCCTCACTCCATTTCACTCCAGCATCCAGGTATCTGGTCCAGTGTGCCACCTGTCCTCCCCATGTCAGTCCCTGAGAGCAGGGTGGCAGGAGGGTTCCCTGGGTTCTGCCCGCATAATAGATGCCCTTGGGGACTGCTGCTGCTTCTTGGGTGTTCTCCAAGCTGGTGGCCCCCACCCAAGATTTGGGATAGCCACTTCCTGGGCCCTTTCTATCCCCCATTTTTGGATGTCTAATCCCAGCAGGACCCGAGTTGGTTACATGCTGCCATTCCCAGTGGTGCCGAATAAATGTTTGCTAAATGGAATCCTGACAAGGTGGTGTATTGGTAATGATGATGGTATCTGGCATTTAGATGTTGCCTCATCCGCTGCTCCCAGAGGGCTGGCCTCAGGGAGATATCATGGCATAGTGACCTGGGCTCATGGGTGACACGTGTGGGCTGGGTGACCCAGGACAGGAGCTTTCTCCAGGGCCGCTGGTCACACAGCTACTCTTTACTGATAGAAATTCATGGGCTCATAGATTTAGAACTGGAAGGAATCCTAAAAGCCATGGAACCCAACCCCCTATTTTACAGATGGAGGCCTGGAAACATATAGTAAACATCCCAAGGATTGCGCAGCTGCTTAATCAGTGGAGGGAACATTTGTACTGAGGTTCTCTGAGTCCAAATCCAAGTACAAACCCCCCCAGAAATCTATGGGAAGGTTCCCAGGACGCAAACAGCTTGAGCCAAGCATTTTGATTCAGAAAGCACTTATTAAGCACCTGCTGGATGCCCTGGTGCTCCTCTGCAAGCTGACCCTCAGGAAGCTCCAGTCTCTGAACAAACACTCTCCAGATTTTGCCCATTTCAACCATGTTGTTGACATTTTAAAGAGATAATGTCACTTGCTTTAAACATAAATATGTCTCTTTTCAGATCCCATCTGAAAACGCAGCAAAGATGTCTAGCAAAACCACCAACACCAACAGCGTGGCTCAGGCCCGGCGAACTGTCCAGCAGCTGAGATTAGAAGCGTCCATAGAGAGGATTAAGGTAAGGCTCATCCAGTCTCACCAGTGGGGGAAAGTCCCTTCGCTAAAGTAAATTGCCGCCCAGCTATGATTCAGAACATAAGTCTTGGAGAGGGGCCTGAGGTGCTTGGAGGGAGAGGAATGACAACTCTGTGCCCTCCATGTTTCTCTGTGCCAGTGCTGCCTCATCCCACTTGGAAAAAGCCCCCCAGGTGGGAGCATCCGAGGCGAAGCTTTGATGGTTTGGTCTGTGCCCCGTGCCGTCTTCAGCTGGGCACTGCTGTGATAGATCAGGACAGTTCCCTGGCACTGATACCCTTTTCTCAATGCCTCTCCCTCCCCGCCCCTTGGCCATTCCAGGATTGTCCCCGCTGTGACTTCCTATGAGTGACTCCGCCTCTCTGAAACTCTGTTTCCTCCTCTGTAAAATTAGAGGGTAGGGCCCCTTCCAGCCCCAGCTCCTATTAAGCCTTGGGTTTAGAGTCAAAGGACCTCAGTTCAAATCCTGAATCTGCTACTACATGACCATGAGCCTGGGTTCTTCATCTGTATGAGCTGAGGGCCTTGAATTAGGTGACCTGAGATTCCTTCCCATTGAAAATCTATGTTAGAGTGGCAAAATTGGCCTCCAGTCAGAGATTTCCCCTCTGATGCTCACCTCCTGCATGGCCTTGGGCAGATAGCATCAAAATGAGGGGGCTGGGCAAGATGCCCTGTATCTGTGATCCCATGGTCTCTGGTGGGAAAATCAGACTGAATTATGGTTTGGTGGAATAGAAACCGCAGCGGTCACTGGATCGTAAATTTCCCTGGGCCTGGAGACGGGTCATTTGTCTTCAGGACACAGACATTAATTATTAGACAGACCCCACCCTCCAACAGTCCTGACATTCTCTCAGGAGGCCACGGATACGGATGAGAATTCCACCAGGCTGAATATTTGAGCCAGAGACCAAAGTGGGTGATGGTTCATTCCCATCCAGATCAGGTGCCCCCTTCCCAGACTCCCTCTGAGTGGTGATGTCTGACTCTGTAGCCAGCCTTCCCCTTTGCCCTGCTCTGCCCCTCTTTCCCCCTTCCCTGCCCCCGCTGTCTTTAATGATAAATTCAGAAATCCTGTACTTTACCCCAGGCTTGCAGTGTCTTGGCTCTGGGCCCAAAACCTTCATTCAGTTTTTGAACTCTGTCCCACATACCAACCTCATTTTGTCTTTTATTCAGTAGAAACTAAGACACGTCCTGCTGCTGATTCATACGAGTTTTACAAGTTTGGAAATAGAACTTCTAATGTCTTTACTTCTCCGTTTGTTTCCTTTCACTTTGGACACTTCATGTGTCCTCCAGGTTTCCAAGGCATCTGCAGATCTCATGTCCTACTGTGAGGAACATGCCAGGGGCGACCCTTTGCTCATGGGAATTCCGACTTCAGAAAATCCCTTCAAGGATAAAAAAACTTGCATCATCTTATAGTGTGTTGGGGAGCCTGTGGGTGCCGCCCCTCCATGATCTAAGCAGCTCCATGAAGAAACGTACCTTCCGCTCACTTGGTAACCACTGCTAAAAACAAAAATGCTTTTAACTTGTACAAACAAACAAAAAAATGAGTTTTAAAGCCTTTGTTTTGAAAAGTCTCCCTCTCTTTAGAAATGGATGAGAATCAGTCAAATTCATTCTTGGTTTCCAGTTGAAATGATTGAAGGTGGTTATTCTCTTAGACTGGCTTCACATTTAAAGAATGCTGGTTTGGGTTGGTTTCTCTGTAAATTCATTGTCCAGTGATCTACTTTTTGATTTGAGGGAAGACCAAAGTTGCCTCCTCCTCTTTCCAGACCCACCGGGCCCATGAATCACCGGGGCCCGGGGCAAATCCAATCTCTAAAATGCTTCACTTCTCAGCATCCTTAATCGGGTTGGTGCCTCTATGTACAGTACACAAGTTATGCATGTATTTGGTGTGTATATATGATTTTGTATATATACATTTCAAAGTGCATATTTTCTAGTTCAGAAACGTCTTTCCCCTTCTACTGCAGCCCCCCAAGTTCTCCCTCTCTCTCCAGTTGTGTGCCAAGCCGGCAGTGCGTCGGACGGCCACCGCTGTGTTTGCCTATGGCTTCTGGGGGACGAGGGTGGCCCGCCCCCGAGAGTCGTTCTCACGATCCCAAATTCTGGTCTTTTATCATATTGTCCTCTCCCTTTTGTTTGCTTCTCTGGTCCTCACGGCCTAAATACAAACGGTGCCAATTTAAGAGAGCGAAAAACAAAACCCTCTTGTAATTTGAGGTGCTATGCTGTGAGGGCCCCCTTTGCTTTTATGGATTCTGCACAGTCAGGAGAGCCGGATAGTCCAACCCGTGCCTAAACACGTATCCTCTCTGTCGCCGCCCTCCTGACGAGTCATCTGCCCGGTCTGCTCAAGACCATGGACATGTTCTCAGAATTTTTTTTTTAATTCATAAAATAAGATACATAGGATACAAACGAAACCAGTTATACTGAAATCCAGTTATCAGAATATTCAGAAAAACTAAGTTCATGGACCCTAGTTAAGAGCCCTTGATCTCATCCCACCCATACCCCATCTACACCAAGAAATGGTCATTCTCCCCTCTTCTCCAAGACCTCCAGTAAAGGTGAACTCCCTGCCTCCTGAGGCAATCCATTCCACTTTAGTATAATGTTTAGGCCTGGCAGGATGTTCCTAACCTCAAAGCAAAATTCTCTTCCCCTTGTTACTCTTACTTCAGACCTTCAAGGCCAAGCAGAAAAGGTCTGATTAGTAGGAGGTGAAAGGTATCCATGAACCCATTGAGCAGAGCAGAGAGGGTCCATGAATGTCAGCCCAGTTCTCTCCAGAGAGAAGGAAACCAGTCAGCATCCTCGACTGGGGGAGTGCACCTCCTTCCCCTTGGAGTTTCATTCACTGCCCCTCTCCTTCCCCTAAAACTTCCTTCCCATGCCAAAATATTACCTCTTTGAGGGCTGTGCTTCATCCCCTGCCTCATTACAGGCTGTTGATTTGCAGGTGGAAAGGTTGTTTGTCCGGACAGAATGGAGAAAGGTCCAAGATGCTGGGGGATTTTCTGGTTTCTAGCTTGTCGTCATCTAGCCCAGTCTGACCGTGCTCTAGGCAGTACAATAGAACTTCAAAAAACCATCACCTTGTCACTCCCCGTCCTTCCCAGGTTACTCCACAACTAAAGACAGGCGATGTTGTTGTAGATCTTTCTGCTGAACTTCAGTGGGCCCATCCTCTGGGCGCAGCCCCCACAGGGAGACCAAGAGGGTCATTTCCCAAGTGGTAGTTCACATAGAACATAAACCCACCACACTAGACGTTTTTGAATGATAATTCCACATCTGTAAAGTGAAGATGCTGATGCAAACATTGCCCCCTCACGGGTCGTTGTAGGGAGAAATGTGAGTGATTAGCAAAACTCTCTGTGAATCAAAGTTGCCCCCAAAACCCCAACTTTCCAAAAAGAATTCTCCATGGAGTTCTTTACAATGGTTCTTCAGTAGATCCTGCCTGCTGCCCTTGGAGGCGCCAACCCCTTTTCGGATCTTGTTTCTGTTTGGGGTCTTGCAATGCTTTGGGGAGAAAACCATTCAAATGTGTATTAATAGTGGTCATCAGATTGATTCTCCTCCTGTTCCTCTGTGGCTGCCATTGTGAAGGATGGGAGCTTCTGCCCTTCTGTGGATGGGACTCCCCATCACCTCTAACGAACAGCTTTGTAAACATCTGCTCAATGCGGTTTGTCCCAACCCCAAGTAAAGAGAGGCACGGGCCTCTGCTTCCCTGTGTCTGAAGCAGGAATGCTGTCCTGCCCTCCCAAAGCATCCATTCGGAGATGTAGATAAGGAAAAACATTCTCCTGACATGTTCCTTACTCTCACATCCTTTTATTCAATGATTATATTTTTCTAACAACCATTTCAAAACTCTTCTCTGTATTTTCCACTCTGATTTTTAACCATTAATCATGCAGGATGCAGCCTGTTGCAAAATCTGTTTGATGAATTTGAATACGCTTGACTACTTGGGGACGCCATTGAGGGCAGTCACCGTTTATTCATTGGTGTTACCTGGACCCTTTATATGGCCCCACTCTCTTATTTCCCCTGTCCAAGGTATGGTCCCTCTGCCCTGGTCCATCCAGTCCTTCCACCCGGCCTGCTAGAAAGCATCAAGGCCTTCAAGTGTGGGCAAACCTCCCAGCCAGCAATGAAAGCCAAATAATCCCAGATCTAGACCTTGGCTTTTGGACCAAGACAGAGATAGTAACTCAGTGTTGATGTACCTAGAACCAAAAAGATTGTTGATATACCTAGAACCAAAAAGATTATATGAGGAAAAATAATATATATGTATATGATAAACAGAAGTCACTATTATTTAACTGGCTTGATTCCCTTTGTAAGGTTCATCTAGCAGCTGCTATGATGATTGGGGGCAGATGCCTGGGTGTATAATTTTTTTTTTTTAGCTACCACTGTAATGTTGACACAGATATACATCCACATATGTGTATATATAAACTGTAACCCTCTGGCTTTGTTATCACTGAAGCTCTGATGGCTTGGGTTCAATGTATGTACTTTGATGGTAGTTTTGCAAATATGCTGTTTTCTTGGTTCATTCCTATCCCTTCATGATTCCAACATGTCTGTACAGTTTTTATTTAAACTCAAGGTCTCAGTGCCATGACCATGTGCTAAATAGAATTTATTGGTCCCAAAATCTTTTACAGAAACACATTTTGAACAGGGGAAATATTTTATGTACCAGATAATTAACTAATGATACATAGTGCTGGCTTGCTCTTTTTTCCTATGAATCTGGTTTTTAAGTTCCCTGGGCTAATTAAAATCAAAAGTGCCATGTTCACCTTTTAGAAAAAAGGTCTGGTGTTTGCTTTCAGCCCGATTGAAACCATTTTTGTACTTTTTTCATCTGTAAACCACCAGAAGAAAAATTTGTACCAAAACTTCAGTGTATATAAATGTGCATATGTTTTAACAGAATCATAAAGATTTATGGAAATGCAGAGGCATCTTTAAATCTGAGGCAGAGGCTAGAAAAGCAAATAGTGGGGGATGTGTTAAGCTGTCTTCTCAGTTCTGTTTTAGCTAACTTTCTAGAGTTTAAATGAAATGGGAAAAACGGCATTAGCAATCTGGTTACCCTGAATTTTTTTTTTCTTTTGAGCTATACATTTTAAAAGATGCATAGGCTTAGGAAATTAATTCTAACATAAAAAAGTCTTTCCTTGCTGTCCCCCCCAAAAATGATTATATGACTAAGTGAGTGAGTAAAATTTTAAAAGATCTAATTATAATAATTATGAGAAAATTGAATCTAGACACTTCAGATTGAAATCTACAATTCCTGGCTTATTGGCAGTGGTACGGAAATTAATCAAATCATCCTTTTCTCCGAATCATAAACTGTCACAGTTGGAAGTGACCCCAGAGGCCATCTGGTCCAACCCATACTGGAAAAAGGTCCCCAGGACAGCGACCCCATATGTGGTTGCCTAGTCCTTACTCAAAGACCTTCAATTTTCCCAGACAAACCATTCCATTTTCTGAAAGTTCTGGTTGTTAGGAAGATTTTCCTGACCTTGAGCCTCAATTTACCTATTTGTAATGTCTGCCCTCTGGGGCCAATCAGAATAAATCGAATCCCACTGGAGCCTTCTCTTCTCCCGCCTAAACATCTCCATTTCCTTCTATTGGCCCGAAGACCAACATCCTCCTCCCCTGGATGTTCCCAAAAATGCTGTTTTCAGAGAGGCTCTCCAGACACTATTGTTCCAAAAGTCCATTGTAATCGAAAGAATATTAAACTGGGATTGCCCAGCACAGGGTGATTCACTTTCCTGACCTAAGAAGTGACAGTTGAACCAGATGACTTCTGATCCTTCCAACTGGAAAACTCCATGGTCCAATGCTTCTTCCTCTCCACCATCATCTTCGTGCTGAGCATTGCTGTTCCCTATATCTAAATGTTGCTCTTCCCCTCACGTTGTCCCTGGCTAACAGCCTTTGAAAGTGTTTGTTCTTGGTTTATTTTTCGCAATTGGAAAAACTGACTTTGTTACTTCTGTGGTGATGATAGTATTTTCCTTTTCTCCTGATCTAATGAACTCTGTGATTTTCTTAATGTTCTTTGTATTGTTGATGTAACTTCCCTTTGTGTCCTTTGAGTGTCCCTGGAAAATTTGCCTTTGATTTCTTGTCAATAAGACCTAGCTGTCTTAGAACACTTTGGCTGCTTGTATGTTGTGTCATATATAACCTTGACACTGTGATCATCGTCTGAAAGACTGTCAAAGATGGAAGCATTTCTTTCCCAGCTCATCTGTTCAATAGCACGGATACCAATCAAATGAATTAAAAACATCATGGCTTTCTATATTGAGTCCGCCTCCGAGTGTCTCACTCTGTTCACTGGGTGCTTCATCAAAGAAGGGGTGGTGGGCTTCCATCCCACTCTGCACATCCCTGGGGCTGAGCCTGCCTAGGGCCAGTGGGACTTGGGGGGGGGGCCGGTACATCTCCTCCTCAGGAGACCGTCCTTGCCTCTGTCACCACCACCCATCACAGGGCCCTTTGGTTCTGCTGCTTCTCTCCCCCTCGCACCTGACACACCCCTCCAGTCCCTCCTGCTGCGGTCCCAGGCAGGCAAGGCCATGCCTCTGCACCTTGTCTCTCATCATGGTGGGCAGGGGGAGGGAGCCACGTCCACGTGCCAGCTGCTCCGATGGGAGTCAGAGGTTCGAATCCCAGCTCTGCTCATTTCATTTCTGAGCCTCAGTTTCTTTCCCTCTGGGAGCTCAGACAGCCTGCCTCAGTGGGCCAGTGTGAGAGGAGCACTCCATGACCTTACAGGTAGGGAAAGCAGTAGTATGGATGTTCACGTAGCACTTCAGGGTTGGCACGGAGCCTCGCCCACGCTATCCCTCACACACTCTGGTTATTGCTGATATTATCGATCCTCAGGACAGCCCTTGGGGATGAGCACTCTTCTGATGCCCATTTAACCAAGGGGGAAACTGAGGCCCAGGCGGGTTCAATGGTTTGCCCAGGGTCACACAGCTAGTAGGTATATAGTATATAGGTATATAGAGGTCACACGCACATACATACACACACACACACAAGCATGTGCACACCACACACATGCACATACACATACGTGCACATACACACGCCTATTCTTTTCTGTAAATTACTGACTTTGCAAGTGCTGAATCATGAAGCCATGTCTTGTGCAAAGGTTCCACCTTGGTGATGCTGGGAGCTTCAGGGAGGGCCACAGGGGCTGGACCCGACTCACCCTCCTAGTATCGCTAACATGACAGTACCAATGGGAAAGGAGGCTGCTGACAAGCACTTTTATCACATGTCCGGGTTAGCTGAGCACCTTAGCCATGGTCTTTTCGGTCCTTCAGCAGCCCCCCAGGTAGGAGCTATGGTCATCTCCGTCCTACAGACAGGTAACTGAGGCTAAAGGGGTCAAGTGGCTTGCCCTGGTGCACATAGTTCCTATCAGAGGCAGGATTTGAATTCAGGACTTCTTGAGCCCACATCCAACCCCATGCTGTCGGATCTTGTGCCCTCTCCCCAGACTTCATGCTTGTACTGATGGGCCCAGGTCTTCCCACTTCCCAACTGGCTTTCTTCTTTCCTAGCTCAATTCTCTGAGCCTTTTTTGAAGCCCGTCTCAGCTTGGTGGCTCCAGGTGGGATCTGGAGTCAGGAAGACCCGAGTTCAAATCTAGCCTCAGACACATACCAGCTCTGTGACCCTGAGCATTTCACTTAACTCCTACCTCAGTCTTCTCACCTGTAAAACAGAGACATCAGCTTCTTTCTCCCGAAGTTGGGGGAATCAAATGAGGTCACATTTGTAAAGCCCTGGCACAGAACCTGACACACAGTAGAGACTCAATAAATGATTTTTCCCCTTTCTCCTTTCCCCCCTGCTCTCTCCTCAGTAACCACCTACATCTGCCCCGAGGACACAGCAAATGCACCATCTCCCCATGGCAACCATCTGCTGGGTCTTTTCAAGTGTCTCTCCAGAGGGTCCCTCTCATCTGTCCGCTTTCCCTGCCCACACAGCTGCCACCCCCCCCCATACAGGCCCTCATCCCCTCTCGCCTGGGCTATTGTCAAATTGTGCCTCTGGTCCCCAAATTTCTATTCCACAGAGCAGCTGAAATCTCCCTGCAGCCCATGCCCAGGCTCCTTGGCTCTGAAAGTGCTCCCAGCCTCTCTGTGCTCCAGCTACACTGGCCTCACCACTGCTCCCTGTCTACAGAAAGTCATTTCCCACCTCCCAGTCTTTGTCCCCCACACCTCAACATTGTCCCTCTTCACCTCCACCTCCTGCACTACCCAGCTGCCTGTACCCCTTCTGTCCCCCAAAAAGCACCCCCTTCTAGAGCCAGAAGGTCCCCCACTGTGGCACGCTGCCTCCCTCCAAAATGATCATGTATTTTTAGCATCACCAGTATCTGCTTCTCTGTAAACATGTGTTCCCAAGAGTGTAAGCTGTTTGTAGGCAGGGCCACCTTACTTTTGCATCCTTTCCCAGCCCTTCTCTCACACAGGAGAAAAGCTTGATATTGGAATGATTGAAGAGATACAGAATTGCAGCTAGAAGGGGCCTTTGGGCCCAACCCTTTGGCTTACAGATTAAGAAACTCAGGCCCAGAAAGGGGAAACCTTTCTTTCAGTCTTCTAGGTACACCAGAATTGGAACCCAAGTCACCTGGGATCCCAAGGTAGCCTTGCTACTGTACACTGCTCTCTCCTTTGAGGTCCAGGCAATATAGGGTAGAGAGGCCACTGTCCTTGACAGGGGGAGAGCTGGGCCCAAGAACCAACCACCTGAGGCCCTTCTGTGTGACCCTGGCCTAGTCACTGAAATCTGGTTTCCTCCTCCATCAAACGGGCTTCCTCTGGCCTCTCCCAGCTCCAAATCTAAGAGTCTGTCCATGGCCCAGCACTCTCTGCCCCTCCTGGGCCTCCAGGCCCCTCCCAGCTTCCCCTGACATCCACAGTCAGCTGTGTCCTACCTAGCCTTCCCCTCAGATATAGGCTTGTTTTGAACACACCCTGTCCCATCATTGGGCAACCAGTGCAGATAAACAGCCAGACAGCTAAGTGAGATCTGCAAGGGAAGGATTTCAAAGCCATCTACCCAAGCCTTCCATTCAAAGTAAGAGACAGAAGGGGTTTGCCCAAAGTCAAAAAGGAGGCCAAGGGGCAGCATTTGAATACAGAGCCTCAGACTCCAGGGTCAGCACCAGGCTACTCCTTTCACTGAGTCCACACTCCCCATTTATTTTACATCTACTCACTGTAAAGCACAATGCCAGACCCTGAAAGGGGAAGGGGGGGAATTAGCCCCTACTTTTGTGGTCTCTGGAAAGACCCTGGACCTTGCAGATCCTGGAAGGCCTCTCCTTTTCTGGCTGTGGAAGCAGGGAAGGGCCTTCCCCACAGCTCTACAGTTACAAAGGGTCAGAGCTGGGTTTTGAACTCGGGTCCTTCCACCCCAAATCCAGTGGTCTTGTCACTGCTAACAGAAACAGCCTGGTTACAGCACATACTGCCCCGCTTATCCTCACAATCCTGGGAGGTACATGCTGTTTGTTACCTGAGGAAGGGGTTATTTTACTTGCCCAAGGTCATGCAGCTAGGAAGTACCTGAGTCTGAATTTGAACTCAACCCTAAGTCCAGCTTTCTATCCAGTACATCACTGGTACATCCCAGATCTGCCTGTCAGGGAACCTCTGGGGGAATCTGAGTTCCTTGGACTCGGGCAGTGGCCCAGTTCGCAGTAAATACAAGATAAAAGGAGGCAGAGAAAGCAGTATCAGGTCGGGGAATCAGGACCACTTTAGCTTCACATTCTGTGACTTTGGACAAGTCCCCTGAGCACCAAGCTCCCCGTTCCACAAAAGGAGGGTGACAGGAGGAGGGGGCAGGGAGATAAACTGTGGGGTTCCCTTTGTCTCTGATTCTCTAGGCCCCCAGAACCATTATGGCGCTGCCTTATTTCACCCCAAATTTAAGAACAGAAGGCCCAGAGTTCAGGGCATGGAGTGAAAGAAGGATGTGTGAGCTAGCAACCTATAATTCTGGGGTTTTTAAAAGCTATTTAAAGAATTAATCATCAACAGGCTAATAGGACAGCAGGGAGGGGTGCCAGGGGAAGATCACAGCCTCAGCGGAAGGACAGACCTCACTGTACCGTCTTTCCTCTGCTACTAAACTGGGCGACTTCAGCACCCAACCCTGAGCCTTGCTTTCCTCATCTGTAGAATGGAGCTAAGAACAGCATTTACCTCTTTAGCTAATCTGGAGGAACAGCCTCCTGATATAACTGCAGGACTGTTAGTGGGCTTCACGGCCCTCCTCCAAGGCCAGGGTGGTCTAGCAGTCAATCAGCAAATGTATGATCAAGTCCCACTAGGTGCTAGAAATGCAAAGACAAGAACAGTTCCTCCTCTCCAAGAGCCAAAGATGCCCATGATGCAGGTTTTTGGAAATTTTTCTCTTAGACCCAAGAGGTATTGACAGGGTTTGGTAGGGGACCATGGAGTTGGTGCTGAGGCCCTGGGTTCAGATCCTGCCCCTGACACTTATGCACTGACTCGAATTTCCCTAGTGCTTTAAGGATCTTATTTAAAGTTAATGTTGTTCCCGGGGCCCATTTCACAGAAAAGGAAACAGAGGCACAAACTCTTGATCTGAGTGCCAGCTACTCCATCTACAAAATGAAGGGTAGTCAGCCTCTGAGGTCCCTTCCGGGCCCCTCTGGGATCCATTCCTGGAGCCCGAGAGCCCAGTGCCCCCAGTGCCAAATAGCCTTCTTTCTTAGGTTTCAGAATCTCTTGCACACTTTGTGATGGAGGAAAGCTGAGCTGCCTCCCAACTTGGGTGCTCCAAGCTCCTTATCTCAGCTGATTAGACTGAATAAGCTCCCCTCTCCCCCCAGGCTAAGATTGGAAGGTTCCCTGGGCTTCCTGGTTTCTTCCTCCAGGCCAAGCTCTGTGGTGCCAGGCACATAGCAAGCCACCCCCCCACTGCATTGCTGCTATGGCCCTGCCATGCCTTGGGGGGTTCCTGGCCTCCTCTGGTCCCCCATGCCCTGCAGGAGCAGCTTGGGCAAGGAGAGCAGCCCCCACCCACCCACCATGCACAAATCAGGCTTCCTGTTCATCTTGGTGTACCCCCAACAAATGCACATTCCCAGGAGGCTGGAGACCATACACAGCCAACGTTCCTGCCTAGAGAGTTGGAAGTGGCTAGAACTGGGGGGGAATGGCCTCTCTTGCCAGCTTTGCCAAGGACCTCCTAAGGGAGGCAGGTTCTGCAGAGCTGACCAGGTAGCCATGGGCTGCCATCCAAGACCTGAGCCAGGGAGGGAGTACCTGGGGCATGGCACAGAAGGGGGAGGGAGAAATTGAGCAACCCCTCCCCCATCTTTGTGGTCTCAGGCTGGCCTAGTCTACGTGGAATCTTAAAAATTAACTTCAAAAAAGATCAAAGGAGCCTGACTTAGGTGGGGAGGGGGGAGAGGGGGCTTCAGCATCTTGGCCAATCCAAAGTCCTCTTTGTAAAGATGGAGAAATGGAGTCAGGATTTCTAGGACTGATATCGCTGGACCACTCCAGCATCTTCTTGCATGTGCCAAGAATGGAAAAAGAAGAGAAAGGCTGCTCACTTCAGTCAGGGAAAGATAAAAAAAAAAAAGCCTGAGGCTGCTGGAGCTCCCGGAGCAGCCCCGGGAGATCTGGGGAGATCTGCTGGGCAGGAACCCTGGGGGAGCACCTGAGCACCTAGGAGAAGTTCAGCCCTGGAAAGATTACAAAGGCCCGATGCAGCCAGCTGGGCTCTAGCTCCAAGAGACCCCGGGACTGCAGCCAGGCCCTCCAGACCCAGAACCCGAGTCAGCTGGCCTACCATCTCCTCTCTTCTGGAGATCCTGGCCCCTGGAGGACATCTGGAAGCGTCCGGAGGCCTTTCTCTGCACCCCAAGCCAATAGTAAAGGGACCACCCAGCCCCTTAGACTCTCCTAATAAATGCTGGCTGCAGGGAGTGTCCCTAGAAGTCAACAGAAGCATCTTTTTTGTGTGAAGTATAAATGTGATGAGTGGAGGGTCCTGTAGATGAGACCGACCCCTCACGATCCCCCAAACGCAAGAGACAGGTCTTTGGAAAGGCCTGGTGTGGGAGTCTGTCTGGAGGAATTCTGCACATCTGTTAGGAGGGGGTTATTTTTATTGGGTGACAGTAGGATGGAGAGGTAGTGATATTAAAAACTAATGAATAAATAATTATTAAAAAACTGTAAGTGTACACTGACTTGGGCATGGAGAGGCTCAAATCCTTGGCCTTTCCTATGGACCAGGGTGACCAAGAGTCTACGCCATTCTGAGCTTCATCTGGAAAATGAGGAGCTGGTTGAACCAGATGACCTCAGAGGTCTCTCCCGGATGCTTTGGGGCCACAGGCAACTTGTCTCCTCCAATTAAATTATAGCATCTCTGAGGACAGACACCTCGCCTTTGGCATCCTCTGTTTGACATTCTCTGAAGTGCCTTAACAGCCCTTAACACTAAACAAAAGAGTTCTGACACCCCAAGGGCAGAGCAAAGACCTTGGAGTCAGGAGGACCTGAGTTCAAATATAACCTTGGACGCGTACTAGCAGGGTAACTCTGGACAAGTCACTTAACCTCCATTTGCCACAGTTTCCTTCTTAGTCCAATGAGCTGGAAAAGGAAATGGCAAACCACTCCAGTGTCTTTGCCAAGAAGATCCCCAATGGGGTCAGGAAGAGCTGGTTCATAACCTTACCAATAGCCCAACTGTCTTTTATCCAACGCAATTAGAGGATAAAGAAACTTTAGTTGGTACTAGCCCGAGGGGGCGGCTAGGTGGTGCAGAGAGTAGAGCATTGGCCCTGAAGGACCTGAGTTCAGATCCAGCCTCAGACACTTAATGCGAGCGCGCGCGCGCACACACACACACACAAACCTAGCTGTGTGGCCTTGGGCAAGTTACTTAACCCCAATTGCCCCCCAAAAAGCAAAAAAAAAAAAAAAGAGAGAGAGAGAGAGACAGAGAGCTTTGAAAACCCAGATGTTGATGCTTCCTTCTCTGGTAACTGTGATTTTGGTATTGATAATGGTTGGACAGTTTGGAAGCCTGTCTGTTTGATCTGCCTGTTTACTCTGAAGTTTGGGGTGCTGACCTTTTCCCCCTGAACTAGGTAATATAAGTTTGATTGATTAAAGTGAGCTTGTTAACTGATTTTGAGTTGCTTGCCTTTACAAAAGCAGATCTAAGAGCCTTGGCAGCCACCCTGGGGATGTTGGGGTGCTTGCTGCTACAAAATTAGCCAGAAGTCACAGCTAAGCCCAGAACTAGGGCTCCATCAGCTTCAGATAAACCACTCACGATCTGGCCCAAGAGATCTCAGGTTTGGGAATTTGCATTTCCCAAAGGTTATATTTACAGTAAAGTCTTCTCAAACCAATCTGGAGGGCTGTTTCTGAAAGGCAGCCCCAGTGCCCAGGAACCAGCTATGCCCTTTTTGTCTATACTTGGGAAACCCTGCACTCATCAGGGACTCCTGATTGGCAGAGACATCCCTTTTTGGTGCTTTAATAAATATTTTTGGATTGGATCCCAATAGAAATAGAATGAGATTAACCCAAAGCATTAACACTTTATCTCACTCTAGGAGAAAGTGTGAAGGACTAATCTGATCTTTGCTTTATTTTAATCTTTTGCTTTGGTCTTCTTTGCTTTTGTTCTGCCAGACAAGGAGTTCAGGTAGGGATGGGATTGGGTTTATTGCCTTCTTTACAGCAAGATTTAAAAGCAGGACTTAAGTAGTTGGGTCTTTTAGTTTTGTTGAATGGTTTTCAGAGTAACAGCTGGAAAAGATATGCAACCTTTTGTGGCCAAAGCAGCAACTGAAGGTGGCCCACTTCCAGGGCATTGTGGCCACGTTTACAACTGGCTGGTCTGATTAGATTGCTCCGGGTTGCTTGGAGTCTGTTCTGAGGACGGTTGCAGAACTTAAAAAAAAAAAAGGCATTATTGTAGAGACAGCCCTTAAACAAACCACCCCAAATACCAAAAGGGCAAATATTCTCTTTTCTAAGCAACAGTTTAGAAAGTCTCAGCTTGTTCTCTCCCCTGAGCTCTGGGGAGGGGCTTGGTAGGGGTGCATTGTGATTGGAGGGCCAAGACCTGAGTTCCAGGCTTGCCTCAGACACATCCTGGCTCTGTGTGACCCTAGACAGGCCACTGTCTAGTATACTATACCTTACCTAGTCATTGGTATGTTTTCTCCCCCATTAGAATGTAAATTCCCCAAGGGCAGAGATGTGGCTTTTGCCTTTCTTTGTTTTCCCAGAGCCTGGCACATAGTAGGAGCTTTAACAGTGTGTGGCATACATAAGTGTTGATTGATTTCCCTCTGGCCAAACCTGGAAGTTAGGCAGGGTCGAAAGAACTGTGGCTTTGGAATCCAAGGACCTCAACTCAAACTGCCTCTGTCTCTCATTAGCTGTGACTTGAGGCAGATCTTTTCATCTCACTAGGCCTGTTTCCTCACCCTTAAAAAGAGCCTCTGAGGGCCCCTCCCCCTGTAAATCTCTGATCCCAGGAAGATGATTTACTTTGGTGGAAAGAGTTTCCACACTGGGATTTCCCTACACATGAAATCCGGGTCTGGATAAGAAATAAAAAATACTTAAGTACACTATAATTCTGCCCCCACCCCCACCCCCCTTACAACCCAACAAGGAGCATCCACTTTGGGGAAAGGTCATTCCACATTCAACATGGAACCTTCTTGATTTTAGTGTAGGTTAAAAACATCAGCTGCTTTATTTACTAGTGGCCTTATCACTTGGGAATTAGTAAACGGCAAGAAACCACCAACATACCCCCAAGCTCCAGCTCTGGGCATGACCCTGTACTAATTGAGTTTACAATCAACAGAAGAAAACTGGCTCTAGCGGCAGATGTGACTGGAGCAGCATATGGACTGGGGGGCGGGGGAGGGGCAAGTGCCCAGCTTTTTGCTAATGGTGGAGGAGGGTGGAATGGGGGTGTCACAGTTCACCCGGGGTGGGGATGGGGGGGGTCATTTTCCCTTTCTTCTCCTACTGGAGACCATAGGGTAGGCAGTGGGAGGGAAGGTCCCGGGTTTATCAGCCCTGGCCTAACCTATACAGTAGCCCAAGGTCACATTCACCCTGACCAATTCTGAGAGCCCAGCAGGCCTCAGTGAGTAGAACTCTGCATCCATTTAGACAAGCTCACCTCCATCGTGACTCCTGGCGTCAAGTGGAGATTTGGGGACTTCAACCTTGCCAGGTCTGGTCTTCCTCTCTCCCCCTCCCCACCCAGCTGATACGTAATTTAGCCAAATCCTCTCTATCCCAAGCACACAGCTGCAAGGGAGGAGGGCCACTGATCTGAAGGCAGTTGCTGCAGGGCCCCAGAAATCCCAGAAATCTTTGCCAGGCCACCGGAGCCCCAAAGTTCTCGAGATAAGCCAACCCTGCAAGGGGCAAGATTAAGCCCAGAACCAGAGCCGGGAGGCTGTCCTTAGCTATATTTGCAAAGATACAGCCCTGGGCTCCCCCTTCCCCAGGCTGGAGCTTGTGGGGGGAGGAGTTGACTAGGGTTTTCTCCCTCCCCCAACAAATAATTCCAATAAACAAAAACCAAGTCCAAAACATGAATAGTGCAATTACTCTACCAGTTTATTGCAGGTATTGTATTCCAAAAATTTATAGCATAAATAACCTTTCATGTCATAAAATAACTTAGTACAATTCATAATAAAACTCCAAGAATTTAAACATCCCATCAAAATACAATAAAATATGGTTTTTAAAATATAATTAACCCCTTTGCTCTTCCATTTTAAGGGCATATAAACCAAAGAATACCCAAACTACTACTGTACATTAAAACTTCAACAATGCATATTTGGTTTATCTCAATGTAATTCAACCATCCTAAATGAATACATTTTTCCCCCTTCCTGCATGGTTCTTTGCCAATTTTTTTTGTTCCTTTTGACTTTCGCTGGTTTCCAAACAGCTTCTGCCTTTCCCTCTCTTCTCTTTCCTTCTGCAAAGTCATCAATCTCTGGCCCCCAAGAACGTGTAGTTGGACTCAGTCAGCCTACTGGACATCAGTTTCTGTAATCCTTGCATCAGTGTCGGGAGTAACTGCTTGAGTAACTACAAAGGCATTTCAAAACTTCAGTGCAACTGGGCTCAGTTACTGTCAGTGGGGAGAGATCACCGTTCAGGGAGGTTAATCACTGGGACCCACTGATCCATGTATCGGCTCTCCCGGCAAAAACAAATTAGCTGACTTAAGGCTGGATCCTTCCATTGAGAGGAATGTGGATTCTGGAAAGAAATGGTAATGCATGTTTAAAACACAAACATTTATTTGCTAATAATAACCAGGACACTTGCTGAAGGGGAAGAGGAACATGGGAAGGTCTATTTCCTAGACCTGGAGTCTCAGTAAAAATTAACACAAGGCTTCCCCACCCTCCACTGCTGGCCAGAGGGGTTGCTATGGGAAAGGCCCAGAAGCCTAACCTTAATTTAAGGGGGGGTGTCAGAGGGGAACTCTGAACAGGGGCTTCCAGAATCTGAAGGCTAGACTCCACTCCCCCCCATCTGTCTCTAGGCAGCCTTACAAAATATTATATAAATATCCGCTATTATATGTTTTCCTGGACTTGATCCAAGCATTTCAAAGGCCACGTTCGCCAGTCAGAGCATATGGCCAGTCACACACCACTATGGGTCTGCATGAGGTGACCATAGGAATGGCCACCCCTTGCACAACTGTGGACTCAGCCCTAGGTGGCCCCTTGCTTTGCACATGAAAGCAGAGGGGGCTGAAGCCCGGAGAGTATAAGCTCCTTGAAGGCAGAAGTGGTTTTTACTGAAGCCATGGCATCTCTTTGAAGGACTGGGGTAGAGAATGGCCACATGCATGAGTTCACATTCAAAGCATCAGCTCCATTTCGTAATAGTTAAACTACATATTTCTTGCTGCACTTAAAGAAACCCCAAGCTGTTTACTCTCTGGCTAGCTTTAAAAACATTAATATTTAAAAGGCCAAAAATAAGTGGAAGCCAGACCTTCCCAGATCAACGAAGGCCCAGATCAATGATGGACCCCTTCCAGCTCCAAATATATGCTCCTAAGATTTTTACCTCCAACTCAGGACTTGCCTACCCCACAACAGTCATCAAAGTTTAAAAATAAAACGCTCCCTTTTTCAAAAAATTCAAGTTTTCAGGGAAATTTTCCACTGTCCTCTCCACTGGACTTCCAGGGAATCAGCAACGTCGGTCTCTTCCCTCCCCACCCCCTGCAGTGTTCCTATTTATAGCTCGGACTGGCAGAGAATGGAGGTGACTCCTCGATGAGGGCGAGCCAGGAATTTACTTGGCTTTATCTAATCTGCACTGCTAAAAGAATTAGTCACGGGAGGCGGACAGACTGAAGGAGCCGGGCGCTCGGCTGCTGACTCACGCCCGGGGAGCTCTCCAGAGCCGGCCCGGCTGCGCTGCGCAAACGTGTTGGGGCATGTTCTGTCCCGACAGTCTGGATGATGAAAGTCCAGCTGGCTCGGACTCCCCCGGCCGCAATCAGGTGACGGTCAGGTGGAGGCCGCCCATCCCCCTGCGCTGGCCCCAGGGCCCCGGGCGCGCTTACCGTCACCAGCACGCAGTGCAGGTCCGGAGGCTGCTCGGCTCCCGCGGCCGCGGCCGTGGCCGTGCCCCCCGTGCCCAGCAGCAGCAGCTCGGCCAGGCGCCCGGGGTTGCTGACTCTAAGGATGTTGATGTCATTCTCGCAGCAGAACGCCTGGATGAGGGTGAAATGGATCTGCAGGGCCACGTCCCGATCGTCATCCTCGTCCGCGGCCAGCAGGCACAGCACCACGTTATCAGGGTCCCTGCGGGGGAGGGGCACGGTCAGGAGCTGAGGCGGGGAGGCCCCCTCCTGCAGCCAGGACACCCCCAACACAGACACACACACACGTGCAGCCGGCCGAGCCCCAGGGCCGCACACGCAAGCACGGAGCAGCGAGCACTGCCCGGCCAGCTCCCTGACGCAGGTACACGCGTGCACACCACGCAGGGACTCGCTCCCACACGCATGCACCCAGCCGCCCTATCACAGCAAGCTCAAGTGGAGCTCTCAGCAGCAGAGTTTGGGAAAGGAGAGGACCGACAAAAGGGGGGTGCAGCAGGAAAGTAACCAAGTGTTCCCGAAGTGGGACAGGTGCGCCGCCCCCTCCCCCACTTACACGTTGAGCAGTTTCGCCGCCTCGTAGACCCCCACCGTGATGCTTCGCTGACTCAGGGCTTTGCTGAGCACTTCCTCCAGGGCATCCCCGACCTTGTCCATCCTGACAGCGGGCACAAGGGAAGCGGGTGGGTCAGTCACTGCCGTGGCCATCACCCCCACCCCCAGGCCCCTGCCCACAAGTCCACAGCTGGGCTGGCACCCGGCACCCCCGGGGACCCGGGGTGCCACGAGAGGCGCAGCTGGGCACTAACTTCTGCCGCACTGGGCTCACCGCCTCCCCACCCTGCCCTCGCAAGAGTGCCCACCTCCCGGTCCACACACGCCCTGGCCAGGGGAGAAGTGCCATTTCCCACTCGCCGCCCTCCCCCCACCGGGGACACTTCCTGTCCTCAGAGCTCAACCCACAGCCCAGCTGCAAACCGCAGGAGCCACCGGCGGAGGCCCCCCCGCGGGACCTGGCCAGGGCTCCCTCGCTGTGTCCCCGCTCCCAGCTGGATGCCCGGGGCGGCAGTGCGGCCCCCGCTCCTCCCCCTCTCCCCTCACCCCTGTGGGTGCTTAAAGCAAAGATGGGGGAGGTCCCGTGCCCTCCCAGCAGCATCGCCCGCAGCCCCCGGCCCCGGTCCCGGTCCCCGAGAGGGCAGCGCCGCCCGCACGCTCACCCTTCAGTTTTCTGTTCTCCGGCCGCGAATTCCTCCAAAGTCATATTGCACTGGCAGGTCCCGTCCCCGTCCCCCTCCCCCTCCCCCCCGGAGCGCGGCGTGCGCTGCAGCAGCTGCTGCTGCCCCTGCTGCTCCCTGCTGCTGTCCGGGTCCCCGGCGCCCCAGCTCTGCACTGCTGTCCTCCCCGGAGCCGTGCACCGGCTGCACGGGCTGCAGCAGCAGCAGCAGCAGCACTGGCTCGCTCTCAGCTCCGGCCCGGCTGCCCCGGGGCCGCCGCCGCTGCTGCCGCCGCCCCCTCCCCGCCCGCGGCGGATCGCTCGCTCCCTAGACCACTCGTCCCCTCGGGCCGCACCACCAGACTGCAGCTGCCCCACAGCCAGTGAAGGACAAAGAGCCCGGCTCGCCGGAGTTATCCAGCCAACACTCAACCAACCAGCTCCCGCCTCATTTGCATGCGACGCACTCATTGGGAGATGCAAATAAGCCCTCTCAGGCAATTTGACCTTCGCGCCGAGGCCCAGCCCGAGAGAGAGCCCAGCGGAAGGGGGCGGGGCTTTTCAAAAGGGGCGTGGCTAGGGGAGCCGAAGGCCTCGGGAAGGGGAGGGAGCACGCTCTGCCTGGGTGACTGAGGAGGCGGGGCCCTGGAGCAGAGCGGGGCGAGTGGAGAGAATTTGTCAATCAAGCGGAGTTCTGAAGGCTTCAGGTGTCTTGCTGGCTAGCGCACGTTTTTGTCTGTGTTGGTTTCTTGCCCTTTTGTTTGCAAGGCTCGGTCTTAAAATCTCCTTGCAGGGCTCAGGCCTCCCGATTCCAGTAATTATTAGCAAGGGCAGGTCCCACATAAAAAGAAAAAGGAGGGTGGCCAGCCCTCTGGGGCAAAGTCTGCCTGCCAGGGTTGTTTGTGCCAGTCTGGGCAAGGGTGCTTATTATTAGGGCAATGATCTCGGTGCCACGGTGGCTGCGTGGGCTTATTTTGGGCAGAGAGCGAGGGCTGCAGCGGGTGCAGTGGCAGTCCCCACAGGCCGCTTGGGGGGCGCTGGAGAGCGGAGCCCAGCTCCCTTCCGGGGGGTGGGGGGAGGAGGGGACCGCCCAGCTACCAGGCCTGTAACCCTAGAGCAGAGGGCCATGTGCATGTGGGAGACCTGCAGGGCCTCCGCGCAGTGGCCAGGGCAGCCCGGGTCACCTTTGGCTCTCTGAGCTGCTTCCAGCCAGCCCCGGCTGCCCAGCCCTTCCCTGGAAAAATGCATGGCACCACCTGGAACCCGAGCGGTGCCCTGAGCTACCCTTTGTGTGCGAACTCCGATTTCCTGCTGTCCCTGCACACACACACACACACACACACACACACACACACGCACGCACACACGCACGCACACACGCCTATTATCTTGCTGTAAATTATTGACATTGCAAGTGCTGAATCATGAAGCTAAGGGACATTTTTAGTCTTATGCAAAAGTTTCGCCTTGGTGATATTGGGAGCCTGGGAGAGGGGCGCGGTGGCCCGGACTTGACTCCTTGCAGTCCTATATTTTGTAAAAATAGTAATAATAACTGGAAAGTTAGACCGCTAATATTAGGTGGCGTTTTTATAGCGCTTTAAGGTTTGCAAAATACCTGTTCTCTCCTTTGATGCTCAGTGGAGGATGGGCGCTGCTATGATACCCATTTTTCAAAGGAGGCAACCGAAGCTGAGATGAGGGACTGGCCCAGGGTCACCCAGCTAATAAGAGTCAAGGGCGGAATTTGGTAATGTTAGCTCTTTACAAAAGCCTCACTGGGGCGTTGTCATGGCCATTTTACAGATTAGGACGTAGAGGCAGGCAGGCGGAGGCGGTCCATCAGCCAGCAGGCTTCTAAAGGGGTTTGAGTGCAGCTCGCCCCGACCCGGGATCGGAGGCTCCCTCCGCTGCGCCGCCCGCCCGCCTCCAAACTTGGCCGCGATTTCCTACGAAGTGGCCTCACTGCTTGGGAAATGGGAGTCATTGCCAAAGCTACCTTCTATGGAGGGCGGTGTCCGAGGGGTGAGAAACGGAGAAAAGCTGTCTGGAGAGGCTGTGTGCCTTGGACGTGAGGCCTCGCCCATATTCTGAAAGGATCAGCTCACTTCTCCAGCCTGGCTTCCCTCTGTCCCACGTTGTTCCGTCGGACAAGCCCTGCTTTGTTCCCAAAAAGCGCTACTATATCCCTCTACTCCTCCGTTGGTGCTATTCGTATTTTCATGCCCATTTTGCAGATCATGGAAACTAAGGCTGAGGGGCTAAGTGACTTGCCCAGGGTCACCCATGTCGGAAAGTCTGAGTCTAGATTTTATCCAAGCCTGACTATTCAACCCAACTAGCCTTTTAAAGCACGGCCCCGGGGGCATACACTAGGCTCTAACGGCTTTATCTGACACTGATGCCACATGTTTAAAATAGCAGCTTTCACAGGATAGTCTGAATGCATGCCTCTGCAAAGCTGTTTCTTGGACCAAAATCCCCCCAAATAATGAAAATGCTTCCCTGGGGGCTGGTAGGTCACAACAGGGCTGGCGTGACTGAGGTCACTGCGTGGGCAAAGGTTGAAGCAGCTGGCTATTTGGTTCAGGGGGCTGTTTGCAGTTCCCCCCTCCCCACCCCCCCTGCCAGCCTTGTATATGTCTTTCTTGATAAATTGCTGGGGTTCTGTTGATCCTGATGTGATGGAGAAAGACTGAAGGTGGGCTACATTGAATGTTCAGTTCAGCTGCTGGTTCCTGCCCTGGCCTCCAGCTGGTGTTACCAAGGGAAGGCAAACATAGGCAGTTTGGGGGGAGGGTCTCCCAGGTATCCCCACCAGATGGGGAACTTGTAACCCCTGCTTGTCCCCACATCTCATCTAATAACAGTAACCACTTTCTTCTTTTAATAATGTTGGTTTTTTCCAAGTATATGTAAGGACAATTTCTAGCATTCATTTTTTAACAAGAATAACTTTCAGGTTTACAAAGCAATGGACAATTATGATCTCATTTGATCCTCCCTACAATCCCTAGGAGGGAAGTGCCATCACTACCTCCATTTTACAGATGAGGAAAGTGGCCTGCCCAGGGTGATGTAGCTAGGAAGTGACTGAGGTTTAATTTGAACTCAGGTCTGTCCTGACTCCAGGCCCCTCCTAGGTGCCTCTGGAACCCAGCCGGCCCTGCTAAAATTCTTCACCTCCTACCATATTTCTGAAACCTGTGCCTTGTCTCCAGGTATAGTGCTACCTACTTAGTATGACACTTTTAATACCTTCCTAGACTGTCACAGCAGCCCCCAAAAGTCCCACTTCTACTCCGTCCCACCTCCAAGTCATAGAGATTGCTGCCCCATTGTTTTTCTACATAGACTGATCTGGTAGTATTTCTCCTCCTGTGCTCAAAATCCTCCCATGGCTCCCTTTTCCCCTCTGAACCAAGGTCAGACTTCCACAATCTATACCCCCTCACCTGTCTAGTCACCTTATCTCATTCTACTCACCTCTGTCCACCAGAAAGAACTCTGTATTGCATCTGACTCTGAGCTCCTTGAGGGCAGGCAGGGACTGTCTTCCCCTTTCTTTGTACCCCCAGAGCTTAGCCAGCTAACTTCGAGAATTCTCTGGCCCAAAGTGTTAACACTGGCCCAAAGTCGGTATATACCTTGGCTCTAGCAAGGGCTCCAGCCCTCTGCCTGTCATTTCTTCTCTCTCTCTCTCTCTCTCTCTCTCTCTCTCTCTCTCTCTCTCTCTCTCTCTCTCTCTCTCATCTCCTTCTCTGTTTCTGTTACCCCTGTCACTCTGTCTCTATCTCTCTTTATCTCTGTCTCTTTGTCTCTCTGTCTCTGTTGCTCTCTCTCCTAGAGTATTATTGATTTCTCCCCAGGTAGTGGGGGACGATCGCAACAGGAATTCTGGCTCAGGTGCTGGACCAGAAGACCTTGGGTCCCTCACACCTCTGAGATTCTGGGTTTCTGTAATGTGGCTTTCATCCCACCCCTTAAATTCATGATCTATCCCTCTCAGGGTCTCCGAGTCCCCATCTGAAAAGTGAGCCAGCTGGATGTGACGACCTCTCAGGGCCCTGACAGCTCCAAAGATCCCGAAATACAACACAGGACACAAGCCATATGACATGCTCTGGGCCCTCCCCTGCCCCCAGATCTGCTGTTGCCTTTCAGGAAAGGGCTATGCTGGAAGCTGGTTTACCCCCATCGAGCTCATCACTGGGCCAGGCTCCAAGACTGCCAGGGTTTCCTTCGTGTTGATTTGTTGTGATTTCCAGCTCAGATGCTCGCTTACATCATCCACACTCTCTGCTGCTGAATTCATCCACTATCGGTTCTTCCCTTCCTGCCTCCCTGCCCTGCCCCACCCCCTCGGTGTCCCACAAACAGGTTGTGAGGCAGAGAGCCTCCATCATTCCATGAGAGCCAAGAGCTGATACTGTACCGTGAAGGTCTGCAGAATGTTTTGTGAACCTTCATCTGCTGGAGCCTCTCAACAATCCTGAAGGGTTACTGCTGCCTGCATGGTCATGCCCACTTTACAAATAAGACTGGGGCTCCACACTGACCTGACCGCTCCAAGGCCAAACAGCTAGGAAGAGTGGGCAGCGGGGTTTGGACCCTGGACTTCCCGACTCTCTAACCACTATGCCTCACAGCCTTTTCTAGCTGTAGAAGTAGCCCCACCAGATGGGGATAAGAATCAGCTGATCAGCATGTGCCAGGACCCCAGGCTACAGAGACCCCACCCCAAAGGCTCCCTGCTCTTAAGAAGATCACATCCTATCAGAATAAGTACATTAAGTTATTAAATAATTTCTCTTCACATGATTGAATGGGCATTGAGTAAGTACCTACGGTATGCCAGGCACTAGGCTAAGGAAGTTCTCATGTTTCCCTTAGAGGTGACATTGAAATTCTGACTCCACAGATTTTCTGTTAGCTATTACAAGGGGAGAGGGGCTGGACTTAAGAGTCAGAAAAGCCTCAGATCCTTATTAGTTGGGTGACCATGGGTGAGTGCCTTAAGCTCTCTGCTCTCAGGACCTCTCTACTTTTTTTTTTTTTGGAGGCAATAAGGGTTAAGTGACTTGCCCAGGGTCACACAGCTACTAAACGTCTGAGGCCAGATTTGAACTCAGGTTCTCCTGACTTCAGGGTTGGTGTTCTTTCTGATTCACCCCTTAGCTGCCCCAAGGGCCTCTCTAAGATTTATCTACTAAGTCAGTGGTTTTCAGAGTGTGGTCTGGGAGTCCCAAGACCATTCTTGGGCATCTTCAAAGTCAAAATCATTTTCATAATAATTCTAAGATGTTTTAGCTTTTAATATGGTAAATATACATCCATACCACCTCTAATTCCGGGGCCTTCCCTCTGCTGACTGCTCCTGTAGCAGCTGGGTTTGCATATGCTTATTTACAGGTTGTCTCTCCTATTAGACAGTAAGCTCCCTGAGGGCAGGGATAGCCTTCTGCTTATTTTGTATCCCTAGCAGTTAGCACAGTGCCTACACATAGTAGGTCCTTCATACATGTTGACTGAGTGGCTGAAGAGAGGAAGGAAACAAGCATTTATTAAATACCTACTATGTTGGCACAGGTTTTCCTGGATTATCCTAGAATAGAACAATCTTTCCTTGTTCAGTCCAACAACAATGCATACCCTGTTTGGGGTTTTGAAGAAACCCATATTCACTAAAGGCTGGTAATGAAGGTCTGAGTCACTTGACCGTCTTTGCCTCATTTTCCTCATTTGTAAAATGATCTGGAGAAGGAAAACCACCCCAAATGGGTTGTAAAGAGTTGGACATGACTGAATGATCCTACACCAGGTCGGGGGCAGGTGGAGGAAAGTGGAAGCTTCATGTGGAGAGGGGAGGCTTTAGAGGGACATAATCATTGTCCTCTAATGGTCAGTGGATAGAGCACTGGCTCTGGAGTCAGGAAGATCTGAGTCCAAATCCCACTTTCTCTGCTTGACCCCAGCATCAGTATCAATGACAGTGGTGTGGGGAGACAGGTTTCTCTGAGTAAGGAAGTATTTCCTGACCATTACAGATGTCCAAAATTAGAATGGGCATCTAGCAGAGAGGGGTATTCGTGCCACTGGACACCTTCCAGAGAAGAAGCAAAGACTCTCTCAGGATCAGATAGGAAGGGAGCCGTGATCTGTGCTGGTTAAGGGCCTACACACTCTGACAAAATCATTACACCTTAGAGGACACCATTCACTGCCTGGAAAGCAGCTCCTTTGTACGCTAAGGATGTATAATTTCAGACTAAATTCTATTACCATAAAAATGCCCTCTCTGGTGGTTTTATGGGAAGATGCGGACAAGAAGGATAGGGCAGTCTGTGCCATTAATGAATGTCTCAGGTCCATTCGAGGACGGAAATATTAAAGCTCATGAAAAAGGCAGAGTTTGGAGATGGTCATGAATTTGGGGAGAGAGAAATACGAATTATTTTTCAGTGGTGACATGAAAGAAACAGGAAGGAGGTGAGACAAGGAAGTGAGATAAGACTTGCAGTTTCTGTAGAGGAGTTGCATGAAGATGGGAAGAGGCAGGGGCCCTGATCTGTGATTTCACAGTGTGAGGAAACTCCCTCTGTGAGCACAGGTGCCTTCTCTGCCTCTACCTGATATCTGAGAACTAACAAGAAGAGATACTGTGATCAGTGTATTTCTATCTTATTGGTTTCATTTGTAAATTAATATATTTTATTTTATGCATTTAAAATTATTGTTCTGAGAAGGGGTCCATAGACTTGAGTTCATGGTATGAAAGAAGAATAACAGTAATAATACACATAGCTACCTTATAAGCTTATGTAAAATGTATACTATATAATAATATATTATATTCTATAAAGCTTATAAGTGCTTTCCAGAGATTATCTCATTTGATCCTATTATAAGGAGGTAGGGACTATTATTCTCCCCATTTTATGGAAGAGGAAACTGAAGCAGACAGTGGCTCAGTGACTTGTTCAGCAGGGTCCCACCACTAGTAAGTGTCTAAAGGGGAATTTCAGCTCCCATAATACTGTCTGCCTGTCCAATGCTCCAGCCGCTATGCTATCCACTCAGCTATCTGTCTTGGGAGAGTGGCTTAGAGCACCAAGAGGTTATGTGACTTGCCTAGGGTCAATAATCAATATAAGTTAGAGGGTAGACTTGAACTCAGGCCTTCTTGGCTCAAAGGCCACTTGCTAGCCATTACTCCACACTGCCTTTCATAGGGATGGGAACATGAGAAAAATTATTTTATTTTATTCTTAAAGATAGCTAATAATGATTGTAATCTACTCAGCTGTTGACAAGGCACTATTTTATGTGACAACAAATTGCTCTCCAAGGAGTGTCTCATAAAGGGAGTTACTGATTTGGGGACTTTTTATGCAGTTTTAAAAAAATGCTCCTCTGTACAACGGGCATATTGACCATGCCTTTGGTTTGGGCGTCCTGGAAGGCTTCCACCATCACTCACTGCTAACTTGTACCAGCTGAATCCATCACTTGAAAATACTTAGAATTTTCCTTTCTCTGGAGATATGACGTTATATGTACAGACTCTCCTGAGGCCTCACCTGACTCTGAGGTCCCTTGTCAAGCTGGGGGTCTGCAACTTGTTAAATACTTTGTAAGACACATGTTCTGATGATTGACAAGAATAGAGATAAGTCTGCTGAGGAGGGCATGCTTCTGTGGAAGCCTCAACCCAGGACTGTCCTCTGGCCTGGCTGTCTAGCCGCCCCCTGTACAGCAGGCCCAGCCTTATGTGTGCTGGGTGACAAAGCCCATCCATCATCTCTGGTGACAGAAGAATGCAGGGTCCAGGGAGTTATCTGGGGTTCCATTATGAGTTCTTTCCTCTTCTGCCCCGACAGAGATATGGGTCCCTTGTCAAGTGATGGATTGTGTCAAACCTTCTGTGGTTGACCTGTGAGGGTTTTGCCATATGTTTCAGCTCATCCCTAAGGACACACAAGGGAAGTTTATTAGGAGTGCTGGGCCCTAATCAGAAACGTGTCAGATTTTGCTTTCTCAGCTGGCACGCTGTGGCCAGAACATCATCCTCCCCTGCACCCGAGGGCGGCACTACAGGAGTTTGAGGAGCCAGATGGATTTGGAAGGTTAATGTATTGGCTTTGTTGTTTGTATTTTGACCTGGTTTAGCCAATTACCAGCAGCACTCCAGAAATGGCATTCAGTTTGGTCCACTTAGTGTCCTAAGTCAACTGTGAATCAATGAGTCTGATTAACGTATTGCAAGCCGGCCAGTGCTGGCCTCTCGCCAGCGTGTCCAGTGCTTTCAACTCTGTCCTTTCAGCTGCTTCATCTGTAAAACATGGCTAATCATCACTGTCCTATTCATCTCAGGACATCAGTCAGGACTATGCCTCTTTCCCTTGTATAGAGCAGCAGAGAGGAAGGTATGCTGAGCCACAGTCAGAGTTGGAATCCTAGTACCTACAAGACCTTGGCCAAGTCACTTGACGTTGCTTGGGCCTCCATGCCTGGTCTATAAGATGAGGGGGTTCAACCCGCTGTCCTCTACAATCCTGTAGCAAGTCCTAGTGGAATGCCTGAAGCACAGAGGGGTGAGATGCCTCGCCCTCAATCAACAGGGCAGGATCAAACATTGATCTCCCCAAGTTACAGGCCCATGAAGGAGCTCAGAAGTCACCCAGCTCCACACCTCACTTGCCCACTGCCACAAAGTTAGGAAGCAGCCAAGGCTGCATCTGAGCCCACTCAAGAGGCCAGGGGGCTAAAGCTGCTATTCCAACCTGCTCGATCTCTGCCTAGTTTACCCACACTGTTGCTGTTGAGTTGTTTTTTAGTCATGTTTGTGACCCCATTTAGGGTTTTCCTCTCAGAGGTACTGGAGTGGCTTGCCCTTTCCTTCTCTGGTTCAGGAAACTGAGGCAAACAGGGTTAAGTGACTTGCTCGGGGTCAGACAGCTAGTAACTGTCTGAGTTCAGATGTGGAGTCAGGTATACTGACTCCAGGCCCAGAGCTCTGTCTGCTGAGCCACTCGGCTGTCCCTACACTGCTTTTCCAGGAACCCCGCTGCCCCCTCAATCATGAACAGTTTTAGGGGACTCACTTTTAGTGTTGTTTTGATTCGAAGTTTCAGAATGTTCACTGTCTCTCCTGCGGTGCTTCGTATATATGTCCCAGAGAGTGCGGTATTAAACCGTGCCCCCCCCCCCAGGCCTGCTTAGGAAACCATGGGGGCATAATGATTCTGTAGGGTCGGTACAGCTTATCCCTGGCATCCCACCTGTGAGATGGTGGGAACTCTGGCCCCGGGAGGAGGAATCAGGGCAGCAGATGGCACAGCGCAGAAGCCCAGGTGGGGTCATTGTTCAGTGGCCGTCTGAATCCAGTTCCATTAATTTGTCACTGCTCTCATTATCCCTAGCAACAGGACCAGCGACTTCGTCTGGCAGGATCGCTTGCTATCTCGTAGGCAAACTGTCAACAGAAACCCATCTGTGGCCCTGTGGAGAGGCTCGCCCCAAATCCTCGGCAGGGAAGAGCCTTTCAGGTGTGGGAAAGGAGTTCACCAGGCAAGCCCTGAGGTTTTCATCTTCTCAGATTACTGGTAGATGCCGAGTTGCCTTCCTTCTCTCCCAAATCGCTGCCTAGAAGAAGGATGGTTTTAAAGGAAAGGGGGTCTTGGGACTGGCTTGAGTCTCTGTTTGGGGCCCAGGGGATGAGGGCCACAGTCATGGATTACATGGAAATGATGATGGTGACCCCAAACCACCCCACAGATTTTAGGCCAACTTCCTCTATTTAGGCTTTTTCCCCCCAGTAAAGAGCTGAAATTTGGCAATTTATTTACTCTTGGAGAACAGCAAATATTTCCTCATAGACTGAGTCAGGCCATGCCGACTTTTCCATCTCCTTTATTCTCCTTCAATCCCTCCTCCCCCAGCTGACACCTATTTTCTCTCTGTTTGTCTAAGATTTGGGGCATAAGTGTCAATAGTCTAACTGTCGGGGTACCCTAGACAGGGGCTACTGTGGAGAACTCCAATGAAACATGCAGTGCAGTCACAGATGAGCCATCAATGGAATGTCCAGTTATTTCTTACCTGGATAATTTGGTGGGTCTGGGATTTCATGCAGGCCATTGGTCACTGGCCCTCAGGGCCTGTGGATCTTGTCATCTGCCCTGTAGTTGCACCATTAGGATCCCTGGGCCTTTCCATTTGATTGGCAGGTGAACAGTCCTACATCCCCCCTCCCCCAACCAGAATGTGAACACCTAAAGAGCAAAGACTCTGCTGCTCCAATATTTCTATCCCCAGGGCTTGGCATAGATTAAGTATTTAATAAAAATATTTCTCTTCTTTATTTTCCAGTCATTAGTCCCTCCAGCTAGGCAGATTATAACATCCCAAGCCTTCTTATGTTATGAGACTCTTGTCCATGGACCGCTAAGAAATCCTCCTCAGGGGATCAATTCACAATGGTAAGGGGCTTCCTCAATGTCTCTTGACATTATATGGATACAATGGAGTTTTCAGCCTGCCCAATGGTTATCCTCGCTCACTGCCAGCCAACCTGCCACCTTTTCTGGTCCTATATTCCTATGGTGCATCTGTGGTGGTTTGTAATTCTTCATTGATGCCATGTTTTAGGCCACATACATCTACTGAATATCTCTCCGTTGATCTTTGGGTGATCCCAGGCCTTTTTTATTTTCATAAGCTATTGTCTAGCCCCTCCTCAAAAGTCTTACCTTCATGCCTCACTCTGTCGTTGAGGTGAACCTGTGTTTTCAAAAGTTATTACAAGAGAGGCCACATTGTATAGGTTCTGTTGAATGGAAAAGTCTTTGAGCATGGTCCCAGCAACAGATTATGTCTGCTCCCTGAGAACCAGCCTTGTGCTCACTGAGGATTATGGTTACACACTAGTAGGCTGGCCAGAAATGACCACCCTCTGTCCTTCCCCATGACGCCCCATCTCTGTCCCTCATGTGATGCCCCATCTCTGTGTCTGTGCATGGGATAGCTCTCCAGACTGGATGCACTCCCACCTGGATGCACTCCCTCCTTCTCTCAGCCTCCGTCCAGTAACCTCTCTGCCTTTGAGATTCAGCTCAGGCTCCATCTTCTGCAGGAAGGCTTCCTCTCTTCTGAGTGTTAAGCCTTTCTTCCCAAAGTACCTTGTGCTATTTAATGACCTTGTATCTATTTGTATTTGTTAGATATACTTTTTATCAAATATACTTACACATACTCACATGTTTCATAATGTAATACCTATTATAATCTATATCTAAAGTATTTTTATAACTGTTGTCTCTCTCATTAGAATGTTAAGCTCATTAAAGGTAGTCATGGTGTCAGTCTTTGTATCTCCAGAACATTGTACAGTGCCTGGCACGTGGACAGAGCAGGAAGAAATGAGACAGTACTTAATAAGTGGGTGGTGCATAAGGATATAATATTTAATGGAGTGGATGGTATTTAACTGAGTACGTAAACCTCTTACTAATTGAGTTCTTTGGCTATAAAGCAGATATAAATCCAAAATAGTTCCCTTCCCTTTCTATAGTGAGAGTGGTAGATTGGCAGAAAAGGCGTCAGAGGATGCTAGGAATGTCTGTTTCTGTACTATCTTCATATACACACATATGTATATATACATATGTATGTATATATTCGTTTATATGTGTGTTTGTACACACATATCTTTTGACACTCTACATGTGAAAACCTTGTCCAATGACAAATGAGTTGCCATCTTAACTGAACCATATCCATGTTTTACTAGAAGGCCGCCATGTTAGGAAGAACTTCAGAAAGAATTTATGGTGGGATGAGGAAGTATAGACAGGTTGGGATCTTCACTATTGGAGAAATCACAGAGGTCCCAAGCCCAGGAACAGAAGAGACTTGGAGGCCAGCTAATCTGACTTCTTCACTTTACAGATGACAAAACAAAGCTCCTGAAGAGAATGAATGACATCACAGATGATGCCTTGAGTTAAGAGTCAATCAGATTCAAATGAGACCCAGTTGAACAAAGTCGTCAGCCTCACTCTCTCTTCCAGAGTCATCAAAGTCCAGCGGCAGGACAAAGGTCAAGACGACCGGTGCTGACCCAGGATGCTGTGGGTGTCTGACCAGGTGTTTTCACAGCATCTGTTTCAGCCACCTTCGTGGCCATGAGAACAGATTGTTCTCATTTGCCCATTCCCAATGCCCGGGGTAGACATCCCCTTCACTCACCGATGGGCTTGAAGCCTAGTGGTTACCTTCACCCTGGTTTAGCCCCTCTGTTGAGATGGTTTTACAAGGGTGTGACCACTATACATGCTGAGGCTTCTTGGAGGTACAAGTGAGAGTTGGGTGCAAGATGGGCACGGAAAGTGAATGAAGAGCCATGAAAAGGCTGGGAAGCCCTCCGCCCAGAGCTGCTGGTCCTCTCTGAAGAGATCCTTTACTTCCATCCTTGTAATACCACCTCAGAATAGTAACTGAGTTAGGTAACTAGGTTGCTATTCAACCAATAAACATGTGATCTCATAAACTATAAAAGCATAGAAGCAATATTCATCCAACACTTCAGGAGCATCCTAGAGCCCAGAGGAAATCCACGGCTAGCCTTCCTCTGGGAAGAACGCAAATAGGGGTTGGTATGGACATTTCAAAGTACAACATGCTGTAGATTTAAAACCAATTAATGCCCAATCTTGCCCAGGCTGGAAAGGAGAGGGGACACACACACACACACACACACCCCCTACTCCTGGTCCCAGTCTCATCGTGATTGACACAAGACATTTGACCTGCCTAATTTTCTCCCCTGGTCCAGTTTGTTCCTCCTTAGGCAACCTGATAGAGTCCCATGCCTAGGGCTCACCACATTCAAGCTAAGCTTAAGGCTGTAACCACATTGGCCTGACCTACTACAGCTCAAAACTCCACAACTGAAAAGATCTTTCAGCCTCAGCCTTCAAGTAGCTGGGAGTATAGACACACACCACTGTGACCTAGATTTTGGTGTAGAATTTTGCCAGAAATTGCAAGAGTCCCGTGGTTTAGAGTTGCAAGAATTCCCTTTGCCTTTTTTGAAAGTTAGGACAACATTGGTCCAACTCGACTTTTCTGTCACCTCCCCCACTGGCCATGGTTTTTCAAAGGTCACCAACTGCAGCAACTGTATTTACACGTTCTTAATTCTCCTGGGCCAGAGTTTATCTGAGCCTCCTCCTCGCCTGGCTTTTCTTCCCTGTTCCTACTTAAGATTATTCTTGTAGAGAAAACAGAGCCTAAATGAAAGTAGAATGGCTTCATTTTCTCTCTGTGACCTGTTATCATTACTTCTTACACCCTGGGTAGGATTCCCCCATTCCTTGGGGGTTTTTGTCCCTTTGCTGTGTTTGTCAATAAGTACTTAAATACTTGTGGAGCTGAATGGGTTTTTTTTCTTAATGTCATTTTTTTTTCAGTAAGCAATTGAAAATCCTGCTCTCATCTGGGGGTTCAGAATGTAATATATGTATTATAGTATATATATATATATATGCACAATATGCATATGTAGTATATATCAGTGTAATAATATATACTATATTGACGTTCCAATATGATATATCACACAAAATATAATGTATTGCAATAATGTATCATAATGTGCTATATCATTATACATTATATTATTATACTATATATCACATTAGTATTATATATTATTATACCATATTGTATTAATACATATTAGAATACATTTTTGTAATATAGCATATAATATAATGTGCATTGTATTATATACTATACTATAATGCATATTATACTATAATATGCCATAACATAGTGCAATAATATGCTGCATTGTAATATAGTGTAATAATATGATGTATAATATACATATCAACATATGCACATGCTTTTTTAAAATATAGTTTAGAAGGTAGGTGGTAGTTTAAACTGTGGGAATAAATGAAATCACAAGAATAGAGCGAAAATGAAAAGCTTCTAACAGAACTCATAGAGAGAGGCACCAGATGCTGTAGGAGAATCAATGAAAGAGATCGGAGAGGATTGGTCAGAGAGGCTGGAGGACAACCAGTGACCACAGTGTCATATAATTCAAAAGAGGAAAGAGTTTTTAGCCAGAGGAGTTTGGGGGTGGCTGATGTTAGACGCTTCAGAAAGTTCAGGGCAGTGGGGGCGGCGCGGAGGCTGTGGATTTCGTCCGGAAGATCACTGGTGACATCAACGTAGCGGTTGGTTGGGAGGCTGAGGGCAGATGCTGCTTCGCATAAAGCGGAGGGATGAGTGGGTGGGCTGGCGGGGAATGGGGCAGGGCTGGAAGTTGCAGGAAGAGACTCCTTTTAAGAAGTCTGGCCAAGAGAGCCGAGTTTGAGGTGGCTCACGAGTTTCCTGCAGAATGTGTTTCGTTTCGTTTTATCCTGGGGGGGGTTTCCTGTGTTTTCAGCTCTGTTCGGATCATCACCACCAGCAACAACATCTGGATTCTCCTTGCTGCAGGGCACACAGATTAACTGGTAGCTCCTTGCAAACTGGCCGGGAGGGGGAGGACGGGGAGGGCAGTGTGGGCGAGGAGCGGCCTCTTTCCAGGCTCCAACAGCTGGTCAGCATGTCGTGTTTCAGAAGGTTTTAGCTGACGTCAAATAAAGCCGATGGGCTGCAGATTGGCGCGGGGTGGGGGAGTGGGGGGGCATAAAGCTGGTCCCTCCCACTTCCCCTAACTGTCGCCCTCCCTCCCCGCCCCCCCACCCCTTCGCCAGAATGCTGGAGATCATTAGGAACCCAGACTTGTCATTTGATCTCCATCTGGCCCCTGTCACTGCAACTGCCTTTGATCACTTGCCAAAAGTGTCCGGGTAAGCGGCTCCTCTTTCTCACAGATCTGCTTTTAATCCTTACGTTTATAATTTTCTGGGTTGATGCAAGTTATTCCCTCTTTGTGTGGATCTCTGGAATGCTCCCAGGGATTATGGAAAGGACCCACTAGGCTGTTTGCACACTTACCACCTTTTTGGTACACTGGATTTTAGTTAAATTATCACTGATTTCAATAGTGTTGAATTTAAGTTTAATGTGGTTTGTAATTCTGATATATTTTTGAGCATTGCAGAGGGTGGGATGCTTTTATGTGTTTTTATTTATTAACTTTTAAAAGTTTTGTTGATGTACTTTGCTTTTTACACTATAATTATTTCCCCAAGTGGCCCTTCGATCTTGGAACTCTTGGAACATTTAGGCAAACAGTTCAACACAATAATTATCATATGTAACATTCTGCTCCTGTCATCCCCACCCCTACACAAAGTCAACAAACATTTACTATGTGTCAGACACTCTGTTAAACACTTGGGTTACAGAAAAAGGCAAGAACAGATCCCTGCCCTCAAGATGTTCCCAATTTAATGGGGGAGACAAAATGTACTCAACTATGTGTATATAAACAACACTGGACAAATTGGAGATCATTACAAAGGAAGATCCCAGCAGCAAGGATGACAGAGAAAGACTTTCTCAGAAGGCAAGATTTCATCTGAGACTTGGCTTTATCATCTCTTCTACAGGACACAGCCATTCATCTGAGTTCAATTGCCTTTTAGAGTTTTTCTCCCTTGCATGACTGCAGTCATTGTGGAAACTTATTCTGTTGCTCTTCTTTTAGTCTTCAAATGTTTCTCTGAATTTCTTAAGTTTGTTGTTTCTTAAGGCAAGATAATGTCCCATTGCCTTCTTTTTTTTTTCTTCTTGGAGGGCAATTGGGGTTAAGTAACTTGCCCAAGGTCACATGGCTAGGTTTTTGTTTGTGTGTAAGTGTCTGAGGCCATATCTGAACTCAGGTCCTTCTGACTCCAGGGCCAGCACTCTACTCACTGTGCCACCTAGCCGCCCCTCCATGGCCTTCTTAAACCACAATTTGTACAGCCATTGTCCGATCAATGGGCACTCAGTTTCCTATTTTTTACTACCATAGAAAAAATGTTACTATGAATATTATGGTGCACATAGTGCTCTTCTTTCTTTCTTCATATAATTTGGGAATATACCCAGTAGTGGAAATGTCTGAGTCAATGACTGTGGGCAGTTTTGTGACCTTTCTTGCATAATTTCAAGTTTGTTTGTTTTTCCAGAAGGATGAAATCAACTCATGGAATAGTATATTAATGCTTCACGTTGATTTTTTTAAAAAAAGTTTCATTGATGACTTTTGTTTTGATATCACTTTCACTTCCAAATAAATATCTCCTGCTACAGTCTCCAGTGAACTATTCCTTGATGTGAGGAATTAAAAAGAGGATAAAATATCAACAAACTCATTCATCGAGTCTGCCAGTACTGTATGTAGAATGTTTCACAAACATGGTCACACACCCCTGTGAAGGAGGGGAGGAAGTAGGTTGTCTCACTTCTTGTTTGGGGCTAGCATCATTAAAAATTGCACTGTGTGAAATTTGGGGGGTTTGTTCTTCCTGTTTGACTTTCCTTTCCTGATTGTGTTGTCTTCACTCTTTATCAGTTCACATAGGTCTCCCCATGCTTCTCTGAATTCGTATTCATTACTTCTGAGGGTGAAGAAAAACTGTCCCATTCATAATGCTACAGTTGTTAGCCATTTTCCAATTAGTGGACACGTTATCTATTTCCAGTTCTTTGCTCCCACAAAAGCTATGAATATTTTGGTGTCTGTGGGATTGTCCTTTCTATTTTCGACTTTTTTGGGTTATATGCCTGGTAGTAAAATGTCTGAGAGCTTAGTGATCTTTCTTGCAGAATTTCAATTTGTTTTCCAGAAGGGTTGGACCATTTCACAGCACAGCATATTCATGCCTCACATCAATCTTTCAAGGATTCTCATGAAAAAGAATTCCTCAGATCTGTTGTTTCTTAATATTATTGTAATATTCCATTACATCCACGTGCATGTTTTGTTTGTCCATGAGCACTGACTTCTTTTTTCCAGTTTTTTTGTTAACCCAAAATCAAAATATTAGACAAACGCTTTTAACAAGGAAAGCCTACAGTTGTAGAGACTGTGATTGCTGAGGAATTAGGGAGTTTCATGGCTGTGGAAATCATGCCAACATGCCTATTCATGCCACATAGAGATACTGGTGCCAATTAAGTTACTGTATGCACTAAATTGGCTCTTTATACTCCAATATGCAAAAGTAATTTTTATGACAGTGGAATTGCACGAGAAAAAGAAATTAATTTTGAATTGCCATTAAAATGTTCTCAGCTAAAGCCAATATTAGCTTTAGTACCATCTGTAAAGATCAATTATCCCAGTGGGTCCTAGTGGGCTGTTGTACTCTCAACACAGTGGCCAATGCTCATTCCAATCCGAGCCTTAATAAATGTTTGCTGATGATTATGATTATATGCTCCATTGAACCTGGGACTTCATCTGTGGATGTTCCCTCAAATGGTGCCCATCATTGTTCAGCCATGACTGTGCCATCATATGACTTTGTCCATGTATCTTCTTGAGTTCCACTCTGGGAGTCCATGCAAGAGACTGGAAACTTTCTCTGATTTCTGTTGGCATCTTTATATCATGATGTACAGAATTTTAAAATGTTGGAAGCAGATTCAGGAGTCACATTAACAGTCCCCACCAACAAGAGTCTTGTTATAGTGGGGATCCCAGGTTCTTGAGGTCTAGTTAGATGAGAGTGTAGGCTTTGGTGGGCTTTACCAACCTAGAAAGGTCTGGAATCTACTCTAATAGGCCACAGTGAACCAGTGAGTTCATTGAGGTAAGTATTTCCTCCACACACCCCAATCTTTCCTTCCCTATTCTGTGAAGCTCTTGTCAACATCCTTCCTGCAAAGGAGACTTAATACCTTAAGTCAAGGGAAGAGACAAAAACCAAACCAAGATGACAAAGAAAGGGTTAAAGCCCAAACCAAGAAGGAAGATTCCCTGAGCTGTCCTTGGTCAATCAATCAACACTGTGTTAGGCTCCAGGGACAAAAGCATGAAAACAAGACCATTTTGACTCCCCAGGAGCTTAGAAAGTTACCAGGTCCAGAAGGATAGCCCAAGCCCCTGCAATAACTGGGGAATGTGACTCAGCCCCCCTCAGAGACATCTGAAAGATCATGGCAGACAGGAGAGGGGCTGCCAGGCAGAAGAGCCAAGAGGCCTTTTTTTCCAAGGAGTAGAGTGAAAGTTGCACACCCTAGGCCTGTGAGCTTGACCTGGATTCCTGGTAAAATTCCAGAATGTATTTTTAACGGGGTAATTAATGAGCCTCGAGAAAAGGAAGTGGTGATCACAGACAGCCAGCGAGGCTTCAGGAGAAGAGGTCATGCCGGGCCAGCCTCATTTCCCTTGTGGAGAGGGATATTGGATGGGGATAGCAGCAGAAAACAGAGTTTACCTAGAGTTCAGCAAGCCTTGATGAAGCCTCCCATGCTGTTCTGAGGCCAAGATGGAGGGATGGAGCAGATGATCACGCCCTTGACTTGTTCTAAGAGTGGTCAAAGGGTTGGACCCAATGGTGACTGGTTCATGGCTCTGGGTCCTGGAAGGCAGGCTTCCAGGGCACCCTCCGACACCCCAGGCTGGGCTCATCCCTGTGCCCTTTCACATTTTTGTTAATAACTCAGAGGAAGAGATGAATGGTCTACAGGCACCAACCTGGGATGTGGATGCCTGATGCCTATCTATTGACTCAGAAAGTCACAAATAGGAAAGTAGTGTCTGGATTAGGAAAATAAGCTGTTGGGTGAATTGTTACGGGGTATAAATATACACTCCTACTCGAGCTGAAATGATGATATCTAATATTTATGAAGTGTTTTATACTTATTAACTCATTTGATCTTTAAAACAAACTTGTGAAAAAACTGTTTTTATTATCCCCATTTTAAGAGGAGGGAACTGGACTCTGGAGCCCTCTGGGATCTCAGATGAATGAACCTTTACATAGTTTTATACTTTACAAAGCACTTGACATCTATCAGAGCTCACCTGATACACACAACAGCCCTGGGAGTTAGGTATTGCAGGTACTATTATGTCTGTTTCCCAGAGAAGAAAACTGAGGCTTAGGGTCATCAAGTGACCTGCCTGCAGTCCCACAGTTACTCCCTGAGATGGGATTGGAACTCTGCTCTTCCTAATTTTAACTCTGGCTTTCTTTCTGCTTCACTGTGGCCTCTCAAGAGTCTGTGAAGTACTGAGGATCCACATGTGCAAAAATATGTGTAGCAGCTCTTTTGGTGGGGGTCAAAAATTAGAAGTTAAGGGGATGCCTACCAATTGAGGAATGGCTGAACAAGTTGTGGTGTATGAATGTAATGGAATACTACTGTGCTGTAAGAAATAATGAGCAGGCAGACTTCAGAAAAACCTGAAAAGACCTATATGAACTGATGCTGAGTAAGGGGAGCAGAACCAGCACAACATTGTACACAGTAACCACCATATTGTGCAATGACTGACTTTGATAGACTTAGCTCTTCTCAGCAATGCGAGGATCTAAAACAATTCCAAAAGACTCATGATGGCAAATGCCATCCACATCCAGAGAAAGAATTTTGGAATCTGAATGCAGACTGAAGCAATCTATTTGCTTTTTTTTTTGTTTTTGTTTCTTCTTTTATGTGAAAATATATTTAATGTAAATGTACAGATTTCATGCTGTCTTGGAATGGGGGAAGGGGAGAGAGGGGAAGAAAATTTGAAACTCAAAATCTTATGGAAGTGAATATTGAAAATTAAATAAAATTTAAAAAAAAAGAAAAAATAAAATCTAATCTCAGGATTAGTTACTTACACCTTTAAAAAAAAGAGTCTGTGACATAACATATGGTTTCTGACCTCCAGAAGCTTGTGATGGAGTTGAGAAGATCAACAACTGGGGAACAATGCAATGCCTAGGTGCCTTGTCCCTATTGTAAGGGCAAGGAAACTTTTGAGAGGGAAAGAAGTGCTGAGGTCAGAGCTTTAAGAATCCACTACCTTATTTTGGTAGATGAAGGAAGAGTGAGCTGGTGGGTGAGCCTCTACCATGTACGTGGCTGGCTGGCTCACATGGGATCTTTTCTTAGAGAACACTGTGTTAATGAGGGCAGGTCAAGGTAGATACTATGCAGGCCATAGACCAAGACAGCAATGCACACTCTGTTCTGTGGCTGTGCTCTGGCCCAGGGGTTAGCACATTCCAGAGGTGCCTTTCAGATGATGTGAGGGACTAGCCACGGGAAAAGCTGTGCACTATGTATTTACCCCTGCTGTCTGTCCCATCCACACCCCTTTCCTCTGTATTCTCCCAGCCATCCCCACCCAGCTATGCCTCCCAACTTCTAGCCTTCATGTCTTATTGAAATTGAAGGTATTATTGGAGAACATATTCCTGTCAGAGACTTATTTCCAGACTCAATCTACATTCAAGGAGAGATATAAGGGAATCAGTGAGGAAAAGGAGATAGGCCAATCATATAGCAAGAGTGAGGAGTAAGAGATGTGGAGGGACCGAGTTTGCCCAAGGAAATACAAGGAGTACGCTGTGTACTTTTAGTACAACAAAGACTTTTTGGATGCTCTGTTTATTTTATTTCTTTGGAGGGGGGAAGGCAAGGCATTTGCCCATGGTGACACAGCTAGTAGTAAGTTTCAAGTGTCTGAGGACAGATTTGAACTCAAGTCCTCCAGACTCCAGGCCTGGTGGTCCATGCACTGAGCCACCTAGCTGCCCCTGGACACTCTGTTTAAAGACACATAAGGGAAGGCCAATAGGCAGTTGGGTTGATTCTCTGTGGAAGAATATGGAAAAGAATGAAAGAGTATCAGAAACATGGATAGGCCGTAGTCTTGGAGACTTACAGAATGAGATCACAGAAATGCCTATAACAACTCAGCTGGGCTAGAGCACTCATTCCCACTGAAGAGACCTCTTGATCTAGACCCGCCTACAGGGACCGACATGCTCCTTGAGGATCATGGCCTCTGGAGAGGGGAGGGATCTCACTCTGGAGCACGTATAGCTCAGGTCCGACTCATGGCTAGGGTCTCCTCTTGAGAGAGTAGAAAAGTATTCAATCACTCTATTATGTAGAACAAGTATAGGACAGCTATTTATTTTCCCCACTCAAAAGAAACTGGGGAAAACCTCACAAAAGACTCATACACCTGCTTTGAGCCCTGAATATAAAGTGGTCGCTTGTTGATACTTTAAATGTCAGACATGAGGCCTTTTATGATACTGCTGAATTGGCATGTCGCCTTTCTCTAAGTTCTGCACTATTCAGACAACTCCCTCAAGGCAAATATCTTCTGGTGAGGTAAGTCACAGTTTAGCTTCCTCCTACTGGTCATTTTCATCTAAGGAAAGCTGTAATGGCCACCGAAGGCTCCTCCTAAGTGAAGCCAACACTAATGGTTACCAGGGTAACTGTTCTTGAAAAGCCCATGTCGTGATTGCTCTTTGGACACCTGTGCTTAGGAAAAGAAATGCGCCCCATCCCCAAGACTATTAGTTGAGGATCATTTACTCAGACAACCTTAAGCTGCTTTTAGAAAGGGGTGCTTATTAATCTGGTACAATGGAAGTTAGTACGAAACATCCCTCCCAAAATCTATGACATACTCTCCCACAAATACATACAGAAACCAGAGGAAAATAGGCTCGAGTTTGGCCAGACACCTGACCAAGCTAGCTGTGGAGCAGATGGAGATGGTTTTCTCCTGTGTAAGTTTGTGAAGAAATGTTCCTTAAGCATGGACGATGTCCATCTGTCATTGCATCCATAGACAGCCACTGCCATCCACCGACCTAGGGATGCTGCTCAGACTCAGATGGGAAGATGGGAAGACCTTAGAAGCTGGCAAGGACATCCATTAGCCAAAAGCATGGTGGAGGCATGAAGGGGAGAGGTGACTTCTCCAAGGCCTCTCCTTCCCCCCTCTCCAGATACTTTCCCTCCTTTCTTCAAATAAATGCAACTTTTTCCTTTCTCTTCCTAAATATTAAAGTGACATGAAGACTGTCCATGTACCAGCCTCTTATATCAAATACCTAGAAAATTAACTCTTGAGTTCTTTTAAAAGCATATTGCTTCAAGAACGGATTTCTGCAAAATGCATTTGGGTCAGGGTAATCTTTTGAAGGGCCACCTTAACTGCCTCCCATTCGGTCCTGGGATGGGAATGAGTCCCAACAGGAAGATTCCAATATCATCACAGAAAAGGAGCTTGACTATAGAAGACCCCACTGGCTTATTTCATGTCAAACTCAATTATTCTTTTTCTTTTGGTTGATAAATGGGGCCATAGATTCAGGGAGGGAAGTGACTTAGCCACAGTCACTTCACCAGTAAGTGGAAGGTCAGGACCCAAATTCAGAGCTCCCAGCTTCAGATGTAGTGCTTTCTACCAACCATTATGTCAGCTTTAAAATCTTATCCAAATCACACTTTTCACAGTCTCTCTTTCCATTTGTTTTGCTGTTAAGTTAGAGGAAGGAAAAGATGCTAATGTGAAAGAACACTAGGCTGAGAGCAAAGACACCAGGGTCCAAGCCTCAACTCTACCAGTCATCAACTGTGTGATCTTAGAGGTGTTAGTCTTCTGAGACTCAGTTTCCTCATCTATAAAATGGAGCTAATATTGATAGTACAGACCTCACAGGGCTGCTGTTCAGAGCAAATGAATTAACGTATGTGAAGAATTGTGTCATTGGAAAATGCTAGATCTCTTATTACTGTCAAAGTGAGCTATCATTAATTCTCTGACTTGACTGATTCTTTGGGGCTCTGATGGAGGCATGATCTCAGCGGTGTGGGTCACCTCTTTGTTAGAGCAGATTTCGACCCGTTGCTATTAATGGATGTGACTGTATTCTTATTCTATTCCAGAAGTCATTTCCTGTTTTTTTATTTCCTTTTGCAATGTTGAATGTGAAATTCAAATAGAAAATCAAAGTGAGCCCCAGAACCCTTCCAGAAAATCGTGTGATAACTTGAGGATGGCTTATTTTTCCACTTCATGGGAAAAACATCAATGACCTAGAAACCATGGTTCTTTGGAAAGAGACCAAAAAAAAGAAAGGAATAGAAAGCGATTGGAGTACCTCTTACGTCCCTGGAACAAATGGAGATCTGCAGACTGTCTTGTTTGGCTTTTAAAAACTCTCCCTGAAGATCTGGTCCATTCGTGGGCAAAAGTATCTCTTAGATACTTTGATGGATTCATTTGATATAATCAGTTATATATGGGATATTGAATTGATTTTATATAAGCTGCCCTTGCTTATAGGACCCATCCCTAAAATGAGCTCTCTTGGAAAGGAAAAAATAGACAAGCTTACACTAAAAATAACTAGACAAAATTTCTTCAGGACTTCACTGGAGCTGTGACCTGGGTTCAGGTCTGAGCTCTGACCCTCGATGTCTGGGCCAACCATCCCAGCTCTCGGAGGGTGTTTGCTTATTGTTCAATGAGGGTGGCAGGCTGGGTGGTTGATAAGGCCCCTCTAGCTCCAATCTGACATCCTCCGGACCTATACCTTCGTCAGTGTGGATACTTCCTCCTTTTCTGATCACACATTTCTGTGGGGATATTCCTCTTGTACAAAGTTCATCAGGGAAATATGTTGGTGTTCTACTCACACCCCCACTGCAACTGTCATCCTCTGGGTTGACTGGACAGTGGCATCCCAAGATTCAGAACCACATGGTGATCAATAAGAGAGTATGTGTTAAAAAAAAAAAACCATCAAGGGGTAACAAGCACCTGTATAATACAAATTATTCTCAAAAATAGAGAAAGAAAGTACTCTATCAAATTCCTTTTTTGTGTGAAAAAAAAATGGGTGCAGTGGATAGAGCACCCAACCAGAAGTCAAGATTTGTGTTCAAATCTGGCCTCAGATGCTAGCTTGTGACCCTGGGCAAGTCACTTAACCCTATTTGCTTCAGTTCCCTCATCTGTAAAATGAATTGGAGAAGGAAATGGCAAACCACTCCTGTATCTTTGCCAAGAAAATCCCAAATGGGGCTGATAAGAGTCAGACAGGACTGAAAAATGATTGAACCACAACACAGGTCTAATACTTAGAGTGATAAAGCAAGGAAACTTAAGCCAGTAGTTCCAATGAACACAGACACAGTTTTTAAAAATTTAAAGCATTTTATTGATATTTTTAAAAAAATCTTAATTCTTTACCTTAATTTTGAATGTCCCTCTACCTACCCCCCATCCAGGAATTAGTGTAAGGGAAGATTAAGGGAAAAAAGTAGCTTAGCAAAATGAATCATTGAATCTCCTCTGTCAAATAATATTTGTAATATTCTCCCCACGGCCCCCACCTCTGCAAACTCCGTCTGCACTTTGGTGTGTCAGGTCCCCAGAGAACTGCTGACTCTTCCTCCCCATCGGGGATGTGGGGCTTTGAAGGGCCTAGATTTCTACTGCCCACTCAGGGGCCCCCCAAATGTTCTTCCCTTTGATTATTAGTCAACCAGGCTTAATCAGCATTGAGAAAGGGTATTTATTAAGCTGTTCTAACAACAACAATTAGTACAAGACATTCCCTACAATCAGGGCATACCCTGTCCTTGAACATACCAGGTTTGTATAGAAAGTAGAGTCCCCATAGGTGAAGCTTATGGTTCTTCTGGGCCCTGAGAGTGGGTGTCTTTGTAGGGCCCATAGCCAACACTTCTTAGGGTCACAAAGGGCAATCCCTGAAAGTGATGCCATCCTTGGGTGAAGCTTCCCAATTGATCTGGTAGCCGCAGCTAGCCACATTGATGGGAGCTGGATCTTCCAATCTTTCAGGGCCTCCAGGTTGTAACCTGGTCAGTAGGGAAGGGGGAAGTAGAGACAGAGACAGAGACACTGAGGCTGTCTCCCTCCCCTGCCAAGGACAGCTCCCTTTCTGCAGTCCTTCATCACTGGCTCCAACCACCATTCCACTGCCCAGTTACTGAAATGCCCAGGCCCAGGCAGACTAGCTGTTTTGTCCATAGCCCACAGATATGTTTCATTCACCTCTATTTATCCGATTATGAAATCATCGATTTCTCTCAAATTATTAAGGATTTATTTACCTTTTGTTTATACCTTTTGTTGAATAATTGATTCAATTCAGCTGTCTGGGCCTTCAGCAATTACCCTTCCATTCATACCTCACCAGAGCCTAGTCTAGACCCAGAAACCAAGTGTATTCATGCAGGAATGCATGTGTGCATGAATGAACGAGTGGGAAAGTATTTATTGGGCATTTACCATGTGCTTACACACCCCAAGCCCACAGTGGGTACGAATGCAAACTAGCAACACAGTCTCTGCCCTCAGGGAGTTTGAATTCTAAAGAAAGACCCTATAAACAGGCCCCTGTTTGGGGCCTGGAAGACAAAGTGATGGGTGATGGAGGTGAAGAATGGTGAGAGTCTGGGGAGAGGAGGAAGAGGAGGAGGAGGAGGATGGAGATGTAAGCTGTGGGATTTCTATATGCATCTATTCAAAATATATGGATAATTGTTGAATTCTAGGCCTGGAAAGAAACTTGGACCCCCTGGCATCCCAAAGGGAATTTGAGCAAATCCTTTCCTGCTTGTTCAGAGAATCGAGGCAGTTTTTTGAGAGGAGCCAAGCTAGAGGAGACAGAGAACTTTGGAGCTTTCTAGCTGATCTCAATAAGCACCTTCACTTTAACATCAGAGGATCATAGACTGAGAACAGGAAAAGTCCCCAGTGGATAAAGCACCATGTCTGGAGTTAGGAGGACCTGAATTCAAATTCAGCCTCAGGAAACTTCCTAGCTGGGTGACCCTGGTCAGGTCACTTCACCCTGTCTGAGTCTGCTTCCTCCTCTGCCAAATGGGCGGGAGAAGATGGCCAACCACCCCAGTATTTCTGCCAGGAAAACCCCAATGGGACCATGAGGTGTTGGAAGCAACTGAAATGACAAGTGACCACAAGGGGTCTTCTGGGCTCCCCAAGGGGCCACACAATCTCTAGTTTACATTGTGTTTTTATTTATTTTGCTGTTTCCCAAGTACCTTTGAGTTGGGAGTGGGCCCTCCTGGGGAGTACTGGGGACCCCCTGGGGAGGTCTTCGGGTCCAACCTTCTCATTTTATAGAAATGGGGAAACTGAGGCTCGGAGAATCAAAGGGGTAGGACCCCCCAATCTCTCATTTTCTCTGGCCATTCTCCATTCCTGGAATGCTCTCCCTTCCCTATTTGACTACTACATTCCTCTTCCTGTGGGAAGCCTCCCCAACCTCTCCTAATCCCAGTGCCTTCCCTCTGTTCATTAGTTCCCATTTATACAGGACACAGCTCATTCTGTATTTGTTTGCATGCTGTCTCCCCATTAGATTGTAAACTCCTTGAGGGAAGGGACTATCTTTTACTCTCTTTGTATTCTTGGCACAGTGCCTGGCACAGAGTGGGTGCTTTTAAAATGTTCACTGAATTAAATTAAGTGACTTGCCTAAGGTCACACTAATGGAAAGCATCCAAGGCAGGGCAGGAACCCAGGCCCCTTGTCTCCAGAACCAGATGAAGAGATGAAGGTCAAGAGAGCATGGGGAGTCTGGCTGAGGCCACAGAGCAAATTCGTAGCAAAGCCAAAATGATCATTCAGGTTCTTTTCCATCCGGGAAGCTTCCTGGCAATCTCCTTCTGGGAAGGAGCCACACTGGCACAGGCTCATAGGTTTGGGGCTCACAGGGACCCTCTAGGTCTAGTCTGACCCCCTTCCTTGGTAGATGAGGCAACAGGCCCAAGGACATCGAATGACCTGGTCAGGGTCATGACTCAATAAGCTGGGTTCTGAATCTGGACCCTCTGAACACCAGGTTCGGTGGCCTTTCCACATTTTAAAAGGACACCTTTGACCTTTGCACTGTATGATGACAGCTCTGGCAGCTCCAAGATGCTGGTAGCGGAGATTAGCAATGTAAAAGGAGTCCAGTGAGGAGGCCAGGCCAGGGGTCCAGAGGAGAGATGAAGAGGAGCATGGCTTCATTTGCTGGACACGGAAAGGAGTGACCAGATGCCAGAGATGTGGATGTCCAATTGACCAGATTTGACATATGGTGGATGACAGAGGGGGGAAGAACAGAAGCTGATTGGAATAATTGATTGATTGACTCCCGTGTTTCAAAGAAGGGTTGGCTTTGGACTTTGGCTGAAGGGACTCCAAGGGAGTTTCTTCCTTGGAAATCCCCGATGTTGTAAAATCATGGTTGTCAATGGGATTGGAGGCCCCACGCTAATAAAGAGACCCAAACAATAGGTGTCCTCTCCTGTCTAGCAGGCATCGACTACAAGGCTCAGTCCTGGCTTGGCACACTCCCACAAATGGCAGGGGTTTTTCTCGTTTTATGTCCCATCGTCAGCCACAAAGTGGGCACTTTATAAAATGCTTGTCAGACTGATTGCTGGGTATCCTTTGACAAAGTATGGCAGAAGAGTTGCTGTTGTATGTGGGGGGAGGGAGGGAGGAGGAAGGGAAGGAGGGAGGGAGGGAGGGAGGGAGGGAGGGAGGGAGGGAGGAAGGGAGGAAGGGAGGAAGAGAGGAAGGGAAGGAGGGAGGGAGGGAGGGAGGAGGGAGGAAAGGAGGGAGGGAGGGAGGAAGGAAGGAAAGGAAGGGAGGAAGGAAGGAAGGAAGGAAGGAAGGAAGGAAGGAAGGAAGGAAGGGAGGGAGGAAGCAGGTACTTACTAAAGACCTGCTATGTACCAAGCAGGAAGCTAAGCAGTTTACAAACATTGTGCCATCACATTGTGCTTCACAACAAGCAGACACAACTGTTATCCTCGATTGATGGATGAGGAGACTGAGGCAGACTGATGTTCGACCCCCTGCAGTGAGCATCTGAGGCAGGATTTGAACTGGGGTCTAATGCCAGGGCAATGCTCTACCCACTGCACCAGCTAGGAGCTGCAGGGAGGGAGTTTCTTTATCACTGATTTCCTAAAGCAATGAAATAAAAAGTTGGTAATAATAATGAAAGCTGCTGGGGGCACCATGTGCATAGAGAGCTCATCTTCCTGAGTTCAAATACAGCCTAAGACACAAACTAGCGGTGTGACCCTGGGCAAGTCACTTCACCGTATTTGTCCCAGTTTCATCATCTGTAAAAAGAGCTGAAGAAGGAAAGATAGTCCTGTATCTTTGCTGAGAAAACCCCAAGTGGGGTCACAAAGAGTCAGACTGAACGATAGCAAGAATAATGATAGGAGAGCTATTGTCCAGGAGGCAAAGGGACAGGAGAAGCTACGAGGCCCGGCAGCAGGGCGTCAGACACTTAGCGCCTAGTGGCCCGATGGCGTGAAAGCTCCAGCTTTTGTGGACTAAGATGACAAAGGGCAGTGCTGGAGACACGGACCTCCAAATGTCCTTGAGAGCTCGCCCAATGAGCTAGACTGGAAGGACTCAGGGAGATGGGAGCTGTTGGGCCAGACCTGGCCAGGTGTAGAGATGGGCACGTGATCACAGACTGAGCTGCTGCCAGCAATGGCCCAGACATAACAGTGATCTTAAAAAAAAAGCGTGACCTGCGTTTTAACGGAGGTTGCCCTCCCGAAGATCCCAGCTCTCCAAGATATGTGTCACAAGAAGCAGCTGGGTGTGTAGAGCGTTGGGCTTGAAACCAAGAAAACCCGAGGTCAAATCTGACCTCAGATATGCCTAGCTGTGTGACCCTGGGCAAGTCACTTTGCCTCTGCCTCCATTTCCTTATTGGCCAATGGGGATAATACTAGCACCCACCTCCCAGGGTTGTTGTGTCAAAACGTATTTGTAAAGCTTTCGGCAAACCTTAAGGAATCATATAAACGCTAGCTGTTACAGTTGTTCCGAAATATCAAAGAGGAGGTTGAAGCCACATGTGAACGAAGCGAGGCACATCATTCCCATCATCCAGTCTGCTGCTAGAGCTGTGCCCATGACATTCCCAGGGCGCCTACAGAAGGTAAAACTCTGCCAACTACAGAAAACCGTCATGTTTTCCCATCTGTGGTATAGTGTACATGACATTAAATATTATTAGTATAGTATTGTTAATTAGTACATCAATTGTTTATTATTTTATTAATTTTTAATAATATTATTAAATTTAAAGGAATAATTGCAGGAGAGTGATTTGTCCCAGACCCATTTCTGTCTGAACTCTATCAAACAAGATGAACAAAATCGCCCTCGCTACTCATTTATATACTCATTTTAACATGTGTAAGGCACTTTCCGCTTAATGGGTCAGGATCACCTCCCTGAGGACAGGGATTGTTTCATTGTCTCTGCATCTTTAGCCTGGGTGCATAGTAGGTGCTCAAGCACTATTCCTTGAACCGAATGAGAGATTTTCAGCTTCTGAGTTATGCACCATAGCTGTGAGGCCTTTTGACCAGTCTTTACTCTGGGTCATCCAGAAAGGTCTAAAATTGACACATGACATGAACAAATGCTTTTTGACCATGGCACCAAATAATGGAATATTGGTTAATACACTCCAGGATACCTCAGGATCGGAAGTTTCACCTGGGAGATGTGTGAATAATGCAAGCTTCACTAGATATTCTAGAAGGAAAGGGAGTTGGCCAGACCAGCGTTCAAATCCTGACTCAGACATTGTGTGGTTTTGGGTGAGTCACTTAATCTCTCTCTGACTCCATTTCCTTATCTGTAAAATGGGGTAGTAGAAGCACCTACTTCACAGAGTTGTGAGGAACAAAGGAGATCATATTTATTAAATGCTAGATTTTGTTATCAAGGAACCCCGAAGTCCGACTGCCAGGGGAACCTTTAGAACATGGAAAAGCTCTGCCGGCTACAAGCCATGCAATAAAGGAATTACCAAAGAAACAGATTGTTGGATTTTTGGAAAGAACCCACTGCGCCCAGAGCACCCAGGTCCTACTTGGCCTTTTGTCCAAGGACTGGAAAGCAGCGGGATGGGGGCCATGTTGATGGATTGTGGAGATTTGGAAGCACAGAAAATCTCTAGTCTTCTGGAGGAAGCCAATTACCTATCTTTCCCAATCTGCGCTTGCTAAGAAGATCTTGATATTTTTAACCCTCATTAAGGGTGGATTGCCTTTTCTAAGAACCCGTGCCCCCGAATTAGTACTTCTTGGAAAGGTGTGTTTGCTCAGGGGAGATGCACGTAGTCTACAGCATCTTCCACATTATGCACGTCGTCTACAGCATCTTCCACATGTAGGGCTTTGACGAATGTTGGTTGGCTTGACCACAATGTTAATTAAAGGAGTCAACCAAACTCAAGTCAAACCAGGACTTCCAGCTGGAAGGGACGGCAGAGATTAATTTGCCCAACCTCCCCCCTCCACCCCCACCCCTCCATTTTACAGGTGAGGAAAGTAACGCCCAGGTTGGTAAATGTTAGAAGCAGGATTCGAACCCAGAACCTCCGGCTCCGGAACCAGTGCTTTCTGAGGCCAAGGGAAGTGAAGGGTTTGAGAAAGGGCTGAGAGGAGCCAGAGGCACCAAAGAAAGGTTCTGTTGCTGACATTCTGGGTTACTTGCCTGCTGTTTGTCATTTGTGGTTCTGCCTGGGCTGGGAAAACTCCTTGGGCAGCAGCTTTGCGGGAGACTCAGCCCCATCCCCGCCCCCGCCCCCAGCCCTGCCACAGCTGCCTCTGTACCTCTCTTCCCTGGGGACCATCTGGGAGACAGAAGAGTCAGCATCTGGGAGGCCGAAGCAGACGCTGTCCCCGGGGGGAGGACAGAGACCGGAGGGGGCTCTGCCCGGCAGAGCTGTTCCCACTCAGCTTGGGCAGAGGGGGCCCCCCTGCTCATGCCGTGCTTTGTCGTGGCCCTTGGGAAAGCCTCCAGAGCCGAGGAAAGGGTGTTTGAGTCAGGGGAACCCACAACCTCGGGGCTGGAAGGAGCCTCAGAGTTTGGTGAGATCTGCTGGTACCTGAACAGCATTCCCGACAAGCCTCATCTAGAGGACCCCCAGTGATAGGAGACTCCTTACTTCCTAATGCCCCCCCCACTCTACTTCTGAGCAGCTCTGATTGTTAGGAAATGTTTGCTTATTTGCTGGCTAGTACTGAGAGCTGGTTGTTAAATGTTTAATGTCAGCATTTACATTGAAGAAATTAGCAAATGCTACAAATCAGGGCTCGATTAATTTTTTGTTTATTGCCTAGATTAAAGAAAATAAGGAACAGTTTTATAATGCAGATTAAACTTAAAAAGTAAAATCGGGGGAGCTGATTGTTAAACATTTACTAGCATGTGCCCGTACATGGAATTCAAACTTTCTATCTACAACTTTCACCCCATGCTACTAGTTTTGCCATCTAGAGCCAAGTCAAGTGAGTCTGCTCTCCCTTCTACACAAAAATGGCCATCAGGCTGCCTAGGGTAGAGTGAACAGGGCTTGGTCTCAGGATAAGCCCAGGTCTAAGACAGACAACATCTGGGGGCAGGGTTCCTAACCATGGTTCTTGGGCATAGTCTCAGGATAAGACCAGTTCTGTGATAGATAGCATCTGGGGGAATAGTGTAAGAAGCTTGGGAAGGGGGTAGAAATAGCAGAGGAATGAAGGCTGTAGCAGAAGGTGGGACCTGGGAGAAAGACACCATAATACTGGGAGAGCGATGAAGCATCTTCCCAAGGCTTGGAGGTTGTTAGTCATGCCCAAGGACTTGATCCAGATTCTCCTGGGGATGGTCCATCTCCTCTCCTGGTGGGCTGAACTATGGCCCTACTGCCCCAGGCTCAATTGAATTTGCCTCCAGCTGCCAACATTCCTAGGTATGCCTTGCCTATCAGATTGACTCTGTGTTCTTTTCTCTAGCATGTGTACCTAGAGTGGGTGTGAGTTTGGCCTGCTTCCCAGACCCCTCATCATTCTGATTATTCTTGGGGACTTGCTCCAGCTTCTCTACACTCCAAGTGTGATGACCATATATTCCTCTCCTGTAACTGGGGTTATGATGACTATTATTGTTTTACTTGTAATAATCCAGACTAACCTGGCAAAGTATTTTATAAGAATTTTTGGTTTATCTAAAAACCTAGTGATACTTCAAGGGTCTCAAAGCCCCAAGAGCTAACTTAGTGTGGTGGATAGAGAACTACCCCTGGAGTTCAAATTTTGCCTCTAACACATACTGGCTGTATGACCTTGTGTGAGTCCCATAACTACTTTGTTTCCTAGGCAACACTATAGCAGTGGTACCAATCTCCATTCGGTAGAGGAAGCTCCTTTCTGGAAACCCCCTACATGGGTGAAATTGAGAGTTAGTTAAGACAAGAAAAATAGAATACTATCACCTAAACATAGAACCCCACCTCTCTCTAAGATTATCCATAGGATCCAGAACTGAAAGGGACTTCAGAAGCCACAGAGACCACCCTCCTCTGTGCACATGAGGCCCTAATGTTGTTAAGTGACTGGTCCAAGGTCCTATAGGCAGCAGGTCCTGAATTCAAACCCAGATCTTTTGAACTTCAAATCCAATATGCTTTCAGCTGTATGTATGACACCATTTCCACCGCTAAGCTAAATAATGGACTAGAAATACATGTGTCCATTTCCATAATGACTTTTTACCAGGAGAGTATCCTTGTTTGTTTTTTGTATGAGTTTTTAGGCCTAAGCAAGGAAGGCATTTTAAGAGTTCAAGGATCTGTTATTTGATGAGTATGATTGCTTCCTCCTCCAATGCAGATCATGAGTCATTTTACTTACTGGAGCCAAAAAATTAATCATCTAATGGCCATCCTTCTAGTGATGAGTCGTTCTGAATTGAGCCAGGTCAGTTCTCCTAAGACGGATGGATGAGCATGAGCTAGGCCCAGTGAGTCATGGCCAACTCCTTCTGTCCCCTGACACTATGAACTCAGTCCTAATCAATACTGCACCTGCTTTATCGGGCTGCTCTCACCTCCCCTTATTCAAGCTTTTGTCTCATATGTCCTAGGATGAAAGATTTAGAGGTCAGAGACCTTTGAGGTCATTTCTTCCAGCCCTTTCATTTTATAGGGAGGAAACTGAGGACAAGAAAGGAGCAAGACTCACTCGGAATAACAGAGTTAGGAAGTAGAAAAGCCAGATTCTCTGCCTCCAGATGAAACACCTTTTTCCATGCAAAACTAGCACAACGGCCTCCTAACCAATCTTCCCATCTTCAGCGTGTCCTGTATCCAATTCATCCTTTAGACTGCTGAGTAAGCTTCAAAGTAGGTGCTGTTCCTATTATTCTTCTACTCAAAAGTTCTGTGTAGCTGACTCCAGCTGGGTTCTTGATCCAACACTCAAGGTTCCAACCTCCCTTTCCTGCCTTTGCTCTTCTTCCTGTATTCTAGGTTACAGCCAAACTGGGCTCCTCTTCATTCCCTGTTTCAACCCTGTCCTTGGCCATCTCTGAGTCTTTATCCATGCAGCCCCCAACCCTGGAATAGCCTTTCTTCTCCATTTCTATCTTTGGAAGACCTCCCATGCCTTCCAAGTTCTACTCAGGTGCCAAGTTCTCCATAAAACCAACATGGAGAATGTCCAGAGGAGGCCAACCAGGATGGGGAAGGACCTTGAGTTTATGCTGTGGAAAGATGAGTTAAAGGCAGTGGGGACATTAATTCAGGAGAAGAGAAGGCTTGGGGAGGCCTTGGTACCTGCCTTCTAATAGTTGATGGATGGTCATGTGAAACAGGAAGTCAGCTTGTCTTGCTTGGCCCCAGAGGGCTCAAGGTTCTAAAGATGCAGTCTTAGGCTTGAGGTCAGGAAAACCTCTGACAGATTAGCACCCTCTAAAATGCAACTGAGTGATTAAGTGGATAACTGGCTGAGAATCAGTTCAAAACCGCCCTCAGACTCTTACTAGTTGTGTGACTTTGGGCAAGTCACTTACCCTTTGTTTGTCTTGGTTTCCTCAGCTGTAAAATGGGGGTGATTATAATAGCCCCTACTTTCCAGGGCTGTTGTGAGGAGCAAAGGAGGCAATGTTTGTAAAGCATGAAGAATAGTGTCTGGTAAAGAGTTGTTCTTAATAAAGGCTTCTTCCCTTCCCTTCCCCTAAAAGCAGTATTAAGTGCCTCAGTGTGTAGTGGGTTTCAGCTCACTGAACTTTGAGTGCTAGCTGGATTGTTACTTGCTGGTAATATTGAAGGGGGGATTTTTGTTCAGGTACCACTGAGGCTCCTCCCAACTCCAAGATTCAATGATGTGACTTAATGGGATAGTTATCTTAACAAATTCCATTACTTTAAAAAATTGTTTTGTTTGCATATTTCAAACAGCAAGAAATCTGATCTTTTGACTGGAATGTACTGGTCTCTGCTATAGTACAATACTGGGACATCTTATATCATTGCATCAGTACTCTAGTGGGTCCACTCCCTCCAACAATGCAGAATGCCATCCATCCGTGCTTTCTCATCTTGGGTGGCTTGACCACATTCTATGAAAAATCCTTCCTAGACAATCTTCTCAATGCCCCAATGACCTCCCTTTGGGTCTTTTAATATTCTATGGGAACCAGTGAAGGTCTGTTACCGCCCCCCAACTCCATCTTCTGACTGACTCACTCCCCTTTCCAATCAGACGTTTCCTAGATGGTACCTTCTTACATGTTATCATTGGTAACAATATTAATATTAATAAGTCAAATCAAATAATAAATAGAAGGTAAGCTTCTTGAGGGCAGGGTCTGGTTTTCCCTTCTCTTTGTATCTCCAGGGCTTAGCAAAATGACATGTCACAGAGGAAGAATTTAATAGAAACTCGTTGATTGAGTGACTTATGCTAACCTGCTGTCTGCTTTCCCTACTATGCATCTTTCCATTTCTGGGTGAGTAACCCACTGCTCAGATTCTTAGGATATTATCAAATTTCAAGATTTGCTAAAATATAGCATAATCCATATGGATATCAAAGCAGCAGTCTCCTTCACCTGCTTTCTTAACACCTGTAAAGTTTGATTCATCTAATAAGTTATTTACAGATTCTTGTCAGCTCGAAGATTCTGTAATGATGCCCACTTCAGGTAAACTTTCCTGAAGGTCACTTACAAGACCAGCTCCCAGTTTGTTGGGGGTTAACTGTTCACATGACTTGTTTGCATGAGCAAAACACTTACGGATAGTGGTCAGCAGTCATGAGTCAGAATCAGGGAGAGAACTCCTGCCAGCACTCCCCTTTTGCAGCCTGCTTTCCACAAATCATCATAAATATTGCCAAATTTCTATTCCCAGCATTTTGCAATGTAAGGTAATTTTCCCCCACTAAAAAAAAAAACAACCCTTGTTAATGTTGGGGTTTTTTCTTGATCATTATTGTTGGTGGTGTTATGAATTTATTTATATATAACTAATTAGCAAAATTAACAAATATTGTTTGAATACTTACTAATACTGGGCAGCTAGGCAGCACAGTGGATAGAGAGCTGGGAAATCAGGAAGGTTCTTCTTCCTGAGGTCAAATTTAGCCTTAGACACTTCCTAGCTGTGTGACCCTGGGCAAGTCACTTAACCTTGTTTGCCTCAATTTCCTCATCTGTAAAATGAGCTGGAGAAGGAAATGGCAAACCACTCCAGTATCTTTGCCAAGAAAACCCCAAATGGGGTCACAGACAGTTGGACATGATTGAAAAAACAACACACACAGTTACTATGTTAAAAAAAATTGTGTAAAATCTAAGGCCTACAAAAGTCACAAAAGATCTGACACTTTTCCTTTGGTTCCTTAAAATCAAGTTCTATGTGAATCATTTGTCTTCTGAAAAGGAAAGGAAACTCTCCAGGTTGAAGTTGTGGTGGTAGGAACATAAGGAGAAGAGAGGGAGTTGTTATGATAGACAAATGTGTATGCTCTAGGAACTCACTGACCAGCTTTCTTGGTAAAAGGGTTACTTCAATAGACATCCATTACTAGCTACCTCTGACCTTGGGCAAGACACTAAGCTTCCCTGGTTCTGGCTTTCTTCATCTATAAAATAACAGGGTTGGAATAGTTGAGCTCCTTTCCCGTTTTAAGTCTATGATCTTAGACAATGCTGGAGGCATTGGGGAAAGATGGGTACACTAATGCATTGTTGGTGGAGCTGTGAATTGGCCCATCCGTTCTCAAAAGCAATGTCAAATTATGCAAAAAAAAAGTAACTAAAATATCTATATCCTTTGACTCAGAAATTCTACTGCTTGGTCTGACCCCCAAGGAGGACAATGACAAAAAGAAAGCCCCCATATGGACCAAGATATTTCCAGTACTGCTTTTTTGTTGTAGCAGAGAATCAATTGCGGAACGGCCAAACAGGTCCTGGTCCTGTTCCTTCTCTGATTTGCCCATAGTTTTACCCAAGTGTAGAAAAATCCATGTCCTAGCCAGCTCTTTAAGATGGCAAGATGCAGAGAACTTTCTGAAGGTGCCAACCTGCGTTGATAGAGGGGATTTTCCCGAGCAGGAGATCCCTGTATTAATGAAAGCACACCTCCACTAGCCATCCACAGAACATCGCCATGAACACAGTTTGGAAGCAGGGTCAGGGGGTGGCAAAGAAATTATGAAAAGTGGCCCAGTTCTGCAACAATGTCCCAAGGGTTACCACTGGTGCTGAGAAAAAGTGACAAGTCCAATACAATCCAAGCAACATTTATTAAGTGCCTATTGTGTTCCAGGCACTAGGGATACAATGAATAAAAAGACAGCCCCTGCCCTCAAGGAGCTTATGATCTAAGGTGGGGAAAAAAAGGCAGGAAAGTGGGGGAAGTAGGTGTGGGGGTGGGGGCGTGGGGGAGTTCGCTGAGAGTTAAAACCACATGGACCTGCTGATGCAGAGCCAGCTGGACTTCTGTCCCTGCCCCCTATAAAGGAAGGCATTGGGAGGAGGTCAGTACTCCACCCTGCAGCCTTCCAATGGGCAGGGAGAGAAGGCTGAGGCCGGTCAAGAAATTAGCATGGGAGGAGATTAGCGATGCTGAGCTTCATGTGGGGGGAGATTCCACCCCTTCTTTCTCCCCATCCCCCTCCTCCCCTTCCTCCTTCTCTCCTTCCTCCTCCCCCTCCTCTTCTTCCTCCTCCTCTTCCTCCTCTGCAGTACAGCCTAACACTTGGCCAAGTGTGAAATGCAGAAGTAGGTCAAGAGAGGTTAGGGCCAAGGGAAAACCCACTAGATTTGGCAATTAAGAAGACATCATGGGTTAGTTTGTTTCTGCTCCCCACTCATGCAATGCTTTTGGCTGGTTCAATGGTTCTCCTTTAGAATGAAAAATGGTCAAAGGATATGAACAGGAAATTTTCCAATGAAGAAATCAAAACAATGTATAATCATATGAAAATATACTTTAAATCATTATTGATGAGAGAAATGCAAATTAAAACAACCTTGAGATATTGTTTTACACTTACCAGACTGACTAAAATGATTGAAGGGGGAAGCAAAAAGTATTGGAGTAGATGGGGAAAAATTGGAACACTATGGGGCAGCTAGGTGGCATAGTGAATAGAGCACCAGCCCTGGAGTCAGGAGGACCTGAGTTCAAATCCAGCCTCAGACACTTAACACTTACTAGCTGTGTGACCTTGGGCAAGTCACTTAACCTCAATTGCCTCAATTAACCTCAAAAGCAAAAAAAAAAAAAAAAGAAAGAAAGAAAGAAAAGAGAAAAATCGGAACACTAATTCACTGTTGATAGAATTGTGCACCATTTTAGAGAGTAATCTAGAATTATGCCCAAAGAGTTATTAAACTACCTATATCCTTTGACCTAGCAATACTACTACTAATGATCTCCAAAGATCATTAGGGAAAAAGGCAAAGAACCTACGTGTTCTAAAATGTTGTTAACAACTCTCTTTGTGGTGGCATAGAACTGGAAATGGCTGAACACATTGTGGTGTATGATTGTGATGGAATACTACTGTGCTATAAGAAATGATGAGCTCAGTGATCTTAGAAAAACCTGGAAAGATTTGCATGAAAACATAAAGAGCAAAATTAGCAGAACCAAGAGGACACTGTATACAGTAACAGCAACATTGTTTTAAGAATGACTCTGAGTGAATAAGTCATTTTGAGACTTTACTTTTCTTTGGTGTAGAGAAGGCTTGGGTTGAATGCATTTGGCAGTACTCAGTATGTTGGTATTTTGGGGTCTCCAGAGCAACCCTAACCATCTTTATGGGTAACCTTTTCATTTTTATGGTTCCCTGACTAACACTGCTAATCTCAAGCTCTTTTCTAGCCAGAACTGGAAGGTACCTAAGCCTCTTTCTTTCCCTAGTACTTTGGAAGTGCAGTGTATGTGTGTGTGTGTGTGTGTGTGTGTGTGTGTGTGTGTGTGTGTGTTTTGGGGAGGCCTGACCTCTCAGGTCCCATTAGGTCAGACAGCTAGGAGGCCTCCTTATGGGTAACCTCTTCAGAAGGGCAGGGGAACCACCTCCTTCATGTTAAGATGAGGGAAAGGAGACCAAGAGGAATTAAGACACTTTCCCAAGGTATCACAATGGCAGAGCCAGGCTTCGAACTGAGGTCCTCTGAGTCCCAACTCTGCTTCATTTTCCTCCTGACAATCCTCCCCATCCTTTTATGCAGCTCTCACGTCCCTGCTGAGCCTTCATTTCTCCAGCCCCCTCAGCTCCTCTCTTCCATCTTGGTCTTCAGGTCATGTAGACCAGCCAGCCTGTACTGATGTGTGTAAAGTGATTTGTGAATTTTGGAGTACCATCTAAGTGGCTTTTCCTTCTTCTTTCTTCTTGTCAAAGTGACTCCTAAAATGAGGCAACCAGAACAGCACACAGTGCTCCCGATGCATTTTGACCAAGGAGAATATTTTGGGGATCTGGGACTTGGTGGCCTGGACAGTTCCCTCCACTGATATAGGAAATGATCTTTGAGAATTGTGAGTGACATTTACTGCCCACCCCAGCCCATTGGGAGCCATTCCTGAGGTGGGGAGCCTCCCTGAGCTTCACTGGGCTGGTCCTTGGATGGCAGGCACACTGCCCACTCCTGGCTTATATTCACAGCTAGTCCAACTCAGTAAGAACCACCAGAGCTTGCGGCTGGGGGATTCAGGGTCCAGGGGTACCCGCTGCAGCACCATGAGATATAAGGGTTGGAATAGCCCTCTGCATCGGCCATCTAGAATTCAGCCTAGACCGCCAAGGCAGCCCCATCATAGCAGACCTGACAGCAGGGGGGAGGGAGAACACCCTTCCCTCTGGGACAGCTCTAGTGGTTGAGATTCCTGACAACGAGACTCAGTTTACATTTTCCGTCTTCTGCCTATTGTTTTGGGGCCAAGTGGCCCAGGTCAGATCCCTTCCACATACTTGAAAGCAGTCTCCGTGCCCCTCCTGGGGATGCTCTCCAGCTTTTCCAAGGGCTTCCTTCTGGACACACCGCTGCAAGGTGGATGTGGTGCCATGCTGTAAGTGTCCTCAGAGTTCTGTCCTGGGCCCTCTTCTCTCCTCCCTTGTCCTTCTCTGGGTGATCTCATCAGCTCCCATGCATTTAATGACCATCTCTACACTGATGATTCTCAAATTGACCTTTCCTGCCCCCAAATCTTTGCTGACCTCCAATGCCACATCTCAAACTGCCTTTCAGACATCTCAAGCAGGATGTCCAGCAGACATCTTAAACTCAATGTGTCTAAAACAGAACTCCTAATCTTTCCTCCTAAATTCCCCCCCACCCACCTTCCCTATTACTGTAGAGGGTAACACCACCCTCCCAGATCCTTAGGCGTGAACCTGAAGAGTGATCCTGGATTCCTCACTCTCTTAACCCCCCACCCCTCCTAGCATGGTGCCAAAGCTTATCAATTTCACCTCTGCACCATCTCTCTGCAATATGCCCCCTTCTCTCCTTTGACACTGCCCCCACTCTGGTGGGGTCTAATCACCTCTTACCTGAGCTTTCGCAATGGCTGCTGGTCAGTCTGCCTGCCTCAGCTTCCCCTCATTCCAAGCCATCCCCCATTTAGCCATTAAAGTGATTTTTCAAAGTACAGGTCTGATCCTGTCACCCCTTACTCAATAAACTCCTGTGTCTCCCTATTACCTTCTGGAGCAAATCCAAAAACATTCAGAGTCCTTCATAACCTTTTCAGTGGTTTCAGTTGTGTCTGACTCTTCATGGCCCCATTTGGGGGTTTTTTGGCAAAGATACTGGAGTGGTTTGCCATTTCCTTCTCTAGCTCATTTTACAGATGAGGAAACTGAGGCAAACAGAGTGAAGTGACTTGGCCAGGGTCACACAGCTAGGAAGTGTCTGAGGCCAGGCAACGCTTAGCTACCTTCTCGCCTTATAACCAAGGCCCCCCTCCCTTTACAGTCTTCTCACACCTCACTCCCAAACACACCACAGACTCTTCAGTCTAGTGAGGCCGGCTTTCTGGCTGTTCCACACACAAGCTCCTCCAGCTCTCCTTCAGGCATTCTCTCTGGCTGTCCCATGCCTGGAATGCTTTCCCTCCTCCACCCCCACAACTGACCTTGCTAGCTTCCCTTAAGTCCCAGTTAAAGTCTGACCTTCTCCAGAAAGCCTTTCCCAGCCCCTCTTCATTCCAGTGTTTCCCTCTGTTAATTATTTCCTATTTATCCTGTACACATTGGTTTCCACATTGTCCTAGCACTTAGCACAGTGCCTGGCACATAGTAAATCTTAAATATCTGTTTGATTGAAGTTGATTTTTTGGCCCCATGTAGGGGACTTTACATTTGTCCCTGGTGAATTTCACTGGACTTGATCCAGCCCATTGCTCTAGCTAGCCTGTCGAGATCTCACTGGACCCTAACTCTGGGATTCACAGAGATGTGCAAATGTAGAGAATCCATCCAAAATGTTCACAAAGACTATTTGTGAATACCTGTCGTAGAGCATTCTGAGCTCAAGCTTATACTGGGCTGACCAGTCACAGTTGGACAGACTGATAGTTGACTCTAACACAGTGATGTCATTTTGATTGGCTTCTAAAACAAAGAACAACAACCAGCCAGGCGATAAGCACTGATTGTTTACTGTGGGCCAGGAATAAGCTTTGGGGATACAGTGAGACTTGGGGAAAAAAACCATACTTCCTGTCCTCAAGAAATTAACATTTTAATGCAGCAGACACAATATGGCAGCAACCAGATCTCACTCCCAGCTTTATATCTTGGGCAAATTGGATCTTTATTGAAAAGACAATGCTGCTACTTTTTTTACACTTTCTTTATTGTGTGTGTGTGTGTGTGTGTGTGTGTGTGTGTGTGCTTTCTTTTGCAACATGGCTAATATGGGAACGTGTTTTGCGTGACTTCACGTGTATAATCAATATGCTTGCCTTTTCAAGGGGTGAGAGGAAAGGAGAGAATGTGGAGCTCAAAATTATTTTTAAAAATGTTAATTTTTTTACATGTAATTGGGAAATATTTGACAAAACAAATACAAATATATTTTTTAAAAAAGACACTGCTTCTCCCAGTGCAACTTAAACAGACCCTGGGCCTTCCTACCCTCTCTCTCCCACACCCCTTCTAGAATCCTCCCTGGGGCCCATCTTTGATACAAGACTGACTGTGTGACCCTAAGTGAGTAACTGCTTGTCAAGGTCCCAGGCAGCTCTCTAAGATTATAAAATACTGAGAAGAAATCTGCATTGGTGAAAGGTATTTCCTGACTGGGGACTCCATGCACTAATAAAATCAAAGATTTAGCAAAAAAAAAAAAAGATTTTGTTTAGCTTTTTGGCTGCCAAATGTCTCCATATGGAGACTGTTGTGATCTTTCCCTAAATCCTTTATTTTTTTTTTTAAAGCAATTGGGGTTAAGTAACTTGCTCAAGGTTACAGGGCCAGTCATTATTTATGTGTGGGTGCTCATTTTCTGAGGCCGGATCCAATCCCGGGTCCTCCCGACTCTGGGCGGGCTCTTACTTACTGTGGCCACCTAGCCGCCCCCACCCTCCCCCCCAAATCTTTTTTTGCATGCTTGCCTTCTCTTTAGTCTAGATGCCAGGTTAATGATCTTCCCTATCACATTTCATCTTTCTAGACTCATTCTTGGCTGTTGAGAATTCTTGGGATCCTGACTCTATCATAAAAAGTGAGAGTTAGGCTTGAAGGTGCCCCAGGCACCTTCTTCAGCTCCCCATGTTGGGCCCTCTCCAGGTTTTAGAACCTGCCAGCTAATCCCTTCATCCAAGCCATTGATCCAAATTGTCAATAATGAAAGATGCCAGAGAGATAGATCCCCAGAGGACACCTTTGGGAGCCTCACTCCAGTCTGATTCCAATCCCATTAATTATGGCTGTGTGAATCTGGTCCTTCTGCCATCTCCAAATTTGCTTGGCTGCATGGCCATCTAGACCCCACCTCCTTGCCTTGTCCCCAAGGACAGTACAAAGGAGACTATCAAATGCTTTGCTAAAATCCAGTCTTGACTGTCTATGGCGTCCTTTCCCCAGATTCCCTGGGTCTCTTAGCTGCTACAACTAGCAAACCAAGCCAGCCATTGATTATCCCTCTTGGGTTCAACTGTGTCTGGACAGCTGCCTCACCCTCCTCCAAGTCTGGGGGAAGGGCATGACTTCAGCTCAGGTGACACTGAAGTCAGTGGACTTATGAGCTCATCTTTGGCCAAACCAATCATGCATTTTCTAGGAAATGGCATTGGAAGATCTGCCCTGCAGCCTCCCTCCTCCTCGATGACCCAATCTGTCTGTTTTATCTCTGAAGCTTTCTTTTGGTGTTCTCTGATCAAGGATGCTGAGTCCCGGTTGTTTTTCTCTCTGGTGCCTCATTTAGACTGGAATCCTTGCTGACATCTATTCTTCTTGCTCTCAGGGGCTTTGTGGGATCTTGGCTGCATCCCACAGGGGCACTTGTTTGTGTACTCATGGTCCAGGGTCTCCCTGGCCTGCTGCTGGCTGCCCTGGGCCTTTCCTTCCTTGGCTCCAGTGACCTCTCTGACCATACCATCTCAATCTGCTGCCCTGCTCATCTTCCCACCCCAAGCAGGAGCACTTGCCAAGGTCTGCCCTCCTCTCTTTTTCCTCTCACTCCTTCTCTTGGTAATGCCAGCTGCTCCCAGCACTCCCTATATCACCTCTGCGAGGAGATCTGCCCCCATCACCTGCATTTTCACCTGCTTGTCTGACCCTGCTTGGACGTCCCACTGAAATACAGACCATCTAAAACTCAACCGATCATTCCTCCCTGATCCACAACCTGCTTCTCCTTTCCCCAAACTTCCCTATTTCCACTCATTTTCAAGATGCTAAATGTAGGACACACCCCCTTTGCCAGTAGAGCTTATAATGTGAGACAGAGATATATACCACAGTTTATCCCCTTTGTGCAATCAAGAGCAAACGGGGCAGGGCATACCCAGGGGCAAAGATTGGGCCTGGGAAGATGGGTCAAGAGTAAAAGTGGTCAGGGACAGCTGGGCAGTACAGCTGAGAGAGCACCAGCCCTGGAGTCAGCAGGACCTGACTTCAAATCTAACCTCAGACATCTTACTAGCTGTGTGATCCTGGGCAAGTCATTTAACCCCAATTACCTCCAAAACAACAACAAAAAAGAGTGAACTTGGTCCATGCCACTGGTGCCCATGCTGTTGTCTTGGGTCAGAAGTCAGTGCCAACTTTCTGTATGATGATGCCGTCCTTCAGGACAGTAACAGTACAGACAGCCTCTCGGCTGTGGAGGCATCAGCCTTGTCGTATGGCCAATACCTGTGTCTGGGAAGCCATTCCCCTCCACTGGTCACTGCCATGCCTGGCTATGTTGCCTCTGCTGCACCACTGAAGCCTCCTGGGAGATGGCGGGATTCCTTGCTGCCCTGGTCTACAGCCTCCTGCCCCGCCCTCAGTACAGCCCTACCTTGAAGCCTTTAGTCATCGATGAACTGGGCCTGTGCTGAGCTAGTCGCCCCAGCCCTTTCTCAAGTCTCTTCTGTGACTGCTGGATCCTTGATTGCCATGGGACACCTGGGCTTCTCAGTGAGGCTCTGGCCTGCAGCCCTGGGTATACCCCCTGTCAAGGCCACTGCTAACTCCCTCACTGTCTCCCTGGGCTCTGGTCTCCAAGTGGAATCCACAGCTCCATGTGGCCCACCCTGGGCCAGCCCTGAGCTGGTCCTCCTGTTGTTTCATTATAGAGAACCACGGCTTTTTTGTGAATGGCTGGGGAGCTAGTTCCCATTCCTGCCCCAGCAGCCCAGAGACTCTGCTGCTCTCTCCCTAGAGGCTTTCTCACTCACCAAGCCAGACTCAGATATTTGTCATCATTGCTCCCTGTGGGACCCCAAAGTCCCCCCTGACAGCATGAAGAAAGCCTGTTCCTTCCACTGGGAAACAAACAGGTGGGCATGTCTGGATGACCCCTCACTGAGCATGTAGGCCACTGCTGTGAGAGTCGCTGCCTGCCCAAGGCACAGGGGGTCTAGCAGGGCCTGGAGAGCCCCCTGAAGTTACCTGTGTCCAGGTCCACCCATTGGTCATAAAGGAAGACTCCTCCTGGGTCTCAGCCACTCTTTTGCCCCTAAAAGACAAGAGTAACAGAGGAAGAGTCCTAGACCCCCTGCCACTAACCCTGGTTTGTGGAGCTGAGACTATAGAGGGGGAGAAGGGGAGCTGTTCCCCATTCCAGGAATGCACCCCACCCCTCCTTAGATCTCTCAGCTTTAAAAGACTCCTTCACTTAGGAGGTGCAGTGGATAAAATACTATGCCTGGAGTTAGGAAGACCTGAGTTCAAATCTGGCTTCAGACACTAACTAGTTGTGTGACCCCGGGCAAGTCACTGAACCCCATTTGCCTCCATTTTCTCACCTGTAAAATGAGCTGAGAAGGAAGTGGCAAACTGTTCCAGTGCCTTTGCCAAGCGAGTCCCAAATGGGGCTCATGACTGAATTGCAAGCAGTAATAGTTGTTATTACTGCATTGTGGGGGCCTTTCCAGATGTCCCCGGCCCCCAAATTACCTCGATGCTTCTATCATTTGCCTCGTCTCCCTCCTTGTTGCAGCAAAGGCTTGGTTTTCTCTGTGAGCCCCTAGTGCTGAGCCCAGTGCCTGGCGAAGAGTGGATGCCGACTTTTAAATTAGACTATGATTGTGCTGTCCCTGGCTGTGTCCATTGGCCATTGGCCATCTGTGGGAATGCGTGTGCTTTTTATGATCAGATTGGGGGGAGGGATGGAAGAGAGGGAGAAATTGAGAACGAGGGCAAGTTTTTGCAGCTGAGTGCTTGAATGCCTAGGGTAATAGTGCGACTGGCCCTGCCCTCCAGTTTCTTCTAAAGTTCATTGATCTGGAAAGCCCCAAATGCCACTGCCTTCATTGTTCTGGGTAGCAACTGCCTGGGAAATGGTCGACAAGATGGCACCTGCACTTACGGCTTGTAGTCCAGAATGGGAGTTCTTGACTTGCCACAGACCCTGCTCTAATCTCAAAGGCTTATCAGAGATTCATATCCTCCATGAATTGCTTTTGTCTCCATCCAGATAATTTATCTGGGAAGATCGGAATCTAGTCCCTTTTTGTTCTTGTCAAGTTATTTGGTGCTCCCTTACAAGCACTGGGTTAACAAGGCACAAAGTGCAGAGCAAGTCTATTATTACTACAAGCATTACAGAAAGGACTCATACCCAAGTCTGGGGTCAACCAACTTCCCTCTGGGAAGTCTTGCTAACCCCAGGAACTTAACAAAGTCACTCCAGACTTGAGCCCATCACTGGGATTGGAACCCTCTCCTCCCCCCCCCCCCGCCAAGTGAGAAAAGAACTCAGGCTTATTATAGAAACTGGTAACCCTGTCCCCAGTGCCCTGCCCCACATGTCCAGTATTGTAGCAGTGGGGGCAGAGAGCACAATGTAACTGGTGCCCCTTCCTCCAGGGTCTCCCCATTCCAATCCATCGTCCCCTCTGCTGCCCAGGGGATTGGCTAAAGTGTCAGTGGGGTCATGTCAGCCAATCTGTGTAGCGCGCTGCAAGGTCAAACACCTCCCGTGGCTCCCAGCTCCGTGGGGGGGCAGGTCGGGGGGGGGCTGGGGGTGTCCCCTCATCTCTTACCCCATTGGATCTTGACAGTTTTGTCACGCTGACTTTTTGCTGTGCTGTTGTGCTCTTCATTCACGCTGCTGTAGTGATTGTATATATTGTTTACTTGGCTCTGAATCAGCTTATAGAGACCTCTTTATGCTGCCCTGAATTGATCAACACATCATGTTACCATTATTGTTATTATACTATCAGTCCGTCTGTTTGGCATTTAAAGCTCTTGGCCCTTTCCTACCTTTCCAGTCTCCTTAGTTGGAAAAATAGAAAAAGCACTGGGCTTAGAGTCAGGAAGACCCATGTTCAAATCTAGACTCTGTGTGACCCTGGGTTAAGTCACATAACCACTGTCTGCCTCAGTTTCCTCCTCTGTGAAATGGGGAAATAACCGCACTACTTGCCAAGGCTATTGTGAAGTTTTGGAAAGCACTTAGCATGGTCTATCCAAATAAATATCGGGTTTTTTTCCCTGCCTTCCTTCCCCTCACACATTCTGTGAGCCAGCTGTCATCTCCCTGCCTTTGCGTGACTGCTCAAATCAGGTCATGTCTATAAAGCCTTTTCTAAGCTTTGAGGTGCTATCTAGATGCTGGCCAGTGTGATCTGCCCTGCCCATAGAGCTCAGCCTTTCCTGCTCTGCCTTTGAGAATCCGGGGCTCCAAGCTTCTGTCCTCCTCACTCTGGGGATGTCACTGTGTATCTTGTATGAACCTCCTTATCATCCTGTTAACTCCTCTACTCAAGTGCAAGCTCCTGGAGGGCAGGGAGGCTTTGCCTCTCTTGGTGGCCCTAGTTATTAACTCAATGCTTGATCATTTAATAAGTGAACATTCATTAAACCCTTGTTGACTGACTGACTACCAGATCCAAAGTGGATATACCTACACTCTCTGTTTACTTCAAATACTCTTTGATGATGACTGACAGATAATAACACCCTTGCCAGCAACTCTTTCCTGGTTGGCCTCAGGACTCCCAGGTGACCCTGGATATGTGGCTTCCTATTTCCTTCCCAGAAGTCTTGGTTCTTCTCCAATCTTTCTCAATACCCTGCGGTCTAGGCATCATGGGAAAGTGAGTTCCTGCTCTCCTTTGATCAATACTTGCCCTCTAGGCACAAAATATCCTGGGAAGTGAGTCCTAACTCTGTCAGGCAGGCCTGTTCCACACCAGTAACTGGAATACAAAGCGATTCATTATGAGGGCATTGAGAAATGACCAGTGAAGACAAGGTCTACAGATAGGCCACTAGCCAGAGGAGCCATTGGAGAAGTGGCCTTTGGATTGGGAGTTAAAGGATGAGCTGGGGTCTAGTAGGTGGAGGAGAGAGGGGAGGCCCTGCCAGGAATAGGAAGCAGCTCAAGCAGAAGGGTGGAGAGAGGCTAGCGCAGGTTCTAGTCAGAGGACAAGGTCTGCCCACAGCGTAGAATACACAGTTTGGGCTCGTATGATGGAATGAAGCTTAAGAGCTGTGAAGTCTGAAGATGGAGCAGATTAAAGAAATCATCTTGTTCCCCTCCTTCATTTTACAGATGGGGAAGCCGAGCCCCAGAGAAGTACATGGAATGGTTTGCCTAAGGTTACACAGTGAGCTGGTGGCAGGCTTGGGACCAGAAGCCCAGGCTCCATATTCCCAGGTAAGGCAGCTCCAGACTGTAGAAGGCTTTGAATAACAGGCCAAAGAGGATGAGCTTCTTTTGGGAGGCAGTAGGGAAGTGCTCATGGCTCGGGCGCCAGGCCTGGAGTCAGGAGGACCTGAGTTCAAATCTGACCTCTGACACTACACAAACCACTTACCCCTCTTTGCCTCAGTTTCCTCATCTGTCAAATGATGTAGGGAAGGAAATGGCAAACTACTCTAATACCTCTGCCAGGAAAACCTCAAAAATGGGGTCATGCAGACATGACCGAAATGACTGAGCTATCTGGGAGGCAGACAGGGCCCGGCCATCTCTGTACATTAGGGGTGCTGATACATCATCAATTCCAAGGTCCCGCGGCTTCAAAGCCAAAGCTCTCTCTATTGCTTCCATCACAGGCCTTCTGTAAGAAAATTTTTATGCTTTCCAACCCAAGCAAAATGTGGGATATCATTGGGAAGAGCAGACAGAATGGGGAAGCCATCAGCCACAGCCTTCCCTTCTCCAGCTGTCCAGAGAAGAGAGGAAAAGCCCTGGGACCCTCTGAGAGCCCCCAGAGGGTGAAGAAAGGGAGTCATAACGTGTCTGGTGCATCCCCATATATAGGAATAGCACTGTGGAAAGGGTACCCTATTTCAAGCCAGAGGTCCTGAGTTCAAATCCTGGCTCTTTTCCATTTTAGCTGTGTGACATCTCACCCCTCATGCCTCATCTGCCTTTTTGGCAAAATGAGAGGTTGGACTAGAACAGGGTGTTTTAACTCTTTTTTGTATGCTGGACCCCCTGGGCCATCTGGTGAAGCCTAGGGACCCCTTCTTAGAACCATGGTCTTCAATAATGAAGAGAAACAGTCATTTCATGGAGAAGTTAGTGAACATTAAAGATGTGATTTTTTTCTTTTGATGTTCACAGACCCCTCTCCCCCCATACCAATCCACAGACCCTTTGATGTGAAGCTGTGTCTTGCCTGATCACCCTACTTCCCTCATGCCCCCTACACCCCATCTTTACCCCTTGGTAAAGACCTTCCCCCTCAAACCTAACCAGGCTTTTTGTATTAAATGTCTCCAATACACTTCAGACCGTAAGATTTGGATCTTGGGGATTATCTAATGCAGCTCTCTCATTTTACACATAGGGAAACTGAGGTCTAGAGAGGTGCCCATTTGTCCAGTGCTCACAGCCATTTCCTCTTGATGGCAGCCTTTGTGCCTCAGTATTTCTAGCATCCAGTACAGTGCTAGGCTCCCAGAAGACACTTAGCATGTGCCTGTTGACTGATTATGACACATCAGAATCGGAACCCAGGTCCTCTGACACAAAATTTCATGTCACAACTTAAAGGGCAGCCTACCCCATCGAAAAGACCAGTGACTTTGGAGCCAGCATGACCCAGATTCAAGTTCTATCTCAGACACTTACTAGCTGTGGGACCCAAGGCAAGTTGCTTGGCCTTCACTTTCTAATCTTTTAAATGGGGATATGATAGCACCTACCTTGTGGAGTTGTCTGAAGCTCAAACATCTATAACATGTTTTGCAAAACTTAAGGAGCAAAATGAAAATTGCCTATGATGATGATAACATGGTGAGAACTGACCTCGGAACTAGGGAGACCTGAGTTCAAATCCTGCCTCTGAAGCCTATGGAAGGTGTAAACTTGGGCACATCCTGATTTTCGAGGTGCTCTGAACAACTCTTAGCTGCCTCGTTGCCCGTATTGGTAGAGGAAACTTCCTCATCTAGATGGATGAAATCCTGAGCCCAGTGCCTGCCATTGCATTATCACCAGTATATTTAGACTGTAAGCTTCACGAGGACAAGGAGCTCTCAGTCCTACGTTGGCTGGTGAGGACATAGTTGGGGCATGGCTGGGGATGCCCAGGCACTGTGGATTTCATGTATCCCCTGCAGGCTAAGCATCCCCCAAGAGTTGTCATTTGGACCTTTATTTAGCAACAACCTGTTGCTGTGTGTCTATGATCCATGGAACCATGCCACAGAGACCTTAGGCCCCGAAGAATTTTAAAAAGAGCATTTCCCGAAGGGCAGTGGAGAGCACTCAAAAAATATCTAATACCCCACTTGGGATGTTCAGCACAAGCCTGCCAGAAGCATTTTCATGGTCCTGTTGCCCCAAACTTGCCTTGACTCATCTGATTGCATGAGTGAGACAGGGTCAGACCTGGTTAGACCTGGGATGGAAGCTCACCGAGGAATGAGGTGGGGGGGCGGGGAAAGGCCCTGGAATAGACCACCAAACTATTGAAGAAAAATGTTAATGGTATTCTCTTCACTTTAGGCACAAGTCTGGCAGACACAGCTTTTTACTGAGATACCATTACTCTAAACGCAAGTATTTTTAGCTCAAAAAAACCCAACCTGTCTAAAGTGGCAGTCCCTCCCTACTTTGGGACAGGACTCTAAACAAGACATTTTGAAGTAGCCTTTACAGGAACCTTGAACAAGGAAAGTTTCACAATGTGGTTGTGCAGTGTTGGGTTAAGATTCGACTTCCTGCCATGAAACAATAGTCACTTAATTTTTCCCAAATGCCCCTGGAGAATGATTCCCCTCACGGGCTCTGTATTGCCAGGTGGCCTAGGGTAATCTGGGGACCTCTTCCCTCTGATCTGGGCCCTGATGCCTTCAGGGGATCCACGAGGGCTCCTCCACCTTGCTCTAGTCTGGTCCTGCCCTGATTGCTTCCAGGTAGGAATCCTGCCTGTAGCTCTTTTGGACAGAAGGACTCTGATTTCAGAACTGAGAGAGAAAGAATGAGCTGGGCTTCTCTTTCAGATTACTCCACAGGCTTCCAGGGATTTCTGAATATTTCTAGAAGAAGGAACAGCTGATTGTATTTCTTCCACAGGAGGCAGACTCCTACCCAGGACAAATTAGGAAGTACAAAGGAGACCCTGAGCAGAGGGGCATGAGCCCAAGCGATGGGCTGGAAGAGTGAGGGATAATTACGAGCCAAGCCCTGGGTACCACTGGTGTCCTTGAGATGTCAGTCTGGGGACAGTGAGGAAAGCCTCCGGCTCACTGGACTCATGGTGGGCCACAGATAAGCCTGGCCCAGTCAGGGAGGCACATCCATGAGGTCACTGGTCCACCTAGACTATTTGGGGACACACTGCTTCCTCTTCCAGTTTGTCAGGGAAGGGTGTGGATTTGGAGCTAGAAGGGGATCCAGAGACCAGTTAGCCCAGGTCCCTCAAGTGAAGGATGAGCAGCTGAAACCCAGAAAGGCCCAGCAGCCGATGGACTCCATTGCACTTTATGGATTGCCCCTTCAGAGAGGTGATGCCTCTGGTGCCTGTCTGTAAAATGGGGATGTGTCAGCACCTACTTTACAGCATCGTGGTGAAGATTAAATGGAATCATGTGTCAAGCGTTTTGCAGACCTACTGTCATCATTCCTGATAAATGCATCCCTTTACCCTGAAGTCAAGTCAATGGGCATTTATTAAGCACCTTCTATGTACCAGGCGCTGGAGGAACAAAGAAAGGTAAACAGATTGTGCTGTCCTCAGGGAGCTCACAGGCTAATGGGGAGGCCGTTTGTAAACAAGTCTGTCTAAGCCAGTGAGAGGCCAGACAAATGAGGAAGATGAAGTGTCTTTTTAGAGGAACTCCGAATCCACAAGCCTGAGCAAAGGGCACCTGAAGCAGTCATTTAGTCAATCAGTTAGCATCTATTAAGTGCTGGCTGTGTGCCTGGCACTGAGCACTAGTCCCTTCCCTCGGGAAGCTCCCATGCTAGCGGGAGAGATCAAAAGGGAGCAGCCATTTACAAACAAGCCATGGACGGATTGGCCATCTCTGGGTTAAGGGGTCAAGATTAAGGTCTGGGAAGGGTCATGCATGAGTCTGGGGGGCCAGGAGGAAGAAAGCTAGAGTGAGGGGGAGGCTCAGTGGGAAAAGAAGGAGCCCTGTTTTAGATGTGGGTCTGCAGGACACCCATGGGGTCTAATGTGCCCAGCTGGCAGCTGGAGAAGTGAGATCAGAGGTCGGCAAGTTCACTTGAGAATCATTAACAGGGAGCCCATCTTTGAATCTGTGGGAGCTGCTGAGATCACCCAGTGAAGGCCAGAGCCCTGAGAAATACCTACTGTGAGAGGGTATGGCCTGGATGGAATCCAGCCAAGGAGACAGGGGAAGGGTCAGAGAAGGAGGTGGAGAGCCAGGAGAGGGTGAGACCCCCAAACCTAGAGGGAAGTGAGTATGGAAGAGGAGAAAGTGATCACCAGTGTCCAAGGCTGCAGAGAGGCCAGGGAGAGGGAGGATCGGGGAAAGGCTATTGGATTATTCTGTAAGAGCTCAATAGTGCCTTTGGAGAGAGGGTCTCTACTGAATGATGAAGCCTTTTTATCAGGGATGGAGCAGAGGCTACTCTACTGACCCTGGGGGCCCCATTCAGCTCTCCTCTCCAAATAGCTTCCCCTCCCACTCACACAATACAAGGGCTTTCTTTAGCCTTTCCTTCCCAGCTCATTTCACTTTCTGGGTAGAGAGAGTTCAAGATCATCTCTGAAAATGAGAGTTCAAAATCACCTCCACCCTAAGAATCATAGAAAGACCCGTGTTAGTGAAGTGAGGAGCCTTAGCTCCGTCTAGAGCAGGGTTTCTAAACACAGGATCCCAGATTTGAAGGAACCCCTTCTCTATGTCCACCTCCTTCTTTTTATGGATGAGGAAACTGAGGCCCAGAGGAATGCAGGGTCTGGTTATAGAAATATAGATTGTCAGTGACAGAGCTGGGCATGTGGACAGACACATTTCTCCATTCCACCCTGTGACAGCCCTGGGAGGCCTCACTTCAGTGAAAAGCACCTCTCTATCCTGACCGATTGTTTCTTTTCTTTACCTATAACAAAATCCACCCTTCCCATGATTACTCACTTATAAAATGTTATACCTCCCTAGCCGTGTGACCTTGGGCAAGTTACTTAACTCCAATTGCCCTCCAAAAAGCAAAACAAAAAAAAAAGTTATACCTGGCAAGAATAATCCACTCAAGGGAATTTGCTCGGCCCATTGCCCTCCTCATTTGGGCACATTCAGAAGTAACAACTCAGCTTTACCAAGACTGGTGAAGTTCTTGGCACCGCAACATGGCATTGTTCAATTGCTGCCTACTGACCTTTAGTGGAGAGGAGACACTTGGGAAAAACAGGGTCTAAAGCTATTAGGCCACAGGGGGCCACCAGGCGTGGCCACCCTGGTTCCAGGAGCTAGCAGCTCAGCCTGGAAGGCCTGCAAACTTGAGCATTCATTTACCCAGATTCGGTTAGATCCCAGGAAAATCCACTCAGGAAGACCAGACTCATGGTAGAATGATCTCTCAAGCCAATCACTAATTCATTCATTTCTAGTGGAAGAATGTAATGGACAACTAGTCAGGATCATTCAGTCATGCCTGTGGCAAGCAAGAAGGGCCGTCAATATATCGGTTTGATCCCCCATGGAACCCGCCAATTTTACAGATGAGGATGCATATTATGGCAGGCGCTGGGACTGGAGCCCAGAGATCCGGGCTCTGGATTCATAAAACCATAAGAACAGAGAAGAGAGCAGCTGCTGCACCTCGGAAGACGACTTGCCTTGCTTTCCTGCCCTCCTCCCACTCTGATAAGATGGTCTGAGTGTTCCCACTCCTTCTGTTTACACGTCTTAAGAAATCATCTGCATGTAACTTCTGGGGCCATTTTTCTTCTGTGTCTTCTCCTCTAGTTCTCCCGGGTCTTTGTTTCTAAGACTGAGCCGATAGTATTGGACCACAAGCAAAAGGCTGATCTGACTGGCCTGAATCCAGTGGCTGCAGCCCTTAGGCAAAGCAACAGAGCGCTTAGCACCAATGTGCCAAGCAGTGTGCCAAAAGAGAGAAAGTCCCTCCCCTCAAGGAGCTTACATTCTGCTGGGGGAGAAAATGCACAGAAGAGACCTGAGCTTGAGGAGGGGCCTGGGGGCAGGGCTCCCTTCCAAGTCCCCACAGTCAAAAACAGTCTGGAGGGCCGTGAACGTCAGGGGTGGCCAGCTGTAGCCAAGGTCCAGATCTGGAAGAGCTCTTCCCTCCTCCATCTTACAGATGAGACCCAGAGAGGGAAGTGACTTAGCTGCTGAAGTCACAGGGGGGCTCACTGTCAACTCCTCTGACTTCAGGGCTGGGGCTCTTTCAGAGTCAGGTCAGAGTTCACATCTCAGCCCTGCCTCTGCCTGGACCATCTGGGTTCCAGTGTTGTCATCTCTAGAATGAAGAAATGGGGCTAGGGGCAGCTAGGTGGTGCAGTGAATAGAGCATCGGTCCTGAAGTCAGGAGGACCTGAGTTCAAATCTGACCTCAGACACTTGACACACTTACTAGCTGTGTGACCTTAGGCAAGTCACTTAACCCCAATTGCCCTCCAAAAAACAGAAAAAAAAAGAAAAAACAAGGAAATGGGACTAGATTATCGCTAAGGCCTCCTGCAGCTCTAAAGCCTTTGAACCCAGATGCCCCATAGAGCAGTTCACTAATTTGTTCAAGGTCAGGACTCCTGGTTCTGGGTGTGGCCCACTGCACTGGCTCCCAGCCCAATGTCCTCTCTTCACCTGACCTTCTTCCCAGTGGACTGGGTGGAGATGAGCTTACCACATTGAGAAGCTGCTGTTGGGAGCCGCCTCAGTTTCCTCATCAGTAAAATGGGACTAATACCTCTGTCAGCTCCCTCACTTGCTTGGTGAGTGACACAATGGCTGCTAGTCACTGAGTAGACCTTTCAGGGCTACACCCATGTCAGACAACTATTTTGTCCAGGCCTGTGAACTCATGGAAGGAGCTTTCTCTGAAGGTAAATGGGCCTCTGCAGTCTGTGCCAGTGGTACCTCGTGGCCTGGGGTCCAGGAGCTTGCTGCACCTGCTGTATTTCAAATGACTTCGTTTCCTTTGCAATCCTACTCGTCTTATTTTATGCATTTTAAAAAACCCTGAGGGGAGTCTGTAGAATTCTTCAGACTGACTGCCCAAGGGGCCTTGGTCACTGACAAGGTGAAGGAGCTGGGCATCAGACTTGTCCAGGGGCCCACAGCCTGTGCCTGAGGCATGATTTGAACACAGTTCTCTCTTCTGGACTCTGTCTCTTGTTAGGTAAGAATGACTGGACACTTCAGCTGGGTTGTGGCCAATTCAAGAACTGTCTCTAAAGCACCTACTATGTGTCGGGCCCTGGGCTAAATGGGATTCAGACGAAGGCCCAACTGTCCCTGCTTTGGAGAAGCTTGAAGTCGAAGGGGGAGACATGTGGGGACAGCTCTCCACAGGCTCTGTGGGGGGCGGGCTCAGGGGGAGGTACCAGAGAGGCCTGGGAGAGGCTCCTGGCAACGAGGAGGAGGAGACCACCAGCTGGCCTGCAGGCATCACTGGGTTACCTGGTACCCAAAGGGTGCAAGGTGTGGAAAGCCTGGCAGGGCGCGCACTGTGCATGCCTTAGGGTATTCTGCATAGGGGTTCATGTTTGATCCTGTAGGCGATAGGGAGTCCCTGATGGTGACTGAATAGGGAGAGGGGAGTGGGGTCACATCTGCACTGGAGGAAGACAGGCTGGAGGGAGGCAGGGAGGCAGCCAGGGAAGCCTCCTGACTCCATGTCAGGACACGCCTCCCCATTAACCAGAACAGCCTAGCTCCCAGAGCAGAGCTGGGCTCCTCCATTCCTGCCCTCCAGCCTTTCCCTGGTTCCACTGGGCGTGGCCTGCTCAGGGTCATAGCTGGCATACCTTCCTGAAAAAACACTAGGCAGGCCTATGGACCCAGTTCACCTTTTACCCTGTTCCCTGTGTTCACCTGAAGCCTGATGCCCAGTTTCTTTGAGCCACTTCCTTTTAAGACCAAGGTTCAACAAGAAATTAAATGGAGCAAACTCTGCAAATCAGGGAAGTGATGACCGAGGCAGTCTGTTCTTACCTTCCTGGGACTGTTACTACTCAAATTCTCCTTCCTTGTCCCCTGGTCGTCAGGGGGTGTCCTGGTTTCACCAGGCTGGGCCAGCACAGCACAGCTTCTAGAAGGTCAAAGGGTTGAAGGTTTAGAGCTGGTCATCTAGGCCAACTCCATCATTCTATAGAAGAAAAACTGAGGCCCAAGGACCTTCATAGGACCATGGACCCATGGAGCCAGGAGGGATCCAATCCATTTTACAGATGAGGAAAATGACTTGCCCAGGCCTTTTCCCCCTAACTTCTGCTTCCTTCTCCCCAGTGTTCTCACACCCAGCATGGTCAGCCCACTGGGACCCATCACTTGACCCAACTCCCATTGTCTTCTCAATATAATGTCATTATGGACAGACTTTATTCGTGGTCATTGACACATCCATCTAACACCAAATTTAGAACTGGACCAAACCCTTGGAGGTCACCTAGTCCAGCCCCTTTATTTTAAAGCTGGGGAAACTGAGGCTCTGGATGACTGTGGATCGGCCTGTAGTCACACAGTCTGGGTCCTGAGTGCCCCATTCAAGGCTCTTTGCACAGCTCCCCTCACCTCTTACATCTCTGTGAGGGTCCAGGTGAAGGGGGTAGAATGGATGCATCTAATTTGTAGATACACTTGCCATTTCTTTTTGGAGATGCAAAGAGGTGTCTGGGGAAATGAAAATGGCTCTGAAGACAAAAGAGAAAATATCCTTATTACTCCACCAGTTTTTTTGTTGTGTGCTGCAAAATAATAGCGAGTTTCATAGGTCACTGGGGGAATGACAAAGAAGGCTGAGACAAATTCACAACAGAGTCTGCCTAGAAAGGATGCCCCAGCCCCATGTTGTCCCTTGGTCGGCCTCCCCTCCCCCCCTTCTCTGTCTCTCTTGCCTGGTGGACACCAGCAGGGGCATGGGGTGGCACTGACTTGGGAGGACTCAACTGTACCATGGGAACAAGGGCCAACCTTGGGCTTGTCTAAGGGTTGAAATGGACAAAAGAAATATCTAGTCTCACCTCCCCCCACCCCAAGTAATGGGAGCAGTGAGGATGTGTAAAGGACAAGTCACGCCCAGTAAACTCACTAGTTTTTTAGACAAAATTAGCCTCATTGCTACTGGATGCTGGGCCAAAGGCCTGCAGGGCAGTGACAGGTCAGAAAGAAAAGGCTTGGCAGTCGGGTGGCTCCAGGTCTGTGCTCCACAGGCACAGGAGGCAAGGCTCTGGTGGGTGGGCTCCCCGTGCATCTGGGGGGCTATATATGCATGTGGGCCACCACCTGCAAGCGGGAAGAGAGGGCCCCTGCACCTCTCTGAAGGAGAGGCATGCCAGCTCCCAGTCTGTGGGGGCTGGTGCTTCCCATTAGGACAAAAGATGGGGACTGAGACGAAGCCCTCTGCCTTCCTGGGCAGGCAGTGTCCAGCACAGTGAGCGTCTGTCGCTGTTGTTTGTGGAGTTGATTGCTCACCCTGATTGTGCTGTGGACCTGAGGAAAGCCGCCTCACGTCTCTGAACTCTGGTTTCTTCGTTTATGAAATTGGGAACAGCAATTCACCTGACGCTCATCTCACGGGGTTGCTGGAACACAAATGGGATGATGGGATAGCAGCAGCAGCAACTCAGGCTGAGATGGAAGGAAAGGAAAATAATGCTTGTGGAGGCCTACGCCAATCTGAGCATGCCACACCATCAGCTCTTATTGCTGGGACTTCTATCATTAATCGTTGTGGGTGTTACAGATCCCCGACCTCATCCACTCAGGCCTCGTCCACACTGGCCTCATTCACTCAGGCCTCATCTACACTGGCCTCATCCACACTGTCCTCATCCACTCAGGTTTCATCCACACTGGCCTCATTCACTCAGGCCTCATCTACACTGTCCTCATCCACACTGGCCTCATCCACATGGGCAGGTACTCTGTCCTCCTTACTGGCATGTGCCCTGTCCACCCCTTTTTTTTCCTGGGTGCTTCTTGGCCCCGTCCTTCCATAAAGCCTCCACTGAGAGCCTCCTGTGTTCTGGAGGTTACAGACTCCAGGGTGGCCCTGGGCTGCTTGTCCAATATCCCTGCTCCTACTACATGACAGGCTTGCCCCTTCTCCTGCTCACCCACAACTCAGATGACATCTCTCAAGCCTCATCTTATGCAAAACAAGTTGGGCATTGGGCATTGACTGAAATGACTCTGCAGCCTCCTCTCCTCCTCCCCCCAACGATTTCCAATCTTCTGCTGTCCTTTGGGTCTTCTGTGGTCTTGACAGTTCTAAGATCATGGTGTTCCGTGATTTGTAGCTATGTGGTTTATAGGAATACATGTAAAATTTCACATTTGAAATCAAATAATCAGTTTCCCATGTACAAGATTGGGGAATTGTGGTTATCCATAAGCTCACTGAAGAATATCTGGGGGTCTTAGTGGACTGTAAGCTTGACTATGTGAAATGTCAGGCAAAAAAAATAAAGCTAACATGATCCTGGTTTGTGTTAAACGGTATAATATGCAGCAACAGGAAGGTGACAATCCTTTTAGTGAAACTGCAATAATAAAATTATAAATTTAGAGACTGGAAAGGACCTTGGCAGAGGTCAAGTCCAACTCTCATTTCAGAGACAAGGAACCGGAGGCCTAGAGAGGTCACACAGGCAGGGAGTGGCATCACTGGGATTTTAAACCAGGTCTTCTAATTCCAAATCTAGGGCACTTCTCACCATACAAAGATGACTTTCTTGTGTCATGGAATCTCAGTTGGACAGGACTGTGGAGGCCACCTCGCCCAACCCAAACCCAAAGAAGAATCTTCTCCATGAGCTACCCTACTAGGGTTCATCCACACTTTTCCTAAAGATTTCCAGAAAGAAGGGGACCTTCCCTCTCCTGGGGCCCAACCCCAAAATCAGATGCTTTGGGGGAGTTAGGAGGTTTCTCTTTACATTGAGCTGAAATCTGCCATTCCCTGAATACACCTGAAGAAGTCTCCTCATCTCAAGGCTAAGAGCTTTTTGACTCATCCCCATGTAACATAAATTCCTACCACTCACATCAGTCAACAAGCATTTATTAAACACCTACTATTGTGTGGCCAAGCATAACACTAAAGAGATGAAAAGAACCACCCCCCCCCCCCCGCCCACCTTGTTCTTTCTTTTTTAAGTTTAATTGTGTTTTTATTTATTGTGTTAAACATTTTCCAATTGCATTTTAATTTGTTTTGACAATGCTGTGGGCTCTGTGTTTGACGCCTCCCCCACCCCACCCCAGACAATTCTCCCTACACCATCTTAATGCGGGCTCTCTAACCTCTGCTCAAAGACCTTCCAACATGTGAGCCCGCTGTCTCCCAAGGGAGCTGCTGGATCTACTAATGTGATACAATAAGAAACGTCCTTCCAAAGCTCCTGGTGTCAGTGAGTTTTCCCCTTCATCAGGTTGAAGTCCGTTGTTCTGCCTAGCTACCCCACTTCAGTTTATTAATGGCCTTGCAGAACTATGGCGCCCATGTCCTCATGGGGGACGTGAACTAGAGCTCCACAGGATCAGATTGGCAGGCAAGGATCGGCTGCCATCTGTATAGTTGGGGGCATGCCCACACCACCAAGAGCACTGAGCTGTTGGAGTATTTGTGTAAGTGGACATGTTAAATGCTTCCAAAAACGTGCCCCGTCGTAGGCACCGAGAGCCCAAACACAAAATAAAAAATAGGTCTGGCCCCGAGGGAGAGAAGTAAGTGCACGTCCCTCCTGGAGAGAGTAGAGTGTCTGAGAAGGGAAAACTGCCCCTGTAAGATGGAGCACCTGAAGGAAGCTGAGAACCCTCAGATGCAGGAGCCTGGATTGTATACAGCAGGCAATGTGTCCTAGCCCAGGAGTTCTCAAGCTTCTTTTGTGACTTGGATCTCTTGGGCACTTCGGTGAGCCCCAGGGACCCCCTACTCAAAAGCATGGTTTGAAATGAATAAAATAAAGTACATGGGACGATGGAGAAAATGAGTTACCCTGAAATGTGGACCCCAGGGGAGGAGCCTGGCCCCACTGACCCCAGGAGGACAGAGTGGATCCCATGCACTTTCTCCAACCTGCCCTCCTTTCTCTCTTTCCTGTCACTTTTGTACATAGTTGTTCCCAATGAGAGTGGAAGCCCCCTGTGGGCAGGGCTGACTTTTGCCTTTCTGTGCATCTCCAGGGCTTAGCCCTGGGCCAGGCACAGAGCAGGCTCTTAATTCATGTTTATTGACTAAGAAAGAACAGTTCAGCACCAGACCTCCCTCTGGCAGTGGGGTTTGTTGATACTTAACAAAAATAAATTCAAAAATGAAAAACGATTTTCAGCTTCACGTTAGAACTGGGGCTAGAGATCTCTATTTTCAAGTTTTGTTTTCTAGCCAGACATTCAGAGAGTGCATAACTCAGCTGGGAGCCATGAGCTGCTTCAGTTTGTCTGGCTCCTGAGCTATGTGGCTAAGCACGAGTCTGGGCAATGTGTCAGCTGCCTTCCTGAAAGTCTGGGTCAAGGCAGCCCGTGACACGACATTGTTTACCGGATTCCATGTTCAGCCCTGAGAAGAACATTTCTGCACTGTTTACAGCAAAGGTGTACATACTAACACGAGGCCTAGAGCCCTTCATTCTGGGGCACAGGTCCCCTGACTGGACTACACAGTTCCTTAGCTATACCTCCAGCTCTTTGGAAATGCCCCTGCAGGGTGACTGTTCTGAGCTGTCCCCAGCTAAAAACGCTAGGCACCCTTCTGTGGAGGAGTGAGCAGAGGCCTTTCTAATTAATTTACTTCCTCAGACAAGGAGGAAAAGCAGACATATTTTGATTCGATTCGATTGAACAAACAGATTGAGCAGCGATTACAGGTATGAGGGGAAAAACAAAGCAATTCCCTCCCCTCAAGGAGCTCACTTTCTACCTCAACGTATAGCAGGGCAGGAAGCTAGGTCAGGATGACCCGGGCTTTGCCCCAGATGACCACATTTAGGGGGCACTAAATTAAGAACAAATTTACTGACATCTTTGTTTGACATAACGGCCAGAGAAGTTTGACATAAAGGCCTGGGCTGGAGTCCCGCCTGTGACACATGCTGGCTGGCCAAGTCTCTCAATGCTCAAAGCGACAACTTATACCAGATTATAGATCCAGTCCTCTCCCTTCCCCAACTTTTGTTTTCACATGATTTTCATTTCTGAGTATCTTCCTTCCCCCTCTTCTACCTAGTGAGCTGACTGACTTTTGTCATAAAAATCTTTTTTTAAGGAAACACTTCAGCAAAACCAACTGACCCATCAGTATATATATACATATGTATATGTCTCCCAGTATATATCCTTTTCCACACCCATAGACCCCTCTTCTCTGAGGGTGGCAGAGAGTGAGCTTCAAGTTCACAACTGTTTTTCCAGCATTCTCTTTTCCTTCCATTTTCCATTGTTTGCCATTTTATTGTGTCTTTCACTTTGCTGTGCACTGATTAATCTAAATGTTATAAATGCTGAATTTAGGGGGAAGCTAGGTGTCACAGTGAGTAGAGCGCTGGCCCTGGAGTCAGAAGGACCTGATCCGGCCTCAGACACTTAACACACACAAACAAAAAAACCTAGCTGTGTGACCTTGGGCAAGTTACTTAACCCCAATTGACCTCCAAAAAGAAAAAGAAAGAAAGAAAGAAATGCTGAATTTGTAACATGCAGCCAACACTCACAGCTTAGAAAACACAACGCTCAGTAGGGAACGAGGAGGCTTTCACTGGTGGACAGAGTGGGGCTCCCCCCCATCCCCCTCCATCCCCTTCCATCCCCCCGCCTTGCTCTGCCCTGCTTTTCTCTCCTTCCTCCCTGATGGCCTGTTTACCCCCTCTACCTTTAGAGGGTTGTGATTCTCACAGAGTAGCCTTTCTAGGGCTGCTTCCTCAGACTCCCACTTACATTAGCTGGCTGGCTCCCCAAAGGCTGAATGACTCTTTCTCTCTCCAGGGTCCTGAGGGGTGGTAGTTCTGAGGGGCTGGGGTTCTAGTGCCGTTGATCATGAGCTCCCACCTGAAGAGTTCCACATTTATTGCCCGCCAGCCAGACTGAACTGTTTTTTAGAAAGGTTTATTTACTAATGTGATATAATAAGAAAAGTTGGCACAAAAGCATCCCTCTGGGATGCATGGGACATGCCTTCTTACCAATGCATAGAGTCAAAAGGAAGGTGGTCTCAGACTTAGAGTGTGCATGTGACAAAGGGGTAAGTAACCCCCACCTCCAGGTTTCTGGGGGAGGGTCCTCTTCTCCCCTTTATGGAGTCCTCATGAAGCTTGCCTTTGATATGTCTGTCTATTGGGTTCTGATGATGGTTAGCACCCTTGTAGATGGGTTCTGAGGATGGTTAGTGCCCTTGTAGATGGGCTCTGTGATGTCAACCCTCCCTTGTAGGGTCCTGAAGCTGTCTGTCCTGGCTGTATGATTGGTTTTTGGTAGGTCCCTCAGCTCCTAATGCAGATGCGTCCTAACACATCAACCACTGCTCTTCTAGGGTCACTGTTATGGGGGTGGGAGGAGGGAAGGAATTAGCACCTACCTTGTGCCTGGCACTGTGCCAAGAGCCTTTACAAATATTACGTCCCTTGACCTTCACAAAAACTCGGGGAGGTAGGGGCTATTATTATCCCCATTTTACAGTTGAGGAAACTGAGGCAGACAGAGGTTTAGTGACTTGCCCAGGGTCCCAGAGCTAGTAAATGCCTTGGACAGAACTGAACTTAGGTCTGCTCTATCCCCTCTGTCCTACCCTAATCCTATAGCTGCCAATGAGAGATCCAAATATTCCGAATTTAACACTGTGCCTGGCACAGAATAGATCCTAAATAAATGTTTATTGAATGAGTCAATGAATTCTGCCCTTCCAAAGATTTCTCACCTGAGAAAGGCATCAAGAACAGAGCTTCTTATCAGCTGCATTAAGAGGGGGTGAGGTGTGTGAGACACTCCTCTTTATAGACTAGGTATATATACCATATACCCTTCATTTTGCAGATGAGGAAACTGAAGCCTAGACGGGGTCACCCAGGTCAACAAATCAGGGCAGGTTCTCTGCCTCAGCCCCCTTGCACAACTCTACTGCCCTATACCCTACTCAAGGAGTGTGCAGTCCGGGGAAGGAGATTAGACTCTCTGAGGTGGCAAAATACTTTTCTCCAGAAGGCAGATCCTGAACAATGGGTAGACGGTGCAAAGAGGTCAATTAGACTTGAAGTCAGGAAAAACTTCCTAACAGTTAGACAGAGGAATATGCTGGTAAATGTTTAACACCTGACTGGACTGGAGGGTGGGCGGGAGCAGGGAAGCGATGTGTGCAAGATGAGCTTCTAAGTTTAATCTGCATTGTTGACACTTTCTACATCATTTTAAGTCTGGTCAACCAAGAAAACAACAAATCATGCCTTGATTTATACCGTTTGTCTGTCTCTGTGCATAAAGGATCACAATGAGGAATTTAACACTTGGCTCTGTAAAGAACTGGCTTGAGAGCTGTCCAGAAGTGGAGTGGGCTCCCCTTCCTGGAGATCTTCAGACAGGGGCCGGATGCCTCTCATCCCAGGCAATGTGAAAGGGGGCTGTCTTCTGAATGTGAGTCTAGGTGCCTGCTAAGGTCCCATCCAGGAAGCCTCCCCCATTCCAGTGCTCCTCTGTTCCCTGGCCTCTGCCTCGCTTTGTGGGTTTCCTTCTTCACTCAGCTTGAACCTGCCCCACCCCCCATTGCAGCAGGACTTCCCCCATCCCCCAGCCCCTGGCACCTTTCCTTTAAGGATACCTTCTGCTTTCTCTGTCTGTGTCTCATACATTCCTAGCTATTTACACACTGTCTTCCCTAGTAGACCAGAAGATCGTACTTAAAAAAGTCCTGGTGATTGATTGATTAATAACATCTCTCGAGTCAGTGAGACGGTGATCCCACAGGATCCATTCCCCAGTGCTCAAGAAATCCGCTCTCCAGTCGCAGCAGAGAGATGATGAGAATGGCGAATGGTTGGGAAGGCTGGAAGCTATACCTTGGAGAGTGCAGAACTCTCACCTCATGAGGAATATGATGGAGCCCAAGTACAATTTCCAAGCCAAGCTCCTAAGTCCCTCAGATGGCTCCTGAGGAGAAGTAATTCAGGAGGCTCCTTTAAGAAGCCCAAGTCAAGGCTCATCTGTGGCAGATCCTACAGCTGCCAGAGAGATTGGGGGGCTGCATCCTTTGTCCACAAGCCCTTCTTCTGTCCTAAAAATACAATGGAAGCTCCAGTGGAGCACTTCCCCTTCCACTGGCACACAACTACAAAGTTTTGAGAGTCTAGAATCACAGATTTTGGGGCAGAAAGCCCCAATTCTTCATCTCTATACTTGAAGGATCCTTGATTTGGATTGAGGGTGGGGAGGAAGGAGGGGAGTAGTCCCTTGCATTGACCAGCCTCCTTCAGACTTGGTCTTTGAGAAGGAGTTTTGAGACAGGGCCAAAAAATCCACCCCACTGAGGTCAATGGGTGATGAGCTTCCTCAAATAAAGCCGAGCCACCTTGTTCTTCCACAGACTGAGAAATGAATTCTTTCCAATAGGAACAAAAACGACTACTCAGTAACATTTAAACTACTCTCTGCCCTATAAAACAAAGGAAATGAGGCTGGGGTTGGGAAAGACCTGAGTTAAAATCTGACCTAGGGCAAGGTGCTTAACTATCTGCCTCAGTTTCCTCCTCTGTAAAATGGGCTGGAGAAGGAAATGGCAAAGCACTCCAGTATCTCTGCCAAGAAAACCCCAGACAGGGTCATGACTAAAAATGACTAAAGAATAAAAATATCATTATGGAAATATCTTATTGGCATGAAATCCTGTATCCTGCTGCCCCTTAAGCTAACTTGTGCCCTGGACCACCTTTCCTTCCATGAGGTCAGCTACAGACATACTTCATGGTTCAGTCCCCAGCTCTCATCAGCTGCAGATGGCAGGTCTGAGACATTGGGAGATGTGCCCAAGGGGGTAGCTGAGTGCCCTTATCTTCCAAAAGGTCCTGTGGGGAGGAGAGGCCATCAAGAAATGAAAGGATCCCAGAGTGTTGACTTTTGACTGAAAGCCAGAGAAGTTTTCCAGGATGTCAGGTGTGTGTGTGTGTGTGTGTGTGTGTGTGTGTGTGTGTATGTGTGTGTTTAAAGAACTCATATAGAGTAAGGGCAGCTTTCCAGCCCTGTTGTTGAGAAGGGGCTGGCCCCCAGGCAGGCCCTGTTTTCATAACTGATGTCTTGGGGAGAGGGAAGGGAAGGGTCTGACTTGGAACATGCCGTGAATCAACCCACAGCTTGTTTTTGATCTTCCCTTCTTCTGTGGCTTAGGCAGAGAGGGCCCAAGACATTCAAAGCCCAGAATGTGGGCTTGACTCTGACACTCAGGGCAGGATCCAGGGCCTGAGACTGGCCCTTTTTGTTCCGTTGTTGCCCTCAGCTCAAAGGCCCCCACTGGTAGCAAACACATTCTCGTCGGGTGCCAAAACAACACACTCCTACGTCTATTTGCCAGGTGCTACACTGCAGGAATAGAAAAGGAGGTTTGAAGCTGGGCCAAGTTTTATCTACAAGGTTTTCTGGGCATTTTAGTTAAAAGATACACACACTCAGACGAAATCACGAATCCCCAAAGTAGTAAAGAGATATGAGTAGGAGAAGGGCCAGTGATGGGGTCAGCATCGAGTACTCCCTGTGTGGTAACTCCCTCTACCAAGACTTTGATTTAAGAGATGTTCTGGGAGTTGCCTTGAGGCTCATTGAGTGATTTGTCCTGGCCTCACAGTTCATACAAATCACAGGATTTGACTCCAAGGCCAGCACACCTTCCCCTGAGGCAGGATGAGAGGGAGGTCTCTCTAGGACTAAGTAGGGGCCTGGAGATCAGACTCCTCTCACTTTAAGTGGAAATGCTCAGGCCAGGGTCAGTGTTTGAGGAGACAGACCAGGGACCATCTGCCTAGTGTGGTTTCAGGGGATACCATTAAGTCCCTATTCCCAGATAAGCCCCATTTCCTAAAATCATAGATCTGTTACCTGTCACTGGGCCCAGCTTTGTCCTCTGGGCATCGAGTGGGGAATTCTCCCACCTCCCAGTGCCTCAGTGGAGAGGCCTGGATTAAGAATCACCAGCCCTGGGACCCCCAGAAGCCACTCACCTCTCTGGGACTCAGTTTCCTAATCTGTAAAATGAGAGGGTTGGATCAGATGACCTCTGAGGTCTCTTTCAGGCCTACATCTATGTTTTAAGGGAAGAACTTCAAGCAGTTTGGAAAGCCAAGGTGGGAAGGGGTGCATGTTCTGGGCTCCACCATTTGGACCACACACACACACACACACACTCACACACACACTCACACATGCACGGTGACCCAGCCCCCTCTGTCTGCATGTAGGCATCTTTATGGTCACTGGGAGATGTTTCATTAGCGTGGTTTGGGGGCTACTACGTGTAGTCAAATGCAGTAAACACCACCTAACTGTCTTTAACTTGCTGAATCCCATTAAGAGGGGCTCTCTTTCTATTTCCCCAAACTCTGGAGCCTGGCTCATAGATCGAGGGATGAGGGACCTTGTAGACCCTTATTACAGGTGGGGAAACTGAGGCCCAGGAGATCATGCAACTTAGGACCAAAGCATTATAGCCCAAAAGGTCATCTCTTCCAAGCCCCTTGTTACATAGAGGAAGAAGCAGAACCATTCCCGGCTCACAAGAAGCATCCCTCTTCTCTCTCTCCATCATCTCTGTCTCTGCCTGGAGAGTTCAAATGACTCGTCCAAGGTCACACGGGCAGTAAGAGGCTGAGTCAGCATCTGGACCCAGCAGTGAAGGTCTTTTCTTCCATGTATCATCTTGTTTTCAAAATTGAGGAGTAAAGGAAGTGCAAAGGTCAGCAGATCGGAGACATAAAGTAATAACGTTTCTTTTAGTGAGGGAGAAAGTAAAGGAACAAGAGAATAACGAATAAGAAATAAGAAATCCCATGTCCCCCCACCCCCAACACACTCACACAGACACAGAGACACACAGAGTTACACACACAGACACACAGACAGGCACACACACACACATTCACAGATATAGACACTCAGACACACAGACACACAGACACAGACAGGCACACACACACATAGAGACACAGAGACACACAGACAGGCACACACACTCACACACACACAGAGACACAGACAAGCACACATACTCACATACATACACACACATGGTTCTACTACCATCTTGAGTCCTCTTGATTTTTTTTTTTTAATCTCTCAAATGGAGTTCATTCCACTTGTAATCTGAATTGCAACTAGGAATAATTGTGCCTGGTACAAATTTAGTTGTGAGGACTGGGGTGCTGAGGTAGCCAGAGGCAGGGACCCCAACTAGTGGGTGCAATCCTATTGGGATGGGAATGGCACCAGTACTGGGCCAGTTTAATGGACTTGTTTCTTTAAAAAACCTTCTTAACTGCATTTCAGTATAACTGGGGTTTTTTGTAATCTTATGTATTTTATTTCCCAGTCTGCCCAAGGGCGTTCAATGACACAGAGAAAGATAGAAGGTCTTTCCTTTAGAGAGTCCCTTATGATTCTGTGTGCACTATGGGGGACATGGGGGACATCTCTCCATCTCTGTTGCTATCTATCTCTCCATCATCTCTGTCTCTGCCTGGAGAGTTTAAGGTGCATCCTAGGGGCAGTCCCAAGATACAAAGCAGAGAATGGACCAGAGAGGGGTGACCCCACTGGAGAGGTGACCTTTGGCAAGAGGCATGCCCCCATGTGTGCAGCCTGGGCAGAGTGGAAAGAACACTAGCTTTGCAGTTAATGAAGCTGGCCTCAAAGCCACACTCTGAGACTTAACTGCCTGTGTGACCTTGGAAAGTCCCATCTTGTCCCTTCCTCCCTTAGTTTCAACTGTAAAATGGGGGCAGGGGTGGCCTCTGAGGACCTGTCCAGTTCTCCATGTAGACTCCCTGCCACCATGTCTAGTGACAACATTGAATCACAAGAATGTGATTATGTTTAGTAAGTTAGCGTTGGGTTGGTTTTGTTTTTTTTTTTTTTATAAGAAGCATTTAGAGATCTGTGGAAACAGGGAGGTCTAATTACCAAGAGTGATTAGTCTGGCAGGGCAGGCGGCCAGCCACATTCATGGAGCCTTGACTCTGTGCCGAGTTTTGTACGCCTCTGAATCCTGGGCATAGCCCTAGGTCCTTCCACAGCATTGTCACCTCCAGGACAGGGAGCTCACTGCCTCTTGAGATCAGCCATTCCATGCTAGTCAAGTTCCATTTGTTAGAAAGTCCTTTCCTCGTCCTACTAAAGCCAAATTCTCCCTCACTGTAACACTTTCCCACTGGCCCGTACCCTCAGCATAAGCTTCACAGAGAATCCAAGCTGGAATGGACCTCAGTGGCCATCTGGTCCAACCCACACCTGAACAAAGAAGATTGCCTCCTCTTTTCATGTAGCAGCCTTTCAAATGCTGGAAGCCACTGGGCCTGCCTCTCTTCCATCTCTTCCAGAATAACCCCACCCAGGTCCTTCAAGCTTTCTTAGCATGGCATGGCTTCTAGACCTTCTTTCCAAACTGTTTGCCCTCCATGGATGCTGCATCTTGGTTGTCAATGTGCCCTATACAGTGCAGCTCCCAGAAGTGAATGCAAGGACTGGAAGGGACCTTTGGGGTCATCTAGTCCAACCCCCTTCAGTTTACAAAGGGAAACTGTGACCCAGAGCTAGGAAAGGCCCGGACCTATTTCACCCAGGTTGTTCATGTCAGAGGTAGGACTCACACTCGGGGCTCAGTCTGACCCTTCGTTTCACAGGGCCCTTCTAGTGCTCTGTGATCTACAAAGACACAGTCCAGCACAGCACCAATATAACTCTATGTGGTTTGCAGATTGCCTTACAAATATTATCTTATTTCATCATCACAACAACCCTGGGAGGTTGGTGCTATTATTGTCCCCATTCTACAGATGAGGAAACTGAGACTGATCAAGGATAATTGACTTGCCCAAGGTCCTACAGCTTTGAACTCAGTTCTTCTTGACTCCAGAGCCAACCCTCCATCTCCTGGGCCCCCTAGAGTCCAGCAGGACTATTATCCCCTGCAATCTTTTGGGGGGACCTGTTTATGGGATTTATGGGATTTCCTTCTCTCCAACAAGATTCTCATGCCATAGACAAGTTTTTCTAATCAATGTTCCCAGGATCCTAGGATCTTAGAAGAAGATCTGACTGGAGCCTTTGAGGCCTTCTAGCACTGCCGCTGGGCTACTGGATGGCCCTGCCCACTGCACTTTACTGCCTGCCTTGCCTCAGAGCTGGGTTGCTCTACCAAATCTGACCCTGACACCTCCCCAAGACTGCCATGTCCCAGGACCAAGCCCAGGTCAGATTGTGAAATAAGCAGCTTGTTTATCACACTGTCTGCCTTCCCTTACTGCCTTGGAATTTTTGAAGCCTGTCTCCCCAGGCACTCAGTGCCCCCTTGTTTCAATGTGCCTGATGCTAGCACATTGTCCTTAGAGTATCCCTGCCCAGCTCTGGGCCTTTCCCTCCCAGGTCTCTGAGGCCTGGAGCCTGCAGTTAATCTGGCATCTAATCTGATCAAGTCATTTCAACTAAGATGTTCATGACTAATAACCTTTCTGCTATTACTTCCTTATCAAATCAGCTCCTCCACTGGTCCTGGAATCAGTGTGTTAATTGACTCCCCTATGACTTCTCTTAGCATCCTGGTGACCTTCAGGTTCAAAGTGCCCCTCTTTGGCCACCAGTCCCCTCTTATTAGAACATAAATTCTTTGAGGATAAGGACTATTTTTGCCCCCTTTCTCCCCTATGCCCAGCATTTAGCTTACAATAAAGCGTGTAGAAAAAATATTAATACTATTCTGTGTTTTAGGCCCAACTCTACTAGAAAAAAATTTTATGGAGGTGGGGTGGGAGGAGAAATAGACAGAGACAGAGAAACAGAGAGGGAAGGAGGGAGGAAAGAGAGAGTGGGGGATAGAGAGATAGAGAGAGGTTTAACCTGGCACAGCCCCTCCCCCATGCCCTCAGGCATGATTTTCCTCCAGATGATTTGATGTAACATTTTTAGAAATCCTGAACAAAGAAAAGATAGAAATATATAATATATGCAGTTTGAAGTTAACATTCCAAATCAATGGTCAGTATGTAGCTCCTTCTGCAGTGGACAGAGGAACCTCTTGGTCTCAATATCTGAGTCTTTTCTTGGTGGCTATGGGCCCCATGCCAGTCTCCTCTGGTTCTGGACCCTTAACCTGATCGTGTTCAGGGGCACCCTTGGTTCTAGGTTTTTGACTAAGTACTCTTAATCTGTTTCCCTAAGAGAAACCTTTTGGCCTCACCCTAACCACACACAAGGAAATCCAGAAAGGATTTTACTCCAGAGAAATATCCTTTCTTAATTTTTCACTTTTTCTAAAATGACAGTTTTCGAATATGCTTTCTCAGTGCTTACTAAGTGATTTTTCATTCCAGGTAACATTATCATCCTAAAATGGCCTTTCCCGATCTTGAGGAAGAAGTAGAGTAGGGATCCAAAAGGCCATAGCCAACCCGAGTGACTGGGAAGCAGACTGTGCACCTCTGCTCTCCTCCTCAGGATTCTCTCACTGCTTCCCATCAGGCAACCCTCCACCTGGCCAAGTTGGCCTGCTTTATGTTCCTCATAAATGACACCCGATCCCCCCTCTCCAGACCTCAGCCTCAGCTGTCCCCTCTGCCTGGAATGCGCTCCTTCCTCCCCTTCACCCTCTGGAATTCCCAGCTCCTGCCCAGGCTCAGCTCCAGGGGCTCCTCCTTCAAGTGACCTTTCCTGTCCCTCCATATGTTAGTGATTCCTTTCTCTCAAATTACTTTGTATATCAGGTTAACTCAACGAGTGCCTATCAACTGTTCTGGGCAATTCTAAGCCATAGACCCTGTCCTCGAGGACTTGCCAGTCTAACCGAGAGACAAAACATAAATAACCAGATCCATATAAGATGTGGAAGCCAGTCAGAGAAGGTGGTCTGCATTTGGCAGCCCAGAGGACCAGGAAAGCCCGTGGCAGGAAGGGCATTCTTACAGGTAGTTGGGGTAACTAAGAGTGGGAGGTGAGGGGGTGCCTCGATCCAAATGACAGGAACAGCCTGGGCAAAGGCAGCTTTACTGGAAGGGAGGCTGTTCCAAGGAGCTTCAAGGGGCCAAGGTAGCGTGAGCTTTAAATGCCAAGCAATGCTATTTAAAATTGATCCTGGTGGTAATAGGGAGCCACGGGGTGCTCATTGGGGAGGGCTGTGTGGTCAGAGCCAGGCTTTGGCAGCTAATGAAGGAAGGATGAGAGTGGGGAGAGAGCAGGGGCAGGGGGTTCAATGAGAAAGCTCTTGCTGTCAGATCCAAAGGGATGAATGCTTGAGCCAGGGAGTGGTTGAGTGAACAGAGAGGAGGGGGCTCATCTGAGAGCTGTTGAGAAGGTAGAAATGACAAGATCTGGCAAAGGATCTAGTATCTGGGGTGAGGGACAGGAGGAGACACAGGCCTGGGTGACTGGAAAGATGGTGGCTCCCTGGACAAGAGCAAGGAAGGCAGGAGGAAGGGAGCCTTGGGGGGTGGGGAAGATCACTGAATTCTGTTTGGACCTTGGGTTTGAGATGCCTCCAGGATGGCCAGCTCCTGGGGAGCAGGGGGCAGTGGGCAGTCAGGGCCTGAGCTCAGAAGACAGGTTAAATAGTTCATTTTAATTGTCCACCTCCCTTCCTCTCAGTAGAACATAAGCTTCCTGAGGGCAGGAGTTGTGTTCTATATGTGGACTGATAGGTTTTTTATTTTTGTTCTTGGATGCCTACAGTCTAACACAGTGCCTCACACACAGCAAATACTGTCAGAGGGAATTAAATTTGAATCTCAAGACTTCAGACATTCCTCAGAGACAGGCCTGGAGCTAGCTTGGGATTCACATTCCTAGAGCCAAGGCTAGGGTGAAGAGCTCCAATTCTTCGTGGCAGGACGTTTGATGCTTTGTGCCAGATGAGCTGCTGATTTGTTACCGACCGTCTGATCACCTCCAGGAAGGCTCACTCATGAGCCAGAAACTCCAGACACTGGCATTAACTAGCTCCTAGCACCGCACTCTAAATACAGTAGGTGCTCAATAAATACACAATTGTAAAACAGAGGAATTGAGGGGCTTGCTATGCTCTAGGCTCCTGTTGAGGAGGATGGGATTGCAGCACGAGGCAGGGCGGGGGGCGGGCGGGGGGGAATGGGGACTTCCCCAGACCCATTGGTTTGCTGGGCTGGTACATCCTCAATTCATGGAGAACCTTGGGAGGCGGCCTCTAAGAGAACCATGGAATTATAATGACACATAAGGGGGAGCATCCCCAGACATCTTGTAACTGCAGGTGGCTGGGAAGACCCTTTTCTGATTGCCTGGGCAGTCAGAACTGTCTGTGATTCCAAAAATGCCGGAGTTAGGTTGGGCTGCCACTCTTTGCTTATTCACATCAGGGAGGGCTCAAGGAGAGAGGGCCTTCTGCCCCCATGAGGACACATGGCCCTCATGAAACATGCCTGGGTCCTTGGCTTTTGTCATCTATTGGTTTCCATTTTAGGTATGGGGAGCAAGACAGTGGGCCAGAGTAACCTGGGAGTTGGAATCCAAGGGTACAACCATCCCTGTATCCACACCCCAAGGAGCTAGGAGTAGGAGTGGTCTTTGGGACCCCAGGGCAGCAGGATTCAGCCAGCCTGACACATCAGGTCGTGAATTTAGTGGGACCAATCTTATGTAGCTTATACATAGTATAAACTACATAACATAAATCTATAGAGTCAGCTTATGACTTAACTTTTAACTTCTAAGCCTACTCCCCCAGAGATTAATGTGGTATAGGAGAGAGTGTGTTTAGGAAGTATTAGGGTAAAAACTATCCTTAATGGGGTGGCTAGGTGATGCAGTGAATAGAGCACCGGCCCTGGTGTCAGGAGGACCCGACCTCAAACACTTAACACTTGCTAGTCGTGTGACCTTGGGTAAGTCACTTAATCCCAACCTCCCTGACCTCCCCCCTCCAAAAAAATAAAAAAGAAAGAAATTGGCACACAGTACAACTCAAGGTTCAACAAAACAAAACAAAACAAAACAAAACTATCCTTAAATGAATTATCCCTTTCTCAAAGCTGACTGATGTTGAGTGCTTGAAAGGGAAAAGGGTTCTAGCAAGAAAAATAAAAGTAACTCCAGGTAACCTAGAACCCTAAGAGGCAGACTAGCTGGCCTGACCCTGAGAATAAGGTCGCGCGTGCGCACACACACACACACACACACACACACACACACACACACACACACTATCTGACTTCAGATATTGGGAGGGCTGTCAGTTGGAAGAGGGCTTAGACTTGTTCTGGATATTGGGTTTTGATATGTTTTCCCTTTCATGTAAAACCCAGCACTTAGCCCAGTCTTAATAAGTGCTCATTGACTTGACTTGTTAACTTCCTTGGTCCCCAGAGGCAGAACCAGAATCAGTGAGTAGAAGTTGTGAAAAGGCATATGTAATCTCGATTTTAAGAAAATTTCTCCCCCCTTAGAGCTGTCCCAAAGTATGGGCTGCCATGGCAGGGGCAGCCTCCTCCAGAGGAGACTTTCGAATAGTGGCTGAATGGCCACTTGTGGGGTATGTGGAAGGGGAATGGGTTGAAGGAGGTGCTCAATGCAATCCCTCTGAACTCTAAAACTCCAGGTGAAACTTACTGATAATTACTCCCTCCCAACATGGCATTGTTTGTCCTCAGAAGGTAGTGAGCTCCCCATCACTGGCCTTTGAGTGAAGACTGCTTGCCCTCATGTCTTGGACATTGATGAGAGGGCTCCTACTCAGGTCCTAGGTCAACTCCATGAGCTAGAAGCTCCCTCCCAATTCTGAAATGTTTTGTTGAGGTGCCCAGGTCTGGGGTTCTACAAGTACTTTCCACAATAATAGATACATAATCCCCTGTCTCTCAGTGGTTGTGTGAAGTGGATGCTAAGGGAGGATAAGTGACAGGTCCACGGTCTTATAGACAAAACTGGGGGAAGATGTATTCATTGCACAACATTCTCAGCCACATCGGCCTTATTGCTGTTCCTCACAAATGAGTCTTCCGATTCGGACTGGAAGACACCCCCTCCCTGCCTCCATCAGCAAACGTTTATGAGGCACCCCAGATGTACCAGCACTGTGCTTGCTTGGCCTTTCCAGGACACAAATGTCACCTCTCCTTATCTTTCTGGTGCACAGCGATCCTTGATTTCAGACTGGTGGATATCTATGCTTGTGGCCATATGCGACCAATACCAAGATGCTCCTGGAGGCTTCTGGTATCTGTTTACTGTTTTTAGGAAACAGCCTAAGGCTGGATTTGCCCAGGAAACCAAATCATTGGCAGCCTGAGATGGCCCAGTTCAGTCAGCACTGGGACAAAGGGGGAAAGAGGGGATGAGGAATTGGGGGCTAGGGAGGGGGCCATTGTCCATGCTCATTCCCATGGCCTTGTATGTAGTAGGAATCCAAAATACATGTGATAATGAAGATGGGAAAGGCAGCTGGCAATGCTTTTCAAAATCCCAGAGTCCTTATACAATCCTCAAGTCATGAGGTCCCTGTCCTTGATGTGCCTTCTGGGTTGTTAATGGCCTTCCTAAAATGAGGCACTTGGGATGATCCACCTGATTAGTGGTGTCTAGGAATCCATTTTATAATTTCTTCACCCCATTATTTGGGGGTTCCATTCTTACACAATTCTCCCTTCTGCTTCTCCTTTCAGCGTGCAGTGCATAGAGTTCTGGGGCTGGAGTCAGGAAGACCTGAGTTCAAAGTTGGTTTCAGGCCCTTATTAGTTGTGTGACCCTGGGCAAGTCACTTAACCCTGATTGGCCTCAGTTTCCTGATCAGGGAATGGGGGTCATAGTAGTGTTATTGTTGGGATAAAATGAGGTAATGTTTCTAAAGTACTTTGCAAATCTTAATGTTGTTCAGTCATTTCAGTAATATCCAACTCTCCAGGACCCCACTTGGGGTTTTCTTGGCAAAGATACTGGAGGGGCTTGCCGTTTCCTTCTCTAGCTCACTTTATAGATAAGGAAAGTGAGGCAAACAGGGTGAAGTGACTTGCCCAGGGTCACCCAGCTAGTATCTGCGATCAGATTTGAACTCATATCTTCCCTACTGTGGGCCCAGAGCCCTGCCCACTGTGTGCCGTTTAGTTGCTGTCTAACCTTAAAGGATACAACGCTAATATTACTGTTATTGCTTCTGGGAGCACCCCGGGCTCCCCCCTGCCTTCTACCTCCCCTGCCCTCTGTTCCCTTCAGTTTTTCCTCCACCAGCTAATAGTGCGAAAGAATTCTAGAATGAGATGCACACTTTATTGGAAAGGATTTCTCCTGCCATCTTGTCTGCCCCCTTGCCCAAGGCAGGAATCCTTCGGCTTCATCATTTCTCACTTGTGCCAGCTCCCTTTCTCGATGACCCCATGCCAGGCCATTGACGTAAGTCTTGGGAACTGGGGCCAGGGTGGAGGGCAGGTGGCCGTTGCTGCCGGATTTCACAGGCATCTCTGAAATGTCCCCTCTGGACCGCCTGCAGGGGCATGGAGGAGCCCCGTGACTGCCCACAGATCTTTCCTGCTTAGCCCCTGCGTATCATAATGGGTCCCTCCCATAAAGAGGACAACAAGTTCAAGCTTATTTTACAGAGGAAGAAACTGAGCCCAGGAGGGGTCAAGGCACTTTCCCAAACCACAGAGCTTCTAAGAGGCAGCTGGGATTCTTGTCTGATCTCTGAATCATGGCCTAGAATGTTGCAACCCTCTATTTGGTTCTCTGGTCACAGAAGGTCTCGTCTGACCTCTACCTTTAGGGAGGACCCTGGGCAGTACCCAGAGGAAGGGTGAGGAAAGTGAAAGGTCCCAAAGCTGTGGAGGCTAGTCAGCTGCTCAGACTGAGGCCAGAGGGTACCAGAGAGCCCTTGGGTGGAGCACTGGACTTGAAGTCAGGCAAATGCCTGAGTCATTAACTGTGTCACTGAACTCTGCCTCAGTTTCCTCATCCATAAAATGGGCATAACTTATTTAGCTCCTCTATCACAGGATCAAATGAGGAAACATATAAAATACTTTCCAAACTCCAACATGCCATAGAAATGCCACCTGCTGTTATTATTATTATAATTAGGAAGAGAACAAGCATTCATTAAGCCTACTATGCGCCAGGCGCTGTACAAAAATAGTCTCATGTGATTCTCACAACCCTGAGCACAGGTGCTGTTATTGCCCCCATTCTACAAATGAGGAAACTGAGGCAAACAGGGTGAAGTGCCTTTCCTGGGGCTACACAGCTAGGAAGTGTCTGGGGTTGGATTTGGATTCAGGTCCTCCTGACTCCAGGCTCAGTGCTCACTTCCCTGTGCCACCTAGCTGTGGAGTAACAGCAATAGTAACAGCAGCAGTGCCCACAAGCACAATCCCCCTTCCTAGTGCTCCTTGGCATCCTTGGCTATTGGATTCCTTAAGGAGGAATACACACAGGCTGTCCAGGGGGAATTCCCATTCTCCTTCCTAGCATTTCTATATCTCTCCTGGACAGTGACTGGGTGCAGTCAACCCCCTACCCCATCCCCTGACCTCTAGGGTGGCCTAGCTCCCAGGGAGGATTGCCCAGAGCTAGAACCTCCCCAGACTGGCGTCCTGGAGGAGCTGAGCACCCCGTGTTCCATTGTGTTCCAGGCTAGCCCTACCTCTCCCAGGTTCATGCATAAAGTTGTTTTATGCATCAGGAAAGATTAATTGGAATACAAGAAGGGGACAAATGGAAACCTCTGTGATCCAGGCAGACGGCACCAAAGGCAGCCAGCTCTTTCTGACTATAGGAAGGGAATTCCTGGATAAATCTGGAGGAAGCCAATCCCACCCGCCTTCAGAATCTTCTGGCATCTCTTTTGGGTGCAAACATTGGGAGGAAACATATTGTCCCCCACATTTCTCTGCCTCCCTCAGAGCAGAGCCTGAGCTCTCTGCTCCCAATCCCGATGCTTCTCTCCCATCTTCTCTTTCCCGGCTGCTCCACTAACCAATCCCAGCCCCTCCCATACACAGGCTCCCAGGGCTTCTCCTCCCAACATCTGGTGTTGTGTATCCTGGGACTGCCAGGGCTCTCTGGCAGGGTCACACAAGGGGAGTTGAAAGAACGGGCCATGTTTGGCCAAGAGAAGTGATGATTAAGGGGATACTGGATACCTGTGTTCAACTGTTTGAAAGGCTATCACCAAGATTACGCTTGTTTGACTTGGCCCTGGATGTGGAACTAAGGGCTGCAGAATGCAAATTTTGTCTTGATAGAAGGTAAAAAAAAAACCCTCTTGATGTTAAGAGCTGCCAATCACTGGCCACAAAGGAAATGCTTCTACAGAGAGTGAGTTCCCCATCACTGGAGGTATTCAAGGAAAGGCTAGCTGACCATTTGTTAGGGAAAATTTGCAAAGGGCCTTGTGGTTTAGGTATGAATATCCTCAAATGGCCTCTGAAGTCAACAAATTTGCTTATGTATCTACTTTGACAAACAAGAACAGGATTGGTCAGTTGCTTGACTTGTCACAGTTGACTTGTCACAGCCAGTCTCATCAGGAATTCCCAAAATAAAAAATTTAACCCAACAGACATTCATTAAAGACCTACTATGTGCAAGATTGCATAGTAGGTGCTGTCCAAAGCCAAAAGCAAAACTGATCCTGACCTCGAGGGCCTACATTGGCTCGGGCTTCTGTTGGTGACACCTAGTACACACTGCCCAATGGATAGCACTGGAGACTGTCCCAAGGGCTGGGTTTGTGGAGCACATCTCCTGAGCCCACTTTTTGCCTCTGTTCCACAAACCAAACAGAAACTCTGACAAAGACCCAACTCTCCTACTATGGGGCAGGCAGGGCTGTGGCTAAAGTGGCCCCCCTGCTGCTGTGGAGGCCAAGGATAGAAGGGGATCCTCCGGGATGCTTTACTGAAGCACATGGGGAAGGAGGAGAGGACAGATGGGGCTTTGCCTCAGAGCGCACCTGCAGCCTTTGAGATCCTTGGTCAGAGCACAAAAGTTAGAGCTCAGGATACAGTTAGCAGAAGATAATAGAAAACAATTTTGAGGTATACCAGAGTGACCCTTTCTCTGGGATCCCATCCTGATAGGCTGGAAGGCACCTCAAAGCCTGACCCTTTTCATTTCACAGATGAGGAAACTGAGGCCCAGAGAGGTCATTCCACTTGGCGGTACCTTTCTGGCTCTAAATCCTGTGCTTTTTGTGCTCAGTGGGGCCCCTCTGCCTGTCCTTAGTGTCCTGCACAAGCTCCCTTTGCCCTATCCTCTCAGTGCTAGGGCCTCCTCTCCCCCTGCCTCCACCAAAGTACCTTGTACCACTTTCTTAAAACCTTATGCAGTTACTTTTATGTGCATCTGTCGTCTCCTCCATAAGAGTATCGATCCCTTGAGAGCAGAGGTTGTTTCCAGCACATAGTAGGGGCTTACTAAATGCTTGTGCATGGCTCTCTCATCTCTCTAGGCCTCCCCTGGGGGTGCTGGGTTGCCTGTCCTGGGTGCAGAGTCTTCGGCTCCAGTTCTGAGCCGCCGTGCTGGGCTTGGCCCAGTGCCCTGCAGGCTGCCAGACTTGTTATTGAAGCTCACTTGGAAGCAGCTGGTGAAGACTCACTCAAGTGTGCAAGGGCCAAGATGTGCCCGAGGCCCGTACACATCGAGGAGCAAACAAGGCTGGCTGTTCCTGTTTTTGAGCTCAGGAAAGAGGTCTATTTTTAGGCCTGCTGGGTTTGGGCTCTGCAAGGAGGGAGGGCCCAGGCCTGGTCTTGCTCCATTCAGTTAGAGCAGAATCCAGAGCCATTCAGCTGGGTCGGAGGAAGCTGTTTGTCAGTTGTTTTCACTAATCAGAAGGCAGGCTTTTGTTTTTGTTTTCACTCCAAAATAAGACTTTTCAGGCTTCAGAGGCAGAACATAAACAGTCACCAAGACCAAAATTTAATCTAAAAAGTATCAAGTCTTTGTTCTATCCATTTTCCATGAGATAACTCGCAAACAGGAAACAGTCACATACATACTTTTGCCAACAGCCTCTGCATGAGTAAGTCAGGTTTCGACTGGAGGGAAAATCTTTTGTGTACAGGCTATTGTACAACTCATGAAAAAATAAACTTTGGGTGGGTGCGTCAGATTTCAGGAGCAGAGCCCAGAGATGACGCCTGGCTGGGATTTCCGAGGTGGGTGTCAGGTGCGGCACCAGCTGGGCCCCCAAAGCCTGGCCCATAGAAAGGGGCCAAATTTTGGAAAAGGGGGGTGGCCAAAGTGACATTTATAGAGCTTTTCACTTAAAAAGATGTTTTTAAAAAGGCTTAATGTCCAACTCTTAATACAAACAATTAAACTTTAATATTATTTATATTTAATCAATTAATTTCCATTTTAAAAGAAGCCTTTCATGGTAGACTGAGGGCTAGCTTCAGAGTCAGGAGGCCCAGAGTTTCAAGCCTTACCTCTGACACATGCTGGCTGTAATTTAACCCCTCAGGACCCCTAGGCGACTAACCCATATTTCAAAGATGATAAATTACAGGACAGGTGCTGATATCCTTGGGTTGAAGGATTTTCCTCACTGGGAGTTCCCTATTCCAGTGAAATTCACCCCTCCATTTCCCCACCCCCACAATGTTTCCAGCCACTGCTCAACTCAGGGTGGGCTGTGGTGCTCTCCTTTACCTTCCCCAACTAAGGGGTTCCTCTCAGTTCTGGACCAATAGAGGGTTCAGCCCTGAAGGAAACAGGCCCCTAAAGAAAAGAAACAGTCACTTTTTTTCTCAAACTGGATCTTTATGCACTCACCAGGATACTCTAAATGGGGATCATATAAAGCTTAGGTCATGTCTAGGTCTTAGGTCATCTCCTGAAAAAGAGGAGTAAAAAGGTACTCAATGTTCAATTAGGACCAAATTATATATTTGTAAAGTGCTTGGCACAGTGCCTGGAATGCAGTAGGCACTATATAAATGCTTAAACCCTTTCCCTTCCTCCAACATAGATTAGGTATAGGACAGCTATTTATTTCCTCCCTGAAAAAGAAATTCTATTTAAAAAAAAAAACACAGAAGAATCAAAAATGTGGGTTGAGAAAGACTTAACTATAATGCATAATGATTTTATTCTTCCTGGAGGTTGACAATTATACTCCAAAACATAAAGCAGTTTGTGGAACTGCCGAATCAGCATTTTCCCCTTGCTTTGGCTCTGAACTGTGTCTCTCAAGATGTCTTCTGGTAAGTAAGACCAGGGATTGGATTCCTCTTCCTGTGGATGGCCATCTTCTCTTTCAGTAAGTGCCATTGTAGCTTTTAAGGGTACCAAGTGAAGAGCCAGGATCTCCTGAACTCCTGAAGGTTGACTCTAAAGCAGGAAACATCTCAGGGTCACTGAAGTCACCTATGCTCTGGGAGAGGAATACAACTATCTCAAACTGAATGTCCAGTAGACATCATAAACCCAACATGGCCAAAACTGCACTCATGGTCCTGCCCCCTAAACCTTCCTTCTTCCTCTTATTGTCCTAATTCCTATAGAAGGTACCACCATCTTCCCCGTCCCTCAGGTTCACAACCTAAGGGTCATCTTGTACTCTTTACTCTCTTTCCCCACCCTCCTCCCATATCCAATATAGTGCCAAATTGATTTCACCTCCGTAGAACCTCTGGTAGATTTTACCTCTTCAGCCATCTCTTGCTGATTTCACCTCTACAGCATCTCTTGCTGATTTCACCTCTACAGCGTCTCTTGCTGATTTCACCTCTACAGCGTCTCTTGCTGATTTCACCTCTGCAGCGTCTCTTGCTGATTTCATCTCTGCAGCATCTCTGGTAGATTTCTCCTCTTCAGCATCCTTCCAATACACCCCCCTTCTCTCCTCTGACATGCCACCACCTTGGTGCAGACCCTCATCACCTCATACCTGACCCATTGCAGTAGCTGCTGGGGGGGTGGTATCTCCCTGCCTCAAGTCTCTTCCCACTTTAATCCATCCTCCACTCAGTCACAAAAGGGATTTTCCTAAAGCACAGGATCAACCATGTCACCCCCCCCAACTCATAAAACGCTAGAGGCTCCCTATTGTCTCCAAGATCTAATTTTTAAAATGCTCTGTTTGGCATTCAAAGCCCTTCATAACCTGTCCCTTCCTACCTTTCTAATCTTCAAGCCTTATTCCTCAATACATACTCTTCAAGCCAGTGAGTTGAAGCCTCCTGGCCTTTCCATGAGCAAGACCCTCCATCTCTGGGCTCTAGGCATTCTCTCCAGCTGCCCCCATGCCTGGAACACTCTGCCTCCTCTGCTCCAACTGCTGACCTTTCTTTCTCTAAGTCCCACCTTCTACAGGAAGCCTTCCCTAACCCCTCCTAATTCCAGTGTTTTCCCTCTGTTATTACCTATTTATCCTGTACATAGTTTGCTTCATTTATATTTGTTTGCATGTTGTCTCCTGTGTTAGTTTTTAAATTCCTTAAGGACAGGGGCTGTCATTTGCCTCTTTTTGTATCCCCAGCATTTAACACTGTGCCTACCAAACAGTAGGTGCTTGATAAATATTTATTGGATTGTATTGGTTTGGGTTTACCCTCAATTTCTTGAGGGAAGTCTCAGAGGAAAAGAGCTTACACTTAACACACATTCCAGAAACAGGAAGATAGAGAGCATAGTTGGGAGTGGAGTTACTTCTTTTTAATTTGAACATTTAATTTTTTATTTATTGATTTTAAACATTCTTTTCCTTTTAGATTTTGAGTTCCAAATTCTCTCCCTCCCACTCCCTCTCCCACCCACCAAGAAGGCCAGCAATATGATATCAATTATACATGTGAAATCATGCAAAACATATTTCCATATTAGCCATATTTTTTAAAAAGCAAGAAAAATAAAGAAAGTGAGAAAATTATACTTCAATTTGCACTTGGAGCTCCTCAGCTCTCTCTCTGGAGGTGGGGAGCATTTTTTCATCGTGAGTCTTTGGGTCATTGTAATGTATTCGTTGGGTCATCTTGGGTCATTGGATTGATCAAAGTGGCCAAGTCTTTCCTGGTTGATCATCATTACATCGTTGATGTTACTGTGCACAACGATCTCCCCATTCTTCTCACTTCATTTTGCATTAGTTCTTATAGGTTTTACCACGTTTTTTTTCTGAAACCACCCTCCCCCCATTTCTCACAGAGCAATAGTACTCCATCCCAAGGAATTACTCTTTTTAAAGTGGGCAGAGTGAGTGACTTTGAGTGACTATTTTTCAAAGAGGGAACCTTTCCTTATTTGTGTTTATCCATCACCTAGCACTATACCTGACACATAGTAGGCATTTAAATGCTTGTTGACTGAAATACCTAGGAAATGAATTCGAGGTAATTTTGTAGAACAGAGTGCTGACAGCCCAAGCATGAGGAATCCAAGGTCTGCCTGAGGTCACTCAGCTAGTAAGAGATGGAGGTAGAATTTAGATCTACTTTTATTCTGATTCCGAGCTCAGTTTCTTTCAGCTTCCTGTTTCTCTCAAAGAAACCCCTAGGACTCAGTAAGAAAATAGATGTGGGTTTTCAGGGATAGAAATAAATGAAAGTAATTTTCAAAGCTAGCAGACCAGTAAATAAAAGATCAGTCGGCGTTCGATCTTGACTGGAACCATGACTAAGACTCTGGACACCTGGGGCCATTCAGCTGAGGTGAAGGAACAGTTGATTCTAGATTTCTCTCCAGCCCCAGGAAAAGACAAGAGTTGGGGAAAGCAGCAGGGAAGGGAAGGTACAACTGGAGGAAGCAGACTGGAAAGGAGGTCCTCCAGTGTTGAGACCAGGATGTATTGTGATATGGGGCCAGCAGAAGACCAGAAGGCACGCAGTCCATGGGCTGTAGAATTGTCCTGGAGGGAAATACAGTCCTTAGGTGGTAGCTCCCATGAGCAGAGGCCAGGGTTGTTCCCCTTTAGTTACAGCTCCACTCTGGAAGGTATTCACAGTAGATGTTGCCTTTTCAAAACTTTTCCTAAATATAAATTAGGCATAGCTCTGAATGCCACAGGAGGTAAGTGGTTGTTGGAAGGAAGGAAGGAAGGAAGGAAGGAAGGAAGGAAGGAAGGAAGGAAGGAAGGAAGGAAGGAGGGGAAGGAGAGAGGGAGGAGAAGGAAGGAAAAGAAGGGAGGAAGAAAGAAATGGTAAGGAAGAAAGGAAAGAAGAAAAGGAAGCAAGAAAGGAAAGAAGGGAAGGAAAAAAGGGAGGAAAGACAGAAAGAAGGAAGGAAAAAAGGAGAGAAATTTTTTATTAAGTTTATTAAGCACCTCCTGTGTACCAGGCACTGTGCTCAGTGCTCTACAAAAATCTCATTTAATCCTCACAACAGCCCTACAAAGCAGGTGCTATGATACCCCCAATTTACAGTTGAGGAAACTGAGGCAGAGTGGTTTAAGTGACTTGCCCAGGGTCACACTGCCAGTGTCAGAGGCTGTATTTGAACTCAGGGCTTACTGCTTCCCAGGCTAAAGGCCCTACCCCCTGCATTGCCAGCTGCCTCTATAAAAATCACTACAATAATTCACACCTCCCAAAGTGCTTTGAATTTTCTGAAGCCCTTTCCTCACTCTCTAAGGGAGTTCCAGTCACTTCTACCTCTACAGTACAAATCAGGAAGCCAAGGTTCTCAGAGGTTGTTCCCTGCACTGGCTATGTGAGTAGCTAAATTAGGATTTGAACCAAAGTTCTTTCCACCACGCCACCATTTTATGGTAAAAACAAAACTGAGAACCAGAAAAATCAAGTCCCACACAGTGAAATTAATTGCCAAAGCCCTGTGCTCCCCATTGCTTAGGGCAGCTGGTGGCTCAGTGGATAGAGCACTGGGCCTGGAGGGTGTCAGAAAGACCTGAGTTCAAATCTGACCTCATGGGCTGGGCCCTGGGTAAGTCACTTAGCCCTGTTTGCCTCAGTTTTCTCATCTATAAAATGACCTGGAAAAGGAAATGGCAAATCACCCCAGTATCTTCACCAAGAAAACCCCAAAAGAGGTCACAAAGAGTCTGGCATGACAGAACAACAGCAAATCCACTGCTGAAACAGTGCTGGCCTGGATAGCACTTAACTATACATTTTCAAGTTGTTTCAAGCATCTTCTCTCCCAACAGATTCGATTCCAATCAACATACATTAAGAGGCTACTATGTGTAGGGTCAGACTTGCCTGGCCTAGTGCTGGGCACACATTAGCCACTTCCTAAGAACTCAGTGAATGACTAACAACCCACTTATTTGGTTCTTTCAGTCAAACAACCAGTCAGCCCCATTATAAAAAAAATAATAAAAATAAACAAACAGGCAACCCAGTGGTTTGACTGAATTGTTCCCTTGTTTTCCTGGGTTTACTCTTCGAATTCAGCAGAAAGGATGGAAGCAGCGCCTTCCTGTAGACTCAGCCAGAGACCTGTGAGTCAATAATTGCCCTGTTTACCGTCTTCGTCCCCTTAGGCTATGCCTGCCTTCCCTTGTCACCAAACATTGAAAGAAAAACAGAAAGGTCCTTATGTTTTCCATCCCCCAAATGTTTGGCATCTTGTAGACAAAACATACAGATTTCTGACATATTAATCCAGTGTGTGAAGGGTTGTCATAGAGGAGAGGGATCCTATTTATTTCTCTACCATTCATCCGTCCATCCACCCATCCTTCTGTCATCTATATGATCTATCTACTTATTATCTTTCTATTATTTGTCTACCTATTTATATATCATCTATCTGCCTACCATTATTTATCAATCATCCATTTGCCTATCATCTATCTGTCCATTCATCTACCCACCTATCCATCCATCCCTCCATCCCTCCATCATCATCTGTCTGACTCTTTATCTATGTACATCTATCTGCCTATCATCTATCTATCCTTCCATCAATCTGACTCTCCATCTGTATCCATCTATTTACCCTTTTCTATCTTTATCATCTACCTAACTTCCTATTGATCATCCATCTATCTACTTCTCATCTATGTCTGTCTGTCCATCCTTCCACCCATCATCCGTTTATCCATCTATATAATCCTCTATCTACTTGTCATTATCTATCATCTGCTGTCTGTCTATCCATCTGTATATCATACATCTACCTGCCTACCACTGTCCATCTGTCCATCCAACCATCTATCTATTTTTCTATCAACTTTAGGTAGCAGAAGTAGGGTCAAAGTGCAGAATTCACAAGGAAACTCAAGTCTAAACAAACTATTCCTAGCAATCAGGCCTGAGGTGCCTCCAAAGGCAAAGTCCTCTCTGACACCAGAGTCTGCAAACAAAGGTTCCTTTAGCCCCTGGAAAGTGAGGTCTCTAGTGGCCTGTCCTAGGGGTGGGTCCTCACCCTGCTCTAGTCAAAGCTACTGTAGGCTAACAATTAATGCAAAAAAAGGCCTTGGGCATTTTAGTTGAGTGCATGCTCAGAAGGAGACCAGAGGAGTCCTGGCTGGTTCAAAGCTAATGAGCTTTTAGGTTGGATTAATGGGGATAAGGAATGATAGAGGGGACGATTCTACTAAACTGGTTCAATTCAATGAAGGCTGTCTCCTGGTGAACACAATTTGCTAGGTACTGGGGCTACAACATCAAAGGAAAGAAAGGATATTCCCTGTCCTCCAAGAGTTTATATTCTAATGTGGGGAGAGGGGAGGAGCCAATTTGTATACATGTAAGTAAACATCAAATAAATGCAAATTTACACAAAATATTATTGATAATGATGAGGATGATCGTGACATTAGCAGGACAGCTGGGTAGTGCAGTGGATAGTGCACTAGACCTGGAATCAGGAAGACCTGAGTTCAAATCCAACCCAAGACACTAACTCTGTGGCCCTGGGAAAGTCACTTCACCCTGTTTGCCTCAGTTTCCTCCTCTGTAAAATAAGCTGGAGAAGGAAATGGAAAACCAGTCTAGGGTGTCAGCTAAGAAAATCTCAAATAGCCAGGCACCACAGAAACAACTCAACAGCAGCAGTGGCAGAAGCAAAAACTAGCATGTATAAAGGGCTTACTATGTGCCGGGCTCTGTGCTAGGCAAAGGCATCATCTGTATCATCAGTGTCACTATTATCTCATCTGATACTTACAGTAACTCAGGGAGGAAGGTGCTCTTAATACCCCCATTTTATAGATGAGGAAACTGAGGCAAACAGGTTAAGTGACTTGTGCAGGGTCACACAGCTAGTGTTTTAGGCTGAATTTGAACTCAGGTCTTCCTGACTGCAGACCTTGAGACAAAAAGAGGAAGAGAGGAGAAGGAAGGGAAAGGAGAGGGAGGTGGGAGAGAGAGGGAGGCAAAGGCAGAGAGAGATTGACCATACCTGGCAGATCAGGATCTGGATCAAAGGAAGCAGAGGAACTTTGCTCTAATGGCAGCCAAGAATCCTTAAGGCACAGGTGAAGAGGGAAAGGCAAAGCCTGGCAGTCCAGAGGGAACAGCCTGGTCAAAGACATGGAGAGCAGTATGAAAAGGAATCCCCCTGGTGGGCCAGTCTGATTGGCATGCGCAGGATGCCCCTCCAGGGAGGTGCTCAGTTGTGGCTATCACATTTTGAGAGGGCCAAAAAGGAGCCGGTACCCTCTGTTGGAGGCGTCAGGAGAGCAGAAACTGGGAGCCAGGAATTGAAGACAGGCGAGGAGCTGAGAATGCTGGGGACCTTGTCAGTCCATCTTATCCAGCCTTGGCAGGGCTCTCCCTCCAACAAAGCCGGCCCTTTCTTGCTCCCAGCTCATGCCTTATCTCATGGTCCACAGAAGCCTTCCCAGCCTCCCCCAGCTGAGGCCTTCTCCCTATTCCAAGAGGCTGCCAGGTGGGCTCTCCCCTCCAGTTCATCCCCCACTCGGCAGTCAATCTGATCTTCCTAAAGGGCAGATCTGACCATGCTGTTCTTGTCATTCCAGTCTTGCCCAACTCTCCATGATCCCATCTGGAGTTTTCTTGGCAGACATACTAAAGTGGTTTGCCATTTCCTACTCCGGGAAACTGAGGCAAACCAGGGTAAAGTGACTTCCCCAGGGTCACACAGTTAGTAAGTGTCTGAGGCAGGATTTGAACTAGCTCTTCCTGACTCCAATCTCATACTCTACCTAACTGTCTGTGTCTGACAGTGTCACCCTGATATTCACTTAACAACAGTGGATCCCTCTTGTTTCCAGGATCAAACATTAAATCCTCTGGCATTCGAAGCTATTCATAATGTGTTCCCTCCTACCTTTTTGCACCTTGCACCCCTTCTGGTACTTTGTAATCCAGTTACACTCCCTGCCTCCTAGATGTGCTTCCCACAAGACACTCCCATCTCCCACCTCCAGACATTTTTCCTGGCTGTACCCTCTGCCTGGAATGCTCTCCCTCCTTATATCTGCCTGCCAGCTTCCTTTAGGTCACAGCTAAAATTCCTCCTTCTGCAAGAAACCTTTCTGATTCTGTTTTCTGCTAGCACCTCCTCCTCTCTCTGACTTTCCTCCAATTTGTCCTTTCCACGGCTCATCTATGCAGCTGTTGGCATGTTACTTCCATGTTAGACTGGGAGCTCCTTGAGAGGAGGGAATGTCCTTTGCCTTTCTTTGTATCCCTGGGGCTTAGCACAATGCCTGGCACACAGTGCTTAAGAAATGCTTCTTGACTTGACTCCTTCCTTACTCCTCCCCCTGCCCACTTAACTGAGGACCTCCATTCACCCCAGCTCCCTCTTTCCCCTTTCTCTTCATCTTGAGAGCCCTTCACAGCGTGCCCCCTCTCCTCTCCTCCAGTCTTGACTTCTCTCTCAGGCCCTCTGCACGTGCCCAGAACCCCCATCCTCTCATGCCTTCTCCATCCTAAACCATCCCTTTTCCCTCTTCCATCTTCAGCCTCCTACCCCCAGTTTCCTCTGTGCTCACTTCAAACACCCCCATGCCCCCAACCTTATTTTTAAAGGATTTTATTAGACCCCACCATCATCTTACGTTCACCCTATTATATCCCTCCTCCTTTTCTCAGCTAAATTCCTTGAGTGAGCTGTCTGCCCTCTCAGCCCTCATTTCCTCTCTCTACACTTAGCCCCTGGCAATCTGGCTTCCCCACTCTCTGACCTCTCTTCAAAGTTACCAGCCATGTCTTGGTGCCTGGCTGATGGTCTTGCCTCAGTCCTGACCCCTCTCCATGTAGCTGCTGCATTCACTTTGTAACCACCCTCTCCCCAGCACTCTCTCCTCTCGGGATTTTTCTGCCTTCACTTCCTCCTGGTTGTCCTTCTACCTGGAAGCTTCCCCCTCACTCTCCTCTGCTGCCTCATAAACCACATCTCCCCTCTGTCCTGTAGGTGTTCTCAGAGGCTCTGACTGGGGCACCTTTGTCTTCTCCCTCTTGATAACCTCATGTGGGTTCAACTGTGGCCTCTGTGCGGATGGCTCCTCTGTCCGTGCATGCCCTGCTCCACTTTCTTCTGTGGATTTCAGCTCTGTACCATGATGGCCAAAGGAGAATTTCAAGCTGGGTGTCCAGGAGACAACTCATACCCAGCCCAATGAAAACTGAGCTCTTTTTCTTTCTCCCCAAACCCTCCCCTCTTCTACACTTCCTAGTCTGCCAAAGCCCCACCATGGGGAGGCTCTCAGGTTCATACCTTGCCCACCTTCGGTCCAGGGCCAAGGCTGGCTACTTCTCATTCCCCAGCATCTCAGAAGGGACACAGGCATCCCATTCGTGCACGCCCGCATTGCCTCTCACCTAGATCAGCACACAGCTAACTCCAATCCAGTCTCCTCACACCGGTCCATCCTCCACGGTGTGGACAAATGAATTTTGCTTAAGCTCAGATCTGACTGTGTGACTTCCGTACTCATCTCCAGGGACTCCCTAATACCTTTAAGAAAATACCTTTAATACCTTTAAGAAAATATAACCTCCTCTGTTTTCGTTTTTGAAGCTCTGGAGAAGCTGGCCCCAACCTATCCTGACTCAATGGACCAAAATCTCCTTCTCACACTCTGCTCTGCCGTCCAACTAGCCTTCTCTCTGTTCCTCACACATAACGGAGGCTGTCCCATCGCCAAACCTTTGCCCTGGCTGTGTCCCTTACCTGGAATGCCGGGAATACCCTTCCCCTCTTAAAGGGAAGACTCAGAAAGACTCTCTTCCTTCAAGGTGCTGCTCCTTCATGCAGTGAGAAGGGGGAGATTGTTGTGCACAGTAACATCAACGCTGTAATGATGATCACCCAGGAAAGACTTGGCCACTTTGATCACAGATGTCTATGCCCTCACTGCCAAACCTGCCTTTGTCGAACTTTTTTTGTTTCTAGTTGTGTTTGCCAATTTGTGTTTCTTCTGTGTAGCTTTTCATACTTTCTTGTGGTCTTCTGTGTGAGAATGAGAGGGAGGAGGCATACTTGTCTTCCTTGTGCTTAGCACAGCACCTAGAACCCAGTAGGTGCCTAATAAATACTGACTGATTGGTTGCTACCCCTCTGGATAGATCTGCGAGCTCATGAATGGATCGTCCCTCCAATGACACACACCATCAGTCACCTCGCTGCACCTGTTGCCCCCCAGCTGGGGGAGAGGTCGGACACTCCAATGTGCCAGAGGCCTCCAGCCTTCTCCTGACATCCCAGGGTTACCACCGGACATGATGGCTGTCTTCAAGAGGGCCCTACTAGAAAGAGTGGGGGCTGTTCCCCCAGGGAGGCAGATTTCAGCTCAGGAGACAAACAGCTCCTTTGAGCTCATTGTGTCTGGATGCAAAGGGAGGTTGGTCATCCCGATTTAGGGAGGTCTTTGAGCACTGGCTGTATGTCTTCTGTCAGGGACCTTGCTGGAGAGATTTAGGAGGGGAGGGGAGGGGAAGTAGAGGATATCAGGGAAGGGGAGGGGGAGATGAAACATCATAGAGGGGCATCAGATCTGAGTGACCTTCACAAGTCACTCATCCTCTCTAGGCTTCAGTTTCATTTGTAAAAGGACGTCAGATGAGAAGAGTGCCCAAGGCTGGTCTAGCTCTCTGGCCCTGCTTCTAGTCTGTCCCCAGGATGCAAGCTGGCCTGAGAGACTGAGACTTCTCCCAAGAGGTCTCTGGGCCACTTCTTGGTCCTTCAGGCTGGAAGCAGCCCAGCTAGCTTTTCAATAGCCCCTGCTTATCCAGGACTTTTTCTCTTCTGCTGGCAAGGCCAGAACCTTGAAAAGGGGCAGGGGAGCAATCACAGGCCTGCCTGGCCAGGGAGCATCTCATCTGAGGCAGATTGGATGTCCGGTGAACCCTGAGACCTGCCAGGAAATGTCCCTGAGGCTAGAAACTTGGTTGGAGGAGGCAGTCCGGTGCAGATTGCCATCTGGGTCCAGGATCATGGAGGGAAGTCAGCACATAGTTCTGTGCTTAGGTCCATTTCCCAGTGGCTTGGGCAGCTTGGGTTGTGTTTTGTTTTAAAATGAAACAAGACCAATCCAAGAATTTTGTGTAAACAAGCTGCCTTTGACAGAAACCACAATTTCTTCCCTCAGGGACTGGGCTCTATCTCTGGGCAGGCATCAAGAACAGCTCTCCTGCCCTTCCAGGCCTTCCCGTCATCTGTGGGCCAGCCACTTCCTCTGGTTCCCCCCTCCAACATCAAGTAATGCTTGAGGCTGAGTAAATTCCAGAGCCCCGAGACTCACTGAAGGAAACTCTCCCAGAGTCTGGCTCACGGGCACGGAGAGGGACCTGGCGGAGGGGTCTAGCCAGGCTACGGGAGAGACAAACTTGAGTTTCTCTCACCCCCTCCTGCACTTCTCCCCTCTCTAACCACAACCTCTTCCTTCCTTTCTTCCTTCCTTCCTTTCCCTTTCATCAGCTTCCAAGACTTTGTGGGTACTTTTTTCCTTACTCTATTATAGGGCTGATTTTATGAGTAAATGGAGCAGGAGACACCCCCCCAGGTGGTTTCAGGGGGCTTGGAAGGCTTCTCTGCCCCACCCCCCACCATGTAGCATTCCACCATCCAGGCTTTGTTCCTAAGAGGCCATGACCTTTTGGGTGACAAGGCACAGACAGCTTATGAAATCCCAGAACCCAGAGCTAGGAGGAACTTCAGAGACAAGCTTATGGTAACAGGACTGGCTAGCATTCAGGTCATACTTAACATTTTACACATATTGTCTCATTAGAGCTTCCCAGCAATGCTGGGAGATAGATGTTAGAATCGTCACTCCCACCTTACAGATAAGAAAACTGAGACTTACATAAGTCAAGATTTGAACTCAGATATTCCTGGTTCCAGGACAGACATCTGTCCTCAGACATCACTCACTGTGTGACCCTGGGAAAGTCACTCAACCTCTATTTGCCTCAGTTTCCTCATCTGTAAAATGGGGATAATTTTTACCTTTTCTACCTGTTGGGAGGATCAAATAAGATAATACTTTTAAAGCACTTAGCACGGCACCCAGCACATGGGAACACTACATCAATGTTATTGTTGTTAATATTATTCTTACTATTATTGTTATTAATATGTGGTAAGGGAGGATTGGCTAAAGAGATTTGAAAAGGAGAGACATTCTTCTTCACTCTTGCTTTAAGAGAGGACACACTCAGTTCCAGACTCTTTAGGGAGAGATCTGTGGAGATAAAGAAAGAAATGACTTTGGACATGGCAGACAGATAAGAGAACATGTTCCTGATTTCTAGTGTACCTTCCTGGAGACCTGGGGAAATGTCCCCTTAGTTGGAATTTCTCTCTCTCTCCTGTGTCTCTGTCCCTATCTCTGTCTCTGTCTCCTCTCTCTCTCTCTCTCTCTCTCTCTCTCTCTCTCTCTCTCTCTCTCTGCCTTTTCTTTCTCTGTCTCTCTCTGTCTCTTCAATCCCAATAGAGGAGCTTATTCATTTTGTATGTTTTGGGGTATATTTTTGTCTTTTTCCCTTTTTGTTTTCTGATTCCAGTTTGCTATTGACTTAGATAAATAGGTTTGTTCACTATTCACTATTCATGATGGTCTTTTGTGTAACTAGCAAACAATAGGAATCAGACTTGGGTTACCCCTTCTCCTTTAAGGGATAGCTACTAGGAAAGAAACTTGACCCTAAAAAAATAATTCCCTTAGACCAGAAATATTAGAAGAGGGGGAGATGTATAGATATAATTCTAGTGTGGTACCCTTCCTCTCTCAAAGAGAACATGAATCTACCTCATGGTGGGAGGGGTCCTCATGAAGGAGGTTCTTTCTCCCATTCCCCTCCAGGCAGGAATCCAAATCTCCCTTTAAGAGGAATGGACAAGATTCCAGAGATGTTTATTTGCCTCTCCTTATGTATTGCCAGCCCTCGAGGATCCACACATCTTACATTGGGCAACATACAGATATCTATATCCAGCTGAGCCTGGAGGTAACAGTTGCTAGGGTTAGAGGTGAAGTGTCCCGGGTCACACAACCAGGTGCTCTGATATCAAACCAGAAGCCATCTCCTCTCTACAATCTCCACTTGATAGTTGTGTCCTCATTCAATTCAGTTTATGTGCATTTATTAAGCACCTGCAATGGACCCAACACCAAGGAGATCAGTGACTTGGATCACACAGATCCAAATGTCAGAGATAGGATATGAACCCCTGCCTTCCTGATCCCCAGGGTGGCTCTCTACCATTAGGTCAAACAGCTGTGGCACTTCCCACCACCCCAGGCAACTCTATCACCATAAGCAGAAGAACTGGAGCCCATTTTCATTTGCAGAAGAACTTCCTCATCTGTGTTCTCTGTACCAATGAAACCACAGGTTTTGTCCTAAGAAAATGTGCCTTGCACTGTGCTGGGTGCTAGAGATAGAATCGCACCAAAAGAAGGAAAAAAATCAGTCCCTTCCCTGAAGGAGCTTATTTCTGCTGGGGGCAGAGGGAGGGTGGGGCGGGAGGGAGAGTGGGATGGGCAACACCATGCACAAATAAATAAATAGAAAGTATACTCAAAATGGAGTTACTCCTCTGGGAAATTTGCATTCACAGTTACCGGTTGGGCTCGCAGAGGCCAAGCAATGCTTTGGATTCTGGAGGTAACCCTGCAGAGTTGCACTGTTTACAAGCCCCTACCAGTGTACTAACCATTAATAATTAGTCAGTAGATTCAATTAACTCTCAGCAAAGGCATTTACTCACATGAAGTAGCAAGAACAATAGTTATGGAATAATCTCCCTGCAAAACTAAATGTGTACTCCTTACAAATATACATAGTATTCATGGGGAGAGTGGACTCAGACTTAGAGTGTCATGGTAATGAGGCACCGTGTGGGTTAAGTGTATGGCTAAGGGAACTCAAAACTCTTGGTAGCCAAGGGCCTAGAAACACATTCTCTTAGGAAATCGTCATTGGCTGCAAAGTTTTTTCCGTTATGTTGCATATCTGGTTTCCTCGGGTCTGTTCTCCATAACCAGCTTTCTTCTCTGCTTTCAGGGTCACACTTTTTGAATCTCCTTCTTCCCTTTGATGAATCTCTTTGTTCCTGTGTCTGTCTGGAGTGGGTGTCTCTGCTTCCCAATGGATGTCTCCTAAGCTCCATGGCCAACGTGTTTGAAGAGAAAATGTGATTAGAGAAGAGAGAATTTCCCTTCTCCTCCCCTGGAGGTGTTGCTTTCATAGATAGCCCCAACCTTCAATTCTCCCTCTGTCCATTCAAAATGCTTCTATTCATCCAGATCTTGGCTAATTAAAGCCCTGGGGGGATCAGGGGCTTTGAGGCATCTTTTACAGTTAATTTAACACTCATTCACACCTTGTCATTACATTCTGGTCTTGCAGTGATCATATTTACCTCCTTCATTACAAAAAATAATGCAGAGTAATTTAAATAGGAAGAGAATGCTAACAAATGGGGTTGAGGGTGAGGAGAAAGAAAGGAGTTGACACATGACCTAGGTATGCTTTCTTAGCAACTAGAAGTTCTCCAAGGAGTGTGAGAAGAGGACTAGAACGGCCTGTGTGGAAACACAGGAGGGAATCAGGATCCCCAGGCGCAATCACTAAAACATTCTACTTAACGGAAATGAAAATAGGGCCTATCCTAGAGGTCTAAGACAAACTAAATCCACCAAGATACAGTAGACGGAGTGCTAGCTTTGGAGTCAGAGGACCTGAGTTCAAATCCCACCCCTACCTGTCCTTGGCCTCAGTTTCCTCATCTGAAAAATGAAGGGGTTCCAGCTCTAGACATAGAATCCTATATTTTTTTTGTATATAGAAAGAACCTAGAGAAGAAACTCCTTTTGAAATTTAGTTTACATTAACCAGGACTTCACAGATACCAGCTGTGATGTCTTTAAAATATATGTGTGTATACATATAGAACATACACAGATGTGCACATGTATGCATGTATGTGTATATATAGGTGTGGGTATGTATAGGCATGGGCTAGGGGAAGGGGAAGGGGAGAATTCAGGGAGTGGGAATGTTGGGGGAAATCTCTGGCTCTGGAAAAATAGGGAGAGAACATAGGGGTCATTGGAGAGGATCAAGAGAAGAGGGGAAGAGGTAGCTAGCTGCTACATTACTGGCATCAGGAAGACCTGAGTTCAAAGTGACCTCAGACACTTCCTAGATGTGTGACCCTGGGCCAGTCACTTAACCTTGTTTGCCTCAGCGTCTTCATCTGTGGAATGCGCTGGAGAGGGATATGGCAAACCACTCCAGCATCTTTGCCAAGAAAGCCCCAGATGGGGTCAAGGAGAGGCAGATGCGATGGAATCACACCAGAGGGGGAAGGCTTAAGCTGGGATTTGGTTGTGAGCTTCTGTGTGGCTCCATCCTCTGCCCAGCTGCCCCAGACCTGCAGCCACACAAAGGCTGGGCTTTTCATTTTCTTTTCTTTTTTACCGTCTTCTGCTAACCACATTTTCTTTTATGAATGTCAACACATCTCTGATCTCATGAGTGGGTCCTCCCCTGGAACGCCAGATTATAAGCCATCCAGCACACCATTGACACGCATTCAGTGTGCTCAGCTAACGTCTCCGTGGGCGGCTTTCCATCAACCCCAACATTCTTGGGGGCCGCTTCTCTTGGCCTTACATGGATGACAGAGGGGACACAAAGGCTGCCTGTGCCTTCTCTACGTGGCTGCAGGGTCACAGCAGGCTCTTATCTCTTGATGCACCAGACCGATCTCCCTAGCCATGGGAGCTCGTCATCTCTGGGGAGCTCTCCATTTGGACTCTGCATTGGGCACATCCATGAGAGTGGCGAATGCCTTTGGTGTGCATGCACAGTTTTATTCCCTGCTTGGAATTCATCACCAGAGCACCACAGAGCAGAGCTATGGTAATAGCAATGGCCATGCATCCAGCATGGCCAAGTTAGCCCAGCCCTTCATATCCGTTTGATCCTCACACTATCCCTTCCAGGTGAGTCTTGGTTTTGGAAATAGGGAAACTGAGATAGAGAGGACTTACCCAGCTGCCTCCCTTTGCTTTGCTTATATGTCTGAGGGAGTATTTCAACCCAGATCTCTTGGGAGGGCAGCACCGGCTATACCATCCCTGTGGTCATGAAGTTCCAAGGATTGTATTGAATTCAATGTTCCAACAAGTGTTTATTTGTTGTGCAGTGTTTGCTCTGGAGTTCCTCTCCCAATCCTCCCTCTAACTAGTAGGTCAGCTTCCCCGAGAGTGTCTTCTCCATCTTCCCTGAGGGTTCTAAGGGCTTGAGGGCCATTTTTCTACGACTATAGTTCAAAGCCCTACTGGCATACTTCCCCTAACGATCATTAATTTAAATCAATTAGTTAAGCTGTCAATTAGTTTTTAGAAATGGGTATTTACAAGGTGACATAACAAGAATTACTGATACTAAAAAATCTTACCCAGAGTCTGTGGTATACTCAGCACCTGCAATGTCGGTCATTCAGGGAACATTTACTAAGCATCTCCTACATGCCAGGCAGGCAGCTAGGTGGTGCAATGGACAGAGTGTCAGCCCTGGAGTCAGGAGGACCTGAGTTCAAATCTGGCCTCATATAATTACTAACTGGGTGACCCTGGACAAGTCATTTCACCCTGTTTGCCTCAGTTTCCTCATCTGTAAAATGAGCTGCAGAAAGAAATGGCAAACTACTGCAATATCTTTGCCAAGAAAATCCCCAAATGGAGTCACAAAGAGTTGTAAAGGACTGAACAATGACAGTGCTTCAGTCACATTCCCACTGTCAGAACAATGACAGTGCTTCAATTTCAATCTGTGTTAACCAGTAGGGGTCATTACTACCATGAGCCTTATCCTCTTCATAGGCATCCCGAGAGTTACGGACTTGACTCTGTCTTGAGGGGGGAGTGGGGAACAAACCACCAAGCTCTCTGTAAAGAGTGGGTGATCGTTGTCTCTCTGTGTTCTTCTAACTGGTCTAAGAGGCATGGCTACTGTGGATTCACCCAATCCAGGGGCCCCTCGCTTTTACCTATAGGAAATACCCACGTCCTCCCTTTATCTGTAGACCATCACTGAGCACAGTCATCGGGGCTTGGCATAAGGAAATGACCATGCAAACAGAGAGATATACATACAAACTGCAGAGGGTGCTATTCTTTCCATGGACTGATGGCACACTGAGCACAAAGCCCACCATTTGATCTAGACTGAGACTGCCTACAGCCACTGCATTCAGCTTCAGTCATTTTCAGTCCGGTCTGACTCTCCGTGATCCCATTTGGGGTTTTCTTGGCAGAGATACTGGAGTGGTTTGCCATTTCCTTATCCAGCTCATTTTACAGATGAGAAAACTGAGGCAAACAAGGTGATGTGACTTGCCCAGGAGCACACAGCTAGTAAGTGTGTGAGGCTAGATTTGAACTCAGGTCCTCCTGCCTCCAGGTCCAGCACTCTACACACCGCCCCATCCAGCTGCCCAACCTCCTCTGTGTGTGGTATAATTTTTCTTCCTGCTTTTGTTTTCTTTAAAACCATCTCTGCTTAATCACACAGTACATCTAGGGCTACGATAGTAGAATGTTATGATCACAGCTTCTCTCGCTGAGGGTGAACATATTCATTACAAAAGTGTCGGTAGGGCTTTTTCTTCTTCTTTTATTTTCCTCCATTAAGGTTTCCTTCTTCAAGGCTCTTAGGGCGGATCTGGCTCAATTGATTCTCCTGCCAAGCTTGCTTTAAACTTGGTTTTCCTTCCCTTCCTATCTCTGCTTTCTAAAGCAATGCTGCTCACACCCTTCCAACAGCATCCTCATCAGACTTTACAAATGAGTTAATATTCAAAAGTGCCATCGACTTGGCTGCTCTTTCTCTTCAGTTAAGAATGTACTTTTGGGAGCTCTGCCTAGTTTCCGTTGACCTCTTCATTGCAGTAGCTGATTTGGTTACATGGGTTTAATATCAGCTAAATTTCCTTAGTAAATGGAACTCTCAGAGTGAAAATTCCTTCAGTTAAGACAGAACAACAGTTCACCTGTAACTGATAGTTGTGTCCTAGCACCCGGGGCACCAGAATGTTGAATGATTTTCCAAGGGTAGTATGTGTCAAAGGCAAGACTTGGCCCCAGGGTTTTCTGAGGCCAAGACTGGCTCCACACTGCCTCTCTATGGCATCAGTAGCTTGTACTTACTATAAGTAAGGAAAGGCTGGCACTGTTTTGATCATATGCCTTATTTTTGTAGTATTTTTTCTTCTGATTTGGTACGATTTTTATCTTTGCTCTAACACATCAGTGTTCTGACTACACAAAGATAGTTGATTTGGAAATGACTTCCACATAGGTAAATACTTATTTTCTATTATGATACAATTTCTTTCCTTTTGTATTGCCCTACAATGCCTGTCATGTCCAGAACCTCATAACTCTCTTTTTTAAGGAATACTTTCATAATGTATAGGAGTGAGAGTTTTGTCAGGTTTCCAACCTTTGGATGCTTTTATTTCTTAAACCTGAGGATTAAAGTATAAGAAGGTCACTGACTTAATCCAGCATAAGGAAGCTTATCTTTTTCTGACCTAATCACAGAAAAGAACCAGATAATTAACTGTTAAATTAACTGTAAAAAAAAATTGGGCCATGTCAAGGGATCCTTTTGTGAGGCATGAATAAAAATCTCTAGTGAATCAAAAAGGAAGCAGTGGAGACTGATAGGCCATGTCTCCTTCAAAAAGGTGGTTCAGTGAGTCCAAGAGGGAGGCTCAGAGAGGAGCCTGGCTCTTCCTGGGAAAAGAAGAAAACAGGAAGCTAGAGAAAGGGAGCCTCTAGGAAGCCATGTGGTACTAGAAGGGTTGAGACACAGGGAGAGGCAACTGTTACTGCCTGCCCCGCCCTCCCCCCCCCCCAAAAAAAAATCAGGACTCTGAGAGAAGGACACTTGGGCCAATCTAGAATGAGAGCATCTGGATATAAGCTTTGTGGAACATTCAATGTTCCTACCCCTCCCAGATCCGAAGACAATTCTGTATTTTCTCTCTCCTTTTGACTTTCTTCATGGGGAGCCTGAAGTCTCTTTCTCTGAGCATAGGGAAAGTCTATTTGCTGTTTTTTTGTTTTAAATGGCTCCTCTGCCTTAATAAACAGCATTAATCACAATATCTGCTAATTGGGTCAGTGGGGATGTAATTATTAAAAATATAAGGAGGAGGAGGTAACTGAAGGTGGAACATTCCCAGAGAAGAGCTAGAGATAGGTCTAACACTGAAGCTTTTTGCTAGAAGTTCCATCTCTGGGTGGGGGCATAGAGCTAATGAAAAGGGAAAGAATATTCTGAATTCTTGGCTACTCCTTCCCTCTGTCCCCTTTTCAGTGACTCTACCACTGTTGCCTAGAAACAAAAGCAGAAGCACAGGCCTGAGGCCATGTTCTAATTTTCCCTTTGTTTCACAAGTAGCTGTGGTCAGAATTCATTTCTAATTGACTGTTCAAGTGCTGAAGATTCTCTTGGTACTGGCTTGTTGTGTCCTTGGAAAGCAGAATCCCATTATTGTCAGGACCATACCTGAAGACTTTACAGTATGGTAGACTTTGCCTGCACCTGTGCTCAGTTATCACACGCTTCCAGAGCCCAGCGTGACGTGGAGCTGGGGGCACTTGTTTACAGGCTCTTTTTGGTTCTTTAGAAAACAGTTTCATAAACTATTAGAATTGGAAAGTACCATCTATCCATCAATCAACATTTATTTTTTTTTTTATTTTTTTTATTTTTTTTTGCTTTTTGGAGGGCAGTTGGGGTTAAGTAACTTGCCCAAGGTTACACGGCTAGGTTTTTTTTTTTGTTTGTGTGTGCATTAAGTGTCTGAGGTCGGATCCGAACTCAGGTCCTTCTGACTCCAGGGCCAACACTCTACTCACTGGGACACCTAGCCGCCCCCAATCAACATTTATTAAGCAACTACTATGTACTAAGTGCTGGAAATACAACTAGAGGCAAAAGACAGTCCCTTCCCTCAAGGAGTTTACAATCTAATTGTAACAATCAAATTCAAATCCCAGGTTTTTCTTTGAGGAAACTGAGGCCCAGAGAAACATAGTGACCAATTCAAGGTCACACAATAAATTTATGGCATTGGCTTCCAACAAGAAACAGAATTTCAGAGTAGGAAGGAATCTAGGAAGGCTAACTACTTTAACCCATATGTAAAAAGGACTCCCCTCACTGCCCTATGCAACAAGGGGTCATCCAGCTGTTGCTTGAACACCTCTGTGTAGTTGAAACTTATTTCTTCCATGGCAGCACATTCCAATTATGACATTTTTTTCTCAACTCAAAAAAATCTGAGTTAGTTAATGTAGATATTCCCTCCAGTGAAGCCAGTGAGGGCAGCTAGGGGGCACAGTGGATATAGCAACAGGTCTGGAGTTAGGAGACTTGAGTTCAAATCTGGTATCAGACACTTGCTAGCTGTGTGGCCCTAGGCAAGTCACTTAACCCTGTTTGCCTCAGTTTCCTCATTTGTAAAATGAGCTAGAGAAGGAAATAGCAAACCATGCCAGTATCTTTGCCTAGAAAACTCCAGGTGGGGTTTTCAGAGAGTTGGATGCGACTGAAAAGATTCAACAGCAATAACAAGCAGTGATGCCAAATAGAAATTGTCCGTGCCAGTTTATCCCATGGGACTCTTTGCTCTGCGCCAGGCATGTGGTCTGGGCTGGAGGGCTAATGTCTATAGCGTAGGGATTGGGTGCCTCTTTCCCACACCCATTGGCTAGTCATGTCCTCCTATCCCAGTGCCCTAGGTATGGGTCCCCTCAAATTGGGGGTGGGTATAAGAGGTGCTCAATACATAATATGTATCAGGGTAGGGAAAGCAATTCATTTCTGCACACAAAGGCATTCTAAGCATGAAGGAATCAGAAGAGACATTAACAGAATAATTTGAACAGAATTCAGTATTATAAGTACCGTTACAAACAACTGGTCAGGTAGAACTTAACCTCATAAGAACATAAAACAGTTTGCATTTCACATTTCACCTTGGCTAGGCACTAGCACTAACAGCTCCTGGTACATTTTTGCTAGTAAAAGTTGGCCCAGGCTTTGGCAATCCCCTGGTGGCTATCCATCCACTTCTGCCACCAGCTAGGTCCAGCCTGATGGGATCTTCCAAGCCTGGACACATTCATCTCCAGGTATTCATTTGCCTAAGTCAGGAAAGGTAGAGGTGGGCAAAGTCCCAGGTTCCAAACCTTCCACAGGAAGGGCATCTCTGAGCACAGAGATGAAATTTTGTTATAAAAAAGATCCTTATGCCCCTTTAGCATAAATACAGTTTGGGGCTGTACTAAGAGTCCTAGTATCCAGAAATAAGGGAGGTGACAGTCCCATCATAATCTGTCCTGCTCCCCCACATCCTGGGGAGTGACTAGTTTTGGGCACTACAGGTTTTGACAAACTGGACTTCAGCACCACTAAGATGGTGAGGAAACTAAAACCTATGCCACTATCATGATCAGTCCAAGGAAGACAATAGAGTGTGGGGGAAAAGTCAGTGACTGTCCTCAGAAGACTTGAGTTAACATCCCAATCTTGATACTTACTGCCTGCATGACTTTTGGGTGACTTGCTCAACTTCCTTGGACCTAAGTTTCTGCATCTGTAGAAGAAAATTGTATCAGATGGTTTCCAAGGTGCTTATGATTCTAAGTGTTCCTTTAGTGTGGTACTCATACTTGTGTACGAAGGAAATTTAAATTATATTCAATGGCAAATAAAGTGGTTTTCTGGATCTATGCCTCCCTGTCTCCACCGTCAGGCTCACTTAACTTAGGGGAAGAGCTAGAGGCAAAGCAGTATGGAGGAAAGAACGCTTGTCTGGAAAACCTCCGAGTCCTGGCTCTGGGACCTTGAGCTGTTCAACACCCTGAACCTTCATGTCTCCACATGCAAAATGAGGTTAATGAGAACTGTCACATGTATCACAGGAAAGCTCTTTGTGAATGTCAACTATCATCACTGCATTCTTAGTGTGATACAATGTAAAGAGCGCTGGGCTTGAGTTCCAATGCAGCCTCAGACACTGACTAGCTGCCTGGTTGTGAATAAGTTACTTAACCACTGTCTGCCTTGTTTCTTCATCTGTAAAATGGGGATTGTCATGATAATCAAATGAGGTAATGATTGCAAAGTGCTTTGCACGTAGTAGACACTATACAAATGTATGTGGTTATTATTATTATTATTTAACTGGTTTAGGCCTCAGTTTCCTTGCCTATAAAGCAAAGGGTCTAGAGTAAATTCCAACTCAAAATCTATCAACCTCTTTAACAAAGTTTCTGTATTTCTAGAAGCAGACTCTGTTTACAAAGCAGCTCCCCTCCCTGCTCATTTGCATTGGATTTGCATTTTCAGGACATACCTGTCACTTAGGAGAACCTGTAGGTGGCCTCTGGCTGCCTCAATCAGGCCGGAATCTTCTTTTATTTAAAAAGCAAACCAGACCGTGGAGTTGGTGAGTCCAGTCAAGGGTGAAATTGAAGGTCTGGGGAGTCTGAGTATTTCCACGAGTCACTGATTCTTTCTTTTTTTGCACCTAAAATCCTAACAGTCTCTCATGATCTGTATAAACACAGGCCACACAGATGTGCATGCTTGAGAAAAACCCAGCAAATTAATAGTATGGGCAGAAATCGGACCTTGTAAAATGGGTGAGAGATGCGTGGTTTATTCACATTTAAGGAGAATCCCAGAATCTTGATTTAGACCTGAAAAGCCCTTGGAGGGCATCTATATCAGTCCTGTACAGATAAGGAAAGTAAGGCCCGGGGGGCTGAGTGACTTGGATCCTGCATGTTCCAAAAGGCACAGCAAGTTTTCTTCCAATAATAATAACTGATACATATACATAATAAAGTCCCCATCTCACTCCCTGGCTCCTTGAGTGGGAAGATCCCTCCAATGGCCCCCTTTCCCTGAAGACATATAACTAGATTCTCATACCTGGGGCAAAACCAAATTCAAAGTCAGTTGTAAACCAAAGGGAGAGACATCTAACCTGTGAGGAAGAGATCCCACATTGCCCTAAGAGGGAAAAACAAAACAAAACAGGATACCCTGGCCCCGGGGGAAGTCCCTCCCATAGCAGATAATAATTTTTTGTTCATTAAATAATTTTCATTAAATTTCATTAAATCATTTCATTTTGTTAAATTAATTCCGTCTAATTCTTCATGACACAATTTGTGGTTTTCTTGGCAGGGATACTGGAGTGGCTTGCCATTTCCTTCTTCAGTTCATTTTACAGATAAGGAAACTGAGGCCAAAAGGGATAAGTGACTTGCCCAGGGTCACACAGCCAGTGTCTGAGGCTGGGTTTGAACTTGGATGTTCTTGACTCTAGGCCTGTTAAGCTATCCACTGTGCCACCATGCTGCCCCAGCTTGTAATGAGAGCTAGCATTTATATAGTATGTTAAAGTTTGCAAAGCCCTTTGCAAATATGATCTCATTTTATCCTCCACACAACCCTGGGAGGTAGGTGCTAGAATTATCCCTATTTTACAGGCAAAGAAACTGAAGCCAAGAGGCTAAATGACTTGCTCAGGGGCACACAGCCATGGGAGGCTGCACAGTGAGTAAAGCTGAATTGGAACTTGGGTCTTTTTGTCCTGATGCTCTATCCACTGCACCACCGAGAGCAGAGCAGGGCCAGGCTGAAGAGGACTTGCCTACAGGGTGACGGGGGTTTGGGGAGTCCTAGGAGGCACCTGCTCTTCCTACAGAGGCCATTTTTATAAGTCAAGTGGCCCTGCCTGGAGTCCCTCTCACCCACTTCCTCTCCTCTGTTTGTCTGTGGTCAAGCTGTGCAAAGCTCCAGCTTCTTGTCATTTCTGTATTGTTCTCACTCTTCCACAAAAGGCTGAAAAACCCTTTCAGTCTGCACATGTCTGACGGACAGAGAAGTAAGGAAAATAACATGGACAGAGAAGAAATGGCCAGCTGGTCAGGGCTGAAGCCTGGCTGTGTGTGTGTGTACATGTGCGTGTGCGTGTGTGTGTGTGAGAGAGAGTGTGTGTTTCTATAAGAACATAAGTGTGTGTGAGTGTGCATGAGCGTATGAGTGTGAGAGTGTGAGTGTGAAAGTGTGTCTATCAGTATAAGTGTGTGTGAGTGTGCATGAGAGTACCACCATCATCATTTGGCACCTGCTCTCTCACTGAGCGGGCTGTGGCTCCCAGGCTGGGCCCTACACATTGGTATCTATACCCTTGTACATAAGTGTCTCACTTCCTGAAGGCAGTTCCATCAGTGTGTGTAAGGCTAGCTGATCCCAGTGCCTGCCTGGCCCAGCCTGGGAGCCAGCAGCACCCCTGGTGCTCTTCAGAGACCCTGTTTGCCATCCCCAAAGAGCAGTGCCAGAAACAAGGGCAGGAGCAGGGCCTGGGCATGGTCACTCAGGGAAGAGGCCAGGTAACATGGGCAAGGGAGAGGCCCAAGACCAGGAAATGCAGGCCGTGCAGACCAGTCACACCTGTTTTGTAAGACAATATGGCTTTATCCTTATGCCCAGAGTCATGGAATCCAACTGTCAGAGACACGTGGACCAGAGGGGCCATACAGTAGAGGCTGTCCCATTGTGGGCATTCATATGGTGCTTTCAGGTTTGCAAAGGGGCTTCAGAAATGTCTCATGTTATCCTCCCAACAGCCCTGGGAGGCAGGCACCGTCATTATCCTTACTTTAGAGAGAGTGATGACCTGCCCAGGGTCACACAGCTAATCGGTATCCAAGGCTGACTCACTGTAAAGACTTGATAGAGCTGACCCCTGGGGACCTTCACAGCACAGGCCTTCCTGATTCTAGGTCCAGGGAGCCATATATTGCACTACCTGGCTGCCTGATGCTTAACTTCCTCCTACAATTGCCCCAATTGCCATGAAGTCCTCCAGTGTCAAAGATCCCACTGCCTATTTAGATAAACCATTCTGTTTTCAGACAGCTCTTGGGAAAGTTTGTTGTTAAAATTCTGCCTTACATTGGGTTGAGTTCCTCTTGGCTGTGCCTCCTCCCTACCCCCACCCCTGCTCTAGGTCCAACCCTCCAGGGCAAACAGACTAAATTGAATTCCACTTTTCACTGACCTGCTTCATCCCCCTTACATTAGACTGGCCTTCCGATATTCTGAAGATGGTGATTGTGTTGGGAAGTTTGCTCTTCTCCTGGGTCCACATCCCCAACCCCTCCAGCTGATCCTCTTAGGACATGGGTGCCCTCTTCTAGACATATCACCTGGAACTGAATCCTTTTATCATATTTAAAAAAAAAAAAAGGAAACCTAAGATTCCAATGGCTTTTTGCCCCTGCTCAGTCAGTGCTTCCTCCAAAACTGTTTTCCCCCTCATTCCCTTCAGCCAGTATCCCCTTACCCTAACTGCTAGGCTCCTACCTCACTACAGATGTCAGGAGGAGAATTCAATGTTGGACCTTTGTCTCCACTGATCTCTGTGCTTCCCATAAAATGAGTAGGGAAGGAGCATTAGCATTCACATAGGACCTACTGTGTGCCAGCACTGTGCTAAGTCTTTACAAATATCCTATCATTTGATCCTTACAACACCCCATGAGATAAATGCTTTTTTTATCCCCATTTTGCTTTAGAGGAAATTGCTTCAAATAAAGGTTAAGTGATTTGTCCAGGGTCACACAGCTAGTAAGTATTTGAACTCAGGTCTTCCTGACTCCAAGCCTGTTCATCATTGTCTACTTCACCACCTAGATGCCTTCAGTAATACCTTTGGCCACTAGCCCACACACAGGCTTGTCCAGAGATTCTCAGGCTAATGGTTACAAAACACTTTGAAAAAGGTGCAGAGCTACGTAAATGCCACTTTGGTTATTATTACTATTGTTAGTCAAGTTAACAAGTATTATGAAGCCCCTAGTATGTGCCAGGTGCTGCGCTAAGCTGTAGAGATACAAAGAAGGGGAAAACCCACGATCCCTGCGCTCAAGAAGCTCCCAGTCTTGGGGGGGGGGCGGGGCACCCAAACATCAATGGACAAACACACACACAGTATAAACTGGAGCTGATCCCTGGATTCGGGGTGATGGGGGGCTTCCTATAAGGGAAGAGTTTAGCTGGGGCTCAGAGGAAGCTGCGGAAGGTTGGACCCGATGCTGAAGCCACACTCCCCAGGACCCCTGTTCTCCCCCAAATCCTTCCCTCATCTCACCGCTCTTACTTAGGCGCCCCTTCCCTCATTTCAGCCGCCTTTTCTCCTCCTTCTTCTTGGGCCCCATCCACCCCCGTCCAGCTCTCCTCCAGCTCAGCCATTGGTCCCCAAGGGCGGCAGATTGACTTAGAAAATGACCCTAATAGCAGCCTCTGCCTCCTGGGCTTGCTGGGAAGATAAAAGGAGCCAGTATGTGGAGTCCATGGCCCTGTAAATGCCCGCTGCTATGGCTGCTATGACAGGAACATGGTGTTGCTTTGTTCTTTTCCCATTTCAATGCTCCCCGGGTTCAGTTTGACCCCACTCAGTTCTGTGCAACTCCAAAGTCTCTTTCGTCATCTTCACAATTTCTTCCTCAGCCCAAGCGTTTCAATGTAAGTACATGAACATAAAAGATAAAAAGATCAATAAAATGTAAGCTCCTTGGGGATAGAGTCTTCCTTATTTTTGCTTTGTCTACCCAACCAGACTCACGCTGTGGTTGAGCTGTTTTTAGCCATGCCGGACTCTTCAAGGCTCCATTTTGGGTTTTCTTGGCAGAGCTCCTGGAGGGGTTTGCCATTTCCCTCTCCAGTTCATTTTACAGATGAGGAAACTGAGGCAAACAGGGTAAGTGACTTGCCATGGGTCACATAGCTAGTAAGTGTCTGGAGCCAGATTTGAACTCACAAAGATGAGACTGCAGATCCAGTGCTCTGTGCCCTGTGGCACCACCTAGCTGCCCTTCAGAGGAACCAAGAAATTTCTCTGTCATCTCAAAGTCTTCCAGTGCTGAGCATAGATGTGCCCAGGAGAGGCCAGTGTGCCACGTTCAGTTCCATGAATGCTCTGCGGAGTGGACCTGAGACCTTTATTCCTGCCATCACAGTCAAAATGTGCCTCAATGAAATGCTGATTTGAATGGAGGCGGTACCCTCCCCAAGGGGAGAGCTCCTGGACAGGAAGAGTATGTATAATGCTGTACACACAAACACATGTGTACATACACACACACGTGTACACACTATACACACAAACACACGTATACACACAAACACATATGCACATGTATACACACAAACACATGTATACACATTATACACACAAACACGTGTATACACACGTGTATACACACTATACACACAAACACATGTATACACACATATACACACAAACACATATACACACGTATACACACAAACACACACATATACACACGCATACACACATGTATACACACAAACGCATGTATACATACACACATACACACACATGTACACACTATACACACAAACACACGTATACACACACACGTATACACATGTATACACACAAACACACGCATACACACATGTATACACACAAACACATGTATACATACACACATACACACACGTGTACACACTATACACACAAACACACGTATACACACATGTATACACACAAACACATATACACACATATACACACAAACACACACACATATACACACATGTATACACACAAACACATGTATACACATTATACACACAAACACGTGTATACACACGTGTATACACACTATACACACAAACACACGTATACACACATATACACACAAACACATATACACACGTATACACACACATATACACACGCATACACACATGTATACACACAAACACATGTATACATACACACATACACACACGTGTACACACTATACACACAAACACACGTATACACACATATACACACAAACACATATACACACATGTATACACACAAACACATGTATACATACACACATACACACACGTGTACACACTATACACACAAACACACGTATACACACATGTATACACACAAACACATATACACATATATACACACAAACACACACATACACACATATACACACATGTATACACACAAACACATGTATACATACACACATACACACACGTGTACACACTATACACGCAAACACACGTATACACACGTGTACACACAAACACATATACACACGTATACACACAAACACACACATCATGTATACACACAAACACATGTATACACATTATACACACAAACACGTGTATACATCTACACACATACAAACACACACATTCACACTGCACAGAATTCTGCTCTTCAGGCTGTGCGCAGGTTTGCCACCAGCCACATGAACACTCATCAATAACAGCATTTCCACAGCACTTTAAGGTCACAAAGCGCTCCACATCCATGTCATTTCACCTCCCAGTAATCCTGTGAGGAAGGGGCACCTGTTAACTCCATTTTACAGATGACTTAACTAAGGCTGAGAGAGGTTAAGTGACCCACCCAGGATCACACAGCTCAGGTCCTCCTGACTCCATGTCCTGTGCTCTCTCTCCTGTCCAGGGCAGAGCCCTGGGCCAGGTCCTGTGCAGCATAGTTCAGCACTCAGAAGTTCGCTTCAGAGCTCATTCTGTGCTCTTTAGTCCTTCCATGAGCTTGGGAGAGTCACTTCTCCCTTGGCCTCATCTGTTAAACAAGGCAGTTTGGATGAGATGATCTCTGAGGCCGGGCCATCTCTAGATCTTAGGACTTTTCCCTAAACCACACGGACAAGAAAAAGTCTACATTGGGACCTGAGCCAGGATTCTCAGCTCTGTTCCTTACTGGTCCTTAACTGGTGGGATCTTTGTTGTGATACACACCCAGCCCCTACACACATGGACACACACATGATCATATATATGTATATAGACATATACATGTACATACACCCTTGTACATACATGTGTGCATGCCATACGTAGACTGACTATAAAGCAGTATATCTAAGGCAAGTCCCTTAGGTTGTACTTCTAGCCAGCCTGTGAGGCAGGCACCCAGCCTAGGGAGAGAGAGGACACTAGCTAGCATTTACATAGTGCTTCCAGATTTGCAAAGCACTTTCCACATCATTTCATTTCATCCTCACAGCCTGTAAGGGAAATACCGTTATTTATGCCCATTTTACAGATGAGGAAACAGAGACTGAAAGTGGTTTCGTTACTTGTCCAAGGTGACACAATTAGTAAGTGTCTGAGGCAGGGGCTTCCTTCTCTACCACCTGGCTGCTTCCATTCTATTTGTCATTGAGTCATTCTAGTCATGTCCAACTCTTCCTGACCCCATTTGGGGTTTTCTTGGCAGAGATCCTGGAGTGGTTTTGATATTTCCTTCTCCAGCTCATTTTACAAGATTTCCTGGTCACAGCTACTTCCTAGCTGTGAGACCCTGGCCCAGTCATTTCACCCTATTTGCCTCATCTGTAAAATGAGCTGGAGGAGGTGGGAGCCCAGGCTTCTCAGAAGCAGGGCTCTGAAGGCTCAGGAGCACTCCAGGTATGGGGAACCGTCCTCAGAAGATTCTGTGGCTTTCTCTGTTTGGCTCTTCCAAATGGCTCATAGCATAATGGGATTTCAAGATAGAAGGGAGTGTAAAGCCAGTTGCCTCATTTCAAAGACACAGAAAGTGCAGCCAGGCCAGGAGCATCTTGCTCAGGGTCTCATAGGAAGCAAGGGGCAGAGCCAGCACCTGAGCCAGTGCTCTGGCTCCAAAGCCAGCTCTCTCCCCACTGCCTGGAGCTGATGACATCAGCCTCATTTTTAACGTTTAGGAAGTTTTGTATAACGACAGCATTTCATACTTGATGATGGTATCTAAAGTATTTAGAAATGAGTAATGGAGAAAGCTTCCCAAATGACAGTCGATGATGGCTATTAGCCAGTTCTTCTCTGTTGGGCTGTGTTTGAACATTGTGGCCCCTTACAGACTGTCCGCGACAATCTTTGGTGTTTGCTTATATCCGCCAGTAACTATGACCCTCTTAGCCCAGCAGCAGCTCTGTTTCCAGGGCTGTTTCTGTCCTCTTGGTGTCCTCTCCTTCTCCCTAGGCCCTTCCTAAATTCCTGGGAAGCTCAAGTCTTGAGAAAGAAGAAGAATGCATACGAATGATTTCCAACATAATTGAAACCCCCAAAGCCTCAAGGGGATTTTCCATACACAATTTCCTATAATCATTCCAGAAAGTATCAAACATCCATCACAGCTGGAGTGGAAAATTGAGTCACTGAATATTCAAAAGGCATTCCCTCTCTACTGCGGAAGTGAGCTCTTCATTCAGCACCTATTCGAGCCCAGAAGCCAAGCTGGTAGGATTCCACGGAATCTCAGCTCCTCCTTACGAAGAGCTTCAGGGGGAAAGCCTGAGAAATCATGGTGCCTTCAGCTGGAGGAGAGAGGATGGAATCAGAGGTTCATGGTGCTATTTGGGACATCATCTGTTTAAAACCCAGCTGGAACCCCAACCAATGCATCTCTAATAAAATGCCCCAGTAATTCTGAGGTGAAGAACATTTAATTAAAACACAGTAGCAAGGAATTGCCTTGGAGAGTAACTCTTCTGGGAAGCTATCAACCTGAAATGCCTTGCATTTCCTACATCTACAGGGAAGCATGAATCAACTTCCTATTCAATCTCTCTGTATTCCCAATGTGGTAGAAAAATCTGTTCAAATTTGCCACATCAGTGTTGAAGCTTAGTCTCTAAAATTATTCTGCTTCATACGCTTCCCAGTTAGTCTTGGCATGCCAGCCAAGGGAGCTCAGGGTTATGCAGGGAAATCTCTTGCCACCATTTTGGAAGCTACCTTTATGTGCCATGTGGAAAGTTCAGAACCACATGGCTATGTCTGGCTCTCCCTCTCCATGGCTCCCCTTCCTTCCATTCACAAATATAACCTCCATCTCTCCACAGCCCCAAATAAGACTCACCCTGCCTCTTCAGACCTCCTGTGCTACAAAGCCTCCTTACCTGGGGTCCTCTCTGGGTGGCATCACTGAACCAGGGACTCATACAAAGCCTTTACATGATGGAGTCCAGAGAGTCCTTTCCAATGTCTCAATCTCGAGCACTGTGGGAAATAGAGTTCGCACAGACATCCTCCGCTGCCTAATAAGCTTCTTAAGAAGGAGGAAAAGTTACCATCTCAGGGCTTTAAGTGAGAGTGAAATGAATGGAGATGAGGGAGTCAAAGTATTCTAAGATTTAGTCTCCTTTCCCTCACCCGATATCCTCCCAGGGCTACTCCAAGACCTTAAGCATGGGGAAACCTGCTGGATTTGCAGATACAACCCATGGCACTTTCACCAAGGACCCATCAGTAGAATGTGTTTTCCCTTTAACTTTAAGCCTCAATCTAACTCTTGGTTCCTTCAACATGTGCTTGTGCCTTCTGGGGCCAAGGAGAATAAATACAATCCCTCTTCCACTCAAAAGCCTGTCAAATATTTGAAAAGAGCTATGACATTCCCTCAGCCCAAACTTTCTTTTCTCCAAACTAAACATCTCCAGTTGCTTGAATCAAACTGAGGGAGAATGACTTGCCCAAGCTCACACAGCTAGTAAAATTGCAGATTCAGGATTTTTAGCTCAGCTCATGGTACAGTAGGAAGGGTACTGGGTTTGGAGTCAGAGGATCTGGGTTTGAACAGTGTCTCTGCTACCTAATAGTTGTATGATCTTGGACACTTGTTTTCCCTTCTCTGGTCTGTTTCCTCTGGTATTACAAGACTGACTCCAAACTAGGGTCTTTCCAACAACACCATTCAACCTCTCACTAAGAGGTACTCTTCGGACCTGAGAGCCTGGGGGGGGGAGGAAGGTAACAATCATTTAGAGACTTAATCTCCCAGAGACTGATGGTCTCTTTGAAGTGGAATTAGCCAATGCTTTGCAGGCAGAAACAGAAGACGCTGGCTAAGTGAGAGGAGTTCCTCTCTCCAGACAAAGGGAGACTCCAAAAGGGAATATTCTCAGAGCTACCATCTGCAGCAGCTCAGTCCTTGAGGGAAGGCCAAGGTGCAGGCATGCACAGGGGTTGGGTTTCAGCCTGCATGCAACGCTCTGCAACGTCGTCTGGTCTTGCAGGGGGTTATCTTATCAACCATGAGGCATGATGAAAAGACCTGGGGTGGAAGCCTATTTCTGTCACCTCTCACTGACCTCAAGCAAAAGCTAAGCCCTTCGTCTCCTACCCTGTAAAGTGATATGGGGACAACTAGGTAAAAAGGGTTCTTTTTAGACCGAACTTGAAAAACATCAACACACACCAACATTTCAATATACAAAGAACAAACCCCCAGATAGTCTAAGGAACCAAGTGCCTGGGACCCCTTCAAAGGGAATTGAAGTGGGTCTGGATTCAATTAAATGCCCGGAGCATCTGTTAAGTGCTTTCTGTTCAGTCCCACAGTGGTTGGTCCTGGGAACTCAAAGGAAAAAAGGAGTTTCTGCCCTGGAGGAGCTTACATTCTAATGAGGGTGCAGAGGGGGGAGGGATGACAGATGTAGGGTTAGGCAGGATTGTTGGAGAGGGAAAGAGAACCAGCCACCTGAGGGATGAGGAAAAGTTTCCACTGAGATTTAACCTGGAAACAGCCTTGGGGGAAGTGAGAAGGAAGAGGAAAGGAGGTAGCAGAACCCTCACTTTAGGGGGCAAAGTCCTGGAGGTGGGAATACCAAGTTCAGGGTTACAGCAGGCAGACCAGCTGGGCTGGAATATAGAAAGTATTAAATGGAGGGAGGCAAATAATCTCTCCGGGCCTCAGTTTCCTCATCTAGAAAATGTAGGGATTGGCTTAAACAACCACTAAGTTTCCTTCTAGCCCTAAAACTAGAATTCTGTAATCTTTGTTCCTAGATACCTAAGACCTCCAGGTAGCTATACAGAGTGCCAGTCCTGAAGGCAGGAAGACCTGAATTCAAATTCAGCCTTGGACACTTCCTAGCTGTGTGACCCTGGATGAGTCACTTAACCCCGTTTGCCTCAGTTTCCTCATCTATAAAATAAGCTGGAGGAGAAAATGGCAAATCACCCCACTCTCTGCCAAGACAACCCCAAATGGAGTCACGGAAGAGTCGGACATTCCTGAAATGACTGAACAACAACCAAAGAGCCATTTGAGAAAATTTCTGCTAGTTATTTTAAGGGTTACGTGCTTGGCAGGACTCTGATGCGATTCTCTCCTCTTTTTTGGTAGGGCTTGAGGCAGAATGGAATATCTGTGCAGGCGAGGAAAGGTGTGTAACATTTTAGATAGCTATCTTTCTTTTAAAAAAAATAGGATAAAAAACCAAGTGGCAGGGAATTGGTGCAGAGATCTGTTCTCTCGTAGGGTCAGGCATCTTCGTCAGGGCAACAGGTCCCTTCTGAACTCAACTTCTGAGATTCTGAGACTAAGTCACCCAGGCTGGCAGAGAATAGATGGCCATGGGCATGAAGTGGTGTAATAGACATGAGATCCAGATGATGTACAAAACCGCTGGTCACTGGGGAGAAGGTGAGAATGAAGACAGAGAGCGAGAAGCTGATGATGACGCTTAGAAATAAGAAAGAGGAGTTGTTGAAGATGATGATGAAGAAGAAGGAGAAGGAGGTAAAGTGAGAGAATATGGTGAAGACAGAATGCTAAGAAAGAAGACGGTAATGAAGAAGGTGATGAAGATGAAGGCTTTAAAGAATGAAATGATGACGCCACTCCCAAGTTAATAAATGGGCAAAGGATATGAACAGGCAGTTCTCAGAAGATGAAATTAAAGATATCTATAAGTATGTGAAAAAATGTTCTAAATCACTAGTGATTAGAGAAATGCAAATCAAAACAACTCTGAGGTACCACATCTCACTGGCCATATTGGCTAAGATGACAAAACAGGAAAATGATAAATGTTGGAGAGGATGTGGACAAATTGGAACACTGATGAATTGTTAGTGGAGTTGTAAACTGATCCAGCCATTCTGTAGAGCAATCTGGAACTATGCCCATAAGGCTATAAATACCTTTTGACCTAGCAATACCACTTCTAGGGTTATATCCCAAAGAGATCATAGAAGTGGGAAGAAGACCCATATGTACAAAAATATTTATAGCAGCTCTTTTTGTGGTGGCAAAGAATTGGAAATCAAGGGGATGCCCATCAATTGGGGAATGGCTGAACAAGTTGTGGTATAAGAATGTAATGGAATACTACTGTGCTATGAGAAATAAGGAGCAGATGGACTTCATAATGACCTGGAGAGACTTATATAAACTGATGTTGGGTGAGAAAAGCCGAAGAAGGAGAAATCTCTACACAATCACAGACACAATGTATGTGTGACGACCAACTTTGATAGACTGGGCTCCTCTCAACAATGTAAGGTTATAAGACAACTCCAAAAGACTCATGATGGAAAGAGATATCCACATCCAGAGAAAGAGCTACAGAGTCTGAATGCAAATTGAAACAAACTACTCGCTCTCTTTCTTTTTCTTGTTTTGTTTCCTCTTTCCCACAGATCATTCCATCAGTCATAATCCTTCTTTACAACCTGACTAATGATTAATGTGAAGATATTTGTAGATCCTATATTCGAGTGCATGCCGCCATGATGGGGGGCGGAGAATGAGAGGGAGAGGGAGAAAATTTGAAACTCAAGGGACTCTGGAACTGAATGTTGTAAAGTAAAAGTAAATTTTAAAATAAAATAAAAAAGAATGACATGATGATGATTTTTTTTAAGGTGGTGATGATGCCATTCTAATTCTCTGGTTCTCAGTTTCCTCATCTGTAAAAGTAGGTGGTGGAATTAAATGACCTGTGAGATCCCTTTTGGTTCTAAATCTATGATGAACTCAGAAATGAACCTTCTCTTTTACCTGAGAGGAGCTTTGAGGAGCCATCTGATACAACAGAAGGACCCGGCTTGACTTACCTTGGCAAAGACGAGGTCCAGAGAGAAGGGAAGTGATTTACCCAAGGTCACTCCTCTAGCCACAAAGCCAGAATATGAACTGAGATATATACATACTAGAATAGGACCTTTCCTTTATTGGGTATACCCTCAGATGGGGTCCAGAATATGTAGGCTAGGACTGTTCAAAATTAGCAGGGATCTCTCTGTGCCTTACACTGGCCTCTCTCACACCCATATCACTCTCCCTCCTCACCTCCACCTCATTTTCTTCAAAGCAAGACTTAGGTACTACCATCTGTAAGAAGAGGTCTTTGCTCAAACCCCAAGTCCTCCATACTCTCTCCCTCTTGAATACTCTGTGTCAGCACTTTTCCTCTTGAAAAATGACTTTGAGAGTAATTAAAATGTGATCTTTGAGAACATTTTTGTCTCCATATCCCTAGTACCTGGCATGGTGCCTGGCATATGGTAAGTGCTTAATAAATGCCCACATATTGATCTGTATAAACTTCTTTGTACTTACTGATTTATATGCTCCATCCTTGGATTGACCTATAAGTCCCTGAAGGTGTGACTTCATGGTCACCAAACACTGTGCTAGGCACAGGGAGACAAAGACAGACAAAGATGCAAAGCAGTGTCTGCCCTCAAGACACTTACGATCAGGCAAGTTCACTCCCAGCACGGGCTGACCACCGTGAGTGTTTGACTTGACTGGGAGTACTCCATGGGCATCCACTTGGTCTACAAGAAATTCTCCGGACCATCTCCTCTGCAATCCAATCCACAGGAATAATTGTTCAAGCCTAGATTTACTAATTTACCTAAAGAGGATGAGAATTCCCCCTTGTCATCACCCCTTGAGGACCCACTGAAGTGTCACAAAATGGAAAGCTACTGAATTGGAGCCAGAAGACCTGAGATCAAATCCTGGCTCTGTTGTTTGATGACAGTGACTTTGAGCAAGCCACTTCATATCCCCAAGCCACAATTTCTCCATCTGTGAAATGGGGAAAACAGTATTTATAGCATCTACCTCACAAGGTGATTGTAAAGAAAATGCTGCATAAATGTGAGTGGTTATCAGTTCCTCAGGGGTGGGGGTGTCTGTAGGATTATAGGATCATAGATATAGAGCTGGAAGCAGGAATGTGTTGCAAACTTGGCTTAGAAGAGATGATTGTTAAAATTTCAGTACAAATCTATTGTTAAATGTTCAGTGAGAGCATTTATGCCTCAGAAATTGGTAAACTCTACAAAATATGGTTTGATTTATTGTTTTGTTGATTGCCTAGATGTAGGAAAGTGATGGAGAAAGTGTTAATAATTCAGACTAAACATAAAATGATGTCATACCTTTTTGGAGAGCCAATTGTTAAACATTTACCAGCATACCCCTGATTGGAAGAGACTTCCAAGATAACCTACTGCTCATTTTACAGAGAAGAAAACTGAAGTTCGATGAAGCAAATGATTTGTCTAAGGTTACACAGCTAAGTGACAGAGCAGAGATTCGAACTCAAGTCCTCTGACCCTAAACCCAGTGCTCTTTCCTAATGTTGGCATTCTGTACCTAACACTGAGTGGTGAATGCCAGCATTAAATACCAACAACCTTCTGCTGGTGCGAGTCTGGGGAGGGAAGGGCTGGGAATTTCCTAAGCCTACAGTGAATGTTGGCACCACCAGGCTGTTTCCTGCATCTGACAAGCCAAGTCTCCAGGCAGGTATTAGACTCTTTTTCCAGGTGAGTGTCCAATCTCACAGCCTGTAATCTGTTGTCAGATGGTGTGGAATGTACATTTGGGGGTTTTTCCATTGAGATGATGGTGTGCAGAGCTAAGTATCTTTCTAGCCCGTGAGAATTGTCCCTGGTTTGCAACATGTCCTTAATTCTGCTCCCTGATACAACTGGCCCATGCCACCTCTTTAGTTGGGCTGTGGCAGTCAGTCCTCCCCCCTTTCTCCCCCGCAAAAAGCCAAGGCCATCTCAGGCTGCAAGACACTGCAAGTCCTCTGCCCTGGTTGGGCCTTATCTGGAGCATTGGGTCCAGGTGGGGGCACCATATTTTGGAAAGGACATCGGTAAGCTGAGCACATCCTAAGGATGGTGAGTGGGGTGGTGAAAGGCCTTCAGAAGGCATTGGAAAAGAGTCCACCACAGGCACTGGGTATGGTCAGCCTAGAGAGCTCGGCAGCTGTCTGCAGTTATTGGAAGGGTTGACATATGGGGAAAAAGAATTCAGCTTCCTCTACTTGCCCTTAAAAAGCAGGGCTAGGAGCAATGGGCAGAATTGGCAAAGACTCTCATTTGTCTTAAGAAAGAACTTGCAGATACTTACAGCGTCTGAGTGTAGATTTGGACCTGGAAGGGCTCACTCTTGTCGTTTCACTAACCTCCCTTATTTTACAGGTGAGGAGCTTAAGTAACTTGTAGGGCCAGGATTTGAACCCAGTGCTACTGACTCAAAAGCCAGTGATCTTTTCTCGACATCATGATACACAAATAGGGGAGGGGCTGCCTTGAGAAGGAGGGGGGCTTCCTTTCCATGAGAAGCCTGCAAGCAGTGGACCAAAGGCCACTTTGGGGGCTCACTGTAGATAGGATTTGGGGGGATTGTGGGTTGAATTAGTTGTTCAGATCCTTCCGACTCTGATATCCTGGGATTCAGTGAATTCACAAACAGGCAAATTTAAGTTTGGTGTGAAGGAAATTCTAGCTTTCCTACAATGGAAGGTGCTGGCTGGAGAGGGAGGGACCTCCCCTTCTGGGAGGACTGAATAAATGCTGGATGAGAATGTTAAGACAGATTGGACTCGATGGTCCCAAAGTCCTACCCAACTCTGTACTTCTTGGACAAATCCCCAGCATCCCTTCATCCCCCCACTGTGCCTGGAGATGACATGCTGGTGCTGGTCTTTCCTGGGATTATCTCTCCTCCTCTTTGCCTCATCAGACATCACTCTTCATTCAAGGGTCAGCTCAAGGTCTAAGTCATCCATGGAGCCTCAGAGACCTTGCTAATCGGTGTGATCTCCTTCCAAACCTCTGGACAGCACCACCCAGTTCAACACAGAACTGCTTCCTAGGCATTTGTCCTGCCCCTCCAGGTCCAATGTATCCTTCTGGAGAGCAGGAAATGGCAACAAGTTCTTCTTTGGTCATAGCTTTATCATCCCCTGTAACCCTCACAAGGCTTCCTCACCCCCCCCCCATTCACTGTGTGGGGTCATAGATCCATGACTGGAGGGGACCTTAATGATCATTTAGACTAACCCCACATTTTACAGATGAGGAAACTGAGGCCACATTGAATGATCTGGGCATTTGTTTATAATTTTTTTTTTAATTTTTGGTTAAACCTGTGCTTTCATTAATGTTGGGAACTCCCAGTGTGGAACTTCATCTGTAATTCAGTCTTACACTTGGTAGATGTTTTGGTTAATGTCTACTGACCCATCTTTTCCCCCTTCTCCATTCTCTCCTTTTTGATTTATTCATTCTCACAAGGGACAGCTCTCTAGAAATGGGGGAGGGGACATGATATGGATAGGAAAATGGAGCAGTCCTATGATTTCAGCAATGCAAACTCCTGGCTGAGGCAACACTACCCACCAAGGCAGGTCAGTATCTTCTCGGCAGTTTCTAATCTTAGGGAGCTTCTCAGGACACTGAGGTCAAATGACTGGTCCAGGATCACACTGCTAGTGGTTAGCAGTAGTATTTACACCCAAGTCCCCCTGATTCTGAAGCTGGCTCTTTATCCATTACACCACACCACATAAGAACAAAATGTCCCAATACAAACACAGCAAAACATTATGAAAAACTGGGAGTTTGCCTAAGACTTGCCCTGGGTGTCAGGGCCAGGGCTTGGGTGCCCATGATCTCCTGGGTCAGTCTGCCTTGATTAAGCAGCCAGAGCAGGTGTGCTTTCCAAGGAGTCTCTCATGCCCAGCTCCATGGAAAGTGCTCCAGTCCCCGCCTCCACAGCACACCTTGTGAAGAAGGTATTTCAGCTATTGTCTCTGGTTCCAGACCCAGGATTCCATCCATGTAAGGACCTTCCCTTGTGGAAATTCCCTCTACCAGTACAGAGCAGCCACTCATGGGCTGTTCACATTCTTAGAGATCTGCCTGGGGCAGCAAGAAGTTATGTGACTTGCTCAGGACCATACTGTCATCATGTCAAGGACAGGACTTGGCCCCTGGTCTGGCCAGCCCAAATCGCCAGGCACTGCTGCGTCAAAGTCAACATTTTGCTTTGCCCATTTTGCAGATGAGGAAACTGAGTCTTAGAGCTGTCCAAAGGATTCCAAGCCCGTAAGGGAGCATCGGGACCTCTTCCCTCATTTTGCAGTTGAGGAGACTGAAGCTGGGAAGTAAGTGACACCAGTAACCGGGGTCTGGGCCTCTGAAGCCGGAGCCCCTTCCACGGAGCCATAGCGCCTCCAAAATCCTATACCTGACAGGGAAAGGAAGCAGCGTCAGGCCCTGTGCTCGTCCTCACGCCCAGCTCAGCACTTTGTCCCCCTCAGCCAGCCAGCTAGCCTGCCTGTGTGTGCTCATGTACATTCATTTTTTAAACAAATAACCGAATGCTCTGAAGGGTTCGGAGGCTCCTCCTCCCTCCTTCCCTTCCCAGAGCCAGGAGGTAGCTGCTCGTCTTCCTGCTCCGTGTGGGCGTCACTGGCCACGGCAAACGTGGGTGCCCCAGGTGAGGGCCGGGTGCCAGTACTCCATGTCCAGATGGAGCAATATCACGTCCCGATGGCTCGCTCTCCGGGCTACAGACGCTCTCCCGTAGTCAGAACAACTGTACAACGTGTAACCTGTGTGAACCTCAGGACAGTCGGGGCATTATTGACCCGAGACAGCTGGCCAGGAAGGCCGTGCTCCAGGTGGGCTCCAGGTCCAGGGCTGGCAAGGGCGGGGATGAAGCAACAGCACCTGGCTACCAGGCTGCCTTCTCTCTAGCGCCATCGTCTGGTTTCCATTGCTGAACCACACATGGTCAGGACTGGTCAGTGCCATGTAATTCACAAGCATTTGTTAAATAGTTCCCATGTACATTCAGAGACAAATAGGAAGGAGGTCGCTGTCCTCAAGGGATAAGGGTCAGTGGAAAGTGCACCAGACTTGGAGTCAGGAGACCTGAGTTCAGATCCTGCCTCAGACACTCACCAGCAGCTTGACCCTGGGCAAGTCACTTCATGCCTGCCTGCCTTGGATTCCTCATCTGAAAAATGGGGATAATAGCAGCCTCTACTGACCTGTATGGACCACCGAGCAGAGACAGGCCTTTGAGGAGGTGGAGGAACCCTCTACCAAAGGAGACAATAGCAGCACCTACCTTACATACAGGGCTATGTTAGGATCGAATGAAATAATGTGAGTAAAATGCTGGATAGACAGGCAGAAAGACAAACAGATAGATAGACAGATAGACATGCAGCCAGCCAGACGGATGGACAGACGGACGGATGGAAAGACAAACAGACAGACAGATGGACAGATAGATATAGATATGTGTGTATATGTATGCATGCAATGTTTATTTTTGGTGCTGAGTTCTTTTTCCTGAAAAATATTCTCAGTTCTTAAGCACCCTGTTGCATTACATTTTAATGATAAAAGTATGATATTGAGAAAGGCAGGGTGCTCTAATGGTTAGAGAGCTGGCCTCAGAGTCCATTGGTCAGCTAGCATTTATGAAGCTCCACCTTAGTGCCAGGGCAGCTAGATGGGCCAGTGGATGAAGTGCAGGATCTGGAGTCCAAACTGGCCTCAGACACTTCCTAGCTGTGTGACCCTGGGCAAGCCGCTTACCTCTCTTTCCTCGTCTACGAAATGAGCTGGAGAAGGAAATGTAGTGTTTCTGTCCACCAGTATCTCTGCCAAGAAAAACCCAAATGGGGTCGCCAAAAGTCAGACACGAATGAAATGCCTGAACAATGAACTCTGTGCCAGACACTGTACTAGAGGTACAAGAAAGGCAAAGAAAACCATTCCTAGCACTGCAGGAATCTAAGTCTAATGGAGGAGACAAGATGCCAAGGAGGCACAGACAGCATAAACTGGGCGTGGGGTGGTCTCAGCAGGAAGGCGTTAAGTTTGAGGACTGGGAAAGGCTTCTTGCAGAAGCTGAGACTTAAAGGAAGTCAGGAAGCCGGGAGGGAGATACCGGGACAGAGGACAGGACAGGCATGGGGACAGCTGGAGACAACAGCCCAGTGTCTCCTTAGAGAAACAGCAAGGCAGCCACTGGATCCAGAGTCCATGGTGGGTAGTCAGGTGCAAGAAGAGCAGACAAGTAAGAGAGGGTGAGGGCGTGACTGATGTAAAGGCAAACGGATTTATATTTGATGTTGAAGGTGACTGGGATGCACCAGGATACATTGAACCCAGGGCTAGGGGTTTAAAATACATATATTTTGACAATTGGAGGCTTCCATAGGGGCCTATATTGCAAAAGGTGAAGGACCCCAGTTAGGGCTTCGTGAAATCTCTCCTGTACATGGCTCCTAAGTACTTGGTGATTCACACGTTGCACAGTGCCTGGCAAATAGAAAGTGCTTAATCAAATTACCTGATTGATCATCAGTTTCTTAGGTGGAGGCTGGAGCCCAAAGCTCGAGAAAATCCTGTTAAAATGCATCTAAGTCCTTCCATGAGCATAATTTCTGGAGTAAGAGTTAGAGGCAAACACATTCTTACTTTGGAAGAGGGGGATCTAGGCCTGGAATCCACTGCTTCCTCACTGTCATCTCTCAGAACGTTCTGTTTCCTTCAAAGCTTGTCTTAAAACATCTTGACGAGAGAGAGCCCTCTGCTGCTCCCTCAGCCATTAGTGAGCCCTGAAAAGACTGTCTATGGGTGGAACCCCTGCAGAGAGGGACATAGGACTCCCAGGGTACACACAGGGCCACATGTTCTGAGGGTGTGTGTGTGTGTGTGTGTGTGTGTGTGTGTGTGAAAGAGAGAGACAAAGAGAGGGACAAAGGGAAAGAGAAAGAGGGGGGGGGGGGAAGAGAGAGAGAGAAGGAAAAGACAGATACTGGGTGGGGGAGGAAGGGGAAGGAGGAAGGGAGAGAGAAACAGAGAGCTTGGAGCCAAATGTTCCCTTCCCAGTGCCAGCATCCAGAACCTTCTGGCCACAGAGACGAGTTGGGGGAGTGGGTAAAGGTGTCCAGCTGGGTGAGATGGCCCCTCCTAGGCACTGCCCCTTCCTCCTTAGCAGTCACATGGAGGAGAAGGATATCTAGGCAGGAAGCCCTGCTCCTTGCAGTCATACAAAGTCCTGGAGGCTGGACTTGTACTGATCAGCAGTTGGTCCGACCTTAGAGGGGTCTGTTTGCTCCCATTTTCATGTTCTAATCCATCCTCCTTGGTGCAGGGAGCTATTTTTAGCTGACTAGCCTTGGTTATGTGATCATTTGGGAATGCTGGGGGAGGGGGAAGGAGGAGGAGGAGGGAGATTTGGTCTGAAACAAATGCAACAGATTCTGGGCTCTGTTTGGGAGACAGCTGCTGGGGCTGAGGCAGATGATGGCAGAGAACAATGAGACCCTCCAGGAACCGGCTCAAGGTGCACCATCACAGGCTGCCTTTTAAGCAGGTCCAAGGCACTACATGGGGGAGAGAGAGATAAAGAGGGGAGGGGGTGCAAGAAGCAAAACTGCCCTCGCCCCTCGGTGCAGCAGGGGCCTACCCCAAGCCCAGTAGCTGGAATGGCGGGAGGCAGCCTCGGGAGGCCTGGCACCGGCCCCTTCCCTACCCAGAGAACATCCACATTGCAGTTCAAATCCACAGCAAATTATTGTCTATGTCTTTTGTTTGAATAGCACTCCTTCCCCTCCCAGGGAGGCATTGGATACTTTTTTCTTTTTGGAGGGGGCAGGCAGGGCAACTGGGGTTAAGTGACTTGCCCAAGGTCACGTGGCTAGTAAGTGTTAAGCACCTAAGGCCGAATTTGAACTCAGGTCCTCCTGACTCCAGGGCTGGTGCTCTATTCACTGTGCCACCTAGCTGCCCCAAGGCATCGAATTTTTTGAAAAAGTAGAAGAATTTCAATAAATCTAAACCCAATATGGACAGATTTGGGTTTTTGAGCCTAGGTGCTGGGTTTTGTATTTGTGTCTCCTAAACTGCATCTCCCTGGTTTATCTCCTTGCTCTAGATCTTTGGGGATCTTATGCCACCTTCCAGAGCATTAGGCCTGCACGTTAAAGAAGGGGGTGCAAGGGTATGTGGCATAAATCACTCATGTTATCTCCCCCTCCTCTCCCTCCAGAAATAACCGCCTAGAAGGCAGGGTGTCTTTAATTTTTATTAGAACAGTACTCAACACACAGCGGGTGCTTTATAAATGCTTGTTAATTGATGGAGCAACTCAATGAGTGTGCATGACCAAAGGGAAACACAGGCCAAGGCTAGTGAGGGCTGCCATGGGGGGAGGGGTGTCAGGACAGTGCCCCACACACCTCCCACTCCGGGTCACCTTGTACTCCTCTGGCAGCTAGGAGGAACTCGGCTGCCCATGATTCACAGAGTCTGGGCTTAATGCTCCTCTTGCAGCAAGTCTTGCCTTGCTGCTATTTACTTTGCAAGGAGGAGGGAGGCAGAAGGGAGCTAGGCCACAAAAGCTGCCCATGCACAGCCCTCACACACCCCAGACCCAGATGGGTCTCCCTGACCCTGGCATCAGCCTGCTTGCCCAATTCACTCTTTCTCTTATTCTCCCAGGGCTAACACTGATCAAGGGCTTGACAGATAATATCTTATTTGATCCTCACAGCAATCTGGGAGATAGGGACTGTGAACATTCCGGTGTTACAGATGAGCAAACTGAGGCTTGAGTTAACTGACTTGACCAAGGTCACGAAGAGAAAAGCATCTAAGGTAGGATTCAAACCCACGTCTGGGTTCAAGCCCACAAACTCACTCCTTGATCACACCCTCATAGGTCACAATCAGAGGTTGGAAGGGACCCCCTAGAATAGACCAAATCTGAAAAGCATCTCCACTCCAACAGTGAATGTTGGCAATGACTTTTATTTCACTCTGGGCACTTTCTCATCTGAAAAACGGGCACAATCCTAGCACCCACCTGGCAGAGTTGTCTTGAGGACCCAATGAGACAACATCTGTAGCTCGCTTTGCAGACCCTAAAGTGCGCTGTAAATGTTGACCCTTATTGTTAGTTGGAGAGGTTATATTCTAGGATCCTGCGACCTGTTCTGTGGTTTCTAGAGGACAAGAAATGGCCATCTCCCATGCCTGGAATGCTCCTTCCTCGTTGCTGCCTCCTGGCTTCCTTCAAGACCCAGCTAAATCCCCCCTTCTACAAGAGTCCGTTTCCAGCCCTTGGTCTTGATGCCTTCCCTCTGACACTGTGTCTTTGCCTTCTTTGCATGGAGTTGTGTGCAGAAGCGCATGCCATTAGACTGTGAGCTTCTGGAGGGCAGACACTGTCTTTGGCCCTTTTTGTCTCCTTAGGGCTTAGCATAGTGCCTGCAAGATGTTGTCATCCAGTCACGTCTGGCTGACTGGTGATCCTGGGCACCATACTATCCATGGAGTTTTCTTGGCAAAGATATTGGAGTGGTTTGCTATTTCCTTATCCTGTGAAAATTGAATGAATGCTCTGCTCTCTCCAGCTGGTGATCTAGCCATCCCACTCTCCCATAATCCCAGCTCCCTTCAAGGCTGAGGCAGATCAGGAGCTTGGGAGCACTAACCTGGGGTGGGTTGTGCTGACCAAGTGAAGTATGGCACCAAGGTGACTGACAGGGCTATAGAAATTCTTGTCAAGGTGGAAAGGCTTTGAGGACAAGCCTAGTGGTAGACTGTAGATCTGCCATCCAAAGACCAACTGAGGTAAGCTCAGAAAGTCACCTCATCATGAGGTTGGCTGTAGGGTCATGACATTTTTGGCCACAGCAACTCTAGAAAACCATCTACTATTCTTACCCCTATACCTCACCCCATAGAAGAAGGATGGTAATCCGCATTAATGGAGGGGTCTAGCATTTATTAAATGCCTACTATGTGCCAGGCACTGGGGCTACAGAGAAAGATCAAAAACAGTTCCTTCCCTCAAGGAGCTCACAGTCTAATAAAGGAAACAACATGTGGACAACTCCGTACAAATGGGGTATATGCAAGATGACCTCAGAGGGAAGGCACCGAGGACTGAGGACTGAAGAAGGACTGAGAAGGAGAAAATCATAAGTCCCTGAAATATTGTTCCATGCCCCCTTCCATTTTTATATCTGTAACAATCTCCATGCCTGGAGTCAGTAAGCCAACAAGCATTTATTAAGTATTTGCTGTATTATAGACACTGTGCTAACTCCCCCTCCCCAATTCTCTGCCCTCAAGGAGCTTGTAGTCTAACGGGGGAGACAACATCCAAATAACCATGGGAAATCAAGATATGGGCTGGCTTGGAGAGAATCAACAGAGGGAAGGCACGAGCATTAAAAGGGACTGAAAAAGCTTGTAGCGACTTTGGGGTGGGGTCCAGACATGGGATTTCATCCTCAAGAGATAATAAGCACCTTGAAAGCAAGAGCTGTTTTCATTTTTTGTCTATGTATCCCCAGTTGCTAGTCCAGTGTCTAACATGGAGAAGGTACTCATTCCTTGATTCACTCATTGATTACCATGGGGAATTTTTGGTGTGGAAACTCCCTCCAAGGATGCCAGTAACTCTCAGGGTGTTGCCCGAGGCAGACACACATTAAGTGTCTTGCCAGGTGTCACACAGCAAATAGATGTCAAATGGAGACTTTGAACCCAGGGTTTAGTATCATAGAAGTATAACTCTGGAGCTGGAAGTGATCCCAAAGGCTGTCTAGTCCCCAGGTCCTTCATTTTATAGAAGAAGAAACTAAATACTAGGAAAGTCAAGTGACTTGCTCAAGGTCCCACAGGTAGTTAGTGCCATCATCCATCCATTCCTCTGTTTATCTATCTGTCTGTCTATCCATCTATTTATCTGTCTATCTATCTATCTATCTATCTGTCTATCTATCTATCTATCTATCTATCCAGCCAGCCATCTATCTATCTATCTACCCATCACTTATCTGGCCACTTACCTACATATTTACATCTACCTCTCAATTGTCTATCTCTATCAATATCTATCTCATCAACAATTATACCTATATCTAAGCCATAATAACTGCATTTGTATCTGGGTCTGTATCCATAGCCATATTCACATGACTCTCAGTGTCTCCATCTGTATACATACACACATATTCTTGCTCACAATGCTGATTTCCAGTAGATTACTGCTTCTAAGGTACAGTCATTTTTCCATCATAATAGCCCTAACTTTCTGTCAAGCCCAGCATTTTATTAGGCAGCTGGCAGGGCAAGGGCACTCTGAGTCACTGGCAGCCCAGATCAATCTGCCCCAGAGCGGATTCTGGCTTCCTCTTTGCTTTTCCTCTATTAATTTGATGAATAGTTCTCAATAAATCAACCAGCATAGGAGATTCTACCGTTGGGCTGCTGGGCTTGCCTGTTGGATAATGAGGAAGATAGAATGCTGATTTTTGCTGAGTTTGACATTAGACAGCTTGTGGTTCAGCTTACCCCCGTTGTGCAATCAGACAGACTTTAACAAGACATACTTTAGAGCATTACAGATGTCCAGCTGGAGGGGACCTCAGCAGCCCTCCAGAGCAGCCTCAGAAAGAGTCCTCTTATCTACTTCTCTGAGGGGGCATGGAGCTTTTGCTTGAAAATCTCCAGTGATGAGAACCTGCTACCTGCCCAAACAAGCCCTGCCAACTTGGGATCCCTTGAGTGCTAGAGAAATGATTCTAACATCAAATCTAAACCAGCATTTTTGCAGCATCTGCCCCTTCTCCTGGTTCTGCCTCTGAGGCCAAGTGGCATGAGGCTAACCTTGCTTCCATGTTGTAGACTCCCGGGTCTCTACATTCAGCTCTATTCTTTCTTCTGGGGTCCAATCTTGCACCGCTATTAGACACTTTAAACTGAATATCTCATAGACATTTCAAACTCCACATATCCAAAATACAACTCATCACTATCTCCTAACCCATATCTCCCGAATATTACAGTTGAAGTCAAAACCATCCCCCTGGTCGCCCAGACTTACAACCCTAGTACTGTCCCTAGCTGCACACTTTCACTCATTCCACATATCCAATTAGGAGTCAAATTTTGAAATTTCTATCTCTAGGATATCTTTCAAATCTATTACAAGCACGGCTTTAATTCAGACTCTCATGACCTCTCAACTAGACTATTTCAATAGCCTCATTTTCAGTCTTTGTACCCTATATCCCTCCTCACTCCAATTCATCCTCCACACAGTCATCATGGTGATTTTTATAAAAAGGTGGCCATGACAGCTCTGGTCTACTCCCAAAACTCCAGTGGCTACTTGTTACCTCTAGGATCAAATACAAACACATCCATCTGAAATGTAAAGCCCTTAAAAACTTGACTTTGTCCTATCTTTACAGACTTGTTAAATAATAGTGTCAAACTCAAATAGAAATGGATCCTTATAAGCGGCACAGTCAGGCTACAAAAAGATCGTGGAGAGCTAGAATGCTGGGCCCGATCTTCTGAGATGCAATTTAGTAGGGACAAATATAAAGCCTCACGTGTTGCTCAGTCATTGTGGTTGTGTCTGATACTCCATGACCCCCTTTGGGGTTTTCTTGAAGGAGATACTAGACTGGTTTGCTCTTTCCTTCTCCAGCTCACTTTACAGAAGAGGAAACTGAGGCAAAAAGGGTTTGCCCAGGCTCACACAGCTAGCAAGTGTCTGAGGCCAGGTCGTCTTGATTTCAGGCCCAGAGCTCTGTGCATAGCTCCATCTAGGCTCAAAAATGCCTACTTCACAAGTACAAGACCAGGAGCTGACAAACAGAGGCCGACTGAAAACAAGGAGGACTGGGCATGTTATTGGCCTGAAAGCTCAGATGAGGAGGTGATGAGCTATTTGGCCCAGCCAGCTAAGGCCATGTGCCTTCACTGAGGCCCATTGTGGAGAGCTGGGGAGCTGAGAGGTGTGCTGGGGCCTGCCCTGTCTAATCAGACCACATTGGGCACCACCACATTCAGCTCTGGTCATCCCATTTAGGAAGGGCATCGAGAGGGTCCAGAAGAGGTTCTCCAGGAGAGGGCAGGCCTTGAGCTCCAGCCATAGGAGGGGCCATGGAGAGAACTGAGCATTTCAGACTAGAGAAAGGCGAACGGAAGGGTAGGGGATGGGACAGTGCCTCAGAGACTTTCATGTGGGGGGAATTTGCCTCCTTCTGCTTGGCCTCAGAGACATGACTCAAACTTCCTGTGGGAGTAGAGCTGGGACATACGCTCGTGCCCACTTGTGGGGGCAGCCATGGGAAGCTAAACTATTGTGCCTGTCCGGGAATCCCTGTGTGCAGACCAGTCTGACATCTGGGGGACTGGGGCTTCAGAGAGGCTGACTCCCAGCTGCTGTGTAGACACTTCAGTTTTCACATGTTCTGCTTAGGGTGCACTCATGTTTGCTTATTGATTCTGTGGCATTCATGTGTGTCTGCCTCTCCAGAGCCAAACTCACTGTGCCGAGGTGGGAGGACTGGGCTACAGCCTGGTCCAGAGAAGGCGGCAGCCTCAGCTCCCGGGTTGGGGCTCAGAGCTTGGGGTGATTAGGAACCTCGATACGAGTTGGTACCGATCAAGGAGAGAAGAACAGTGGGGGAGCAGGGCCCAGCATCTCAGGTGACCCCAGAGAACACAGCGCTTTCTCAGCGCTTGTGTCCCAGGACTCCCCAGTGAGGCCTTCCCAGACACCTCTTGCTAAACCAGGATCTGCCTTTTTCTCCAATTCTTTGTTCCTGATAAAGGCCAGATGAGACTCTTTATTTTCCCCAAAATGTCACTCCCACCTGCATTGGCTAAGCCCTGCAGGTTCTTTTCTAGTCGTGGGCACAGAGAAGGCTGACCTGCCTATTTTCTCCAAGTCTCCTGGTCACTGAATCCTGAGTCAGAGGTTTCAGGTGCTAGACTCTGGAGGGGTCAGCTCCTAGAACCTCAGGTGCAATGGTCTGTGGGCTATGGCAGGAGAAGGAAAGGGGGTGAGGTCAGTGATGTCTTGTAGAGAGGGTCAGCTCTCAACCTGGTCCACCCATGTGGGCCAATCAATCAGGCCTTGAGGCCCCTGCTAGGGGCTGAGTATAGCAACACAGAGCCAAATCACCCCTAACTGCAGGAAGCCAATGTTCTAAAGAGACAAGTACCAAGGCTACTAACAGGGGGGTGGAGCTCAAGTACAGATAAGGTTGATAAATGTCTTTGGGGAAGGGCACCAGAGGTTCACAGATTTAGAGCCTTAAGGGCCTTGGGAACAATAGAGTCCAATCCCTTCACTTTGCAGATGTGGCCATTCAGAATTACCCGAGGTCACCACGTAGTGTCAGAGGGAGGATTTGAATACAAGACCCCTGGCCCAGATTTCTAGTCCCTCCTAATTATCACTGCCTCTGCAGAAGCTGAAGGTCAAGGTTCTGTGGGGAGGGGGTTCTCCCTCAGAACCCCTGCAGCCTGCTTTCCCATTTCTTATGTTCTAGACAGGGAGAGCTATGGATGGATGATTGCACAACATCCAAAAGGGATAGAAATAAATATGGAAAACAGCTACAGATGTGGAAGGTTCTAGAAAAATGCTGGAAGAAGCTGCTGGATTTGGAGTCAGAGACTTTATGCCACTCGCTCCCTGCCTAACCGGGGGCAGGTTCCTGACCCCCACCCCCACCCCGGGTCTTTACCTCCATCTTCCACCCTGCCCCCGTGGCTGCTGCTGATCCACTCTCCTAAGTGGCCCACCAGAGGCCTGGTGGGGGATGGCCTTTATCAGCTCCAAGTTTCCTGAGACTACTCGACCTCCTCTTCTCTCAGGCCATGTTCTGGTTCTGTACATGCCAAGGACTCTCCCGCTCCACCTCTTACAGTTCACCCCTTTCCCTCCCTACAGCTCAGGGAACTGTAATCCAACCAACACTACCATTGCCTCTGGAAATGGAAAATAAATGAACTGTTCTGTTCCCCTCAGCCTGACTGTGACTCCCCAGGCTCTTACTTCCTTGCTTGACCACCCTGGTGACCTGGTCTTAAGTGAGTTTTAAGATATTAAAGTTTAATGTGTGTGTTGGCTGGCTATGAGAAGTGAGTTCTTTGAGATCAAAGACTACCTCATTGGGCTTGGATTCCCAGGGCTGGCATACAGCAAGCACTCAATAAATGGTTTTGATTGACTGATTTATTCATTAAGTCATTCCCTTTCTTTATCTGGCAAAATTGATTGGCATCCTAGGTCACGAAGGCCACAATCCTGTGATCTGAAGGCCGCCTGCCTAGGCAGAATCCAGGTGTTCCTGCCCTCAGATCAGAGGGTCCTTATGGGAGACTCCCTATATCAGTTAAAGTTCATGCCTGGTTTTGATTCTGTTCCAAAAGTGACCAAGAAAAGGGCTGGGCTTTACAATGCAGAGAACCATGAAGAGTAGCCAGTGCAGCGTTTTTCTTTTAAAAGATGGAATCACAGTACAAACAAATCTAACCCTCAGGGTGCTCAGCCCAGCACCCCTCCCTGTTCTGTGCCCAAGCATGTGGGTGGACTGGCTTCATTCCTAGGGGACACTGACTCTAATGAGAGGCCTCAGACGCCCTGCTCTCACACCTTTGGGCCCATTTAGTCCCCACCCTGACACCCCTAGGAATGTCAGCTTTCGCCCCAGTGGGGGATTAATGAAGTACTCCATGTACCCTCTGAATCAGGCTGGGACAGGCGTTATTCCTGTGCATGGCTCGCTCACAAGTGTGTGTTTAACAGAGGGATTCTGGAACTTGGAGCTGCCGCCCCAGTCTGCTGAGAGGCTGAGGCTTCATGTCACCTGTCAGAGCAGGCATTTTGTATTTCACCTTCACCATCCTCCACCCCCAAAATATGCCCTGAACTTGGAGCTCTGTCATGTCTGCAATCAACTGCCCCAGCCTCAGCTCAAACTAGCTGCTCTTCTAGTAGAACCCAGGACCATCAGAACCTCAGAGCCCCCATGGTCCCCTCCAGCTTGACAAACCACCTTAGCTGTCCTGCTCAGGAAAGGCAACAGAAATCAGAAGAAGCAGCTGGGGTCTCAGGCACGAGCCTGCGCAGTGCAGGCCGTGCTCCACTTGGGGAATGGCAGCGGGGGCCAGGGCAAGCAAGTTCCCATCTTCCTCAGCCCATGAAGAAGAGAGTCAAGCAAAGAGGGCCCAGCTTGTGGCTCAGGGTAATGACGGCTAAGAGAAGTGGAAGAGGCGTGCTGGGTCAGAAGATCTCGTGGGTCCTGAGCCAAGAAGATGTGACAGCCCCCCAGCAGTAAGGGACAGGGCCTCCACCTTCCAAGACGAGCAAAGCTTGGCATGGCCCTAGTGACACGAGGTACACAAGATGTCAGAGGACAACACACTCTAAATGAAAACCATTCCTACCCATTTTTTCCCTGTCCTAAACTACAGAGCCTCCCAAAGAAGCAGAACAGGTATCTTCTCTGGGCCCAGCCTGAGGATTCCACAGCCTCTGAGGTTGCAATGTTTGGACAGGACTGACCCCATAAGAAAGCAGGTAATATCCCTTTGGGATGAAGTGGTCCACTAGGTGAGCTGGCTTTTTAAAATAACTCTTTCAACCAAACCCTCCTCAGGTTTGGTGCCCCCTCTCACCCTATTAGTCCCATAGCCTCTGCTGTCTCTTGGTTGCCTATGAAAGGTCCTCTACTATGGCCTTCCCTGACAAGAATGTCCCTCCAGGCCAAGGAGTCTCCAACTCAAATGAGACTTAAAAATTTTAATTCTACAGCACCCAGCTCCCTAGGGTCCTAGGCCCATGGCTCTCTTCATGGAGCTTCATGAAATCACAGAACTTTGATGGTTGGAAAGGCCCTTAGTGGCAGTCTAATAAAACCCCAAGGACGGGGAGCTCACCCCCTCTTGTCCACCTTTGGACAGTTGAGATTCTTAGGAAGTCTTTTCATCAGTTGGCCTGTTTGAGACCTCTGCCCATTCTGCCCTCTGTGCCCAGCAGGGACAATGGAATCCTTCTTCCACTCGGTTATCTTGACTTCCCAGTCTTCTTTTCTCCAGACTAGAGAGTTCCTATTTCTTAAGTCAAAATGAAGTAGAAATATTGCCACCCCCTGAAAAAAAGAATCGGCAGGTTTCCGTTATCTTTTAGTTCTGAGCCAGTGAGCCCAGATTCACAAATAATCCAGTTTGTGCTGAGAATATCTGTAGTTTTATATTATCTGCCCCTTCTATAAAGCTCCTTGTTCCATTTGTCCAAGAACTAACTGTGTGGAGGAATTAGAACAGGAAACGCTATTTGTCTTTGTTTTACAGATGGTGAAACTGAGGCACGGAGAATTTGAAAAAGAGGCGTGAGGCCAAGCATTGAGATGCACTGTGGTGGAAACGAAAGATCATATGACTTTGAGTCTAGGGACCTGAGTGAGAATCCTGCCTTGGACTTGACCAGCTGGGCGACCTAGGGCCAATCATCCACTTCTCTGGACCCCACTTTCTTCATATCCAAATTAGGAAATATAAGTGCTGGCCCCTCCCACCCGGAGGGGCTGTTGTGGGGGTCAAGCCTCAGCTCTACACAAATTGTAACCTGGCATGAGTTAGTAGTAGAATCGGGATTTGAATTCTCAGCTTCCAGACACCCCTTCCCTCTAGAGCTCATTCCACTGACAAGGCCTGCCCTTCTCATTTTCACTGGGATGTGTGTGTGTGTGTGTGTGTGTGTGTGTGTGTGCATGTGTTAAAGTATGTGTGTATGGGTGTTCGTGTGTGTATGTATGTGTGTGCATGTGTATGTGTGTGTGTGCATGTGTGCATGTGTCTGTGTGTGTATGAGTGTGTGTCTGTGCATGTCTGTGTACGTGTGAGTGTGTGTGTGAGTGTGTGTGTGTGTGTGTGAGTGTGTGTGTGTGTTTACTGAGGAGCTCTAAGGCAGACCACACAGAATGACTCCATTGGAGACGCCTCAGCCCTTCCTAGCCTGGGTTCAGGGCTCAGGGCTCAGGGCTCAGGGCCATGGCCAGGCCGCTCCCTCCCAGGGTGGGAAGGCAGAGCTCTGGGACTGCACCGTTTGCAATCCCCCTCCTGCCACCTGCTGGACAGACTGGAATAGAGCGCTATTGCAGTATCCAGAGGGGCCTGGGAGGGAAACCGTCAACCCAACAGGCTCATCTCACGGATGAGGGAAACGAGGCCTAGGGAGTTGAAATGCTTTGCCTAAAGTCATAGTAGTCATAAGCATTAGAGGCAGGATTCGCACTCGGACCCTCCTACACCACCTATATCCACTATATCACCTGGTGTCCAGCCCCCAAGACAATCATGCTCTGAGATCGCACCAGGGTGCAAACTCCCACCTCGGGGACCCAATAAAACTGCGGCCATGCCGGCATAAAATGATATTAAGAACACAGAACTTGAGGGCGTTATCTGATGGTCACAGGATTGCCCACAGCCCGGTGGCTGGCGAGGGCCTTCCATGGCCCATCAGTGACCGGCCGCCTCAGGAAGCACTTCCCATCCCAGGGATTCTCTAGAGCAAAGCTGCCACCTCCACAGATGGAGACTGTGGCCTCCCTGAGGGCAGGGGCTGGCTTTGCCTTTCTTTGTGTCCCAGCATCTCTGCACAGGGCCTGCACAAAGTCAGCACTCCCTGACGGACTGGCCATGGCTATCCCTCCCCAGATGCCTTGTCTCTCCTTGTGAAGCTCCTTGAAGTCAGAGACTGTTTGCTTTTTGTTTTTGTGTTCTTCATCACTTAGCACAGCGCCTAAGCATGTCACAACCTCTCCAGCATCAGTGAAACTAGGGTCTGGGACCCCGAATGCCCCCCAGCCCCAACGCTGAGACTCTGTGATCAGTGACCCCTACTCACAAAGTCTCACATTTCTAAAGTTCTGAACTTCTCTGAAGGAGGAGATGCTCCTGGTTCTTCCGGCCATATGTTTATCTGCCTGCTTCCTTTCCGGGTTTCCTTTGCTGGTCCGCCCTCGTCCAGGTTCACTGACCCTTATCTTGATTTCTGATATGAAAAAATTAAAGAGCTGTCTCACTTCATATCTCCAAAGCATTCGTTAAGAATTCATCAGTGATCATTCATAAATAGTAAAAATTCATAAATTGATACATGGATTGGTCTGGGATTTCACTGATATAAGGAGCTCCAAATGAGGAAATTCCCTTTACCAATCCAGTGTGGACTTTTGTTTTGGTTCAATTTAGAGTCATAGAGATTTACTTAGAGCACTGAGAGATTTAGTGACTCACCCAGGGTCACACAACCAGTCTGGGTTAGTACTAACCCAGCTTAGGTCTTCGTGCCTTTGAGAACAGCTCTCTAACCATTATACCAAACAAAATCTGCCTTTTACACAGATAGCTTTTCTAGGACACTTTAAGATTGGAAAAATACGGTCCTTATTTAAATGTATAGATACGAAATATATATCCATTAGCTCTAAGCCACCATTTAAGTTTATTAAATATTACTTAATAATGAAGAAAACCATTTCCCCATGGGAAGTTGCTCATTTCTCTGTACATTTCAAAACCTTTAATCTCTTAGGCTAAAATGTCAGTGTTATAGAGTTTATCAACTCTATAGAGTATATCAACAAGGTAGCAAACAACACAAAGAAATAAATAGTGATATAACATGCATATGGATTAATAAATGCTTAATTGATATAGACACACATCTATATACCTCACTTAGGATCAAAGATTTATAGTTGGAAGTGACTTCGAAGGCCAGCTAATCCAACCCCTTCATTTTATAGAAGAGTGAACAGTGGCCCAGGGTTGGTAAATGACCTTCCCACGGTGACACAAACATCTATCAGAAACAGGATTGCTAGAATTGATCAGTGCCATGAGAACGGCCTTCTATTGAGAGAAGAATGAACCATAAATACACGCTCTGCGCTGGGCTGTGGGCTGGATGCCGAGTACACAAACACAAAAGACTGAGACAATTCCCATTTTCAAGGAGTTTAGGTTCTGTTGGAGACCTTATCACACTGTAGCTTTGGAAGACTTGTTTTTGGAGCGTTCAAAGTGAGGGAGCATTCAAAGTCTCCTTAAACTCTCCCTGTATGCCTCCCCCACTCCCTCAAGGAAGTATGGACAGACAAGCACAAAGAATTTTTTTTTTTGAAGAAGAGTGAAAAGAGGAAGGTAATCTGACAGCATCTGTATGTGGTGTTCCATGTTTATGAGCCTCCCACTTCTGCAAAGGAGGGGATGGAGATGACAACTGACCCATTTCTTGATGGAAGTCACTCCCCATTTATATTTAATTGCAGATTTAGACATGAGAAGCCATCTAGCATGCTCCAATGAGGAAGCCGAGGAGCAGAGATGTACAGCAATTTGTTAAAGGTCACACAACCAGTAAGTGGCAGAGCCAGGTCTCAGTAGGAAGGCAGTGCCCAGTCCGTCCATGGAGTGGCCAGGGGGTGAGGTGTGAGGGTAGGACTTCCCCAGCTGCCAAAGTCAAGCAGGAGAATTAGCATTGAGTAGAGCAAACACACTGAGTTTTACCTGCCCCATAAAGTCAGAGAAGCAAGATATAGTGAAGAGAACAGTGGACTTAGAGAGAGGAAGACCTGAGTTCGAATCTCACTTTGCCACATGACCCTAGACAAGTCACTTAAATTTTCTGAACTCCCTCACTTTTCTCATCTGTAAAATGAAGTGAATAGCCCTGCCATCCTTGATGGCCTCTTCTTGTTCTAGGATTCTAGGCTGGGATCTGTATCACTGGAGGGCATTTCCAAATTGAAGAGTTCACAAGCCCGAGTATTTGAGTTTAGTAAGATAAAGCTACCCCCAAGCAGAATGGGCTGCTGCTCACTGGAAGTCTTCAAGGAGGGGCTGGATGACCACTTGCTGGTCTCTCATGGAGGAAATTCTTCTTCAGGGAAGGGGCTAGACCAGATGTCCCTTCCGGTTCCTTCCAATTCCGTGATTCTTTGACTTGGGACCATCTGGATTTGAGAAGCCAGCCTTGCTGAACAAATATGTGCATTTCCTATGTGTGGCCTCCAGAGGGAGCCTGGCTACCAGTTAAGAAAGGGTGAGAGAGAGTCTGGGGCCAAAGGGAAGAAACCATTTAGACTTGCTTTTCTTGATAGTCTCAAACCAAGTTTTATTACTCAGCTTCAGCAAAAGAAAATAAAAATCCAAGGTGTCTAAGGACCGTTCACCATCACTGGGGAGGTGATATCAAGATCTGAAAACTCAGTTCTGGAATAATTAGGAGTGGTTTGGTTTGCCCCACTTTTTCTGATCTTCTTTATTCTAATTAAATTTTGTTTCCAATTTAAAATAATTTCTTTTCTTTCTTTCCCACCCCACCCCCTACTGAAAAAGAAATACAAGCAAAACCTTTGTAGTGCACTCCATAATCAAGTAAAACAAACTCCTAGACTGACCACGTCTCAAAATGCCTGTCTCAGGGGCACTTTTGGTCCGGGGCCTCTGGGGCAGGAGGCGCTTAAGCGTTCTTGGTCATCAGCTCTGAAATCATCGCTGGCCACTGAGCTAATCGGAGTTCTTAAGTCTTTCAAGCTGTTTCTAGATAAATCGTTCTCCTTCCCAGGTTTCTCTGAAACTGGCCCTTTAAGTCATTTCTTAGGACACAGTCGTGACCATTAACACACACCCTTATTCAGCCATTCTCCCAAATGGGGAGGACCCACTTAGTTTCCGATTCTTTGACGTTGTGAAAAGAGCTGCTATTTATGGAATGTTTATTTGTTGTTTTTTTTCTCATTTATCCAGTGAAAGTGCTTTGGTTTATCACTATAAACCCATTGCTTACTGCAGAGCATTCTCTTATTTCAGCCTTGGCCTTGGCACCAGCATTGAAAGCCAAATAACATTTCATTTGGAAAGCCTTGTGACATTGGTCATGCAAATAGTATAGTTCCCATTTCCTAGCTGAGGAAGAAGTCTCTTGATTTCAAATCCAGCGGTGGATCCACCACACCAGTGCTGCAGTGAATTTCAGGCAGAATCCTAGCTCTAAAGCTGAAAAGGCATGTAGAAGCCCATAGAGCTCAACTCCCTCATTTAATGGAAGAGGAAAATGAGGCAAAGAAATGTGACATGTCTTGTCCAGGATCACACATCTGGTAAGTTGTCTGAGGCAGGAACTGGACCAAGGTCTTCCGGACTCCCTAGCCACTATGCTGTAAATGTGAATATTTCCTCTAATTATGCTGACTACAATCCATACATGCCTATTGGTCCTGCTTTTTCTTCAAAGTCCAGCTCAAATACCACCACCTACAAAAGGCCTTTTCTGAACTCCCTTCCCCCCACTTGCCACCCTCCCTTCCCCACCACTGGAGGCTCTCACCAAAATACTTTGTATTTGCCTTGTATACATTTTATATTTACTCATACAGGTATGTGTTGCTTCTTAAGGGCAGACACTGGTTCATTTTTACCATTGTATCTCCTGCACCCAGCACAGGACCAGGCACACAGGTGGTAGGCATTTAAAAAATGATTGTCGATTTATCAATAAATCAATGACGATTTATTGCTTGTTCACCATAGCAGGTCGACCCCACTTCCTGAGGGCCTTTTCCATAGTCTCTGGACATTTCATTAAACCAGTGACACCTGAAGGCTATCTGGAAGCCGTCCCTTGTACTTGCTAAGTTATAAGCCCATCTCTTTTCCCAGGTGTGCATTTCTCTGAGGATACCCTTCCCACGACCTCTCTGCAGAACTCTTCCTCTGTGATGTGTTGCAGCCTGTTCACACCCACCACGCATCTCTCCATTGCCCTTTGGCTGATCCTTACCCTCAATTCTTCAGAGACTGCCGGGTTCCATGACTCATAACCATACAGACGGCTTCATGGGAAGATATGAGTGTTCAAGGGATGGGGCTCCTGGGAGAAGCTTGTGAGAAGAGGGCCATCTCTCTCTCTCTCTCTCTCTCTCTCTCTCTCTCTCTCTCTCGCTTTTTGGAGGGCAGTTGGGATTAACTGACTTGCCCAAGGTCACATGGCTAGTTTTTGTGTTAAGTGTCTGAGACCAGATTTGAACTCAAGTCCTCCTGACTCCAGGACCTGTGCTCTATTCACTGTGCCACCTAGCCGCTCCCATGGAGGGCCATTTCTCAAAGGAAACTCAACACTTTCTGGTCCTCCTGTTCAATCCAGTGCCCACCAACCCAATTGTCATCATAAGTTGCTTCCAAACATTGCAAATTCAACATGCAATGTAAATGCTCAACAGAAAACTACAGCAATCTTGTACTTACTACTGCCAATCCCTTAAAGCATTTATTTAGACTCCTGTACTGGTACCAAGACATACAGCTGTGTGAAGCAAGTCACCTATGCAAAGCACCAGGGATACAAAGAAAAGCAAAATGGTGTGTCCTGCCCTTGAGGAGCTTACAGTCTAATGGTGGAAAGAACAAGTGAACAACTGTGGACAAACCAGCTATGTGGTGGAAGTGTTACCACTGGTCTCTGCTTTGTGGCACAACTCTACACAACTTCATGGTCCTTTCTTCGCTGCACGTAGAACACGGGGCACTTATCATCTCAATGTTGTGAATGGAGAAGGGCGGTTCTCCATCCTTGAAATAGCTGATCTCGTCAGCAATTCCCTGGCAATGGAATTCTCATTATTCCTTTGCTGACTCTTGAGGCTGGAATGATGAAGGCATACAAACTCCATTATCTTCTAGATACAAGGAAGCCTTGCTTTCAGCACAAAGCTAGCCAAGATTCAGTAATAATAACACCATTAATGATGTTCTACATTTGTAGAGCACTTGGCAAAGAACTCTCATGTCTTTTATTCAATCAGTTCAAGCTTTTATTAAACACCTACTATATGCAAGTCCCTACCATGCTAGGGACTAGGAATATAAATCCAAATTGAAAAAAAAAAACACAAGGAACTTATATTTGACTGAAGAACACAATATGTAAACAGATGAAATATTGATATAATCTACATATTGTTTCCTCCTATCAAATGTGAACTCCTTGAAGGCAGGGTCAATCTAGTTTTTGCCTTCTTAGTCCTTATCTGGCTTTTGCATGTTTATTCAGGCTCTAAGAGTGGAAAACAGAGGGTGCTTGATAAATGTTTGTTGATTGAATGATCCACGTACAAGATAATTCAAGGAGGAAAAAGCACTAAGGATTAGGAGAGTCAAGGAAGGTTTCTCTTTGGAGATGGTGCTGGATGAAGCCCTTTACACTCTTAAAAATTGAAGACTTCCAAATGAGCTTTAATACATAGAAACTAAATCTACTGATGTTTACTGTATTCAAAATTAAAACATCTTAGTATTATTATGAAGATAATTTTGACCTCCTAGGGGTTCCTGGACAATGCTTTGAGAACTGTTGCTCTACGCAGAGGAATGGAAGATGGAGTTTTGCATGTGGGGATATTTGGCTGAAGTCTAGAATGTATGAGGGAGTACCCTATGAAATATGGCAGGGCGCAAAAGCCAGAACCTTATTATGGAGAGCTTCATACGCCTGGGTTGAAGAGTTTGTACTGTGTCTAGGTGCCAAGAGGAAAATCAAGGGAGGGAAGTGGACAGACCTACACTTTAGAAAGATGATTTTGGCAACTGGATAAAGTATGAACTGGAAAGGGGAGAGACTGGGAGCAGTGGAGATCAACTAGGAGACTATTGTAATGTCCAGACAAGAGGTGCTGAGGGTCTGAGCCAAGATGGTGGCCGTCTGAATGTGAAAAAGATGAGAAAGGCAATACAGACTGATTTGGCAACTGAGTGTTTGATCCTCACACCAAACCCATGAGGCAGGGAAGGAAGGCACCATTATCTCATTTACAGGCATAGAAATCAAGACCCAGACAGGTTAAGTAGCACATTCAAGGTCATACAGCTCATAAATGGCAGAAACATGATGAGACACCCGGTCTTCTCTCTCCCAGGCCAGCATTCCTCCTGCTAACGATAATAGCTCGTGTCTCTGGGACACAAGCACTTCCCCCACAACAACCCCAGGAGGCAAATCATGTAAATATTGCCATTCCCATTTTACAGAGGAAGAAAATGAGGCTCAGATAGACAAGACAACCTGCCTGTGGTATCAGAGGCAGGGTTTAAACCCCAATTCTCTGAGTCTAAAACCAATTCCTTTTCCATTGGATTCAAATCCTTTCTCAGAAATTTACTATCTACATAAGCCCAGGGAAGTCTCTGTCTCCCTCATTTACCTCATCTGTAAAATGGGGGTAATAATAGCATTTACTTCCCAGGGTTATTGTGTGAGTCCAATGAGTTAATGTTGGTAAAGCACATTGTAAACCTTAAAGGGCTATTATCAATGCTGCTGCTGCTGCTGCTCCGCCTCCTCCTCTTCCTCCTCCTCCTCCTCCTCCTCTTCCTCCTCCTCCTCCTCCTCCTCTTCCTCCTCTTCCTCCTCTTCCTCCTCCTTCTCCTCCTCCTCTTCCTCCTCCTCCTCCTCCTCTTCTTCCTCCTCCTCCTCTTCTTCCTCCTCCTCCTCCTCTTCCTCCTCCTCCTCCTCTTCCTCCTCCTCCTCCTCCTCCTCTTCCTCCTCCTCCTCTTCCTCCTCCTCCTCCTCTTCCTCCTCCTCCTCTTCCTCCTCTTCCTCCTCCTCCTCTTGTTCTTCTTCCTTTTCCACAATGCCACTCAAAGCCCCAAAGCCCGCCCTGAGCTTCTTCACTCCTCCTTCTAATTGGCCTTCTACTTTTCTTTGTGAGAATTTAACTCGTCTGAACCTGATTTTCAGCAAAAGATCTGTATGGGAAAATAGGCCAGGAGGGCTGAAGGCGAAGAGAGATTGCCACTCTGGGCAGCTGGCAGATGATGCAGGCCCAGGGCGCGCTGTGCTGCTGAGGGCCTCGGGGGCTGCTGATTTCAGACACCAGACTTTCTTCTTCGTCTCCTTTTACCAAAAGCCACCTAACAAACACGAATCCAGATGACTCAGTGACTATTTGCAATGCCAATTTCAATTCATAAAGTGTCAGTCCTTCCCTCTAAACTCTCATCAATCCTATTCTCCTTCTTTCTCATTTATTTCCCCTCATGTGCCCTCCATTCATCTAAGTCTGCCTTTTTAAAAAAAAACTACTTTTGCTTAGTTCTATTTTCTAAGGTCTTTCCATATTTCTCTGCCCACGACACATTTGGTAGTCTTCGTAGCATTATAGAATTCCATTTGGTGAATACATCACAGTCCCCATCATAGAAGTTGTCTCCGCTCATAGCTTCCGATTCCCCTCCTCTTGTGCCTCCACCTTTGCCATCTGGCTCCTGACCTCACCCCTCTGGTGACCCTGCTTCTCCAAAGCTCTCTTAGTTGCCAAATCTGCTGGTCTTTTCTCAAGCCTCATCTTGGTGGGCCCATGAATATCATCTGACATTGTTGATAGTCTCTCTTCTCTGGGATTCCCTGACCCTGCTCTCCTGATTTTCCTTCATCTTACCTCCATCAACAAAGCCCTGATTCCATCTCAGAAGCACTTGGTGGCATGCAGCAGGGGCTTTCTATTCTGCTGGCATAGCTTTGAAGAAGCCAGGGCTTTATGGGCATAAGAGCCATCTATAACTAGTGTTTATAGAGGGCTTTAAAGTTACAAAGCTCTTCACAAACACTGTCCTATATGATTCTTACAACAATACTGGTCTTCCTACGGACAAGGAAACTGAGGCAGAGAAGAGTTAAATGACTTGCAGGAGGTCATGGAGCTAATAAGTGTCCGAGGCTGGATTTTAACTCACGTCTTCTTGACTCCAGGACCAGCATTCTCTGCACTGTGGCACCCCCTAACTGTAAAGAACTCCCACTACAGAAATTTTATCCATTTAGTCTTAAGGAATGTGTCTAGATTATTGCATAATTAAGTGACTTTCTCAAGGTCATACAGCCAGTATGAGTCCAAGGCAGGATGTGATTACAGGCCTTGGGGCTCCAAGGTCAGGCTTCTAGACACTCTGCCACACTATGTATAGCTCAATTCAATACAACAAGGAATTGGTCTTTACTGTGTGCCAAGCACTGTGCTAGCTACTGGAGATATAGGCAGCAATGAAATGCTCTCTGTGCTGTAGGAGCTAAGTTTCCATTGGGAAGAAACAATAAACACAGAAGTAAATAAATACAAAATATATAAATGTTTAGAAGCATCGATTTCATTCACCTGTTTTTATTGTCCCTTGAGGGAAGGGAGATCACTGGGCTCTAGAACTGGGAAGGACTTTGGAGATTCTCTGGGCCAGGATGGGAGATGGGAGGGCTGGGAGGGTCATCTCTGGGTCCAGCATCCTGCCTTCAGGAGTCCAAGACTTCTTTTCTCTTTAAAAATCTCTCCACAGAAGTCCCCTTCCAACACCTCATTGTGCTGCATAATCAGTCTTGGGTCCATCTCCCTGGACGAGTTGCCATCCATGTCAGGCCCACTAGCCACAGACCTCCCAGGGTCTAGGTCCTGGGTCCCATTCTTTTCACCTCTCTCCTCTCTCATGCAGCTCCCCTGGGTTCAGCCATCATGCCGTGTAGACAACTCCCAGATTTGTCTTTCCAGACTCATTCCCTCCCCTGAGTGCCATCATTGCCTGATGATTGGACCTTTCAAACTGAGTATCCCAGAGGCATCAAAAACTCAGCTTTGGCCCCTAACAGAACTTTGACCTTTCCTCCCAAGCCCACCCTCCTATTTCTGCCCAGGCGCTGTTGGCTTCCTTCCAGTCACCCACTGCTCCTTGTTCTCAGTCATCCCATGTGGCTAAGAAATGGCCATTGCTGGTGTTTCCCTCTCCACGCTCATAGAACAGACCTTTGTCTTCACTCCCAAGCTCTTAGTCCCCTGCCTGGATTGTTGCAGAGGCCTTCCTCTACCTGTCTCCCATTTCTCCCACTCCAGTCCTCTTTCCCTTCAGTCGGATCATTCAGTTCTGGCTGTGTCACGGCTCCTGCTACTCAATCAATTCCAATGGTGGTTCTCTGCTACTTCAGGGATCAAATGCAAAGCCCTCTCTTTGGCCTTTGAAGCTCTTCCCAACCTGAGCCGTCTCACCTTCCTAGTCTTCTTACCTAGCAAATGCTCTGTGATCCAGCCACGCTGGCCTTTGGGGATTTCTCCCATAAGGCCCTCCTTCTGCTCTTCATCTCCACCCCTCGGAATGCCTGGCTGGTTTCCTCCAAGATTCAGCCCAAGCCCTCTCCTAATTGTGGGTAGCTAAGAGAGAAAGAGATGAGAGAGGGACAGAAAGGAAGCCTTTGGTAAGCACCTACTATGTGCCAGGCACTGGGCTAAAACAAGGTGGTCTCCCCTTCATTCTGGCACCCAAGAAAGGCCCGACCCCTCCCCTGCCCCCACAAGGATGCCGGTTCATTCTAACGCCTGCCCTTTGTTGATTATTTCCTGTTTCTCCAGGATGTAAGTTGCTTGTACATTCCCTATCAGACTGTGAGCTCCCTGAGAACAGAATGGTCTTTTAACCTTTTGTTGTACAGGCAGCTGTACAGTGAGCCTGGAGTCAGGAAGACTGAATTCAAATTTACCCAGACATTTACTAGCCATAGGGCAAGTCACTAAATCTGGTTGTGTCATTTTCTTCCACTGTCAAATGGGGATAATAAGAGCACCTACCTCCCAGGGTTGTTGTGAGGATCAAACATTCTTAATGCGCTTAGTACAGTGCCTGGCACACAGTAGGTACTATATAAATGCTCATTTCTTCCCCTCTTCTTTTAGCACAGAGTCTGCCACACAGTCCAGCTCTCTAACCAGCATGCCACCTGGCTGCCTTCAACTTCAGCGATAACTATAAAGCATAATTAATATTTAATTAGTGTATGCTGAGTTACATAGAATTCATTTGGGCCAAATATTCATTTCCTCCCATGTTTAATATAAAAGTCCCTCATTCCTACTTCTCCCCCTCACTATTGAGAAGGGACCACAGATTGTATGCTGGGTTTTTTTTCACACTTACCCATCATTGTTATTTTTCAGTTTTGTCAAAGATGACAAAATGTTAAGAAGCAAGCTGAGAAACTGTGGGGGAACCAAGTGAGTTTTCCTTCTCATCACTCATCGAAGGCAAAGGGTACAGAAGAATGACATCGGTTTGGGAAATGAATGGCTGGCTGAGGAGATGATTCAGGGAATGAGATTTCTGTATCCTGCCTTCAAACAGACAGATGGCAGATTCCCAGCCAGTGATGATGTCCACCTGTAACAGAGGCTGGTAGGATGGATCAGCCATGATTCCCCAGCTATCCTTTATTCAGGTGTATCAGCAAGCACCCCAATATCCCCAGGGTGACTGCCAACACAGGTTCTTAGATCTGCTTTTCAAAAGGAAAGCAACTCAAAATGGGTTAACAAGCTTACTTTAATCAAACAAAGATACATTACCTAGTTCAGGGGAAAAAGGTCAGCACCCGAACTTCAGAGTTACAGAAATTACAGATCAAACAGACAGGCTTCCAAACTGTCCAACCATTATATCAATACCAAATCACAGTTACCAGAGAGGGAAGCATCAACATCTGGGTTTTCAAAGCTGGGGGGCTCTCAACAACGGCTTCCCAGAGTCTCATCTGGTCAAATCACACAACACTTCTCAAAGTGAGCCCCAAAGCAAAGCCTCTCATCAGAGTTTATATAGCCTTCTCCTGGCTCAAAGATTGTAACAACCTCCTTGACCCACTGCCCAATCACAAAGTATCAAGGTGTGGGCTTTCCTGAAAAACAAGCCTCCCACCACAAGCTCCAGGTGCACTTAAGCTAGGGGCAGGGAAGATCTTTAAATCTGCATTTCCATTACATCAGGGTGCACTAAGACTTTTGGGACTTTAAGTAGGACTGGCAATAGAACACGATGCCTGCTTGGTGGCAGAAACAAGGTCAATATGGGAATTTGTTTGTCTTCACTATCAATAGAGCAATCATTCATTAAGTACCTATTCTACCCTTCGGCTAGGCTAGTCATATTTCTTACAAGGGTTTTGTTTAAAATGCTTATTAATTGGGGAGGGAGGAGGAAGAATGTGCCTGAAAGATCTTTAAAAAATAACTAAAGAAAAGAGCAAGCAAGCAAGGAGGCCAGGATTGGATCACGGAGTAAATAGAAGGTGGCTCAGTGGACAGAGACCTGAATTCAAATCCAGCCTCAGACACTTTCTAGTTGTGTGACCCTGGACAAGTCACCTGACCCTGCTGGCCTCAGTTTCCTCATCCATAAAATGAGCTGGAGAAGGAAATAGCAAACCACTCCAGTATCTGTGCCCAGAAAACCCTAAATGGGGTCATGGAGAGTCTGACATTACTGAAACCACTGAATGATAACAAAATGTAAGAAGACTGGAAGGGTAGGAAGAGGTAAAGTCGTAAATAGCTTTAAGGACAAGTGGAGGAAATGGGAGCCACAGGGGTTTACTAAGTCATGGGGGACACAGCTAGGTCTATACCTGAGGAAGTCTCGAGGAATTGGAGTGGGTAGAGATTTGAAGAATAGAGACCAGTTCGAAGGTTATTGTAACCCTTATAGACCTCAAATTTATTACAAAGCCATCATCATCAAAATGATTCAACACAGAGAGAAGGTGATTAGTGGATAGATTAGGTACAAAATACGCAGAAGGAAATGAGGCTGTGACCTAACATTTGATAAGCACAATGACTGGCACTGAAGGAAGAGCTTGGTATGTGACCAAAAAATGCTGGAAAACCTGGAAAGTTGCTGGCAGAAAAGAGGTCTGGACCAACGCTGATAAACTCCAAATGGGTACATGAGATGGAACCAAGATGGCAGACTTAGCAGGGAGAAGGAGAAGACCAGCTCCTCCAATATACAGTTCTTCCACAAAGATCTAGAAAATGCACTAGACCAAGTCCTGAGTGGGAAATCCCAAAACAAAGCACAGTAAGTCCAGTTCAGGCTGGCAAAGGAAGACAGACAGAAAGGCCTGCGGATGCTGGGATGAGCTCTGGCTAGGAGCACACTGTGTAGAATGTTCCAGTTTCCAGGGACTGTACCCAGGGGCAAGACAAAGTCACAGTCTCCTCCTGGGGCAGTGGGACTTGATGCACCAAGAGACAAGAGGTGCCGACTGGCCACTCTGTCCTTCATTACCCAGTTTGCTTTCCAGATCTGGGGCCAGGTCACTGTAAGAACATCTCTATTCGTGACCATATGCCACCCTTCTAATGCCCCAAATGCTGCCAGTCCCTACCTGGTCGAGCCTATGGTCATGTGGCCAGCCCTTTAGAGGGGGCAGCAGAGGCAGATACTCGGTATCTCTGGTGGCCCTGAGTCGATATGTGTGGAATGAATGAAAGAGGATAGTGCCTAGAACATAATGTCCTCTATCTTGAAAGCTCAATAACATTTAGGAATTTAATCTTGCTATTAAAAGGCCCAGAGCGTTCGTGGTGTGGATCTGTGGGGTCACAGAATCTAGAGTTTGAAGAGACACTGTGATCATTCAGTTGTGTCTGACTGTCCATGACCCCACCTGGGACTGGCCACTTCCTTCTCCAACTCATTTTACAGATGGGGAAACTGAGGCCCAGTGTGGGTCACTTGGGTGACTTACCCAAGTTCCAATAGCTGGCAGGGGTCAGAGGTATCGTCCAGTGTGCATTTAGGGTTATGGACGGCCAAGCTCCAAGTTCCTCCTCTCTATACGCTGCAGGACAGCCCAGATTGAAGTTGCATTCTTACCTCTGTATCCCACACCGTGGGCTCTGCTCTAACAAAAAGATCCAGCAAGCAAGCATTAAAGGCTTATTAAGTATCGACCATGTGCCAGGCACTCGGCTAAGCACTGGAAAGATTCCTTCAGACTGAGGGCAGAGACACAGGTTTGAATCCTGGCTTCTGACACTTCTCAGCTTCGGGGCTTTGGCTAAGTCACTTCACTAGTCTCAGACTCTGAAGGAGTCTCCCATGCAGAGGCTGTGGAGTCCAGAGGCCACAGAGCAGAACTGAAAACCAGAAAGATTTTAGGTCAGATCCTCTGGTCTTACTGACTGGGACGTTCTCTGTGCTCTAGGAAACTCTTTGAGACTGTAAGTAGCAAAGGGGAGTGTGGACCCATCTTGTTGGAGGGACTTTCTGACCCTGGGAGTTCCCTTTTCTAATGAAGTCACAGCTCTAATCCTTATCTCTAAGACTATCCAGTGATTCCCAACAAAAAACAACTGACAGGTAGAAAATCATTCAAACATTCCCAAGGAAGGAAATGGTCAATTGAAATCACTCTAGGTAATGAGAGGGCCTGGATTTGGATGTCATCTCAGATAATTACTACCTGGGTGACTTTTCAAGTTACCCTCCTTCAGCCTCAATTTCTTCATCTGTCAAATGAAAAGGTTGACGAGATGACCTTCGAGGTCTCTCCCATCTCTATTTCCAAAGCCAGCGATGGCCCAGGAAGCAAAGTTGTTCAAGTCTGACACAGCCTTGGTTCTTCCTCCATCCAGGCTGACCAGTCCTGGGTCTCCCTCTGTTGGTCAGACTCCATTGGAGAATTTTGTTTGGCTAAGATATCAATGCATCCATTGTGTGAAAGCCTTTTGTTTGTTTAGGAGGCCACCAAGAGAAGGAGGGAAGGAGAGAAGGGGAGATGGGGGAGGAGGACAGGTTGGAAGCTACTGAAGGAGGTCAGATCTGCAGGACCCGAGTTTAATTCTGTCCGATTCCATTCCACAAGCATTCATTAAGCCCCTGCTCTGCTCCAGGCACTGGGCCAGGCGCTGGGGATCCCAGGGCAGAAATCAAAGTCTCTGCCCTCTTAGCTTTGGGAAAGAACATAAGTAGATGAAAACATATGTACCAAGTACCATGGGATGGAGGTGGGGAGAGCCCAGCCACCAGGGACAGGATGGAAGCAGAGAAGCCTCCAACGCCACTCCCTGGCCCGGCACCAAGCAGCCCTTTCCAGTGACTAGATCTGGACAGCTTAGACCAGCTCGACTTCAGCTGGTTAGTCTCAGGATCCCTTTACACTTGTAAAAACGATGGAGCTTTTGTTTATGTGGGTTATGTCTATCAATCTACTATATTCAAAATGAAAGTCAACACTTTAAAAATGCGATTCATTTATTTAAAAATAACAATAATGAACCTACTATATAATGTTAACATGACTTGTGTCCATGTGTTAAAAATAACTTTTTTGAGGCAACTTAGAGGTACAGTGCATAGAGCATCAGCCCTGGACTCAGGAAGACCTGAGTTCAAATTCAGCCTCAGACACTTGACAGCTATGTGATGCTAGGCAAATCCCTTAGCCTTGATTGCCTCCCCCCCGCCCCCCGCCAAAAAAAAAGAGAGAGAGAGGGAAATAGCTATTTTCAAAAAAATAAGTGAAAAGAGCGGCTTTGATTTACTCATTTTTGTGAGTCCCTTAACCTCTGGTTTAACCAAAGACAGCTGTTTCTTCATTCAATGCTGCTCTTTGCTGCACCAGTTGAAGCATATAAAGAAAATCTGGTCTCACACCAATAGGTAGTTAGAAAAGAGAGGGCTATCTTAGTAGGCAGGTGACATCTTAGTTTTATGATGAAAATAGTTTTGACTTTGAAGGCCCCTGGGAGGAGGTCTGAGGACCCCGCTTTGAGAATTCTGAGGTTATGCTCAGAAATCCCTAAGGATTCACACCTCTGGGTTTCAGTTTCCTCATCTGTAAAATGGGGATAATAAAGTTCACACTATTTACCCGACAGGACCATTTTTACGGAAAACACTTTGTGACCCATGAGTCTTGGTAGAGAGGGAAGCCTTGCTCTGACATGACCTAGCTTCTGGATAGGAGTGATAACAATACAACAAATACTTCAAGGATCTCAGATTTCCTCATCGTGGAGTGTCGCCCCACCAACACGAATGGCAGCCTTTTCACAACTCAGTCAAATGAGTAAGTGGTGGACAAGGCAAGGATGACAGAAGGAGCCCACCTGGTTTCCAAGTGACAGGGAGTAGGGGACAAGGTCACTTCGAACTTTAAAAACTTATTTTTATAGCTAACAGTGCCAAAACCAGTTGTTTCTGCACTGAAGGATGATTAGTGTTGTTAGCATCTTCTAAATTCCTACACCACTGGACAGCCTCCAGCTGTTCCACCCTAGTTATACTCTGCTTAGTGGGGTCTACAAAAAGCTGAAAACATTCCCTGTTTGGAAAACAATTCATACGATAATAGCAGCATTGTAAAGACAAAGCAACTTTGAAAGAATTCTGGACTCTGGTTGAAACAATGACCCATCATGATTCTAGAGGACCAATGATGGAATGAGCTCCGCGCCTCCTGACCAAGAGCTGACAGACTCAAAGTACAAGATGAGATGCATCTCTGGATGAGTCCCCTGGGGGAGCTGGTTTTGCTTAACTACAAGAGGGTGGCCACCCCTCCCCCCACAAAGAAAAGTAAGAAAATAGCATTATTGAAACCGTTTCCACATGCACAGAAGAAAGGCCAGAAGGAAGCCAGATAAGAAGAACAGCTTAGGAAGTTACATGTTGAGTCTATTATACAACTTAAAGGAAAAGCTAAACCTCCCATTGTGATGCACCACTGAGCACACCTGATCCAAGCCGGGGCGGGACTGGGGGCCGGGGGAGGAATTCTGGACCCTCCAATTCCCATAGTCCTGCTGCTGTCTGAGTTCTTCCCCTTCATGCCAGGTCCTGGCATATCTGTGTGTGGAGCCCTCCTTTTCTTTCCTGAATGCTAATCTGTCATTGTTCATTGTCTGCTGGATGCTCCCACTTAAGACACCGTACTGAAAACTCAAACCCAACGTATTTCAATCAGAACTCATCTTCACTCTGAAACTCCCCCTTCTCCAATGTTCCTGCTTCTGTGGTGGGAACCACCCTTCTAGTTATGAAAGTTGACAACTTGGAGTCGTCCTTCACACTTCCCTTTCTTTTTATCACCTCCTCACCCCCAACCCCCAGTCAACTGCTGACTCATGATTACTGTACCTTCAGAGCATCTCTTAACCTGACCCCTTCCTTGTATACACATAGCCATCCCTTATATTTAGCCCCTCATCACTTCCTTCCAAATCATTCTCCTTTGCCCCAGTCTTCTTGCAACAGCCCATCTTTCCTATTCCTACCAAAACGGGTTTTCTAAGACACTGGTTTTACCATATCCTTCCTTGATTCAAAAGCCTTCTGTGACTCATAGGATCAAAGTGTGGGGGTAGTGGTTGACTGAGTCAACCGATCCCCACCCTGTGAAATGCTGTTAAATGCTTTACACCTGAATCTCCAAAAAAGGGTATGCATGACCAACCTTTCAGTTTATGCTGCATCATTAATATTTTCTATATTGCTCTTTTAAAAATCTAAACAATCAATAAAACAATAAATTCAGCCCTGATTTCTAGGATTTGCTGATTTCTGAGGTGTGAATGCTCACAACAAGAACATAACAATCACTCTGGTATAAAGTGTTTCCAACACACCCTTGACCCCAGACCCCATCCCCACTTAAGGTAGCTAAAATACTCTAGCTAGGATACCTTTATTGGGTAGGAGAATTTCTATTGAATCAACCAATCAATCAAATGCATTAAATTACTATATGCCTTCTGGGTCTACTATAAAACAAGTCAATTCTGAATTAAGAATTATTATTTAACTGACAGGCCAAAGGGGAATGACTCCAGCCAAGTCCCTTGAGTCCATTCAAGTCAATGACCTTATGACCTTCAGAAAGTCAGTGGATTTGGATATCTGATCAAAGTCCTGGCAGCGTCCTGGGAATAGTCATCACTGGCAGCCATTTCCCACTGAGGGAAAACAACATCGAGATGTTAGGAGGAGCCCAGCAGAAAGTTATGGCAGACCTCAGGGGAACGTCAGGAGGAATCCACAAAGGGGGGAAACCTTCCAGGAGCTGCCAATTGGGGAATTTGCCACAGTTCTCTCCAAGCTTAAGCCCATTTCCTCCTGGACTCTGCATGTCTATGTGTGAGCATGACTCACAGGCTTTTAGAAAAGGAAGAGAATAAACATTTCTATAGCACCTACTATGTGCTAAGTGCTTTTTACAAATGTTATCTCCTTTGATCCTCACAACAAGCCTGTGAGGTGGGTGCAAGGTAGGAGTATCTGCGGATTGGTGGGATTTTGGGTTCCAAATGCTCTTATTGTGCCACATTACTAAATACCACTTTCTAAAAGCCAATAAAGTTTGCCTGATAGAGATGGGCTAGGTCTTCTCTAGCAGCAGGTCCTGCTTTGTCCCATGTGGCTGCCTCCATTTTAGGTGATCTGGGCAAGCACAAAGTCCCATACAAGAGGAAAACATTCTCTACATCTCCTGTGAGGAAAGAGTGATGACCCTGAAGTCAGGGGACATGATAATAGCTTGCATTTTTATTGTATTTTAAAGTTGGCAAAATGTTTTATGTATGATATCTCATCACAACAAACCTGGGAGATAGGTGTCATTATGGTTCCCATTTCACAGGTATGAAAACTGAGTCTAAGAGAAGCCATCCCCTCACAGAGGGGAAACACGTCAGTGGGGGCTCAAGAAGCATAGTACTTGAAAACCACTCTGTGTCTTATCAGATCTTCCCTAGAACCCAGACATAAAATGTAGGCAGCCACTGTCTGGGGAGCCAGCCTACCAATGTAGGTGAGAGTTAGGATAGCAGCTCCAGGGTCTGCACGATCAGGGTCTGTGAATATTTAAAAAGAGTAGGGCCCACCAACCTCGGAGTTGGGATGACCCGGGATCGAATCCTGCCTCAGAAAATGAGCACCCTCACATAAATAATGACTGGCCATGTAACCTTGAGCAAGTTACTTAACCCCAGTTGCTAAAAAAAAAAAAAAAAAAAAAAAGAGTAGGGCCAAAGGTTTAGAATTGGAGGGGACTTCTGAGATCCTTGTGCACACTTCCATGTGTATAAGTCAGAAAACTGAGGAGGCCCAGAAAAGTGGATGCTTGCCCATAGTCATATAGGTAGATGAAAACTGAAGACTTAGGATTTGAATCCAACTGCCCTGACTCAAATCCAGGCCATTGGACACGACACCATGAGCAGGAAGTAACATTTCTAGGATATGATTCTAGGATAAAAGATGAACTCCTCAGTCTGTCATTTAAGACTCTCTGGACTCCAGTTCCAACCAACCTTTTCAGGCTGGGCTGTTATCCCTTCCTTTCCTCCACTCAATATTTCAGCTAAATTTGGACAGGTCTGACATTCCCTCTCCCAGTCTGTGCTTTTAGACAAGCTATATCCCTCATGTCTGGTATGCATTCTTTTCTCTTCTCCATCTACCAGAATTCTGACCTTTTTTCAGAGTTAGCTCACATGCTATTTCTCCCATGAAACCTTCCGATTTTCTGTTAATGCTTCATAGAATGGCCACATCCTTAGAGCTGGCCAGCACCTTTGAACTCACCTACTCCAACCTTCTCATTTCACATGAGGACAAAGGCATGGAGGTGGGAGATTGGATGTCACGAGGAACTGAATTCAAAGGCCAGCTCTGTAATATGAGGAAAGTCACTTCCTCTATGTCTCTGTTTCCTCCTTTGTAAAAGACTCTAGTAGAGATGATTGCTAAGGTCCCTTCCATCTCTGAATCCTATGAATCAGCCCAGCCCTGAATGGGTCTATGGGAATCTACTTTGGCACCTCCTCTAACGGGAACTCTGCCTTGGTCTGAGTTGGCACTACAGCATATTCCTTCCCTGCAGTCATACATTACCTAAATAGAAGCCTGAAGAGTTGGAGGCCTTTGTAATCTACTCCAAGGCCCAGGCCTTCTCTGCATGCAGACTAAGGTCCCTAAGCAGCAGGATTCTGGGGAGGTAGAAAACCTGCAGCCGCCATTGGTGCTTATCTCCCCCATGTCAGCCTTCAAGGTCTCCTGCCACAGAGCACAGGGTTTGGCTGCCAAACAGTTCAGGATGACCTTCAGGGCATTGTCCTGTGTCTCTGCCACTACTGGTCCACCATCTTGGCCTTGGCTCTTGGTCAGGGAACATTTTCTTCCAAACTCATATCATTAAGAAGGTAACACCAGAAACTCACAATAACTACAAAGTGGCCAGTAAGATAATTTAACAGCAAAACTGAAGGACATCCAGATATGGGGCACCCAGAGGGGAAAAGAAAGTTCCCACGCACAGTTCTCACAGTTCGAGAAGGGAGGGAGTCTCCAGCATGGACATCTCTTCTCTTATGAAAAAAAAATCCAGTGTTTTAAGGCAGAAGGAGAATGATAGCTAGCATTTATGTTGTATTTTAAGGTTGGCAAAATGTTTTGTGTATATCGTCTCAGGTTTGAACTCAGGTTTTTTTTTTAACTCAAAGTCCAGGAAACTCAGGCAGACAGAGGCTAAATGACTTGCCTAAGGTCACACAACTAGGAAATGTCAGAGGATTTGAACTCAGATCTTCCTGACTCTAGGTCCAATGCTATGAACAATCCATTTTTCCATCTAGCTATGCAGAGATAACATATACATACATATGTAAATATGTAGTATGAATATAAAATGAAGAAAGATAGATAGAAATATAAAAAAGTAGTCAAAGGCATTAAAATAGCCCCTTCCTGGCCAGGTCAGTCTGGTCTGCCCAGTTCTTAATGATTATATATATCTTCATCTTTGCATCCCCAGGGCCTAGCACATAGTAGGTTTTTAATAAATGTTTATGGAATTGAACACTTATAGTTGCAGCTGCCCATCTTCTTGACATCCCACCTTGAACCCAGACAGAGAACAGCCTTTGAAAAATCTTCTCATCTACTGTTGTCCCTTGTCCCTTGTTTCTCTCATTCCTTGCCCTTTAATCTGGGTCTTTTTACTCTTGGGATCCCAGACCTCTTATCTAAATCTTGCATTTGGGGGCTACTTGCTTCTGCTACTTTCAAACTTCATCAAACCATACTTCCTGAAACAGGCCCCAAAAGTAAATATGGGGGGCAGCTAGGTTGTGCAGTGAATTGAGCACTGACCCTCTCAGACACTGAGACTCAAATATCAGATGCTTAACACAAAATTGGGTGTGTGACCTTGGGCACTTAACCCCAATTGCCCTACCTTCCCCTCTCCAAAAAGCAAAAAAAAAAACAAAAACAAAAACAAAAACAAAAAAACCAACCCCCAAAACAGTAAATATGGAACTCTAATAAATAAATGTCAAACCAACACCAACAATAGAACGTGAATGTGGGAGGGAATTAGGTTATAGTTCTTTGTATTTGTATTTATGTATATATACGTGTGTATATACACATATGTACATATATTCACATATTTGTGTGTGTACAATTATGTAAAACTTTTCCTAGTCATTTTGTACAAGAAGACTCAAAGAAAAGGAATGGAAGAAAGTGAAAAAAGAGTGTTTCAGTCTGTATTCAGTCAATGGATAGCACACTTGATCATGAGTCCTTTGGGACTGTCTGGGCTCATTGTGTTGCTGAGGATAGCTAGGTCATGCACAGTTCATCATACGATGCTGTTATTGTATACAACGTTCTGTTCACTTCACTCTGCATCAGTTCATCTAAATCTTTCCAGATTTTTCTGAGTTCATCATTTCTCACAGCACAATAACATTCCATCACAGTCATAGACCACAGCTTGTTCATTCCCCAATTTCTAGTTCCTGGCCAGGTTGTGGTTCTCATACTCACTGTGTCTATCTGCTGGGTCATCTTGCTTTCTCTTTTAAATGGCGTCACTGAATCAAGGCTAAGATGTAGCTCGTCATCCTCTCCACTTTCCAGGTCTCTTCCCACCATATTTGCACCAGTCCTGCCCCATCATATATTTGGGTCCTTTGTTTTCTCCTCCCTGATGTTATTTCCAAACAACCCCGGAATCCCACAGACCACACTGGGTGGAACTTCTAGAACCTAGTCGCCCAGAACAAGGGCCAATCATGCAAGGGATAGGGAGGAGGAGGCCTTCTGACCAGAGAGAACTTCTGAAATTCCAAGGGATTGCATCCTAGCCCCAGAGACCCTGGTTGTCACTCCTTCCCCATACACCCAAGGAGCTTGTTAATACAATCCTGCCCCTGGGTAGAGCTGAACATCCGCAGATCTTGCCTAGCTACAGAGGACTATGGGTGTGGTGCGGCTTCTACTTGGCCTAATCAATTCATCAGTTAATCATTCACAAGCTTTTGTCGAAAGCTTTCTCTGCAAGATATAAACACAAAAGCAAGACAGTCTCTACCCACTAGGAGTTTACTTCCTAACAGGAGCTGACACAATCTTAAACTACATTTGTTATAACTACGGAGTGACAGAGTAGAATTTTTTTTTTTTTGAGTCTGAAGACTTGGGTTTGGATCTTGACTCTTCCACTTACTTCCTGAATTACCTTGGGCAAGTCACTTACACTCCAAGGGCCTCAGTTTCCCCATCTGTAAAATGAGGGGCTTGGACAGAATGGATTATAAGGATCCTCCTATTTCTGAATCTATTGCCTTCGCTCAGGCTACCTTTGCTCCCCTGAATACCCTCCCTCCTCACCTCTGCCTCTTAGAATTTCTGGTTCCTTTTAGACTTATCTCTACGACCGTCTTCTGCACGAAGCTTTTCCTGACCTCAGAGCTAAGCCTTCTTTCTATAATGACCTAGAATCTGTCTTATATACACCTTACATACACATAACACCCTGAGGTCAAGAAATGCTGTGTGACCCTGGGCTAGTCACTCTGTCTGTTTCTTCATCTGTAAAGTGAGGTAGCCCCAAAGATCCCCCTCTTACTGTTTAAATTTTGTCTTTGTATATCCAGTGCCTGGCACATTAGTTAAAATACTTATTCACTGGGTTATTAATCCTAGGAGTCTAGGACAAAGAAGTGAGGGTCTCACTGTGCTCTGGGCTGGTCACACCCACATTCTCTTGTATTTTTTGTATTTTATTTTCTTTTACTTTTTTAAAATTTATTTTTAGTTGTCAACATTCAATTTTATAAGATTTTGAGTTCCAAATCCTTTCCTCCCCCTCCCCCCCACCCCCTTCGCTCTCTCCAAGACGACAAGCAATCTGGTTTAGGTTATACAGGTACAATCCTACTAAAAGTATTTTCACATTACTCAAGTTGTGAAAGAAGAATCAGAACAAAAGGGAAAAACCACAAGAAAGAAAAGAAAGGGAGGGGGGAGCAGCTGCTTTGCTCTGCATTCAGACTCTGTAGTTCTTTCTCTGGATGTGGAGAGCATTTTCCATCACCACATGCACTTCTTGCTATTACAATTAAAGGTGGACAAAGTGGAATGTGTCCAAGGAAGAATGATTAGGAGGATGAAGAGTCTGGAAACTGCACCCCCTGGGGCAAAGATCGAACAGATTTAGATACGTTTGGCCTGGACATTAAAAGTAATAAAAATGATAATAATTATTATAATAGCTAGCATTTATATAACAACTACTGTGTAACAAGCACTGTTCTGGGAGCTTTAGGGATATTTATCTCATCTGATTCTCACAACACTATGAAGTAAATACTATTATTATGCCCATGAAAAAACCAAGGTTAAGTGATTTACCCAAGGTCACATGGCTAATAATAAATACCTGAGGCTGGATCTGAATCTTTCCTCAGTCACTCAATGAGAAAGTTGGACTCGCCTCTAAGCGCCTTCGAGCTCTGCGTCTGTGGTTCTGTGGTGAGAGGGAGGTCTCTGTTGAAGTGAGTCCATCAGCCCTTGCTCCTTTGCTGTTTGACCCTTTTATTCATGCCTTGGATGAAGCCACACAAATAACACAAAACTCACAATCAGGATCCAGAAAGATCTTGACAGGCAGAATCCTTCCAGTATCTCGTGCACTTGAAGTCCCCAGGAAGATGAGGCAGCACCAAAGCCAAGGCCGTCTGAAGCCGAATGAAGGCGATCTTCCTACTGGGCCCCTGAGGGAGGCCAAATGTCTGGAGCTGGTGTTTGGTTCTCAGTTCCATAGTCTAGGAAAGAAGAGTAGCTGGACAGCATCCCAGAGGAGGGTGAGATGAGAGCAGCTGGGAAGCTCAGCAGCCATGCCCGAGGAAGATGAAGTGGAAAGAACTGGGGGCTTCAAATGCACGAGGACCCATCCCATGTGGTCAGGCGGCAACGTCGTTCTGCAGATCCCCAGAGGACAGGAGTAGAAGGCATTGGTGGAAGGATGCACTGGATACTTCAGGAGGAAGTGAGCTCCCCATCGTTGTTGTTCAGTCTTCTTTCAGTCGTTTCTGACTCTTCGTGACCCCTTTCAGGGTTCTCTTGGCAGAGATACCGGAAGGATTTGCCATTTCCTTTTCCGGCTCATTTTACAGATGAGGAAACTGAGGCAAACAGGGTCAAGTGACTTGCCCCGGGTCACACAGCTAGCATGTGAGGGCAGATTTGAGCTCAGGAATCCTATCCACTGTGCCCTAATCCCCATGACAGGAGATCAACAGAGAGAGTCTAGATGAGCCTCACTAACACAGGGAGTCCTTGTTTTGTGTGATAAATCGACCAGGCAGCTTCTGAAATTCCCCCCAAAGAGAGCTTAGCACAGTGCCCCCCACACAGGAGATGCTTAATAAATGTGGTTTGGAAGCAAGGTCTAGAGGGGGGTCTGCTGATCACGTTAGAACTTGAGCTCACCCTCAGTTTCCTTGTCTGTAAATTGAGTGGGTTGAGTCCAGTGACCTCTCACCTGCCGTCCAGGTCTTAGATTCTCGACTGCTCAGCACAGATGTGATCGGGCAGGCAGCCTCTCAGGGACATAAACGAAATATGTGCTTTCTTCACAAAGGGTGAACAGAGGAGCCGTTATCAGAAAGGATTTATCAAAGCCGAGATTTCCTTTGCCTTTTCTTGATGGGCACGGAACGGGACCTGGGGTATAACATTATCTAGCACCTCTTCAGCGAAGGGTTTGGATTGGGTCTCACAGGCCTCTTCCAGCTCTAAAGGGCTGAGATTCTAATTTTACAAGGGAAGGAACTGAGGGCCAAAGCAATGAAGGGGCTTCCTCAAGGTCACTCTGGTGGTCAGTCCTAGGGTCAGGATTTCAGCTCAGTGCTTCTGACTGGACACACTTAGAATAGCTTACATGTATCCACCTTATTTTCTCATTTTGATCTCACATTCTACTATTATTATTTCATTTTATATGTGAGGAGAGCTCAAAGGGGTCCAGTGGCTTAAGGCAGCAAATATCTGAGGTTGGAACAGAATAGAAGACAAGTCTTCCTGAGCCCCTAAACCCCCAGTCCTCAAGAACCTTCCCAGAAGCTCCCTTTGTGGACAATTCAGCTCAACCAATCTTTGGTAAATATCTACTTGCTCATACTTTGTTTTCAGCAGGACCAGTGACACCCCAGGGTGAGGTCTTGACTTTGGGGTAAATTGGATTTAAGTGAGGCAGAGTTGCACAAGGTAATCAGCCTCACCTCAGCTTCCAGAGATGCTGAACTCCAAAAGTGAAGATGACTGTGCATCCACAGATGGCCTGGGACACAGTGCAGGGCCTCGGCATCTCTGATGTCTGACCCAGCTCTAAGCTCCACAGAGCTGCTTCAGCCACCTTCACGGCTGCTGGAACACATTGTCCTGATGTGCCCACTGTGCTGAGGAAAGTCCTCAGGTGCTTACGGCAGACACTTCCCTAACTCACCAAGGGTCTAGGTTGGCTCAGTGGATCAGGCACGCTCCAGGTCAGGAGTCAGGAAGACCTCGATTTAAATCTGACCTCAGACGGTCACCAGGTATGTGACCCAGGACAAGGCCACTTAACCTTCCTCAGCTTCCTCATCTGTAAAACCAGAGCTATGCATTCGTGAGGGCCATTCTCCTCTCAGTCCTTAGTCGATGCTATCTATGTTTTACACTTTTCAAGAGATACTGGGTATAAAATTCCCTGGCTTGGCATCCAGGCCTGTAATGTCACTGATTTCTACCCAAGAAAATCAGCCCCTTCTATTTAATTTATAATCATAGAGAGAAATAAATGCTTGTTACTTGGGCGGGGGGGTATGTCAAAGGCCATTGTGAATCAGCTCTTTTTGCTTTGTGGGCTGTGAAGTCCTGTGAAGCTGACCACACACCTCCCTCCATCTACATGGTTATCCCATCACCACCCTAGGGACGGATGGCTGAATGACTGCACCTTAGCTTTACAGCTTTCATTCCATTCTAATGGTGTTATTAGCTGAAATGACAGAACTCGCTTCTCTAGCAGAAGTCCTACTTCTGCCCACTCCCCTCTCCCACCAGCTTCTTTTGTGTGTGGTCTACTGCCCCTCCAGATTGTAAACTCCTTAAGGGCAGGGACTCACTTTCTTTTTCAAATTTGAGGGCTTAACCACACTTGGCCACTGGCAACTTTCCCTCCTCCCCCTACCCCCATCCTTTTCACCTTCCTTTTGGGTATTGTTTTACCTATTAGATCATAAATTCCTTGAGAGCAGGGGCTGTCTTTCTTTTTTCAGCATTTGTATCCTCTGAGTTTGGCTCAGTGCCTGACACAAAGGTGCTTAATAAATATATATATTGACTGGCTAATTGAATGGGTCCCAGTGTTCCTTTCCTTCCTTGATCTCCAGGCAGTCTTCATTCAGAGCCCCCATCCACCATGGGGCTCCAACAAAGCTGATAAAAACTGGGGAGAGACACATATGTGCCAGTCCCCTTCTGGTATCTGCTCTGAGCCCGGCTGGGTTCCCCTGCATCGGGTCAGACTGTTTGTTGATCCAGACCAGGAAGCATCTGTCTCCCTTGCCTCCCCTCTCCCCCTCCCTTTTCCTGACCTCCTTCAGGGCATGTTCAAATCCCACCTTCTGGAGATATTCCCTGCCTCCCTTCTCCTCTCCCCCTCCTCCTCCCCAGTATTCTTCTTCTTCCCATTTTGTAGATGAGACTGAAGCTCCAAGAAATCTTAGCTCTAAGTGATTTGCCTGGTTCATGCAGCTCTTGAACGTTGGAGGCAGGATTGGGACCCAGGGCTCCGATGACTCCTTGTTCAGCATTCCTGCTTCTCTGCCGTGCTCCTTGTGGAGTCCGGCTACCACAGCAGTTGGTGGTGACATAAGGCTAAGGTCAACAGCTGCGGTGACTTTTCTTAGAGGTCCCAGGACAGGCTTGCCAACAAGAGACAATAATCTGTGAAACAAACACGTGACTCATCATCTAGAAGGTTTCCCTTTCTCTAGTCTCAACGCCTCCAAGGTGTCTATGTGGGCAAAGATTTGGGAGATTCTATCTCCTTCTCAAAGTCTTTGTGGGTGTCCATCAGAGCAGTTTCTGAACAGATCTGCCTCTATGATGTCAACCTGAATTCCACTATCCTGTGGTGTTCAGTATCACTATTGCTCCCTGGAATGGAATTCTCTCTTATGTTCTAAAATCCATTCTGTTCAGGGTCCTTGTTCTTGCTGTTAGATAGCATAGAGGTAAATCAGTCATGACCAAGTCAAAAGTATACATTTAAAAAAAAAATAAGGAAGAAAAGGGAACACAAAACTTCCCCTCTCCAAAGCTGGTGGAATTCTAAGTCCTTGATGTAGAACAATATCCTTTGAGGAGCATACACTTCTAATCAGAAAGTAGTGTGATGAACAAAGGGGAAGCATGGGGCATAAGACGCCTAGGTTTCTTGGGCTGCCTTTCCAGAAGCAAATCCATTTTTAGTATTTTCCATGCTCGAGAGACCTACTTACCAGCCAGCAGGAAAATCTTTCTTCAAGTACCCTGCATTAATGCATTAGCATTAACCTTGAGATTTCTCAGGACAAATATCATCATTTCCTGGACATGTTCCACTTTCCATCCATTTAACTATCTGTCCCCACTCCTGCCTATTACAGAATTGCAGAATCTCAAAACTGGCAGGACATTTGTAAACCTTTAAAGACTAACCCAAAGCTGACTAAGAACCCTCCTTCATCATACCCACAAAGCAGGCAGTAGGGAGGTGTAGTGTGGACGAGGCTCTGCATTTGGGATCAGGAAGCCCTGAATTAAATCCTGCCTTAGGCATTTGCTAGCTGTGAGTCCCTAACCTCTCTTGGCCTCAGTTTCCTCACCTGCAAAATAGAGATTCATTGTTGTTATTATTATTACAGGGTTGTTGTGAGGCTCGAATGAGATGGTGGGTGTAAGTATATGTAAAGTGTCTTGTAAATGTTCATTATTATTATATTATTCTGGGCAAGTCACTTCAGTGTCCTCAGCTGTGAAGTAAGAGGGTTGGACTGGATGGCCCCAGAGGTACCTTCCCTTCCCTGGATGCCTCTAGTAAGGAAGCATCAAGCCTATGCCAAAAGCTCTCCAGCAGCGGAAACCCACAAGTGTGGGTCTGGCTCTGTCATGCTTTCCACATACTCTGGTGATTCCCTATTTTCCTTAGGATAAAATATGAACTTTTCTGTCTCTTAAAGCTCTTCACAAACTGAATTGTTATATATTTTTTCTTTGTTATATATTACTCCTCTTCCTATACTACGTGGTCCAGTCCAACTGGCCTTCATGCTATTTCTCACAAACAAACTCCATCTCCCATCTCTTCCCCTTTGCACTGGTTGACCTCCATGCCTGGAATTCTCATCAGTTTTACCTAGTGACATCTCTGGCTTCTTTCAAGACTTGACTCAGTTGCCATCTTCTGCAGGAGCCCCTTTGAGATGACCTTCTCATTTATTTATATTGTTGCCCCAGCCCCAGCCCCAACCTCCATTCAAAAGAAAGCTCCTTGAAGGAGACTGTTCAGAGCTGAGAAGAAATGGAAAATGTCCCATCCAGCAAGCCCACGACCCATTTTATATTCTGATGTTGAAGTCTCAAACTTCTAGGAGAGTATATCGATAGTTACAAGTCACTGTATCTTTTTTTTGATTCTCTATCAAGGCTGTGTTTAGCACTTGTTTTGTGTGAAGGAAATAACTACCCTGTGCATGGTTTTTCAATTAAATTTTATTTTTTTTCAATCAACACAATCTATTGTCTCTTCTTCCCACCTCTTCCCCTGCCATTGGAAAAGAAAAACAACAACCAGATATGCATAATCAAACAAAACAAATTCCCATATTGGCCATGTCCAAAAAATTTGCAGGGTGTCCCAAAAGTCTTTTTTAAGGAAACTTTGCATTTTGGTCAGGGAGGAAAAGCATCACGAGTTCCCTGAAATTGGTTATCATCACTTGGGAATTGTACTTAGTCATTAATCAGAATTCTTTACTCTGTCAAAGTTGGTTGTCTTTTTAATGCTGGTTTTATTGTATACATCGTTCTCCTGGTCCTGTTAACTTCACTCTGCATCAGTTTCTACAAGTTTTCCCAGATTTTTCTGAAACCATCTCCTTCATCATTTCTGACAGCAGTAGACCATTACATTCATATCTACACTTGATTTAGAGGGTACACTGAGGACCTTTCTTCTTCCCCCCACCCCACTTTGAGGAGACATGAGCTAGAACCCAAACATTAAGTAACTTTCCCTGGGGCTCTAAGGTAAGGATGTAAAAACCAACGTGAATGACCAAAGGAACCAAACCGTTTTCAGTGGAGACCAGGCTTCCTCAGAACTAGACCCAGTCACTACATTTACAGGTCCAGAGCAGGGAGTGCCCTGTGAGGAGGGAGAGGAGCAACATCCCCATTCCTTGGATCCAGCTGTCATCCGTGGTTTCAAAGGCACTAAGAATGACCTACACAAACATGTAGAAACAGGAAAGAGAAGGATGACCACGGAAAACAGCTCGAAGTCCAGTCTGGCTGGAATGTAGGAGTACTGTGAAATAAAGCTGTAAAAGACAGGCTCCAGTCGGCTCAGGAAGACCTCAGTTCAAATCCAGCCTCAGACGGTTTCCCAGCTGTGTGACCCTAGTTAAATCGCCTAGCCTCTGTTTGCTTCAGCTTCTCAATCTGCAAGATGAGGATAGTACCAGCACTTACCTCCCAGGGCTGTTGTGACTATCATATGAGATAATATGTATAATAAAGTGCTTAGCACAGCGCCCAGCACACAGACTGTGCTATATGGATGTTAGCTGCCATTGTTAGATCTGAAACTCTGAGGACTCTCAGTTACCTCTAGGATCCAATTATAACCTCCTCTGCTTAGCTTTAAAGCCGTATAGAAGACTGTGAACTCCCTGAAAACCGGGACTGTTTTACTTTTGTTTTTTTTACTTTCTTTGCATACCCAACTTAGCCTAGTGCCCGACACTTGGTAGGGATTTAATAAATGGTTGTTGATTGGACCCCGTTCCCCAGCACTCCCCATCCCTCATTCTACCATCTCAGTAAACTAGCTTTCTCTCTTGTCCTTACATATCAACGTCATCTCCACTCTCTGTACCTTTGCACTGGCTGGTCCTCGGAGGGGAAACACGGAGTCCTTCCCCAGCCCCCTACCCCACTCCCGTTTGGTTGGAAGCTAGGAAGAGTCAGTTTTCCACCAATCCAAGCTTCCAGGACCGAGAGGTCACCTCCAGGCAGCGGTAAAGTGGTGACAGAGATTAGGAAGTCAGACATGGACACAAATAACTACAGCTCGAGCCTAAAAGTGATCTGGGCAATGAGACCAGAAGAGGGAAGGGCTTAGGAGACCGCCCTAAGTATACTATGTAAATGTCGAAACTGAACTCAGCAGTGGTCGAAACCATGTGCCTTGGCAGACAGGAAAGGCTTCTGGCATTCTCCAGGGTGGGGGCACCTGCAGAGGACCCGAAAGTCTAGTGGGAAAAAAAAACAACAGAAACAGAAAACCACTTCCCCTTGGCTCGGCCCACGGGCCATGACAACCAAATCTTTGGAGGGGCTAGCAGCTTAGCTTTCCCCAAGCTCACTTTCACTATTCAAAGGAAGGGAGGGCAGCGGGATACAGCCGTTCACTCCTCCTAGGGCATTCTACTACTAGCAAAAGTGACCAGGGCACACGTAGGAGCGTGGATTTGGATTGGACCGGACCAGAGGGGCAGTCTAATCCAATCCCGTCCTGTTCCAGATATACCGCGGGTTATGAGATTTACCCAAGGTAGTAAATGCCCTGTTCGGGATCTGAACCCAGGTCCCTGGACTCCGAAGCCACCCTTTGTGCTGTGAAAGGACGCCTCCCTTATTCCCAGCTTTCTGAATTGGCCCCTTTAGAGGGCCAGGGACAAGGCGGGGCAGCCACGAGGTCAGCCGAAGGTTTGTGTCCGGAGCGTCGGCTTTTGACGGCTGCTTTGGCTGCTTTGGAAGTCGGGCTTCTTGGTTGGGGGTGTCTTCACCAGACCCCCACGAACGTGCCAAGGCTTGCTCCTAAGACTAGCCCACAGGAGGAACACAGCTACACGGAGAGCCCCTGGCGCCTTGCAACGCGCAAATTCCTGAAAAGTCGTGTTGGAACGGAATTGTTCACCACGTCGTATGATTATTGTTGCTAAGCATCGATAGTAATTTACTGGTAATAAAAAAACAACAACAAAGAGCAGCCTGAAACACCGAACACAGAGTCAGAAGGATCGGAGTTCAAATCCTGCCTCACTTACTAACTTGAGCAAATTCATCACCTCCGTGTACCTCCGTTTCCTCATCTGTAAAATGGGGATAACAGTAGCCCCTACCTCCCAGGGTTGTTGTGAGGGTCAAGTGACGTAACCCATGGAAAGGCTTATGTGAAGCGACGTCATTATAAACCTCTTTAATCATAACACTGAGCTCACAAGTTGTTGGGAGGCACAAATTCAATGGTGTCTGCAAAGCACTTTATGAACTTTGGCCCTAAGTGAACTTCAGGGCTGATGACTGCGCTGCCCCTTGGCCCCCTTCCCCACGTCCCTTAGGGGCTCTGCTGGACACCGATTCAATGCAGCAAACGTTTGTGAAGGCTCCCACTGCGCCTGTTGTCCCAGGCTCAGCTGAACTCTGGGGATTCACAGAGAGCTGGTCTTTAAGGCTTGCCAAGGGGCTGATGAACAGAAATGACGGTGGCTTTAGCTTAGTTTCTGAATTTTCTCCAAGCCACTCCTTTACTACTAATGTTTACCAGAGGAAAGGCTCTGTTCTCTCAAATTCTTCTCTTCCTTGCTTCAGCTAATCTTACGGACCCATTCATACTAAGGTGATAATGGCTGATAATTAAATCCGGCTTTGACCCATTACTAGACACATTTGCATTTTAGCTTCCTTAACTCAAAGGAATGACTCATTGCTGCCAATGAGGTGGGGCTTCTCGACAGATATCTTGGGGCTCCCTCAAATCCAGGTGATTCTCAGTATTATCAGAAATCACACCTTATCCAAGGGCCCTGGTAGATTCAATTTGTCCAAAAGAGAGGCACTAGACTGTGTCCCTTCACAATGACTGCCCTCTGGGCCTGTGTTCTGAACTGGGAAATCCAATAACTATGGGATTCTCCAACACTTAGCTGGGAAATTATGACGAGAGAGTTATGACACAATTGGGGGGTGCCCTACAAAGTAAGCTGGACTTGGAGTCAGAAGACCTTGGTTCGAATCTCAGCTCACCTGCTTCCTATTTGTGTGACTTTGGGCAAGTCACTTAACCCGGAGCCCTCAGTCCTCATCTGTCCATTAGGTTGTTAGACTGACGTCCTTCAGAGTCCTTCAGCTCCAATTTAATCTGCCTCGTATTCAAAGCATTTTCCCATTTGAAATACTCCTAAAAGAAAGATTTTACTGGTCTTATTATTGGGAAGCTTGGCTGGAAATTTGTTTTGTTTAACTTCACATATTTGTTACAGATTTTGTTTTTCTTTTTCAATGTGGAGGGGGGAGAGGAAGAAGATATTTGTTCACTGAAAACAAATTTTATTTAATAACAGTTCAAATCCCGCCTCCTACAAGGGACCTCTCCCTGCCTCCCCCACTTCCTTCGGGGTACTAACCCAGCAGTGCTTCCCCTCTGAGATTACCTCTCATTACACTGTATATCTCTTGTACAAACATACTTGTTTCCATGTTGCATTTCCAATTAGAATGAGGGCAGAGATCATGTTTTTGCCTTTCTTTGTATCCCTAGTGCTGACACAGTACATGGCACATAGAGAGCACTGAGAAAATGCTTCTAGACTAAATTTAAATTTATGCCTCTGTGAACCTATGATGACTATTGATTGATTGATCCTATGGTTTGTTGTTGTTAGTTGATATCTGACTCTCTGTGACCCCATTTGCAGTTTTCTTGGCAGAGATAGTGGCGGGGTTTGCCATTTCCTTCTCCAGCTCATTTTACAGATGAGAAAACTGAGGCAAACAAGGTGAAGTGACTTGCCCACGGTCACATAGCTCTTAAGTGTCTGAGGTCAGATTTGAACTCAGGAAGATAAGTCTTCCTGACTCCAGGCCTGGTGTTCTACTCATTGTGGCACTACTTAGCTGCCCAGATCTTATGCTTACAAGCCGCTAAAACCTAAGCAAATCCTTCACCTTTTGGCCAGCCTTTCAGGGATAAGCCCCCTTGCAATTAGCTCGACTGGTCCTTTGATAATAGATACACCCCGCCCCCCACAACAAGTCAGTGCTTGGAGCCTTTCCAGATCACTAGAACCTTGGCCTGTGATCATGGAGTCTTACCCTGCTGAAGTTGACATACCTGCCTTACTTCTAGAGATCCAAGGGTCACCTCTTTGCCAGGATGAGGCATCAGAGGAGCACTTTAGTGGAAGAAATATCATTTAAAGGAATTTAACCTTCGTTTTATAATTGGTCTGACAGACCTTCCTGTGCACTTCACTTCACTTTTTTTTTAAGCTGCAAAAATTCCATATTAAAAGATTAATACATTTAGGGATGATTGAGTAACTGGGGGGAGGGTCCAGGACAAAGCATGACATTCCATCCTTTCTTTCCATCTGACACTGACAGACCACATATTGACCTCTGTGGGTGGTCACATGGGATGCCCACTCCCCATACACCTGCCTCCATCATCCTCAAAGTCATGTCTGCCTGCTTTGAAGGCACCGTCAGGTTGTCCTCACTGAAGGCTGATTTATGTGGTCTTTTGGCCCAATGTTCCTTCTGCATGTATCTGCTCCACTTAAGATGATGGGAAGGCAAGAACCCGCTGGCTTCCAGCTTGGGATGAGCTCATAGGGTGAACCTGCACCTTGGTGGGGTCACCCTGCATACAGAGTCTGGCTCTCGGTGTGTCCATTTTAGACTGAGGATGTTTTTTATCAGCTAACTCTGTATGAGTGGGGTAAAGGTAGAATTCTCATCCATCACATGGGAGGCTTGGTGTGGGAAATAGTATTGGACTTGAAGCCAGCGTAGTCCACATAAGAGCTTGTGAGTAGATTCTTCCCTCCATCTCTCACTCTCCCAGATGTGTATGGTTCCTAGGCTTGGCTAGCTATATTTCCCTCTCACAGTATGGTGTTGGCAATTCTCTAATGTCATCAGCTCAAGCCCCTACCAGTGTACCAGCCTTTAGAAAGATGAGGTGATATAGCAAGAACAGTCACCCCCCAGAGCTAGAGTCTTGGGGAAAGTGGGTTTAAGCTCAGAGAGCTCAGCAAAGAGTTACCTCAAAGTCCCTCATTGCTAGAAGTCCCTTTCTCCCATTCATGGGGTAGTCAATAAGATCCCCTTAGGCACAGCATGGTCTTGGTTGGGCTCCTTTGTGAAGGTATGAATCTACAACTGTCCTGGGCTCCCAATTCAAATCCTGCCTCCAGCTTCTGTGGTGCTGATGGGCATGATGCAAGAACAATGATAGGAAGAGGGGAAGTCCAAAATCCTCCACTCTTACAGGTAGGAAATGTTAAAACCAGAATTCCAGTCCCACGATTCCAAGTCCACAGCTCCTTCCACCACACTGGGCTGTACTCTTCTTCCAACCAGGGTTAGAAGGTTTAGCTAACTGGATACTGGGTGAGAGTCTACATCCTCTTCCTTCTCCTCCCCAACAAGGGGAAACCAGTGGGAAAATCTGAAGTGAAGCAGCTATGCAAAAGGAAGGTGAATATATAAAGAATCTTAGGATCCCCAAGTCATCCTGTCATAGGATCACCAGTTTCCAGCTAGAAGGAACCTAGGAGCTCATCTGGTCCAACCACCTTGTTTTCCAGATAAGGAACCTAACATCTAGGGAAGTTAAGTGATTTGCTCGAGGTTATACACGTGGCAACTAATCCAGAATTCAAATCCGGGTGCCCAAACTCCAAATCCAGTCCTCTTTTCACGTGATCACAGTGTGACAAACCATCATAGCAGAGTATAGTGAAAGTTATTCACTTACAATTAAGATCATTAAAATGTTCATTCCTAATAGGAACTGAGGAAGTCTAGGTAACCTCCAAATCCCAGTAAGTGTTCTAGAGTTGGGAGGAGTCTTAGAGGCCTATTGTCCTATCCAACTAAGAGGAGAGGTGAGGCTGGAGGATGTGGCCACAAGGGCGCCAAAAGGAACAAGAGGGAGATAATACTTGTGAAAATGCTTTACAAACCTTTAAGTGCTATAGAGATACTAGTTATGAAGATTTCACAGAGTTCAACTCTCTGGCAAGTAAATTAGCCATCTCATGTCCATTGAAAGAGCTATGAAACTCTTCCTTTCTTATGAATTTACTCCCACCACACACACACACACACACACACACACACACACACACACACACACACACACACCCCTAACTTTCTGGAGCTCAGCTTGGCTTTTTGGCACATAACTTCAAATTACAGTCCTGCCTCCTCTGTTCCCACTTTTCACTCACCTCCATGGAGGATGGCCAGAGTTCAGGAGCCACCGGACAAGCTTGAACACTGGGTTTGCTCTCAGAGACGCTGAATTTGAATTAGGACTCTGTCAATCATTCTGTGAGTGGTCTCAGTTGGTCCCTGCTCTTCCTTCAGGTTCGTTTCCCTTTCTACAAAATGAGGGACTGGGTCTCCCTGCCAGCTCTAAGTACAAGCTCCTGCTATTGGGGATCTCCAGACCCCCTCTCTCCCCCAATCTTCTTTGTGTGTCTCACCCACTGACTAAGGCCTCGGCAGAGGCCCAAGGTCGGCCCCATCCATTCCTCCTGGAAATAGACTCTGATTCTAAGAAGGATTAGACAATGTCATGGCTGACAGATGCCAAATCAGTTGCTGGGGGAGGCAGAATCCCTGAGGAGGCACCTTCAGCCTTTCAGGATTCTAGACTAGACTTCTAAGGTCCTTCCAGGTCTAAGTCTAGAACCCTAAGACCATGGTGGTCTCCCTTCCCCCCATATCAAAATTTTTTATTCAGATTAAAATGTGCATCAAGAGAAATTTTAAAAGAGAAAAGAAGGTATCCCAGGGTGACGGGCAGAGGAAGGAGGAAGGGGAGATTTTCCTGGATGAGGTGATGGGGGTGGGGCAGGAGGGTGGGATTCAATGTAACTGAATTCAACAAGTATTTACCAGCTATTTACTAAGTTTGGAAAGGGCCAGTGTGGACGTTTGATTTGCTTCGTTATGTCTATTTGTTATGAGTTTTGTATCTTTTTTTTTTTCTTGGTGGGGTTGGGGGAGGAGGCTTTAGTGGAAAAGAAAGCAGGTGGATTGGTTTTTTTTTTGTTGTTGTTTGTTTGGTTTTTTTAGGAGGGCAATTGGGGTTAAGTAACTTGCCCAAGGTCACACGGCTAGTTTTTTGTTTGTGTGTGCATTAAGTGTCTGAGGCCATATCTGAACTCGGGTCCTTCTGACATTCTACTCACTGTGCCACCTAGCTGCCCCTAGGGTGGATTGTTTTTTATTAGAATTTTATTTAAAAAGTACAATTGATTTTAAAGTGCCTACTACATACATGCCAAACACTGCCTCAGAGCTGGAACAGTGCCTCCCCTCAAGGACCTTACCTTCTGCTGAGATGTATTGACGACATATTGACACTACCCCAGTGCTTGGTTCTCTCAACGAAAAGCAAGGACCCAACATTATCAATATTATTCTTCCTGAGAGATGGTAGAGAAAGGGGATCATGTACCTAACCTGGCAATGTATTCTTTTCAGATCTATAGGAGGAAAAACACTCTTCAGCAAAATGATTTTATTTTTTTATTAAACAATTTGCTTTATTAACTTCTGGTTTACATCATTCATTTCCACCAGATTTTGAGTTACAATTTTTCCCTCCAATTTTTCCCTACCTACCACCCCAGAATAGCAGTCCCACTAGATATCCCCTCATCCAATCTGCTCTCTCCCATATCTTCTCCCATACCCCCTTCGACTTTGCCATTAGGGCAAGGTGAATCTCTGAGCCCCAATGCCTGGACATCTTATGAAACATTTAATTTTAAAACTTCGATCTTCAGATCCATTCCTTTCCTCCCTTGTCACCCACTCCCTCTGAGAAGATAAGTAATTCTGTATGTGTTGTACATGTAAAGCTATGCAAAACATTACCATAGTAGATATATTGTAGATATATTCCCTCCCACCCATCTCACCTCCCACCTGGTCCATTCCCTACTTTGATCCTGTCCATCTTTGATAGTGGGCACTTCCAACCTCCCCTCCCCCCAGAATGCCCTCCCCTCCATCATCCCCCCTCTCATCCCCCTTTCTCCTACTCTCCTGCAGGGTGAGATATCCCATTTAGTATGTATGTGATTCTCTCCTTGAGCCAACTTCAGTGAGAATATGGTTTTGCCTTTTTGCCTTCCTGTTCTTCCCCTCCCCTGCAACTACTTCCCCTTGCCTCTTCTACATGAGATAGTTTACCCTACCCTGTCTCTCTTCATCTCCTCTTGCCACTTTCCTCTCTCATCTATTAACTTCACCCCTTAAGAATCATCCCTTCCCATCAAATCCAACCTGTGCCCTCTATTCATGTATACCTGTAAACATATGCCCATATACCCTTCTTCAATTATTTTCATAATGAGAAAGGTTTCATCAGACACAGTTATTATTTTTCCATGTAGGAATATAAATAGTTCAACTTTGATAAGTTCCTTTTGATTTCTTTTCCTTGATTACCTTCTCAAGCATCTCTTGCTTTTTGTGTCTGAATGTCAAATTTTCTATTCAGCTCTGTTTTTTTCCTCAAGAATGCTTGAAAGTCCTCTATTCCACTGAATGACCATATTTTCCCCTGAAACAAGATACTCAGTTTTGCTGCGTAGGTGACCCTTGGCTTCAATCCCAGCTCTTTTGCCCTCTGGAATATCATATTCCATGCCCTTCTATCCCTCAGTGTAGAAGCTGCCAGGTCCTGGGCTATTCTGATTGTGTTTCCACAATATTGAAATTGTTTCTTCCTGGCTGCTTATAGTATTTTCTCCCTGATCTGGGGATTCTGGAACCTGGCTATAATATTCCTGGGAGTTTTCTTTTGGGATCTTTTTCAGGAGGTGATCGGTGGATTCTTTCAACCTCTATTTTGCCCTCTGGATCTAAAACATCAGGGCAGTTTTCCTTGAGAATTTCTTGAAGGGTGATTTCTAGGTTCTTTCTTTGATCATGGCTTTCAGGTAGTCCAATAATTTTTAAATTATCTTTCCTGGATCTATTTTCCAGGTCAGTGGTTTTTCCTATGAGATATTTCACATTGCCTTCTATTCTTTCATTTGTTTGGATCTGTTTAACAGCATCTTGATTTCTCATAAAGTCACTAGCTTCCATTTGCTCCAGTCTAACTCTGAAGGAATGAATCTCCTCAGTGAGCTTTTGAGATTCTTTTTCCATCTGGCAAATTCAGCTTTTTAAGGTGTTCTTCTCATTGCCTTTCTGAGCCTCTTTTGCCATTTGAATTAGTCTGTTTTTTTAAGGTGTTATTTTCCTCAGTCAGGCTGTTGACTGTCATTTCATACTTTTCTTGCATCTTTCTCATTTCTCTTCCCAATTTTCCCCCCACTTCTCTTATCTGCTTCTTAAGGTCCTCTATGGCCTGTAGCCAGCTTGTATTTTCATTTGGGGCTTTTGGTGCAGGAGTTCTGACCTCACAGTCCTCCTCCATGCTTTGAGCCTCTTTGCCCCTAAAATAGGAGTCCAATATTGAATTTTTCTGTTTATTTTTATTTCTTTTGCCTAGGCATGTTGCCACTTAATTACTTGATTTTTGGGCTTGTTGCCACAGTAGGACTCTGCCACCAGACAGGAGAGCTTCCGTCCCAAACGTGGGGGTCTTCACAACTTCCGCAGGTTGGGTGGCCTCTGTAAAGCCTCCACCCACTCTGGCAAGCTGGATACCCACCCCAAACTTCCCCCCCAGACCACAATCCAGATCCAGGCAGTTTAAAGCAAGAGCGATTAACCCCCAGACTGATTGCTGGATCTTCCTACAGTTCGCAGACCAGGAGCTAGAGCTGCCACTGACACTGCAAAATGGCTTCTGTGCCACATTTCTTCAGCAGCTTTTCACCCCCAGGGGAGGAAGCCAACACGTTCCCCAAATACTGGTCCCAAAATCCACAGGGCACTAACCCCTCACTTTGTCCTAGGCATATCTGTGCTGATAGTTCTGGAATCGCCATAGCTGCTGGTGTTCTAGGGTCCCTCCAGCCGGCTGCTGGCCTGGCCACCCTGGGGCTAAAACCATGGCTCACACGGGCCTGGGCTCAGCTCCCAGAGTGCTGCGCTCGCCACTCCCTGCAAGGCTGCTGGGTTCTCCTCAGTGGGAGGTTATTTTCTCTGTGTAGTTCTGTGGGTGCTGGGGCCCCGGAAGTTGTTCAGAGTCCCCTTTTACATTGTTTGGAAGTTGTGTGTGGCAGAGCACCTTGGAAGTGCTGTTTCTCCAAAATGATTTTATTAAAAATAATTCTTATAAGGTCATAGATTTAGGATCTGAAGGTCTTGGGTTCGAGCCCCCCATTTCACCAAGGAGGAAAGTAAAGCCAGAGGTTTAGTGACTCACGGGTCACACAGCTGGTGAGTGTGCAAGGTGAGATTAAATAATAATGAAAATAGCATTTATATTGCACTTTAAGGTGTGTGAAGAACTTTATCCCTTTAGTGATCCTGGGAGAAAGGTGCTATTATTAACCCTGTTTTATAGATAAGGAAACTGAGATAAACAAAGTCAGAGAACTTGCCCAGGGTCACATAGCTAATTAATGTTTGAGGCAGGGTTTGAACTCAGGTCTTGCTGACTCCAGGTCCAGAGCCCTACCCATTATACCACATTGTCTCATAAGTAGTATGGTCAAAGAATTACACTTGCTGGAAGTCTGAGGTGAGTGAAGTAAGTCTCAGCAAGAACCAGCTCCTGGCCAAAGATGTGACAGTTTAACAGTCCAGCAGGTGGCTTAGGAACAGTGGTAAGATGGCTCTGCCAGTTCCCTCTTCAGCAGGGAATGTGGCCAGTTTCCAGGGGTTGGTCACAGGTTATTTGGGATTAGGGTAGACGTACCTGAAGAAGGAATGGTGGGGAGTAGGGGGTAAAGGCTTTGAAAGGAGATTATGGCTTGTTGTGACAACAAATATTGGAAGCAAAATGTGTACCCAAGGATTGGAGAATGGCTGGAAAAGCCCTTTGGAGCCCCGGTTACCAGGCTTGCACCCTCACTGCCATTTCTGACTCCCCTCTCCAGCCTTCGCAGCATCTCCGGGAAAGAACCCCTTATCTCCTCTAAGACAGAGACAGCTGAAGTTGCAGCATCCAGAACCTCATGCACGGACCAGTGCACTACCATCTGTGTTGGTCTCCCTGACTCATTTGGGGAGACTCTCCAATCGATTCTTCCCTTCCCTGCCAAAGCACAGGGATGTCCCTCCTCTCCCTCACTCAATAAAAACCCACAGCTCCCTATTTCCTCCAGGTTCCAATAGAAAATCTTCCATTTGTCTGGTCTCTTCTGGTCTCTCTTCCTTCTAACTCTTTACTCCCCTCCATATACCCTGTTATTGGCCCATTCACTGCTCTTCTAACAGGACATTCTTATGTCCATGTGCCTGGTAGCCTTCCATCAGCCATGCCAGAAATGCCCTCCCCTTCGCCTCCAGGTCTTAGTTTCTCTGGCTTGTTTTCTCAGGGAGGGGGCTTGAGTCATGGGGTCCTCAAGAGTGCAGGATTCCAGGCTGGACGTTCCCAGACCAACAGAGAAACCCTGGGTAGGGAATGTGCTTTGGACTCAGAACTTGATCAGACTAACGCTATGTAGGAACTCAGCTAAACTTCTAACCTAATTCCCCTCCCTCCCCAGATTGAAGAGGGAAAGACTGGGCTTATGTCTCCCAAGGGTTAGAGGAAAGTGTTCTATCAATGTTATGGTTAAACTTTCTTTATAGTAACAATTTTATTTCATACAGTATGATTCATAACTTGATCTATTTTGTATCGCATTCCAACTAACAAATGTTCTCCTTCTAAATCAGCATTATCCAGATGTTATTACTGACCACATATCCCTCTTTTTAGCCCCATAAGCATTGAACAATATTAACATTTCTTAAAAATGGATTGCATATACAGGCCATGCAATAAAGTACAAATTGGCATTTGTGTGGTATGTGCATAGTATAAAATCAGAGGGGAAAATCAACAATATTTAAGTTCTTATGCAAGTATTTTGTTATAATGAATTGGTAATATTAATTTGATTTGAAGAATCATATTACAATTTTTTAACATTTGTTTTTAAAACTTTGATTTCTATATTCTTTCTCTTCTTCCCTCCTCACCCGCCCCTACTGGGAAGACAAACAATTCAAGATAGGTTGTACATGTGTAGTTATACAAAACATTTCCATAGTAGTTATATTGTGAGAGACTAACTATATTTCCCACCATCCTATCCTGCCCCCCCCACTTATTCTATTTTTTCCTTTGACCCTGTTGCTTTTCAAAAGTGTGTGCTTCTAACTACCCTCTCCCCCAATCTGCCCTCCCATCTATCATCCTCCCTCTTATCCCCTTCCCCCCTACTTTCCTGTAGGGTAAGATATCCACTTGAGTGTGTATGTTATTCTCTCCTTAAGTCACATTCAATGAAAGCAAGGCTGACCCATTCCCTTTTACCTTCCTGCTCTTTTGTCATTTGAGTTAGTCTATTTTTTTCTTTTTTCTTTTTTGGAAGAGGAAGGCAGGGCAGTTGGGGTTAAGTGACTTGCCCAAGGTCACACAGGTAGTTTTGTGTTGTGTCTGATGCTGGATTTGGTGTTAGCCTATTTTTAAAGGTTATTTTCTTTTTTTTTAAAGGTTATTTTCTTCAGTATTTTTGGGGTTCTCCTTTAGCAGGATGTTGACTTGCTTTTCATGATTTTCTTGCATCATTCTCATTTTTCTTCCCAATATTTCTTCTACTTCTCTTGCTTGATTTTCAAAATCCTTCTTGAGCTCCTCCATGGCCTGTAACCAATTCATATTTTTCTTGGAGGCTTTTGATGTAAGAGTTTTGACTTCTTTGACTTCTTCTAGTTCCATGTTGATCCTTTTGGGGGACAAAAAAGATTCTATGGTCTGATTGCGCTTCCTCTGCTTGCTCATCTTGCCAGCCAATTACTTGACTTTTGATCTCTTTTCCATGGTAGAACTCTGCTTCCAGAGTGGAGAGAGCTGTGTCCCAAATCGCTGGAGTTTGTGCAGTTGTCAACTATCTGAGGAGGGCAGCCTTTCTACAGCCACTACAAGCTCTGGCACACTGGCCACACACCTTAGGAACACTGCCCAAGACTGTGACCCAGATCTAAGCAAGTCAAAGCAAGAGCAAATATCCTCTGAATGGTTGCTTGGTTCCCCCAAGATCTGCAGGACAGGGGCTCTGGAGGCAGCCTCTGGGGGAAGTAGCTGCAGCTACCATGCCTCTGCCACCTCTCACCCCAGGAGCAGGGGCTGAACCATGCTCTTCTCTCACCCAGTTCCAACAGAGTTCCCTACTGACCTTTTACTTTCTGTTTGGCATTTATGGGTTGAGAAGTCTGGAAACTGCCATAGCTGCTGGTAATTTACTCTCCTAAAGTCTGTTCCTTCCGGTCTGTGCCACTGGTTGGGGCTGCCCTGGGTTTGATCCCATGTGGCTCATGCAGGGCTGCACTTGGCTCCCAGCTTGGTGCAATAGACTCTTCCTGTTGACCAGCCAGGCTGCCTTCAGCAGGAGATTTGTTTCTCCCTGTCACTTTGTGGGTTCTGTAGCTCTAAAATTTGTTTAGAGTCATATTTTACAGGTATTGGAGGTGGTTGGAGTGGGAGCTCAGCCAAGTTCCTGCTTTTATTCCACCATCTTGGCTCCCCACCATGGTTATACTTTTGAAGTAAATATTCTTTTGTAAAAGCTAATCTGTCTGTTAGTGGTTAAATGGAACTAGGATGCAGGGGACCACCCCTTACACTTGGGGAAACCTTCCCAGTGGAAGCTGGAGCCAATAGCAGAGAACCTAGGCACCCCCAAATCTCCTGAAGCTCCTGGAGAACCCTGGAAGTGGTGAAATGTAAGACACCTGGCTGCAGAGAGTGGGGGCCAGGATACCCAGGGTTAGATAAGGAACAAGGACTAGGAAGATTTCAAAGAAACGCTTAGCAGGAGGCATATGAAAAGATGCTGGGCCAAGAAAACAGAGCCCAAAGAACAATAGCCATAAAGGTTCACAAAGCCACCAGTGGGAAGCACCAAGATGCTGGTCAACTACAATGGCCAGGTCAGTATCGTCCTGACAAAGGTCAAAGACCCTCCATTCTTTTAACGATCAACAAACTCAGTTCTAAGAAAAGGCTTTGATTTGAGGAGGAGGGATCATGGAGAAAAGTCAATGGGTAGTGAACCCAGTGCCCAAAGGGAGGAATGAATGAAAAGGGGGTCAAGGAACCATCTAAAGAACATAAAGAAGACAGTAGAAGGAGGTTCAGGTGGGCCATGGGCCCACAGGGCTGAGGTGGGGCAACCACATGAAATTTCACATGCATTAAAAAAAACCCAATCAAGCCACATGTAGTATACATTCTCACTGCCATTTGTGATCAGCTCCCACACTTGGGGTCTGTAGGCAGACAAACTAGTAAAAAGGGATGATTAATCCTTAGAATAGGTATCATTATATCAGCACTTTAAGACTTGCAAAGTGTTCTCCATTTGTTCAGTCATTCGATCCTGACAACGACCCTGAAAAGCTGGTTCTCTATCATTTTCTTCATTTTACAGATGCTGAGTGGTGAAGAGACTTGCCCAGGGTCAAATGAAGACAATAACTAGCATTTCTGTAGCATTTTATCCCCAAAGCACTGGATTGGGTGCTCTGTATAGTTTTATCCCAGCTTAATGAATGAGGAAACTAGAGCAGAGAGGGGTTCAGTGACTTACCCAGAGTCACACAGCTGGTAAAGGTCTAAGGCAGGATTTGAACTGGATCTTCTTGACCTCTTGACCATTACTTAATCTACTAACTCAGGTGGCTTCATGCACTACTCCCTCACAGGGTTATTGTGACGAAAATATCTTGTAAAACTGCAAGTGCTATCAAAGTTTCTTGTGGCTGTCAAAAACTGGAGTCGTAAAGGGTGTCCATTGACTGGGGAATGACTGACAAACTGTGGTAGCAGAGGATTGGTGCTGGTATATTCCTGCTCAGCCAGGTTCAAGCCACTATTTATTTAATAAAGAGAAGTGCTCCTTCAGAGTTTGGAATATCTCTGTAATCTGATCATCTCTATTCTGTTTAAAGCTACTTGGAAGTCTGGCATTGCTTGATAGAATCAGTTCTATACAAGTACCTGGGGTTTGCTTAAATTACCCAAAGTGAACACAGAGGGTGAGAGACATAGTAGATGTTTAATAAATGCTTGTTTCTGTCCTTCCTTCCTTCTTCCCTTTATTCCTTCCTTTCTCCTTCCCTCTTAATTTCTTTCTTTTCTCTTTCCCTCCTTCTTTCCTCCCTCCCTTTTTCTTTTCTTCCTTCCTCCCTCCATCCTGTTTTTCCTTCCTTCCTTTTGTTTTGGGGAATTTACCTGGTCTCATTTCTTTCCTCAAGTGACTTCTGAAGGGGACAGAATTGGTTCCAACTAGATAAGAATTTTAATTTCCTTCCTTCCTTCCTTCCTTCCTTCCTTCCTTCCTTCCTCCTTTCCTTCCTTCCTTCCTTCCTTCCTTCCTTCCTTCCTTCCTTCCTTCCTTCCTTCCTTCCTTCCTTCCTTCCTTCCCTCCTTCCTTCTTTCCTTCTGTTTGGTCTATAGGTTGCCAAGTCTTAGGCTCAGGTTGACCGAGGGTCATGAGATATAGTGTGCAGCTCCGTCTTGACTTGCATCACTGGGCTCTGGACTAAAATTACAAAAGCATGCATCTGTTTTCAAAATCACCATATAGATTCAAGTTTTCTTATTCTTGATATTTGACAGTTTTTAAGAAAAGTTCCTCTTTACTCCTCCCTGCACTGTCTAATGCTTCATCAAGACAGAGAAGTGAGCCTGAAGGTTCTGCCATTGGGGTGCAAGATCAGGTGAACACCTGTTATCCAATGCGATAAATTTGTAGAACACTTAGCACAGTATCTGGCACATAATAGGCACTTAATAAGTATTTGTTTCCTCCTCCCCCTTTGCTGAGAACCAGCCTACCTAAGCTCAAAGCAGTTCATCAGGCTAGCCTCAGGTGGGATGCCTTTTTTGGCCACACAAACTCACAAAGATCCTCTGGCATCACAAACTCAATATGCCAGATTGCCTTAGGAAGCGAACCAGTGAAAGTTCGTGCTGGTCTGAATTTAGCCCCCAAATTAGAGGTTTTGTTGCTGGCAGTCAAGCATGATAGTCTATCTATAGCCATTTATAAAGTGACCTGTAGTGGGCTAGGGGTTGTATAAAAGTTTGTGACTGCTTCACTGGCTGCATTCCCATGAAATACGACTTACACTCTTCAAAGGATATCAGAGAAATGAATTTCCCCTTGGTTTCCACATAGCCCTTATGCTTTTGATTTGATTTTTGTTTTCTTCCAGGGTAGAAGAGGATAGGGGACAGAGAGTCAATAGGTTATGAAGATACAGGTTCACAATCAGGGATTTAACTGCAGTTAAAGAGAATGCCATATATCCGGGACCAAGGACCACGAGTTTCCCTTAGAATCAAGAAGCAGAAAAAATATAAATTTAATATTAGGCTATGGCATAGTGCTTACTTTTGTTAGTCTCCTGGCTAGATGTGGTAGATTACATGGTTGGCGATCCACTAAGAGGGGCAGCTAGGGGGTTCAATGAATAGAGTGCTGAACCTGGAGTCAGGAAGACTTCAGTTCAAATCTAGCCTCAGACACTTACTGCGTGACCTTGGGCAAGTTACTTAACTTCTCTTTGCCTTAATCCACTAGAGAAGGAAATGACCCCAGTATCTGCCAAGAAAACACCATGGACAATATGGTCCATGGGGTCACAAAGAACTGGGCATGACTAAACAACCAAAGGACAACAACATGTCACCAAGAACCGAAGTCTTGTCAGAAAGAGGCTTTTTAGTCACTGCACTTAGTATATAGCAAAAGAAAGCAAGAGATGTCTCTGACGGCAGAAAGCCCTGAAGACGGGAACAGAGAGCACGTCTCCCTCCACGAGACCAGCAGAGGATGCTCGGTGCAGAGGGGAGGCATGGGGCCAGCCAGAGGCTCCCAAGACCCGGCAGAGAACAGAGACACAATGATCTATGTAGAACAGCACAGAACAGGACGACAGCAGCCTGCTGAGCTAGAGGCTGCCCTAGCCACTCACTTCCTTCCAAACGTATCTTCCATGCATGCATCGTGAGCTCGTGGGTCATACGGGCTCCTGGCATTTGTGAGCAGGCTCTGGGCAGGTAGGCTTCCCTGGCAACATTTGGTCCCTATGTGTGTGCCTTCCTTGAATGTTCCTTGGTCACACGAGTTCTCTGCAAGTATGCTCTTCTCCGAGGACAGTGTGATAACCTGGAGAAGAAAATTCAGCATTTGTGGGGGAGATAGTGAGGCCACCTTAGCTTATCATTTTATTGGCTCTGCTGTTTGATTAAATGATTTTTGTTTTGAATTATTGTGTCTACCGGCTGGATGATAAAGTAAGCATATGTATGGGGCGAGTGAATTAGAGTTTTGAGTGAGTTGTGATGAGGGGTGTGCTAGAGTCAGCTCTAACCAATCAGCAGAACTGATTGTTAAATTCTTGGTGTAAGCATTTATACCTGGGAAATCAGCAAATACTGCAACGAAGGGCTGGATTTATTATTTTTTCATCATCTAGATTTAAGGGACTGATGTGGAAAATGTTATTTTTTTGTTGTTTTTCAGTTGTGTCTGATTCTTTGTGACCTCAGATACTGGATTAGTTTGCAATTTCCTTCTCCAGCTTATTTTTTGCAGATGAGGAAACTGAGGCAAAAAAAATTAAGTGACTTGTCCAGGATCATATAGCTAGTAAGTGTCTGAGGCCAGATTTACGAAAATGAGTCTTCTTGACTCCAGGTCCAGAGTTCTATCCACTGTACCACCTAGCTACCCAATAGTACAGATAAAATAATGCAGATTAAACTGTAAGATGTAAATTATTCTTTTTCCCCTGGAGAACTGTTATGGAACAGTTACCAGAACACCACTGACTATGACCCAAAGAGAACCTAACACTTAGAAGGTCTAGGAAATAAATTTCATGTTGGTGTCTCAGCCTCTATGTAGCTCTTACAGTTTTTTTTTTAAGGATTCTCACATGATCTACCCTTCATGCTACAAGAGGAAGGAAAAAAGTTAAGTCTATGTTTGCAACTTAGCATTAACATAGCATGAACATGTAATCCAGGGGTGGACAAAATATGGCCTTCCAGTCCACTAACTGTTTTTGTAAGGCCCAAGAGTGAAGGATGGTTTTACGTTTGTAAATATAATAAAACTTGATATGAAAACATAAAAGTCTCTTTACTATTGTAAGTAGTACTTTAGTAAATAGTACTTTGCTGTACTGTACAAAGACAGGCATTAGACCAGCTCTGCCCCTGTGCCATATTTTCTTTCGAATGCTTGACTCTCTATCGTCCTTTCAATTTGACTGCATCCCTTTGACACAGGTGGTGCAAGAATTAGGACCCATTTTATAAGTGGGAAACCCCAAACTTAAAGCAGGAAAGTAACAGCTCCCCAGAGCCACACAGGTCGTAATCACCAGAGCCAAGATGTGGATTCCTGCATCTGTTGTAGACAGCAGTCACTTTCAGGAAAAAGCTGGAGTGTGTGGCTTCTGGGGTCCCTTGCAGCTCTCTGATTTGTATGAACTGAGATCTTCTGACTGTCAGGAATCCCTAGATCAGGAAGATTCCTTTGAGACCACTGAGGCCAACCCTCTCATTTTACAGAGGAGGAAATTAAGGCTCAGAGACAGTAACCTCAAGTCTCAAGGTCACATAAGGAGTGAGTGGCAGAGCCAGGTTTCAGAACCAGGTTCTCCCATGCAAAGACCCAGGCTCTTTGCACTGCCCCACATTGCTTCCTGAACCAAAAGCGCTGATCCAGCAGATGAGATGTTATTTGAGTCCTGTGCCTAATTTATTTGGGGTCCACAAATAGCAGCATTCACATATTCTAGGTGCTTGTTTAAATACTCCATGAGGATGCCAGGCAGAAGCCGCCTTTATTTTTTCCAAGAGGCTCCTGGATTGCATTTCCCATAGCTTGTTATAAGACCTCTTCTTGAGCAGACAAGCTGCAGCTGTCCACTGGTATTGAAAATAGCAGGCCCATGGGATAGGATGTCACAAAGCCCTGGGCTCCTGTTTTGGTAAGGAGAACAGGGGCAGTGCCCTAGGTAAGACTGCTATAGGCCAGCCTTGAGCTGCCACAAATAGCACCTGTGGCATGGGTGTGTGTGAGTGTGAGTGTGTGTGCACACATGCACATGTTGCAGAGAGGAGAGTGGGGAGTTACCCCAAAATGCTGGGCATCTGCCAGTGATTTTTTAAACAGGGATTCACAAAGCAAGATGGCTCTGACAGCTTTACTGACCATCCTGCCTCTGATAAGATTGCTGAATTGCCTTAATTTCCCCTTCTCCTCCTCCCCCACTATTTTCCTTTCACAAAATATTAAATAGGCATCAGTCTTGGATGTTGCTTCATGTATTATCAAATAATAGATTTAGGATTGGAACAGAACTTGGAGTTCATAGAGTCAGAGGATTATAGGTCTAGAGCTTGAAGGAACCTCAGAATCGCTGGAGGCCCTCTCCTTCATTTTCCAGATGAGGAAATCGAGGCCCGGGGAAGTAAAATGCCTCCCTCTGCTCATGAATTCAGACTCTTTTTGGTGTTTTGGACCCTGTATTGCTCTTCTTTTAGAGCACAGACCCATTGAATCTCAGGATTAGAGACCTCAGAGGTTCTCTAGTCCAAAGTGGAACCGACTGAGAACCTCCTCTCTGATACAAAATAATAGGACACACTTAAGGTTTGCCAAATGCTCTATGTACATCTCCAGCAAGTGGCCATTGAGCCTCCACTTAAAGACCTTCCTTTCTTCCTTCCTATCTTCCTTCCTTCCTTCTTTTCTTCCTTCCCTTTCCCTCCTTCTCTTCTTTCCTCCCTCCCTCCTTCCTTCCTCTATCCTTTTTTTCCTTCCTTCTTCCATCTTTCCCTCTTTCCTCCCTCCCTCCCTTCCTTCCTCCCTCTTTTCCTTCCTTCCTTCCTTCCTTCCTTCCTTCCTTCCTTCCTTCCTTCCTTCCTCCCTCCCTCCCTCCCTCCCTTCCTTCCTTCCTCCCTCCCTCCTTCCCTTCCTTCCTTCCTTCCTTCCTTCCTTCCTTCCTTCCTTCCTTCCTTCCTTCTTTCCTCTGCCTTTTCATCTGTAGGCATCTCAAAATCAACAAGTCCAAAACAAAGCTCATTATCTTTTCCTGAAAACCAAACCAAACCAAGCCATCCCTTCTTGCCATCTTTCCTATTACCTTGAAGAGGACCACCATCCTCCAAGTCACCCAGGTTCCCTCACCTCACTGTCACACTCAGCTCGTCCCTCTTGTTCATCCTGCTCACCCAGTCTGCTGTCCGGGCTTTTCATTTCTACCTTCCCATCTCCTGTATCTGCCCCTTCTCTCCTCTGACGTTGCCCCCGCTCCGGTACAAACGCTTGCCTGTATGGTGCTCTATTTAGCACTGAAAGCCCCCCGCAGCCTGCCTCCCCGCCCCGCCCCCCCTTTCCAGTCCTTGCTCCCAGCAGCGCTGGCTGTCTTGCTGTTCCTTACATGCAGCACTTCGTCGCTTTGCCTTTGCAGCCGTAGTCTGCCAGGTTCTCCCTCCTCACTTCCAGCTCCTGGCTTCGCTAGATCCAGTCAAGATTCAGTTCAAACCCTCCCTTCTGCTCGTCTCGTCCTTTTGAGATTACACTGTATCTATCCCACAGGAGCAGAGCTATTTTCATGTTATTTCCCTTATTAAATGGTTAGCTCCTTGAGGGTAGGGACCACGTTTTTTGCTTTCTCCGTTTCTGCTTTTTCGTTGTCTTCCTAGAAGCTGGCATGTAGTAGTTTTTTTAAAAATGTTATTTTATTTTTCCCCAATTGCATGTAAAACATTTTAACGTGTTTTTTTTTAAGTTTTGAGTTCCAATTTTTATTCCTCCCTTTCACTCCTCCCCCTCCCTAAGACAACAAGCTATCTGAAATGGGTTATACATGTGTGATCATGTAAAAGCATTTTCATATTAGTCATTTTGTGAAAGAAAACTTGAACAAGAAAGAAAGAAGAAAGGAAAGAAGGAAGGAAGGAAAGAAGGAAAGAAGAGGGAGGGAGGGAGGAACGACAGAAAGGAGAAAACATATAAAAAGAGAAAGAAAGTATGCTTTGGTCTATTTTCAGATGCCATCAGTCCTTTCTCTGGATGTGGGTAGCATTTTTTATCATGAGTCCTTTGGGATTGTCTTGGATCAGTGTATTACTGAGAATAGCTAAGTCATTCACAGTTTTTCAGAGGTGTCAAGTAGGCAACCCACATTCCACCCCCAAGACCCTTCCCCAACCAGATTAAAATGCAATTGGGAAATATTTAACAAAATAAGTAAGGCTACAACAGGCCATAGATAATGTTAATATGTGGTTTTTAAAAGTTAATGTGCTGCCATAGGGATCCACATGTATGGTTTAATGGCCCAGTTTTAACTGAACTTGATACCATTGTACTACATACACTGCACTCCCTTGCTTGATTCAAGAAGACTAATCGTGAAACGATTTCTTCCTTTTGGTAGACGGTGTATTTTGGATTTGGAATGTTGCAAACACTGCCAGGGAAAAGTCTCGAACCCTTCCTCACAGTCTTCCTTAGGGTCTAAGAGACCCTGTGGGACACAAAATTGGCCCTGGGAGAATGAGAACAAAAGCCTGAGGCTTTCGGCGTGGTGAGCCCCAGACCTGTTCCCTTAGTTGTCTCATAGTCTTAGATCCCTGCTGAGAAAAGCTGACCATCTGTGTCTCTGCAGGATAAAGCAGACAGTCTGAGATGAGCACCCTGTGGGACGCCTCCTGCTAACCCACCTGGGGCTGCGTCAGGCATCTCATAATTAGTGCGGCAGGCGTGGAGGCAGCCAGACTTTTGATCCTCCATCCTCCAGCAGCTAAGCTATTGCTCAATGCTTTTGAGACCAGGCAACTGAGGATCCAGCCAGGAAAATTCCGGTTTGGGGACCTGGTCAAGCAGGTCTCACTGGTTCTTCGCATCCTAATTTGGTATCCAAGGGCTAGTGCAAGCTACTTAAGTAGTGTGGAAGATTGCCAGAGTCCATGTAACCTCAAGGGAGTTGACAGATTCAGGAGAGTCACCACCTGTCTCTGATGAGTTAAGATGGGAACAAAAATCCTGCTGCTCTTGTAGTTTTGGGTCCCAGGGAAATGTTTCAAAATCCCAGAATCTCAGTGTTTGAAAGGCCCTTCAGAGGCAAGGGAGAACTTGTATCTGAATAAGGACCCTCTTTAATTATACCCTACAAGTACATGGTGGTGCAGCTTTGACTTTGAAGACCAGTGGTGATGGGAGTGGAGCCCACTCCCTCTAGAGGCAGCCCATCCCTCTAGAGGCAGCTCCAATTATTAGGAATTCTTTTTTTACATCAAGCCTAAACCTGCCTCTTTATAATTTGGGTTCATTGTTCCTAGCTCTGCCCTCTGGGGCTAAGATGGATCTCCAAGGAGACCTGTATTCAAATCTTGCTCCCAAAATCATGAGCCACACAACCATAGGTGAGTCATTTAGGCCTCGCTGATGAGTCTTAGCTTCCTCACCTGTTAAACGGGGGCCTCACGAAACAGCTGTATGCTGCAAATGAGGTAACATCTATAAAGCGCTTTGCAAACTTCAGAGCTCCATGCAAATGTCAGCTATCATCACTATTGCAGAAGGAATCTGTAGCCCTTGAAATACCTGAAGACGGACGTTAAGTCTAGGCCTAAATCTCTTTTTCTCCAAACTAAACATCCTCATTCATAGGATTAAAAATCACAGGTTTAGAGACAGAACAGACCTTAAAGGTCATTGGGTCCAACCCTTTTACTTTACAAGAGAGGAACAGCAACTGCACCCATTTATAAAGCACTTTAAAGTTTGTAAAAGACTTCATACATATGACCTTATTTTACCTTCACAACAACTGCAGAAAGGAGTTGATCCCCATTTTACAGTAAACGAAACAGAGGCAGGCAGAGAGATTAAATAACTTTGCCCAAGATCAATCAGCTAGTAAGTATCTGAGGTCACATCTTCCTTTCTCCAGGTTGTCCCTTTTTTATACCATACCCCTCTCTTCCCCTCCCCTCCCCTCTCCTCTTCCCCTCCCCTCCCCTTCCCCCTCTTCTTCGCTCCCCCTCCCCCTCCTCTCTCCTCCCCTCTCCTCTCCCATTCCCCCCTCCCCTTCCCCTCCCCTCTCCTCTCCACCCTCCCCTCTCCTCTCCTCCCCTCCCCTCTCCTTCCCTTCCCTTCCCTCCCCTCTCCTTCCCTTCCCTTCCCTCCCCTCCCCTCCCCTCTCCTCTCCTCTGGACGAAAATTCTCAGGTTTTCTTGGTTCCAAGTTCCACTTTCTATCCCTTACTCTTGACTGGCTTTCATTTGGCATGGACTCAAGGCCCTGCATTATGTTAGTTGCCCTCTTCTGAACACTTTCCTATCTCTTGATTATCCTTCCAAAACCGTGGCTCCTGGACCTGAGCAATGTCGCACTAGCTCCTAGCATTTATCACTTGATAAATATTTGTTGACTGATCCAGTTGGGGATGGAGATGAAGAGCTGAAAGGGAATTTGGAACCTGAGTCATTTTGCAGAAAAGGAAATTGAGACCCAGAGAGGAAAATGGCTTGCCGGGAGCCCAAGCTAGTGAGTGAGACAGAATCTGAAGCAAGCTCTCCCTGACTCCGTGCACCGTCTTGTGTTCTGCGGTCATGCTCGGGAATAGAAGAACTCCTGTTCATTTTTTCTTGCTTATTTTAATTTTTTGATGCCTTCAAGTTGGTGACTCCCCAGACTGATGTAGATTGCAACCCCTTTCTCACCCTGTTTGACATTTTGTCTGTTCTCCCAAATCCCTCCAGGCTCCCATGTAGTGTCTCACTCACCCTGTGACTCCTCCTACACAATCCCAGCACCTTTCTGCAATGAAGGGCTTGAAGGAGACCGCCTCTGAGGGTCCTTCTGGTTCTACATCTACTGTCTCATTCCCACCCAATCACAGGTAACACCCCACTTGTTTATGTGCACTCTCCTTGGGACTGTTTTTAATTTTAATTCTTCTGATATGGTGACATTCCATGATTCTTAACCATGACACGTTGATCCCCAGGAGAACTCTGGAGTCCCCTTTGCAGGGAGAAGGAGCTTGAGATCTCTGAGCACAGTGCACATTTTCCCCAAAGCAGCCCAGTGCTGTCTCCCTCTCTTCCCTCCTTCATCCCTGGATACCTTTCACACAGCCTCACTAAAAGCTCTTCTGATTGCTTACTTCCCCTCCTGGACCCCATCTTCAGGCAGGCCCCAGCCAAGCTCCTCTTCACCCCGTCCCTGGCTGTCTTCTCAGTGACCTCACCCCATGCACAACTTCAGATCTTTGATCTTGGATTTTTTCACTTTCAAAATGATCTTTCCAGATTTCATTGTATTTGCCATCCTTGTTGCTTTTAACTGCATTACAAAATTCCTTTACATTAATACATGAAAATTGTCTTAACCATTTCCCTTATGTTGAACATTTAAGTTGCTTCTAGTTTTTTTTTGTAATTATATATACTGCTGGCATGAATGAAAAACTTTTTTTGGGGGGGGTCACTTTTCTTAATACTTTCTAGGTACATTCTGAAAAAAAAATTGAATTACTGGGTCAAAGGGTATGATTATTTTAATAATGTTTCCTGTATATGGCCAGATTGCTCTCCAAGATAATTCTACAAGTTTTCAATTCCACCAATAATGTATGAGTGTTACTGTTATTCCATCTTCTGATGGAATGGAGTCTCATGGTTTTGACTACTTTTTCCCTTAAAGCTGTTAAATTACTTTTCTTTGGTAATTAGAAAGGCTGATCATTATTTCAATGAATTAACAACATTTCTTTGGTTGTGAATTACCTGTTCAGCTATGTAGTAAGGTTGGCTTCAAAGAAGAGATGGGAAAAAGTGCTTTTCTCTCTAAGGAAGAGGACTGTGGGTGTCAGGTAAATCGATCTTGGCTCCTTTCAAGGCTGTGGTGAATGTCCCAAGAAGGAACCTCTGGGTCTGTGGAGTACAGTGAATGACAATGTAGACGCTGCCTCTGGGCTAACCAGAGGCAGCTAAGCAGTCCAGTGGATAGACTGCAAGGCCTATAGTCAAGTGGACCTGAGTTCAAATCCAGCCTCACACACTTACTAGTTGTATGACCTTGAGCAAGTCACTTAACCTCCTTCTATCTCAGTTTCCTCATTGGTAAAATGGGAGTCATAATAGCACCTACCTCCCAGGGTTATGAGGATCGTTTTGTAAACCTTCAAGCCCGATGTAAGTGTTGGCTGCTATTAATATTACAGATGAGGAACAGCCAGTGTATAACCAGAAGTGGAATCTGAACCCAGCTCTGGGGTCATTTCCTGTCCTAATCCATGACTAACTTCACTGAATTTTCTATTCTACTTAGAGAGAGGAAAAGAACTAACCCTGTACACATGGTACTTTCTTAATGGAGTCACCCAGAGACCCCTTAAATAAGCCCCCAAAGCCTTTTATCTGTTTACACCTGAGTGCATTAGAGGCCTGAGTTGACCATCATGGAGAACAGAAGAACCAGAGAGCCTGATAGTTAATTAGCTGGCAGAGATATGGCTGGCCTCTGCAGCATCTTTTCAGCTTTTAATGTGACAGGATAGTTCAGAAAGCTGATGAGAAAACATAGCCTGGTTCAAAGGGTGCCAGGATAAAAACCCAGCCTGGGCTGGGAGCTGACACATCCCCAGCTCTCTGCCTGCTTCTGAGTGAGTCACTGCACTCTGGCAGGACTCAGCTTCATTCATCCATGAAATGGGGCCGTCCTTGGGGAAGTTGTGAGGGTGAATTGGGTTATGCTTATAAAACACCTTGTGGTCTTTGGAAGAAAAGCATTATGAACCCATAAATGGCAGCATTAATAGCATCCTTCTTATTATGATTGCTGGGGATGGGGAATGACCCAGTGTTTGTGCTGATTGTCGGAGCTAGGAATAAGAATGCACAGCAGAAGGATCTTTTTGCCTGTAACCATGACCTTGACTGCTCTCCTCATTCCCACTGCACAGACTATTAACAGTAGAATGGAAGCTCCATGAGGGCAGGAACTGTTTGGGACCCTCTGTCTAGCACAATGCCTGGCACACAGCAGATAGCAGAATCATTGATCTAGACCTGGAGGGACTCTCAGAGTGGGCCTTCCTAGCTCCGAATCTATGGTCCTTGTTCAATCCCTTCCTTTCACAAAGGAAGAGATTGAGATCCAGGTAGGCTGAGTACTGCCCAAGGCACCATGGTTTTAGGTGCCAGGGACAGGATTTGAGCCCAGGCTCTCTGACTCCAGACCAGAATCTCAGACTGGTTATCGACCTCAGAAGGCATCTAGTCCAAATTGTCCAGGAAATGCCCAAGAAATGGCCCCTCCATCCTTGCTTAAAGACCTCCACAGAGCAGGCAGGAAGCATTCTCCCTCCATGGCAGCCCTTTCCATTCTTCATGGACTCAATCAAGTCTCAACCTGCCTCTCTGCTTCTTGCACCCACAGCTCAGAGTTCTGCCCTGGGGAAACAGAACAAGACTAATCCGCCCCTCTACAAACAGCTCTTCAAATCCTTACAAACAGCTCTTGGGCTCCCTCCATGTTGTTCATCCATGTCATGGGTGTCTATGTGGCCTCTCAGTTTATCAATGTCCTTCCTTAACTGTATTACGTAGAGCATAACACAACATTCCAGACGTATGTTGACCAGGGCCAAGCACAGGAGAACTCTCACCATTTTATTCTAGCATATTCTGTGTCTTTTAAGGTAATCAGAGATCACTTAAGTCCATTGGCTTCAGTCCTACACTGTTGACTCATATTGCCTCTCCTGATCTTTTTCAGGGGGAGCTGCTATCTGGTTGTACTCCCCCCATTTTGTACCTGTGAAGTTGATCTTTTGAAGCTGAGTTTAAGACTTTTCCTAAATTTGGCTCAATCTATATGATCTTTGATTTTTGGCAATCCCAATTCTGTCTTCAATATCTCAACTAGTTTTTTTGTCATCTGCAAATTTGAGTGGCATGCCCCCTCAGCCTTTATCCAAGTCATAGATAAAAATGTTCAATGGCACAGGCCAAGTATGGATGGCTGGGCCAATACACTAGAGACAGACCTTCCAAATCAGTTGGGTTTGGAACTGGCTGAGGGCCCCAACTAAAGGAAGAGTTAGCAATAGACACCATTGATGACTATTCACTGGGTCAGGCCTCTCAGCCAATTCCAAACCCACTTAGCTCTACTACCAAGCTAGAACACGTCTCTCCATCCTGTGTACAAGAATAGCATAAAAAGCATTCTCAATTTTTACTAAATTGCTAAATTTACTAACTCTTTACTAAAATCTTGGTAAGCAAGTTTCATTTGACAGTGTTTCTCCAGACAAGTCAAGTTACCAGGACAGGTAGTCTCCATAGATTAGTGTCATTTTGCAAAGGCACCTGTATGAATGCTTTTTTTTTCTAGATGAAAGGCACCCCAGACATAGCCCAGGATATTGGAAGGGTCCTCATCTTTAAAATACCCATTTGAAGTCAGTGTATTCCTGAAAAGAAATCCCAATGACTTACTTTTTGTAGTGTCAGAAATGCCAATTGCATAGTAGGCCTAGAGAAATTTTCCAGTTTTCCAGATAAAAGGCATTACATTATTTGAAATCCTCAAGCAGCAGCTAGGATGGGTAGGTGATGGAGAAAGCATGGGAACTATGATTTCATTGGTGGAGGCCCAGCCTGATTGAGGGCTCACTGTATCAGTAGAGGGTGGTACCTCCCCTGAAACACATGGGGTAAGAGGCTCCCAACCCTTTTTGAATCATGAACCCTATCGGCCTCCCCACTCTTGGCACAGTTTGGTGAAGCTGGTGGACAGACTCTTTCATAGAACACTATTTTAAATAATTTTAAATTTTAAATAAATTTTAAATAATCAAAAGAAATCCTCCATTTGAGTTGGAGCTTAATGAAAATAAAGATCTACTTTTGTCCTATTTAAGTTCAAGGACTCTTTGAAATCTTTCCATGGATCCAGGGTAGGGGTGTCTGATGAGCCCTATGTTAGAGAGTTGCCTGGCTGAAGGGCGGAGGTCACAGAGCCAGGAAGTGTGGGATTCAGGACTTGAATTCAGGATTCCCTGACATGGAGGCCAGATCCCCATCCATCACACTACCCTTTTTTTAAAGAGTCACTAAGATAATATCACACATATGCTAGACAACCTAAGTCTTTATCTAAGAGTCTTGGGACAGAAGAGGATAGGGCTGACTGTAACTTGGGATTGTTGGGGGAAGAGAAACTCAGCTCTTGGGGAAGGAGGGGGCCAGGATAAAGTCATAACGGCTGGTGGTTGGCAAAGCACTTTTCATGTTATCCCATTTTGTCCTCCCAACAATCCTAAGTGTTATTATCTCCACTTTACAGGTGAGGAAGTGAGGCTAAGAATGGGGAGGTCCCTTGGTCAGAGTCATAGAGCTCGGAAGTATCTGGGGAAGGATCTGAACCAGGGCTTTATCGGGGATCTGGCTCTTACTGACTGACAGCTAATTGTTAAATTTCCAGTGTGACCATTTACACTCAGAAATTAGCAAGTTACAAACCAGGCCTTGAGTTATTGCTTGTTGATTGTCAAGGCTTAAGAAAGTGTTTAATAATGCCCATTAAGCTCACCTGCTGTTGAACATTTACCAGGGCAACCCTGGTTCCCAGCCGGTCTTCTGGCCCCCAGGTCCGGCGCTCTACCCACCATCTTCAGAAGAAGGAAGGAAGGGCAGGGAGGTTTGAAGGGAGACGACTCCCAAGCACATCAGCTGTTTAGAGAAGGTCCTAGTTCCAGGAGGAACCTGATGATTGAGTGATCCAAACAGGGCTGTCCCTAGAAATCTGAGGACTGGCCTTCCAGTAATGCTGTTTTTCATCCTCAGAGGAGCAGCCCAGTGCGGTGGGGAGAGGCTCTGGACCAAAGGCCCCACCTTGTCAGCGGCCAGGTCACCTGGTGAGGGCAGAGGTAGACTGACCTTCAGGGACCATGGAATTTCCCCAGAGAACCTCTTTACCAAGGTGGCAATGTCTGAGATTCTTTTAAGAATAAACAAAGGCTTTCTTGGTAGGAGTGAGCTTAAAAGGACGAAAGTGAAAGTGTTAGGGTGCAGTTACCTTTCAGTGGGAAAGGTTCAGGTACAGTAGGATAGGTCAGTCACCAGGTGTTGGGACCATCCCTGGGACAAGCCTCACCATCTACATCGCCTTTGGTTCTGTCTCCACGTCTTCTCCACCTCCACCTCCACACAAACTCTTGAGAATAGAGCGTCTTGTCATTTCTGTCTTCAAATCTCCATCAGTTATGTCTGGCGCATAGTAGGCATTTAATAATTGTTCCTGGAATTAAATTGGAGATGGGTCATCAAGGGGAGCAACAAAGGGAAGGAGGTATAAGCGGGGAGGCCCCCAAATCAATGGATTCTTTGTGATGGCTCATGAGACACAGACAGCAAATCAGAAGAGGTCTTAGAGGCCATTGTGTCCAATGCCTTCATTTTACAGATGAGGAACTGAGCCTGAGGGAGGTTATTTACCCAATCACACAGCTAGAGCATCTGTGGTAGGATCTGAACTCCGGGCTTCCCGACTCCAAGCCCAGAGCTCTGGCAGCTGTATCACTTCCAGGCCAGCTGGGAGAAGTCAGTTAGAAGTGTTAAGTCTGAGCCTTAGCTCCCCTAGTTTGGAAAACTCTCCATTTCTTCATTTTTCATTCACATAAATTATATTTATTTAAATTCATCTAATTTCTTAGCAACAAAAATGTCTTGTATTTGTTTAGTGGTTGTTCATTTTTTTTCAAAGCACTTTCACATCTGCTCTGGAGCTCAGGTCGTAGACAGAGCTCTGCATGTGAAGTCCAGGGATTCCCCTCTTCGCCACCCCAGGTACTTTTCAGTTTCGGGATCCTGGGTTAGCACCTGACCCTTTCTGATCCTCAGGTTCCTCATCTGAAAAATCAACCAATCAATAAGCATTTAAGCACCTACTGTATGCCAGGCCCTGGGGATACGAAGACAAAAATGATTTGGGTTCTGCCCTCAAAGAGCTTACATTCCAATTCGAAGAGAATGCAATATAAATTCAAGGGAGTTGGGGGAGAGAAGGAGGGAGGGAGGAAGGGAAAGAGAGACAGAGACACAGAGAGAAACAGAGACACAGAGAGACAGAGAGAGAGAGAGAGGCAGAGAGAGACAGAGAGAGACAGAGACAGAGAGGGACAGAGAGACAGAGACAGAGAGACAGAGACAGAGAGACAGTGATAGAGATAGAGAGACAGAGAGAGAGAGAGACAGAGAGAGAGAGAGAGACAGAGAGAGAGAGAGACAGAGACAGAAACAGAGACAGAGATAGAGATAGAAACACAGAGACAGAGAGTGCTACCAGTCTGGAATCAGGAATGTGGGAGGAAAAATGGGGGGGGTACTAATAGCACCCACTTCTGGTCCATCCAAAAAAAAAATAATGAAGGCAAAAGACTTTGCAAAACTGCAATCAGCTTATAAATAGCAGCTATGCTTATTATTCTGTTTAATCTTGCTTTCATGGTCTTGCTCTTTATTCAGACATAACTTTTGTCATGTGGCCCTAAACTGGTCAAACCTACAGGAGAAAAACATCTGCACAAACTTGCTCCATCCCTAGGGCAGCTACAACGTGCGCCCCTGCGCCCGGCGGGAGGAGCCAGGACTCCGGGCAGTGTGTCCCACCACAAGAACCAGGATGGAAACATCGGAGCTGTCCTTGGGGGATTTGGAGAGAGGCAGAATGTGAGGGACGCTGACAGATGTCGACCACAAAGTCAACAGACTGTTACAGAGCCTGGCTTTTCCTTGGTATGTTGGCTGCCTTAGCATCTTAAGTATTTAATCCCTCTCTCTTCTGTTTCTGCCCAAGATGGGTTTCCCGGTCAAACAGGACAGCCCTGGGACAGCAGGACAGACTTCCTCTGAGATGCCTTAACACTGAGCCTGGACCTCAAGGGTTCTGGGCATTCCATCACTGCCTGCCAAGTCCGCTTGCCCTGGTGGCTGTGTGCATTCTGGCAGCCCCTGATGCTTTTGTTCCCTCCGGGTGGGCTGGGGGCAGGCAGGAGTCTGCTGCATCATCCCAATTATTTTACTCACACTGATTTACAAAGAGCCCTGGCTGTGGAAACTGAGATCCCAGCTCTGGATTCACCAAGGACAACACAAGATCGAGTACAATGGTTACAACAGAATCATGGTACTTCATTTTCCCTTGGGCAAACCACTTCACCTCTCAGGCCCTCAGTTTACTCTAAAATGAAGAGATTGGACTAGGTGACATTTGGGGTCTCCTCCAACTCTAAACCAGCGATTCCGAGATTTGGTGAACTCTCTGGAAGCTCTGACAGGCTCCCATACATGTTTCTTACCCTTTGTTCCTGACAGAATAGTCTACCTACCTTTAGGCCTTTTCTAGTGTTAGAACAAGAAGGCTTTCCAGGAGTCTGATTCAACCAGGCAATCCATCAACAAGTATGAATTAGGCACCTACTACAAGCTAAACGCAGCAAACACCAAGGATACAAAGAAAAGCAAAAATAAAATGAAATAAAAAGTCCTTGCTCTCGAGGAACTTAGAGGAGGAGACAATATGCAAACAACCAGGACTAGACAAAACATCTACAGGATGTAGGGCTAATCCCTGAGGGGAGGCACTGAGATGGGATCTGGAGTCTGAAGACATGTGCTTCAGTCCTGGTTCCCCTACTTAGTACCTATGGGACCTTGGGCAAGGTGAGACAGCGATCCTTCCCAGCCTCAGGTGACTCCTCTGTAAGATGGAGATTGGGAGGAGATTGCCTTTGGCTCCCGTGAAGGTCTGGACCTAAGACCCTATGAGCCATCTCAGGGACAAAAAGAGATGCCCCACGACTCTATCCTCTGTGACTCCAAATCAAAGACTCAACATGGAAAGCTCTCGTGCTTTGGTCCCCTTTGGGCTATGGAAGGTGACTGGGTTTGTGGGGAGCAGGACAGGGGGGATCATGTTATTTGTCACACATTCTCTTGTCTGTGTAGCCATTGATGGAAATCCAAATATCTTTCCCTAGATGGTGTTTCTCAGCCTACACCCAAGGATGAGCCCAGAAGCCTTCGGTTAACCAACTTTCCGTAATCCTGGTGACATTTTGGCATTTTCCCTGGCTGGTGGCCAGAGGACTGACTGTTCTACTGCTTTCTGTAACTTTCATCCCTGGTCTTTTGCTTGAAAAATACAGAAATGCAACTTGAGCCGTTACTAGTGGCAACATATTTTAGAGAGAGATTGGTGGGAACATGTTCCCAAGAGGGGTTGTGGGGGAAGGGGAGTGTGGGAGAGGAGCTTAGGTGGTGGAAGGAGAGAGGACAGGGTGTTTGTTACAAGATAAACAAGACAGGAAATCTGTTCAACTGGTGAGTTTCTAAAGATTCTGTTACGGGAGTCATTAACCTTATTTTGTCATGGATCCCTTTGGCAATCTGATGAAAGGGATGGACCCCTTCTCAGAATCGTGTTTGTACAATACATAAGATTACAAAGGAAATCAAATACAATTTAAAACTATGAAACAAAAAACCCCCAGAATTCATGGAACCCGGATTAAGAACCTCTGGGAGCTTAAGGTTTGGGATTTTTTTAAAGCACTCTGAGATCTTCGGGATACTCTGTTTTCTAAGTATAATTAAACAATCAATGCATTATATGTGGGAAGCCCAGAATCTCAGAGTTAGAAGGACCTCAGAGGTCATTAAGTCCAATCTATTCTGAAAAAAAGAATTCCCATTTGACATGCCCAACAAATAAATGCCCATCCAGCCTTTGCTGGAAAATATCCATTGAGGGGGAATGAGGCTATTTCCCCAGGCCACTCATTCAACTGCAGGTTGGCCCAAATTGGTGGGAAAGTTCTTCCCAACATCAAGCCTAAATGAGCCTCTTTTCTTTTTAAAAATAGATTTTGTTGATATCTTTGGTTTTCATATCACCTAGACTTCAGCCTTTCTTCCCTTCACTTTGCCCCTTCTCAGAGAGCTGTCCAGCTATCCTGTATAATGAAGGATGTTTAGAAGGAAGGAAGGAAGGAAGGGAGGAAGGAAGGAAGGAAGAAAAGAAAGAGAGGAAAAGGAAAGAGCAGGAAAGATGCAAAAAAAGGAGGGGAAGAAAGAAGAAAAAGAAGGAAGAAAAAGGGACAAGAAGAATCGATCTTTTTATATCCCCTTCTTGGAGGTCCAGCTTCCTCTTTTTGATTTCACAATAGTTATCTTTGATTGTTCTGTGGTGGTTCTTCTTTGCATTTGCATTAATGCAGTCTTTTTGCACGTTGTTTTCCTGGCTCAAATTTGCCTTGTTCCAGCTTCCACCCATTGCTTCTGGCACTGCCCCTAGAGACCAAGAAGAACAAGGGAAATCTTGTTGCCTTTCCAAATGACAACCCTTCAAATACTTGAGTCTCCCCTGAGTCTTTCCTTATCTTGGTTAAACATTCCTATTTCCTTCCACTCATCCTCAGAGGGTAGGACCCTGAGGACCCTCACCATCCTGGCTGCTCTCCTCAGGAAACTCCCCAGCTCATGAACGACATCCCAAACTATGGTGCTGAGAACTGGACACTCTGTATCTTTTCTCCCTTTGACTTTGAGATCCTCGTGGCTGTCATCTGAAGGCTTGCCCGTCATGGTCCCACCTCCCCAGTGAGGTCAGCCCCAGCCTCTACTCCCTTCAAAAACCCTGGGCTCCAACTTCCTCGACTCCCATGGCTTCTCTCTCTACCCTGCCTCAAGCACACATGGGGGTACACCCCATGGCATCGCACCCAGGTTCTAGAATACCAAGTCACAGTTCTGCAATCACCTCCTTATTTCTGGAAGCTTGATGTTGCCCAAGATGACTTTAGCATATTGGTTGCCATACCACACTGCTGGTTGACTCACATTGAGCTGACATCCCTATGGATTTCCCGATCCTTGTCCTGACTCCAAAGTTCAAACCACCTTAATACTTATCCCTTCTCTATCATTTTTACCCCCAGATCTTTTAAAAACTAGTGAAATGAATGGCTTTTTTGCAGCCCAGGCTGTTTATCCTGTTTGCCCATGTAGTGAGGTTCTGGGCCCCAGGCTGGCCAGTCTACATACGCTTAACATGCAGCCGACTTCAGAAAAAAATTTGGGGGGTGGAGGTACCTTCCATTTTATTCTGTATTTACTCTAAAAGGATACATTTAAATTCAATTCAAATAAATTGAATTTTATAAAATGGATACATTTAAATTCAATTCAGATTCCATTAATTTCATTTTACAAGCTTTATCCAATTGAATTCAATACATATTTTTTAAAATGCCTACCGTGTACAAAGCACTGGACTAAGTCTCAAAGGTAAAGTAGCCCCTTTGAATTGTCAGGTCCCTCTCCCTCGATATTCAGTCAGTTGCCTTGGCCTGTCATTCTCTTTCTGCAACTCCTCTCACTCTTCCCCATTTCTATATCAATCCATGTCAGACTCTATTCTGTCTCACCTTGACTATATTCATCTCCTCCTAATGGGTCTTCTTCAATCTAGTCTCTTCCTTCCTAAATTCATTCCTCAGGCATCTGCCAAGATGATCTTCCAAGTTCTGACCAGGGCCTTCCCCTGCTGAATGGCTAAATCCTTGGAATTGGAGTCACAGTGATTTAGGTTCAGATTCTGCCTCATAAGGCTTATTGGCTGTGTGACCCTGGATGAGTCATTTGAACTTGCTGAGCCCCAGTTTCTCCTGTAACATGGAGACAATACTAACACCCACTTTGCAGAGTTGTGAATATGATATGAGATAATATGTGAAAAGAGCTTTAACAAACCTTAAAATGCTTTCTAAATGGGGGCTGTTATTGTAATGAGGGTCAGCACTTTTTCAGAGTGCCTGGCACAGAATCTGTCCACATGAAGAAGGTGGGAACTGGTTCTACTGAGGGAACCATGTGGCACTCAAAAAGCCTGCCATCTTGGGCCCCTCTGGTGCTTCATCATAGGTCCCACTTCTAGGGAGAGGCCCTGCTGATCTCATGAGCTTTGGAAACTTGGCAGACCTGGAAGTGAGGATCCAGGACAGAGGTTGCAGCCAGGGCAACATTGGTGCCCTTTGAGTGACCTTTGAGAATGATCTTCTGGCAGTGCTTGAGAAAGGGACCCATCTTGAAGTCATGCAACATCTTGGAACTTGGAAGAACCATTGCTATGGCAGAACTAAGTTTAGAGCTGACTCCTCCAGAAACCAGAGGTGGTTGTGGCCCCAAGGTGTTAGAGAGGGGATGTGTGTCTATGGTTTTGTTGCTCTATATTAGAAGCAAACCTCCCTTTGTAAAAATTAATCATTGTTCAACGGAAGTGAACTGTGGGGGCTTGAGCCAATAACAATAGATTAAAAAGCTATTCCAGGTAGAAGCAGGAAAACTCCCTGTGCTCCCCCCATAACCAAATACCTATAAAAATGACTCTAAACAAACTTTAGGGCTACAGAACCCACAAAGTGACAGAGAGAAACAAACCTCCCACTGAAGACAGCCTGGCAGGCCAGCAGGATTGCAGTTCGCTGGGAGCAGAACCCAGCCCTAAATGAGCCCATGGTTTTAGCCCCAGGGTGACCTGACCACCCACAGCTTGAGGGACTTCAGGAGAGTGGATCACCAGCAGCTGTGGCGGTTTCCAGAATTATTAACTCATAAATGCCAAAGTCATAGTGAGAGGTCAGTGGACTTTGGGAACAGGGGGTCCAGGAGTGTGGTCTGGCCTCTGCCCCTCCCACCCAGAGGGAGAAGCTGCTGAGGCTGAGGCAGCTGCACAGCCAACACTTGGCTGCTTCAGAGCTCCTGGACTGCAGATTGTAGGGAGACCACGTGACCATTCTGAGGAGTAATTGCTCTTGCTTTAACCTGCTTCAATCTGTATTGCTGTCTAGGGTGGAGGTCCTGGGGTGCATGACCAGGTGCCAGAGCCAGTGGAGGCTTCAGAGAGGGCACCCAACTAATATCTCTGGCAGCTATGAAAACCCCAGCAATTTGGGACAAAGCTCCCCTCTCTGTAAGCAGAGTTCTACTGTGGCAAAAAGCTCAAAATTCAAGTAATTGAGTGGCAACATGAGCAAGCGAAGGAAGCAAAGCAAGCACAGCAATCCAACTTTAGAATCCTTTTGGGGGGACAAAAAGGATTAAAACATGGAACAGGAGGAAGAAAATGAAGTCAGAAATCCTGCACCAAAAGCTTCCAAGAAAAATATGAATTGGTTACAGGCCATAGAGGAACTTAAGAAGGATTTTGAAAATCAAATAAGAGGGGGCGGCTAGGTGGCACAGTGAGTAGAGCGCCGGCCCTGGAGTCAGAAGGATGTGAATTTGGATCCAGCCTCAGACACTTAACACACACAAACAAAAACCTAGCCATGTGACCTTGGGCACTTAACCCCAATTGCCTTCCAAAAAGGCAAAAAAAAAGAAAGAAAGAAAGAAAAGAAAAGAAAATCAAATAAGAGAAGTGGAGGAAAAGTTGGGAAGAGAAATGAGAATAATGGAAGAAAATCATGAAAGGAGAATCAACAACCTGACTGAAGAAAACAACCCCTTAAAAATAGACTAACTCAAATGGCAAAAGAGGCTCAAAAAGCCAATGAGGAGAAGAATACCTTAAAAAGCCGAATTTGCCAGATGGAAAAAGAATCTCAAAAGCTCACTGAAGAGAATCATTCCTTCAGAATTAGATTGGAGCAAATGGAAGCTAATTACTTTATGAGAAATCAAGATGCTATTAAACAGATCCAAACAAATGAAAAAATAGAAGGCAATGTGAAATATCTCACTGGAAAAACCACTGACTTGGAAAATAGATCCAGGAGAGATAATTTAAAAGTTATTGGACTACCTGAAAGCCATGATCCAAAAAAAGAACGTAGAAATCATCCTTCAAGAAATTCTCAAGGAAAATTGCCCTGATGTTTTGAACCAGAGGGCAAAATATAGGTTGAAAGAATCCACCCATCACCTCTTGAAAAAGATCCCAAAAAGAAAACTCCTAGGAATATTATAGCCAGGTTCCAGAGTTCCCAGATTAAGGAGAAAACATTATAAACAGCCAAGAAGAAACAATTTGAATATTGTGGAAACACAATCAGGATAACACAGGATCTGGCAGCTTCTACACTGAGGGATTGAAGGATTTGGAATATGATATTTCAGACTTCAAAGGATCTGGGATTAAAACCAAGAATCACCTACCCAGCAAAATTGAGTATCATGTTTCAGGGGAAAATATGGTAATTTGATGGAATAGAGGACTTTCAAGCATTCTTGATGGAAAAAAAAAACAGAATTGAATAGAAAATTTGACAATCAGATACAAGAAGCAAGAGAAACATGAGAAGGTAAACAGGGAAAAGAAATCATAAGGAACTTATCAAAGTTGAACTATTTGAATTCCTACATGGAAAAATGATCATTGTAACTTATGAAACTTTTTTCAGTATGAGAATAGTTGAAGGGAACATAAATGTGTATATATACATACATACATATGTCTATATAGGAGGGTATACAGGCATATGAAAACATATGTGAGTGTGTGTATATATGTGTTCAGGTATACATAGATAGAGGGCACAGGACCAATTGAATAGGAAGAGATGATACTTAAAAGGTGAAATTAAGAGGTGAGAGAGGGATATAATGAGAGGAGATGGGGAGAGACAGCATGGGGTAAATTATCTCATATAGAAGAGGCAAGAGAAAACTGTTACAATGGAGGGGAAGAACAGGGAGGCAAAAGGGAATGGGTCAACCTTACTCTCATTGAATTTGGCTTAGGGAGGGAATGACATATATACTAAAGATGGTATCTCTCCCTACAGGAGAGTAAGTAGGGGGAAGGGGATGAGAGGGGGGATGATGGAAGTGAGGGCAGGCTGGGGGGGAGAGAAGTTGGAAGCACTCACTTTTGAAAAGGGACAGGATCAAAGTAGAGAATAGAACAAGTGGGGGGTGGGATAGGATGGAGGGAAATATAGTCAATCTTTCACAATATATCCACTATGGAAATGTTTTGCGTAGCTACACATGTACAACCTGTATTGCTTATCTTCCCAGTAAGGGTGGGTGACAAAGGAGGAAGGGAAAGAATCTGGAATTCAAAGTTTTAAAATCAAACGTTTAAAAAATTATTTTATTTTTTTTACATGCAACTGGGAAATAAGATATACAGGCACTGGGATATAGAGATCCATTTTGCCCTACTGGAAAGTTGGAGGAAGGATGGGGGAGGATATAGGAGAGAGCAGATTGGGGGAGGGAGTATACAGTGAGATTGCTGTTTTGGGGTGGTGGGTAGAGGAAAGACGGGGAGAAAATTTGTAACTCAAAATCTTGTGGAAATGATGTAAGCTAAAAATAAACATAAAATTTAATTTAAAAAAATTTTTTAAAAATAAATAAATACATAAAAAGCAGCTCCAAAATCCTCAGGGTACCTTGGAACCCTGAGGAACTGATATCGTAACCTTGCTCTGGAGAGACAGAGGAAAGGAAGAAAGAGAAATAGAGAAACAGTTTGGGGAGGAGAGAGAGAGAAGAGAAGAGACAGAGGCAGGAGAAAAAGAGAAGATACAGACAGAAAGAGATGGGAAAGATGGAAAGATATAGACGGACAGAGATAAAGACAGAGACAGAGATGGGAGAGGGGGAAGAGAGACAGAGACAGAGACAGAGACAGTGACAGTGAGTGGGGAGCCAGAGCGCACACATACTGCATTATTGTTCCTGACGCTGTTATTCTCAGTGGTGCCTTATCACTTACTAAGTTACAGATTCCTAATTTTGGCATTGAAGATCCTTCACAGTGCAGGTCTAACTGACCCTTCTACGTGCCATATCTCACACTCTTCTTCACATAGTCTACATTCTAACTAAGCCGGCTCCCCACTCTTCCCAGCTCTTTTCGGACCCTCTTCCCTCCCTTCGTTTTTTAAGCTGTGCCATGTTTGGGATGGACTCTCCCTACCAGCTTTGGCTCTGCCTACTGGAATGCCTTTCTTCTTCCTTCACAGTCCAGTTCAGATGCATCTTCCCCATGAAGCCTTACTTGACCACAAAGCTCAGAGTTCTCTTTCAGATTTCTTCCTTGTCCCCTTCTGCCTTGGGTCATGGTGATCTATGTGCATAAATTATTCTTTTAAACTGTAAGCTCCTTGAGGGCAAGGACTGTCTTATTTCATTATTGAATCATCTACAGCACCTAATAGTGTTTTATACATGCTGGGCTTTTAATAAATGTCAAATTGAATTAAACAGGTGAAATACTTTGTAAAGTATGAAGTGTTATATAATGCCAGCTATTATTTAGTAATAACTAATCATTAGTGGTAAATTAATTCTTAATGGTTAATAAATTTAATAATTTATGAATAACATCATTTATGAATCAGTATTATTCCTATCATTGATACGGGATTCCCCATTGTAGGATCACTGAATCTTAGAATCCAAACTAGGAGGCCCTCAGAGGCCATCTAGACTGGCCCCCCACTTTACTGATGAGGACACTGAGGCCAGGGGTCACGAAGTGATCGACAGACCTCTCCTGAGTCCATAGCTGGTACCCTTACCACCAAACAAGCCCCACTGTGTGGGAGCTTCAATGACATTATAATTTCATGTATCCTGACCCCTTCATTTCAACCCTAGAGGGAAGTGGGGATGTCAGGGCATGCCCTAGCAGCAGCAGGCAGTCTCCCACTGCCCTGAGATGAACCACAGCTGCCTTAGAGACTCCAGAAACACAGGCTGAGTCTGATCTCCTGAGACGGAGCTTTTGTCTCTACTTTAAGACAAGCCATTAGGCTGTCCTGAGGCACTGACTCCAGAGCCATCTGTGGGGATCTCAGGATGCTTCATGATGCTTTTTATGCCTGGGACAAGCATCACGAAAGGTGCTCTCCGTTGAGGGGCAGTGGGTAGGGCATCAGGAAGCAGAGACCCTGGAACTTCTACTAGGGAGGCAATGACTGTGGGCCTGAGGGGTTGGTGGGGCCGCACGCCATCTGGAAGCTTCCTAGCTCTTCTCAATCATTTGGGAGCTGAGCTCAGCTATTTCTATTGTGCTTAAGGACATCAAGTGTCATTGGCACTCTCATTGTGGTGTCCTAAGACAAAGCTCCAGGCACCCAGCTTTAGGTACAGCTCTAACAAATTCAAAGCCAGGAGGGACTTTCAAGATAATTTTACCATCCAAATGGTTCCATACCTGATCTTATACATGAAGAAACAGAAAGCTTGAGTGGCTGTATGATTTGCCCAAGGTCACCCAACCAGTGATTAGTAGAATTCATATTTGACCTTATCTTCTGGCCCCAAATGCAGTGGCATTTTTAACCATACCCTACCACCCATCATAGGTACTCTCCTCTGGCAATAGCAGCCAGCCGCTGTTTTCTGAGGGCTGCGTTCCATCCTCAGTTTGGTTCCTAGGTTGTTGTACACCATGCTCATAAAGGGCTGCAGCCTTGGGGATGAACATCAGAAGAGGATGAGAGCGGGGCACTAAAGGGGTAAAAGATGTAGGGATGGCCCTAATCACTCTTCAGGCCCTTGCAATCAAACCAGCCAGAAACTGCTCCTGCCTTCAAGAAACTTGCTATCAAGATAGTAAGAGACAAGGCTCGAAGGTTAAAAAACATAGTAAATCCTCATAGCTCGAACCGGCATTGGTTAAGAGAAGACTATGCAGGAGGCAAAGAGATTTAAAGACAAAATAAAACAATGGTCTCTGCCCTTCGGGAGCTTGCTTTGGGAGAGACGAATGTGTTAATAGAATCCTTGATCTGGAACTGGATGGGGTCTTAGAAGTCATCTGCTTTTTTTTTTTTTTGGAGGGACAACTGGGATTAAGTGACTTGCCCAAGGTCACACAGCTAATAAGTGTTAAGTGTCTGAGGCTGGATTTGAACTCAGGTCCTCCTGACTCCAGGGCAAGTGCTCTATTCTCTGAACTGCCAAGCTGCCCCAAAAATCTTCTGCTTTAAAGAGGAGCAGCATAGCACAGTGGAAAGAGAGCAGAAGATGGCCATTGGAATCTCTTGCTGTCATGTGTTCTTGGGCAAGTCACTTTACCTCCTTATGCCTCAGTTTTTTCACCTGTAAAATGGAGTTGACCTAGATGACAGCCGTGGTTTACAATCCCATAATTCCCCATTGTACTTATCTCCTGAATGGGAGTGAGGAAGCACATCTGCCTAAAAGAGCCTTCCCTCTGGAATCCGAGGACGTGGGTTCAGATAGCACCTCTGATACTGCCCCTGAAATCTTGAGGCAAGGCATCAGAAGAGGAGAGGGTTGAGTCAACTTGTTCCAGAATGGCCGCGACAGAATCTGAACTGTGGTCCTCTGGCTTCAAACCTGGCAAGATGCCAAGCAAAGCTGGGGCAGGGCTGCCCGGGGAAAACAGCAAAGCATGAATTACTCTATGTAAATGGCAATTACGAAGCCACATAAGATACATCCCAAATGAGCAAGACAGGATGCCCTCCTGCCAGGTTGTCAGGCAAGGAGCCTGGGAGGGTGGTGCTGACATAGGCGGAAATAGGGAAACTGCCCCAGGGTGGGCTGGGCTGGGCTGGGCATCGAGGCCCTGCTGGTGAGCTCAGTGGGGCACCTCTTGAATTTGAAATATCAGTAAAACATTCAATGGAGATAATCAGGCAATGGATTAGACATGGAGGACAAGAGCCCAAAGTGGAGATGGACATTGGTCAGTCAATCTGCAAAAGGCGGATGAGTGAGGCCTTGCTCCCCCAGGCTCAGAGCTGACACAAACATGGGCACTTTCCAAAATACCAAGCATTTCATAGGTGTCATGGTGGCTGTGTGCAGGCTTCGACCACCTAAAATGGCATCAGCCATAGGAAAGACACCGCTTCTTGGAGAATGAGAGCAGGGCAAGCACTCATATTCTGTGCCAGCCTCCCTGGGGGGGTTGGGGGCAGCACTTTACTGTTTGCTGGGTAGCCAGAACTGTCTGCATCTGACAGCTGGCTGGAGCCATTTTCTTGCATTCATTCCTGAGAGGGAAGGACTCCCTTTCCTTTGTAGGTGCAGAGTGGAACCTTCCCCTGCCAGGAGCTGAGCCATAAGGATCCAGGAGTACAGGACTCAGGCGCCTACCAAGGGCCAGGCACTGGATAATCCCTGTGGATACAAAAAGAGGCAAAGCCAGTCTTTGCCCTCAAGGGGCTCAGAGTAATGGGGGCAACACCACACACATGACCATACAAACACAGACACGATCAAGAGGAAAGAACCAGCAGAGGTCGGGTGCTGGAATGGAGAGATGGGGGGAAGGCTTCTCATGGAAGGCATGGGTTTTGGTGGGAAGGACAAGGAAGCCAAAGATGCCAGAGGCAGGGATGAGGACAGAACATATCCTATCCTTAGGGAGGATAGCAGGGAAATGCAAGGAGTGGAGAGAAGGAGTGTCAGGTCTGAGGAAGAGCATGAAGGGCAGAGCCACTGGACTGGAGAATAAATGGGGGAGTGGGTGCAGTGGGGATAAGGAGCAGAGGCCTAGAGAGCAGTGGGGGAGGGGGCAGGGCAGAAAGGCCTCGAACACTAGGCACGGCTTGATATTAGATCCTGGAGAAGTTAAGAAGCCACTGGAGTAGGGTGTGATTTGATAGCTGAGTGAGGGTAGACTGGAGGCTAACCAGCAGGCTGTTGAGGAGATGAAGGCTTGCCCACTGTGGGCAGTGCCAGAGGAGAGAAGGAGCCCAGGTGAGAAATGTGGGGGGATGGTTGGGAAGGTTTGGAGGAGCCATTGTAGAGAAGGGGATAGTGAGTAGATGAGGGAAGTATGACAGCATTGCCGAGCAACATCGGGTGCCCGCTGAGGGCATGTAACATGAATTTGTAGTGGACCCAATGAAAACAGCTGCAATCCTCCCCCTTCATTTCAGCAACTCGTGTGATGGAATGGAGGCTGCAGACAATGGGGGTGACCTAAGGCTAAGTCTTGGCAGGGCAAGACTGATAAGATGAGGGGACCAGGGACTCAAGAGAAGAGAGTAATGTAGGGTGAACTAATTTACCAAGGGGTCGAGATGAGACTATCGATAGCAGAGGGGTGATGGCCTGTGAGAAAACTACGGGGTACAGTTTTTTGAGGTCATGGTGTCAAGGAAGAACAGGGCTGGGTTTGCACGGCAGAGGGAGAGGTACAATGACAGTGGATGGTGCTCAGATAAGGGAATTTCAGAATTCATGGAGACCCCACAATGGATGATTATCTCATTTGATCTCACAACAAGCTTGTGTGGTTGTGTAGCTGGCTACACAAGGATCACTGAACTGGCAAAGCCTGCCTTCTGCCATGAATAATAATACCCAGGCATCCTTCTAAGGTGTATCTGAAGGTTTGCATAGCCCATTGGGCCCCAGAAGGGGTTGTTTGGAATTCAGGAAACATTTGACTATAGGAACAAGGTCATAAATGATAATTAGGTTCCTGGTCTAGAATGTCTCTGAAACCACTTGGATCACTGTTGGAAGAGACCCCCACACTTCTCCCTGAAACAAATGCCGTCTAGGCGCCCTACCCAATCACCTTTTTACTCCCAGAATTCTTGCCCAGATTTTGTACAGCTGAGTCATGGAATCTGGTCTCTGAAGAGCAGAAGTTGAGGATCACCTTGAGGGCAATGGAGAAATGCGTGGTGGGTGTGAGCAGGCTGCACCCCATTACACCTGAAGACATATGCAGGAGAACTGGGGAAAATGTGTCATCAGAGAAATGGGTGATAGAAAAAAAGACAGGCTGGGCATGTGGTGAGGGTGAGGACTACCTGATCGTCATCCATTCCATGTCAAGAGAGTTTGAGGAAGGCCCCCTACGGCCGACACAGGAAAGGGCCTGGACGAGTCATGTTAGTGGGATTCATGTGATCAGGCGGCCTCTGTCTAGTGCTGACGCAGAGCGCACTCTGGGCTAGATGTTGTGCTGAGCATTCCACAAACATCTCCTTTGATCCTTATAGCCCGGGGAGGTAAGCACTATTATTTATCCTCATTTTACAGATTAAGGAAACTGAGGCAGAGGTTAAGTGACTTGCCCAAGGTCATAAAACTAGTAAGTATTTGAGGCAGGATTTGAACTCAGGTCTTCTTGACTGCAGGCTTTGGGCTCTATCCACTGAGCTCCCACAATCGGAAAAACAAATATTATAACATCAACAATGCCTAACCACACAACATACCTGCTCTTTAAATGTAATACAGAACGCTGCTACGCTGTGGGAAATCTACTCCTACCTCTAATGTATTCCTCATTACTCATCCTGACAAAAAAGACCTGTGACCTTGTCATTCAGAGCTGGAGGCAGAACCCATGGTGATCAACCCCAGGAACAAGGATATTGGCAAGAAGGAAGAGAAGGTGCCCCAGAGCACAGGGCTGGGGGGGGGGGTTACACGGGGTCTGGCACATAACGGGGACATGACTCTTGATGGCTTAGCTAATTAACTGGTGCATAGGATGGGGCTAGAAATGCAAAGCATGACCGGATCCTGGAAGGTCTTGAATGATGAGCTGAAGAGTCTGAACTTAGCTGGCAATGAGGAGTCACTGGACATCTAGGAACAGAAGAGTAATGACAGAAAGAAGTGATAGAGAAAAGGAGGAAAGAAGAAAGATAGAGACAGATAAGGACAATGACAGGGAGGGGAGAGAGAAGAGAGAAGATGGGAGGGGGAGAAGGAGAGAAGGAGGAGAGAGAGAAGGAGAGAGAGAGGAGAGAAAGAGAGAGGGAAAGAGAGAGGGAAAGAGAGAGAGGAGAGAGAGAGAGAGAGAGAGAGAGAGAGAGAGAGAGAGAGAGAGAGAGAGAAGGGAGACAAAGACAGAGAGAGAGAGAGAGAGAGAGAGAGAGAGAGAGAGAGAGAGAGAGAGAGAAGAAAGATAGGGGAGAGAAAGAGAGGGGGAGAGAGTGAAAGAGAGAGAGAAGGGAGACAAAGACAGAGGTCAGTCATGGCCCAGGAGCCATGAGAAGCTAAATTCACGTTGAGGGTAGCAGAGCTGAGATCCATCCAGCTCACTAGTGAGGCATCAAAGGTCAGTCAAGTGAGAGCCCTGAGCCCAGCCCTCCCCCCCACCTCCATGTTTCCTTGCTGTCTGACCACAGACCAGTCATGTCATCTGTCTGGGCCTCAGTTTCTTTATTTGTTACATGGGGAAATAAAACCTGCAGGATTTAACCTCTAGTTCAACCTCTCATTTTTCAGACAAGGAAACTGAGGCCCAGAAAGATGAAGCTACTTGCCCAAGGCCACACTAGTAACAAATGGGAGAGGCAGAATTTTTAGAGCCTTTGACACCAGATGCAGCACCCTTTTCCCTGGCACCATATTGCCTACCTTCGAGAGGAAGAGGAGGAGGCGGAAGAGGGGGAGGACTAAGGGAAGAGGAGGAGGAAGAGGAGGAGAAAACTGGATTTGTGCCTTAAAGGGAGATGGGGATTCTAAGAAAGCAGATTAGCCCAGTCTTGGGGAAGTGAAGGTGAAGGGTGAAGGAATCAATGGTGGTAGGAGCAGGGTTCTGAACTCACAGCACAGCGAGAATGCCAGTTTGAGAGGAATATAGAGCACAAGCAGTCGGACGGAATCTAAACAAAGCCAGCTGGCCTGGAGGACTCGGGATTTCAGTCTAGATCTAACCAGGAGCCCTTGAATGTCTCAGCAAGATAATTTCGGCCGCTGCACGGAGATTGGATGGGAGAAGTTAGAGCTGGGAAGCAGGGAGGTCAGCTTTTGGAGTTGTTCAGACCAGAGGTGATAAGGGTCTGACCCAGGGTGGAGGCCACAAAGGAACAGATGGGAGCTATGATAAGCAGGTAGCCATGGCTGAACTTGACTTCAGAGAGAAGAGTCACAGGTGCCTTGGATATTATGAACTTGGCTGATGGGGAAAACTGTGTCTCTAATACAGTCTCAGACAGGGGAGCTTTTGAGGAGGAAGGACGATGGTGTAAGGTTTGAGAAGCCAATCCCGGATATCTGCCAGCCTGCAGATGGTGACAGTGACTAGTTCAGGAGACAGAGTGAGAAAGCTGTTGATCAGGATGGGGCTAATGCCAATCAATTAATCAGTAATCATTTATTTCTCTTATCAATAAATGATGACAAAAATGAGAAAAATGTCCAAGTGCTTTGCAAGAACAGAACAAAAAAGCTTCCCCAAACTCCCAGTGTTCTACAGATGTTAGCTATTATAGTTACTTACATGCCTCCCTCACATATGACAAGCTAGGACAATGCCCCATTTCCCTAATGTTTCATCATCCATCGGCATATCACATTATCATCTCAGACAAGTAAAAGGACTGGCCTTTTGTCATATAGCTCAGGAGGGCCGGAGGCCAAAATTCAAGCTCAGGTCTCCCTGATTCTGAATGGTATTAATCCACAAGTGTTATTTAACTCTAATTCCTAGGGGTGTGTGTGTGTGTGTGTGTGTGTGTGTGTGTGTGTGTGTGTGTGTGTGTGATTGCTGCTCAGAGGTACAGGGCATCCTCCCTCCACATAAAATTTGGAGGTTAAGCCCAAGGTTTAGGGGACCACAAACGCACAAACAGAATTGACACTGAAAATTAAGAGAAATTAATCTAGAAGGGACCTAGGCAACTCACCAGCAAAACAGTCAATTCCTTTTCCACAATTGTATTTCCCAAGAAAAACACTTCTCCAAGTCTCTACCTGACCCTCCCCCCTCCCCATGAGAAATCAGACAAAACAAACAATGGCTTCCAGGGATCCTCCCACTTACTTGAAGGTCATTTTGCAGCCTTCAGTCAGTGGAGAATCTCATATTAAGCACTTACTGTATGCCAGACCCTCTGCTAAGTGCTAGGTGTACAAAGAAAGTGCCAGATGGTGCCTGCCCTCAGGGAGCTCCAATTCTAAAGAGGGGGATAAGGAGAAAATCACTCCAGACATACAAGAGACATACATAGGGAATGATCTGAAGGCCATTGCAGATTTCTGGTCAGAGGCAGGATCGTGGCTGGGACTTGAAGGAAACCAGGGAAGCTGGACAGCCTGGGGGAGGAGAGAGAGCACTCCAGGCATGGTGGACAGCCAGAGAAAATGCCTGGAGTTGGGACAGTTGTGGGACATGGAGAGCCTCTTTCCAGGAAAAGCCAGGAGGCCAGTGCCACTGAATGGAAGAGGACCTGGAGGGGAACTGGGTCTAAGAAGACTGGAAAGTAAGACAGGGCCCAGGTAAGAAGGACTCTAAAAGCCAAAGGAGGTTTTATATTGGACCCTAGAGGTACTGGGAAGCCACTCTCTCCTCCTATGACATTCTATATACTTTTTTGCCAGATTCACTTCTTTCCTTACCTGGGGCTCTGGCCATCACCCTCCTCTGTGCCAAAACCATTTCTGGCTCCCTACCACCTACAGAGCAGAGTTCAGACTCCTTTCCTTAGCATCAATCAAAAAGCATCCATTCTGCTCCTACTGTCAAGCAAGGCGGACCTGGGCACACGAAAACAAATCTCTACTCCAAGGTGCTTTTTTCCTAATGGGGGCGGGTGGGGGGGAGGGCAGGGTGGGAGGTGGGGGACAAGTATCTGTAAACAGAAGCAGCACAAATAGAAAATGAAAAAACACACTTCAAAGGCAAAGCCCTCCACAATGCAGCGTTAGCGCGACTCTGCCGCCCATTAACTCCAGTTCAATCGGTCCTTTCTCTGCGTCTAGGCATAACCCTGTCCTTGCCCAAGTCCGGGCCTTTTCTCAGCTCATCCTCCGTGCCAGGGATGCCCTCCCTCGGCCTTTGCTTCTTAAAGCCCAATTCCAGCCTTAGCTCCTCCACGAAGACTTTCCCCAACCTCCCGGTCAATAAGAGACTTATCCAGAACACTTCTCAGAGACCCTGGAAGACAGTGTAGCCTCTGGAGCTCAAGCCTGCTGTATGATTCTTACTAGCTTTGTGCCCGTGAATAGAGAGAGTCCTGGACTTGGATCCAGAACACCCGTGTTCCAAATTCTGCCTCAGACATTTCCTAGCTCTGGGGCTACACTACAGTTAATAACCTTCCTGAGGGGGTCCATGTGAGGAAGAAATGAGATAACATAGGCTGCAAACATTAAAAGCATTTCTGGATGTTCGCCACCACGATGATCTGCACGGCGGACAGAGCTTTCTGCTAAGGAAGATCTCCGATCTGGTTTATACGGTAGTTCACTTGCTTATCAGTGAGTTTTACTTGCTTATTAGGCAGAGACCCTTTCCCTTGGCACTGCTGGGGTTCAGCAGACGTTTGTTGACCCCCCCCCCCAGTAGACGCCTCGAGAGCGACCATTTGTTTTTGTTTTGTCTGTGTCGCCAGTATCCAGGCCCCCACTCTTCGCCACACCTAGCGTGCTCGATGGAGTGGGTCAATTGGGGCAGAAGTGTGGAAATTCCCAGAGCCCCTTCTTGTGAGTTGTTCCCAGGATGGGGAAAGTACGCCCCAGAAATCTGAGGCTCTTTTCCAATGGTGTAGGATCTACAAGAATCGGGACAAAACCCTGGAGAAGAGACGACTGGATGGGGGAAAGAGAACAGAGCAGGCTGGCAGCCATATGGGGGACGGCGGGAGGGAAGGGACGGGAGGGAAGGGGCGGGATCCCTCCCGATTTTAGTCTCCGAGAGTCGCCCCGCCCCTCTTACTAGGTGATGGAGACTGCGCGGGGCTAAGTCCCGAGCATGCAGGCGACAGCAGAGTCAGTTCCTGTTCTCAAGGAGCTTACGGTCTAATGGGGGAAAGAGAGGTGAACAGGACGGCGGGAGCAGACAAAGCCCGCGCCGCCCTCTGAAATTGACTTTATTACCTTGTAGGTTACCCACAAAGACACAATGTATACTGGTAGGTGTGTATATTTGCATATTGCCTTCCCCATTAGCTAGAATGAGAGTTCCTGGAGGCCAGGCCACGAGGTTTTCCCTTTTTCCCCCTTCTCCTGGAGACTTAATAAAGTGCTTGTCCCTGCAATTTTTAAATAAACGTTTGTTGACTGACTGAGACAAAATAAAGGAACCATCGGTTCCCGACCCAAGAGGCTCACAGCCTATGGGGGAGCTGGAATTGTGGTCCTGGTGCTATGACAGTGAAGTCTGCTGGAAGTTGGAACAAGGTCACACTCGTCCGGGTGCACGACCCCTCTCCTAAGGCGGAGGAGAGAATGAACAAAGGAAGGGAGAAGAGCCTCTGCAGCCCCCGGGAAGGAGGAGATCGTTTCCAAGGGGCAGCAGACGTGCTGGCAGGCTGCGTAGGACACGACCCTGTATGGTTCTTGGGGGGCCCAAGGCCTGGATGTACAGGGAGCTCTCAAACCGCCTCGGCGTTCCGTGTCCCTGAGGACTGCAGCTCGGCCGAGAGGCAGGGGCAGCAGCCCCCCAGCCCCGGGCCTGGCCTTCCCTAGCTCGTCACAACCGAGCTGCCCGGACCCGAGCCCCGGGAAAGAGCCGAGAAGACGGGCTGGCCCGAGACCTTGGGGGCATGCTGCATGCTCCCCGAAGGCAGACCGTTTTCTGCTTGCTGGGCATGCAGAGGGTGCTTAATAAATGCACGCGCCCCCCCCCCCCCCTTGCATGTTTAGATAACTTTGGGAGACTCGCGCGACCTCAGTTTCCCAGCCTGGCAGGCCCACGTGGGGGCCGGCCAGGAGTGACCTTGACCGCACTCGCCACGTGAGGCCGACCGGCCTCGCCAGGCGGGGGGCGGGGGCTCGGGGTCGAGACGGCAGGTGCTCTCGGCTCCAGGGCCTCCTCCCCCTCCTCCCCGCGGTGCCCTGCCCTCCCCGCACCGCTTCGCGCCCGACAGCGCGCACTACCCCCTGGGAGTTGTAGTCCACGCCAGCGCAGGCACGGACGGAGCGACGCCGGCCGCCTGCCCTTCCCGGCATGCCCCGCGGCGCCGGCGGCTCCCGGATGTGTGCGCGGCGCCGGAAGAGAAGGCGGTCTCTCTCTCGGCCCGGCCATCTTGTGGGGACGAGCTGAAGCAGGCGCCGTCGGCTCGGCGCGGCCCGCTGCAATCCGTGGAGGAACGCGCCGCCGGGGCCCCATCATGCCCGGCCACCTGCAGGAAGGCTTCGGCTGCGTCGTCACCAACCGGTTCGACCAGCTATTTGACGACGAATCGGACCCCTTCGAGGTGCTGAAGGCGGCCGAGAACAAGAAGAAGGAAGGCGGCGGCGGCGGCGGCGGCGGGGGCGGCGGCGGGCCCGGGCCCAAGAGCGCGGCGCAGGCCGCGGCCCAGGCCGGCGCGGGCGGCGGGGGCGGCGGCGGCGCGCCCGGGAAGCCGCTGCGCAAGGAGTCGCAGAAGGACCGCAAGAACCCGCTGCCGCCGCAGCCCGCGCAGCCCAGCGCCGCAGCCGCCGGCTCGGCCACGGCCGCCGCCAACGCGGCTGACAAGAAGGACGAGGCCCCGCCGCCGCCCGCCGCGCTCAAGAAAGAAGGTGCGGGCCGCGGGCGGGGAGGGGGCCGCGCTGGGCGGGCGGGCCACGTGCGGCGCGGCCCGGGAAACTGAGGCCGGGCGGGAAAAGGCACGTGGCGAGCGGGGCCGGGAGGCGGGGGCCGGCGGGCGCGGCCTCCTCGTGGCCGGCCCCGCTGACAGGCCGCGCCCCCCGCGGCGCCTGGAGAGGCCCCCAGCGGCGCGGGGCGGCGACCGCCGAGAGCGCCTGCCTCTGAGAGCGCGTCTGAGGTCCGAGCGTGCGGGGTGCGGGAGGCGCGGGCGCTCCGGGACAGAAGGGCCTGGGGAGGTCCCGGAGCTCTAGAGGCACGTGCCGGGGCAGCTCGGGATGGGCTGGTGAGAGTGGTGGCGCCGCGGCGGCAGCCGTGCTTGGGGCACCGAGGGCCGGGCGTGCTTGTGCTTAGTGTCCCTGTAACGCCCCCCGCACCGAGCGGCCCACGTGCGCCCGCGGTTCCGGGCTGTGGAGCGTGATCGGCAGGCAGGCGCTGTCCAGTCTGACTGTGCATGGGTCGGGTCACTAGGGATCCTGCGCTGGCGGCCGGCTGGGGGGGCGGAAGCGCTGGTGTCTTCTACTCTGTCCTGGGGCACAAATAACCCCGGCACGTTCTCTGCCGTTTTAGGGATCAGGCGAGTGGGCAGAAGGCCTGACCAGCAGCTTCAGGGGGAAGGAAAGCCGATTGACAGGAGACCAGAGAGGCGGCCCCCCCGGGAGCGGCGATTCGAAAAGTCGATCGAAGACAAGGGGGAAGGAGGAGAGTTTTCCGTTGATAAGTAAGCTCTGGCCTCCCTGGGCATCTCCACCAGGCCTGGCCTCCCTGGCTGCAGGCTCCTCCGGGGAAGATTCTCTAGTTAAGGGCTGTTTGCGGTTGCAGTTAGACTCTGCCTTGCTGGATAAAATCACCTGTTAGGTTTGGGGGAGTCTGATGTGTCCCCTAGGAATCCTTACCTTCCTCCTAAGGAAGTGCTTTGTGCAACACTGGAGCCTGTGTGAATTTTCTATCATTCCATACTGCCAGATGATTAAGTTAAAGCAGATAATAGCACCCAGCTTCGGTGTTTTTCAAATAATTTAAGCATAATACACCTCACTCTCAAAGATTAGACACTTGTTTTAGTATTAAAATAGTCTAAGGAGGTTGTCTAAATCCTACGAAAGGAGCAGGAGTCCTGTATAGGAGAATGTTGGTTGTGCAAGAGATTTTCCCTCATTTGATTACTGTTTTTATAGTAATGTTGTAAATGTGCCCCCCCCTTTTTTTCTTGTGTTCCATAAATTGTCTACATTTGCAAGTTTCTGGGTTTCATAAATGTTCTTAAAGGATGGCACTTTTTTGTTTGTGTCATAGGCCTATTATCGACCGACCAATCCGAGGTCGTGGTGGTCCCGGGGGGAGAGGACGTGGTGGCCGTGGCCGTGGCATGGGCAGAGGAGATGGTTTTGACTCTCGTGGAAAGAGAGAATTTGATAGGCATAGTGGGAGCGATAGATCGTAAGTCTTAAATTTATTTTTTGTACTGATTTTACTTTAATGTTCATTTTAGTAAAACTTAACTAGTTTCTGTCCTCAGTCACTATAATGTTAACTCAGTTTTGTTAGTTCTTTCTCACATTCGCATTTCAGTGGTCTGAAGCACGAGGACAAACGTGGTGGAAGCGGCTCACATAATTGGGGGACGGTCAAAGACGAGCTAACGTGAGTTGCCTACTTTCTTAAAAAGTACAGTTTCTGGGCCTTTCCTGGCTCCACTGGGTGCTTGAGAGTGAGCCTCAGGACCCAACCTTGTTTTGGACTTGCTCTGCATCGACTAACAGCTTCAGAAGCAGAGGGTCTGGATTCAAATCCTGCCTCTGTCACTGACTTCCTGTGGGATCTTGGGCCAGTCGCTTGCCATCTCTGGCCACAGTTTCTTCATCTGTGAAATGAGAAATTGGACTAGATGGCCTGGGGGGTGCCTTCTAGCCCTAAAGTGAGGCTGACGATTGCAGTGAGAGGAATGGCTGTCATTTGTCAAGGCCTCTGGGCACCAGGCACTCTGCTCAGTGAGCACCCCACAAACACCTCACAAGAAACCTGGCAGGTCATTCTATCCTAGAGGAAACTGAGGCAGAGGTGAAGTCACTTGCCCAGTGTTACCCTACTACTAACTGTCTGACTCCCATCTTCTTGACTGCACCAAGTGTGATTCTAAAATGGGTGTGTTTTGTAATCAGTCAACTACAATTTCTCTTAAATGAGAATTTCATTAAATATTCAGTTATCCAAGTTATTGTTGCTTTCCCAGTATTTATGAAAATGCTATTCTCTTGAAAAAGTGAGTCGTGTTATTTGAATACCATTTTCTGTGATTTTGGTTAACTACAGCTCTAAGCTGTTTAAGCATCTTCTGGTTATGTAGCAGTTGAACTAAGTATCTGGAGCTTGTTCATTCCCTGTCAGGGGGCTAGTGCCTTGATTCGTTTGCTGGGAGCTCATGAATGTGTTGGGGGGGCGTGTTTGTTATTTGGGCGAAGGGCCCATGCAGCTGGCCAATGTATAAACGAACCAGTTGCCTTTCTTGTCTCTCTTTCTCTCCTTAGAGGGGGCCCCCAATACATTCAGAAACAAATGTCTTATAATTGCAGTGACTTGGAGCAAACCACTGTGACTGAGGAGACACCGGAAGGAGAAGAGCATCCAGTGGCTGATACAGAAAATAAGTGAGTTCTGTGGCCTCTCTTGGCCAGTCAGTGCTCAGGGACTCTGAATGGGGGCGTTTTGGTCTGATCAGAAAAGGCATTTTGATTGAAAATAGAGTAGTGATAGGAAGAGATGAGGAAAGGTTGACCAGTTAACTTGGCATCGGGTGAGTCTCCTGAGGGGCCTTGGTTGGTGCGTTGGGGTAGAGAGAGTTCAAGAATTGGGGAGTCTTTCAGTGCACCCCTTGTGAGACACCCAGGGCCCACTGCATTTCCATTTGACACTGGAATTGCTTTCGCCCCATTTAGAGGTTCGGTAAATCGTTGTATTCCTATGTCTGAATAATACAGATCAGCAGAAACATAATTAATTCTAAGAGGCCAGGTCGCTAGCTAGTATTTTAAACTAATTCTCCCCCAGCACAGGAGCCCTGAGAAGTACTAGGATAGGAACACATACTCGCTTTTTTCCCTGTCTAGGTTTTAAGACCCGAATGAAAGATTCTCTATACATACTAATGTTCACACGCCCTTAGGATAATCTCGGCTGATAGAGTTTAGGTGGCAAAAGGAGTGCTTCTGGAAAATCCAGTGGGTTAAAGTACATGGAGCAGTCTGGATCACCCCGTCGGCTTGTTTTGATAAGTTGGATTCATCTGGTTCCTTTAAGACAGAAACATGACAGACTGCTGACAGCCCCCATCTGAAATCCTGTCCCAAGTCCTCAGTTACCCCAGGGAACAGGATTGGGAACACTGGAGAAGCAAGCACATTCTCCAGAGGGGTTGGGGGTGGGGCAGGCTACTGGAGAGTGGAGGGCCTGTGGTCAGCCTCTCCAGAGGGGATCTCTTGTGTTCTGGCCCTGTTTTCCTCACCTACATCTGAAAGCCTGTGCACTGTTCTCTAACCCTGCTGAGCTTTCCATGTTGTGCTCTCCGATTTGCTAGAGTTGGCGCCCTTTGATTCACTCATTTTCCCTTGATCTAAACTCTTAAATTCTTAATAGTTGTCACATCTTATGATGCATCTTGTGCTTAAAGAAATTGGATTGGAGCGTTCAGAGCTTCGGTGGGCTATCCCCCTGACCCGCTGGCATAGGCGTCAGCAGGGAGCCTCTTCTGACCCCCCTGGCTGCCAGCGCCCTCTCCAGAACTGCCTTGGATTTGTTTTGTCTGTGTTTGTGAATGTGCTGCCTCCCTGATAAGGGAAGCACTTAGCAAAAATCGCTCTTGGGCTTCATCTGTAGTAAAGGAAACTTGTAGGTGGGGTGATCAGAAGGAACTGTCCCACAGGGAGTTTAACAGCCTCTGCCTATATCCAGTATAGGGAGCGATCCTTTGTCTCTTCAGAGAGGCTTTGATCATACTGCAGGGATGAGTAGATTCTTCCATCCATGCAGATTGTGGCTCTTAGACAACTGGAGACTTGCTCTGGCTAAAAAAGTTTCCTAACTGCAGCTGCCTGGTGATGGACAACTGCTGACCTCCTTGAGGCTGGGCTGGCCCTGAAATTTGTCTTCAAGACAAATTGAAGCCTTTCCAACTTGGCACCTGCCAACAGCGGGCTCCCAACATACTCTCCAAGAGCTCTGTGTCATCTTGCCATGGCTGAGATTTTTCATCGTCCTTTCCTTTTAGGTATTATTTTTAAATTTTAAACATAAATACTGAAATACAAATTAAAATAAAAAGAAACATTTTTAACTTAAATACAAAATAAGGAAAGGAAAAGAAGGATTGCCATGTGCATAGCAGAACAGGAGAGGACTTAAAATACAAGGCAGCAAATTTCCATTTCAAGGAAGCCTATATAATAAATGCTACACAGTGGGTTTGGAGGTAGGTATTTGTCTTGATTCACTACTCGGTGTCTTAGGAGTCACTGGGGTTTTTGTGTTTGTTTGTGAGGCTAAATTTATTTCAGCAAATATCTTAGATATCTCTTAGGTGTTGGGAGTGGGAAGATGTGAAAACAGGCTGCTTTGCTGTGGCAGTATTCATGCATCCTAATTATTAATTTGTTAGATGATGAGTGTTTTCAAATACTTTTTGCATTCTCTGTAGGACGTGGGGCCCAGAAAACCCAAAACAAGGTAGATAGCAAATCCCTGTCTTGAGGGGCTGTTGGGATATGGGCGGCTGCCATAGACTTTGACATTGGATTTTTGTTTCTCTTTTGTTCATCTCATCTGGTGACCTGATTTGATAAATTTGTATGTGGCTAATTGGCAAAGCTGAAGCCCTAACCTTGATCATTCTCCTGACCCCCAAGTGGTTTCAGGTGGCTGGCATTGATTGGTAGGGAGTTTTCCTTTATGGGAAGCCCAGGGTTACCTCTGCAGTTTCCCCAAGTGTTGATCCCAGGGCATCGATTCTCTCTTGCACATCAGCCTTCCAGATACTGGAAAGCAGCTCTCAGATTTGTCCTCTCCAAATGTCTCTTGTCATCTTTAGTGCCTTAGAACAATTTTCGTTTTGTGTGTAGCCTCTGGTCAGTCAGCCCTTAACTAAGTCCCTGCCCTCGATGAGCTTAGTATCTAAAGAAGACACCATTGGATTAGATCATTAAAGGAAGCTGCTGAGGGGGTAGGGTGGGATCCAGCCTTGGGAGGGGCCCAGGGGCCAGAGGAGGGCAGCTGGGTGGGAGGTACAAGAGGTAACTGGCCCAGGAGTCCTCAGGTTGGGTGTGGGGGGGGTGTCTGTGCTTTCCAGTCTAAGGGTCCCTGGGCAGAGCTTGCATTTGAAGTGTGAGTAGCGAGGCTGCTGTGATCTTGGGCTGTGCAGGCCAAGCCAGCAGTTACGGAAGGCTTGGGGCTGGCACTGGGCACTCAGGAGAGCCTGGAGGCTGAAGGGAACGGGGTAGCTGGGCCACCTTCCTGGGTGGAGGCCAGACACCCGGCCAAGCCCTCTCGGAGCAGAGGCTGCTCTCTGTCACTGCTGCCCACCTGTGTCATCTTTCCCTGCCACCACCCAAGGGCCCACCCTAGTCTTTTATCTTGAGTTTCATCAGTGCATCTTTCAGACCAGATGAATGTTTGGGAACATAATGGATAGTCTTGTTGAAGTAGGGAGGATTCCTCCAAATCCTGCCTCTTTGTGCTGTGCTTTCGCCTGCTCCTAGGCTGCTGCGTCAGCAGAGTTGGAGGGGAGGGCAGGCTTGGGGCCCGGGCCGAGGGCACAGCCGGTGCCTCACTCCCCAGCGTTGTCTGATCTGTCCAGAAGTATTCATCAGGTGCACACTGTATGCTCAGCACTAAGGGAAGGGGCCAGGGGCAAAAATGAGACAGTTCCTGCTTTCAAAGACTTGCCTTTTTCTTGGAAAGATGCATTCACTACCAGTAAACAAGGCATATACACCTACAATTTCCTGAGGGCTTGTCATCCAGAGAAAGTGGTGGGCTTTGGGGAAGGCTGGGTTCTGAGGGGCCAGTGGTCGGAGAGTGAGTGTCACAGGCCCAAGGTGGACTTATTCTGCCAGGATGTGCAAGGTCAGACCCCTGTGCGTTGGCTGTGGCCATTTGGCTGCTGTGCCAGGGAAGAAATGGGGGAGGCTTTTACTGTAGGCAGCCGCAGGGGGCAAAGGGCTGCACCTAGCCAGTAGTGGCTGGAGGGGTGAAAAGGGGTGGGATGTTGAGTGCCAGTGACAGTGAGAGGAAGGTGGCCTCTGGCTGCCCGGGCAAGTCAGGAGCCCGCCCTGCTCTGGGGCAGCAGCTCCCCTGCCAGCCATCTTCTGACCCTCAGTAATCCAGGACTCAGTGGAATAGGGGTCAGAAAGACTGGCCTAAGACACATGCCATGTGACTCTGGGCAAGTCACTTTCCCTCTGTCTGCCTTTATTTCCTTATCTGTAAAATGGGGATTATAACTGCACCTAACCTACTCTTAGGGTTGTTGTAAGGATCATATGAGAAACTATGAGCACACAGTGTGGGGCCCATTTTGTTTTTCAGCCGTTTGACTCTTTGGCCCCATTTGGGATTTTCTTGGCAGAAATGTTGGATTACTTGCCATTTTCTTCTGCAGTCCATTTTACTGATAAGAAAACTGAGTCAGACAAGCTTAAGTGACTTGGCCAGGGTCACACAGCTAGTGTCTGGGGCCAGATTTGAACTCCAGGACCAGGGCTTTGTGCACTCTGCCGCCCCCTAGCTGCCTGGCCCATAATAAAAGCTAAGGAGAACCAGAGAGCACGGCGGGTACTTGGCAAATCAGATGCCAAAATAGCTTTTGCAGTTTTTCTCGGGATATTCTTATTTTCTGTCAGAAAAGCATGATGTAGTGAGTCAAGTATTAAAGACAGATCAGCCTGAGGTCCTCCCTGCCCTGAGAGTCTGTCACTGGGAGGACCACTTGATCTGCCATCTACCGTGGCTCCCAAGCCTTCCTTCTGGGTCTCTATGGCTGGTCTGTGCTGGCAGCCCCTTGGCTGCTCTTGGTCCTATGGAGTTAAGGAGTTAAAAGCAGGCCTTGTTGGGGAAAGAAAGAAGGGACCTTGGACCTTCTGGTGGTCTAAACCCAGGGCTCTCCATGCTGAGCACGCACTGAACAAATGAAGAGTTATTTAGAAATCGATGCTGTGTGTGTTTCTGTGGGATAATGTTTAAAAACCTGAAAGGATGAAATAACATTGTGAAAATATTTTATGACACAGAAGCCCTTCTGCTCTTAACCGGATCAGATATGGCGTGTTATTTTTTAAATGGTTGGCTTAATTCAGTGATGCAGTGATTTTGTCTAGTTCTGGGTTTAATTCATTTTGATAGTTGGTTTTTGTTGTTGTCATAGCTGAAAAAAAGCTCAGCATTGGCTGTCTTAGTGCAGGTAGATCCCAAGCTTCTTTCCATCCTACCTGATGTCAGTCACTTTTTAAAAACTAGTCAGATGATGTTGCTTTTTAAAGTTTGATGCTGATTTTGAGACAACTCCCTCTCTCCTCCCCCACCTCAGCCCGTAGTTTCTTTTTCCTTCCCATTTTAGCCTATCAGGAATGCCGCCATCCTCCCAGGTGCCCAGGATCTCTACCTGCAGTGCCCTCCTTGACTCTTTGCCAGCACTCTCACCTTTTGCCAAAACTTGTAGTTTCTACCTTGTCTCTCACGTCTCCTCTGCATCACTCAGTGACAACCCGTGGTAACTTTTCCTGCCTCAGGTCCCTTGTCTGCACTGGAATCCAGCCTCCATTCAGAGGCTGAAGTGACTTTCCTAAAGTGTAGGCCTGGCCCCAGTGCCTCCAGGATCACATAAAAAGTCCTACATCTTGGGCCTTCTCCCACCTTTTGGTTCTGTCCCACTAGCCTACCTGCCATCCTTTCCCTAAACCATCCCATCCTGGTGTCCTCCCGATGCCCAGAAGACTCCCTTCTTACCTGGCTGTCCTTCAGCACTTAGCTCAGATTCCACCTTTTGCAAGGGGCACATTCTTTTGCCCTTCAGGGCTTAGTCCAATGCCTGGCAGAATCAGGTACTATGTGATTCTTGCCTTGCCGTAGTCTCACCTCTGAAATGAAGGGAGGATTGCTAAGCTTCCTTTTTCTAATCTTAACAAATTGTGAAATCATCATTTAATACTTTATGTGACTAATATCACTAAATTCCTTTGAGGTATGAAATTACTTGTTTATCAAATTCTTGCTGTACAGGGTCCCCAAAGTCTTAGTATAGTCCCCAGCTTGAATAGCTTAAGATGCCCTAACATGTGTGCATTTATTCTTCCTACTTAATCTTTTGTGGAATTGTGTACGTTGTGTTTTTTTGAAGGTGTTTATGAGTGGGGCAAAAGATGTCCTCGTCTCGCTTCTCTCTCTTATGAAACATTCATTTCACAGAGAAAATGAGGTGGAAGAGGTGAAGGAGGAGGGCCCGAAAGAAATGACCTTGGATGAGTGGAAGGCTATTCAGAATAAGGACCGGGCAAAAGTAGAATTTAATATCCGCAAACCCAATGAGGGCGCCGATGGGCAGTGGAAGAAGGGATTCGTGCTCCACAAGTCCAAGAGCGAAGAGGTGAGTCACGCTGACCTGGTGGATGCTTCGGTGGAGGGTGTGTCTGCTGTCCTGGGGATGGACGGTTCCTAGTGCAACTAAGGGTTTCCGCTGCTCTTTTTGGTGCTTTCATAATCCTGTGCCTAAGATGTCACTGTGAGTGCTTGGGACCGGCTCAGCCAGCCTTCAGACTTGTGTCTGAGAGCCTCGGTTAGGTTCTGCTTTCTAAAGTTTGTGTCAAGTTGTGCCTGTAGAGTGTTGGTGTGGGAGTGATGCCAGATAATAATGAAGAGGAGGCTAGAAATGTGAGCACTTGTGGAACCCCTGGAGAAGGCCACCCTTGTCCCGCCTGCTAAGGTGCACCTGACTGCTGGAGGGTTATAGAAGGCGTCCTAGACGCCATCACATTTACTGTTCCAGTAGACTTGGACGCCCTGTTTGGTGCTCGCATGAAGGCAGGCTAAGCCTCTGCTGTAAGTGGAGTGTCTGCCAGATGGAGCACCCGGCTTGTTAGCAGTTAATGCTAATTAACCATTTGCTTTGCGATGGCCCCTTTCCTGTGGAGGAGATGTCTCTTACCTTCACTGACACTTGTACCGATGTCTTGGGGTTGTTGGCTTCCCTCCTGGTCAGTGGCATTGGGGCAAGGGGTGGGCCTTGGCCTTGGGACTGGCTCAGCCTTGTGGAAGTTCTCACCTCTGTAGGGTCAGAAGCCCATCAGATGGGTTTTCATTGAAGGGTGAGGAGCAGGTGTGGGAAACAAAGCATAGCCCTGCTAGTTGTGTGCTTGCTAGTTCCCCAAAGGCACCAGGCGTCCTGCTGGTGGGCGCAGGGAGGTAAGGCCACAGAATGGTGGGAGATGTGGCCAGAAGCCCCTTAGGTGTCTGCTTTCCTCTTCAGGGGCTTCGAGGACATTGGCAGAGTGCTGGGGAGGAAAGGGGTCGGGCAGCTGTTCTGTCTTGATCATTGTGTTGCCTCAGCACTGGGGGGGGGACACTAAAAAAGACAAGCTTTTAAAGGTGAGCCATACAGCAAATTCCAAGAAGCAAGAGTAGTGGGCAAGGGAGCTCGAGTTTAGAACTCGAGTTGTTGTCTGTTGTCCTTATCTTGGCTGATGGGGTGAATGAGTTGTGCTCGGGGATTGGCCTTTTCTGTCCCCCATGGCTCTGCTGCTTTCTGCTTTGGGGGGAAGTGGGAATGGTGGGGAGTGTAAAAGGTCATGAAGAAGGATGTATTAAGTACCTGGTAACATCTTCCCTGAGATTTTAAGGCCTTCTCCTTTCTCTCTTCCACTGGTTCATCTTTCATCATTTGGGGAATCATTCTCTCTCTGCCCAGCTCTTTATTTTATTTCCTGTCCCCTAGATCCCTGCTCAGCTTGCATATAAACTCCTCAGACCACCTCCCTTGATAGGGGAAGGGAGAAATCTAAAGGAAGGTGCTGTAATAGTGAACAACAGAATCCCCAGAGGTTTAAGACCAGAATCATTTAAGGTCTCACTGGGAAGTCGTGGCTTATTCCCTGAGTGAGTCCGTTCCCCCCCTCCCAATCAGGAGAGTCCTGGGGAATCTCAAAGGCGAGACCATTTCAGTCAGGGCGTAATTAAGTCAGTTGTTTGTTATCAGAAATTCCTTATTGTTTTTCTTGTTACTACTTTAAATGTGGGTATACTACTCACAATAAAAATAAGTAGATAAAAATTGATTGCTTCTTTATGCATCTAGAATTTCCCATTTGGGACTTAACCTTTTTAGATAGGTGTACTGAAATTTAGTATTTGGAACATTTTAAGAAACCTGCATTGTACCACCTTGTAGAAAAATCTTCTTAAAAGGTTACGTATGAGATGCCATAAAGTCCTAGTTTTTCGTCTGGGCTTTCTTTCATAAGAGCCTGTTTTCAGTTCTTCCAAAGATGTTCGTTCTGTATTCTGTAAGTCACGTTTATGAGGAGAACCATGGTCAGTCCATGGTGGTGGAAGGAGCTGGAGTGGTCAGAATAGTGACAGGGCTTCTATAGAAGCTTCCACATCCCAGATTCTCCTGCTGCATGCAAACCTTACACAGGACAATGTAGATTCACCCCCAAGAGAAAGTATAGAGTCTTTAGGAACATTGATGAGGGATTTCATTGTAGGATTCCGCACATGGTTTTACCCTGGGCTTTCGTGAGGTGTTGGCTGGGGACTCTTTGTCCTGGCAACCTCAGGGAAAGTCTCATGTGACAGATTGATTCTGACTCGTTTTGATCCAGCCCCAAGCACAGAATATGACTGTCCAGCTGCTCAGGGTCAGAAGCGCTGTGAAGAACTAGGTGGGATCCAAATTCTAGCTTGAACTCTGATGGTGCTGGCACCAGGCTACCGTTGTGGCCTCGAGTGTGTATCTTGCAAAACTCTGACATAAGAAGGTTGTATAGTATGCAGCTGTCAAAGCATGACCCTGAACCAGGCCCAGCAGACCAGAGTTGGGAAAACCAACCCCTGGAACCTTCTAAATTGTCCCCCCTGAGCCCCCGTGGTAGCTGGGCCTTTTCACTTTATAAGTTTCATGTTCCTTTTCTTTTTTTTAATTCCATATGTAATCTCACGTATTCCTTTCTCCCCCTTTTCTTGGGTGTGGACCAATGACTTACCTCAGACGAAGGGAATGGCAGAGGTGCAGGGGAGCCCTATGGAGTCAAATGAGGTGCTGATCTTTTCATTTGTTTTCTTTCCTAGTTTTAAGATGGTTTCTTACACGGCGAAGCTGTAGCGCCAGGTTCAGACCCCGTCCCCCTGGTCAGAGCTCCTCCCAGCCGTTTCCAGGCGCGCCCATGGGGCAGTCAGGGAGAGCTACCTTGTCTCCTCCCATAGTGCTTGATGGGCATGGTCAGTTGGAGTCCTTCACAGAAGCAATAGAGTAATTTCTCATTGCTTGCTTGGCGTTTCAGAGCCCTTCCGTATTCATTCTCTTATTCGATCCTCATGACTAGCTGTTTTACAGATGAGGAGACTGAGGCACAGCGTAGTAAAATGACTTGAATTGCCACGGGTCACATTCACATTCAAGACATTACTAAGATAAGACCTCCGGTCTCCTGGATGCTGCTTGTTCCCTTGCTCCATCTGCCTCGGCGGCTGGGGAGGTGGGGAAGTCCCTTGAGTTAGAGACATTCCGACTCATGCTCAGCATCTCATGGTAATGCTGAATTGGGAAGATTATGTCTGAGTGTTCTTAGAATCCACTTACTTTCTCTTCTCCAGAAGCGTCCATTGTAGAAAGACCATGGAACAATGATTGGGTATTGCTGGGAACCAGTCAATTTCAAGAGTGTTGTTAAACCTCAGTGGGTGTCGTATAGTATTTGTTTCTGAACAATTTATTACATTCAGAGATTTCATTTGTTCTGTAAAATTTTGAGGACAACTTAGTGACAAAAGGATGACATTTGTTTTGGAAGTAGATTTTTCCAAAATTTAAGAGCCACCTTAATTTTTCATTGCTGTTTGGTCAAATGAGAAAACATTTCTTGGCCTTTCAGGCTTTTGCCTGCATATTTAACAAGGGCATATGAGTTTGTTATTCTAATGCTAATGTGCTGTGGACATTGTCCAGAATTACAAATTCTCCTGTGCAGATTTGGCATCATAGACATTTTTATGACTTGAGACAAACCTAGTGGAAATTTTGGATTTGTCTGTTAAGAGATTTGGGAGCCATTCTTGGCTTCGACAGAGAACTTGCAGAACCATTTCTTTAAGTAATTCCTGTATTGTGCTTAAAATTTGCTTCAATTTATGTATGTCTTTCCAGGAAGTACCTTTTACACAAAAGTACCATTTTCACTTGAATATGTGGCCCCGTTCCAGTTAATGTGAACATGTCTACATATATGTTACATATTTTAGTAAAATCTGGTTGGATAAAGTACAAATGAGGCCTAAATGTGACTGGATGTACTAAGCAGATACGACAAAGCTAAAAATTCTGGGAATGTTATCACTAAGATTTTTGATGTCTCTGCATTTAATGACAGCTTGTAGGTATCAAAACATAGGTCATATAGAAGATGGTACAGGTGGTGAACTGTGTTAATTCAGTGCTGAGATCTGTTTTCTATCTGTCTGTTTGAGTAACAGGGTACATTTTAAAAAAATCTAGGTATGTTGAAACTCCTTTTGAATCATGAACCTACAAAGAAGGTTTTGCTTTTAAGCTTTTAGCTTATTGGGAAACACTGGGTACCTGGTCCCAAGGTACCAGTATGGAGACAGTCCTTAGGGCTGTCCTGTTGTGTGCCACACTTCAGGTGTGGGTGTTTGCTTGGGGAGCATTTTCTAGGCAGGTTGGGAGGGGGCATCTGTTAGACTCAAAAGAGGTCGTGTTCTCACTATGAATGCAGTTGAATGTCTTTATCTTTCAGGAGAACTAGCACCCATCATGACTCATGAATCGCTCAATGGCTTTCCCTTCCATTTCAGGCTCACACAGAGGAATCCGTGATGGATCACCACTTCCGTAAGCCTGCCAATGACATCACATCCCAGCTGGAGATCAATTTTGGAGACCTTGGTCGCCCGGGACGTGGCGGCAGAGGTGGGCGAGGTGGGCGCGGACGTGGTGGACGGCCCAACCGCGGAAGCAGAACTGACAAGGTACGGACTCACAGGTGCTGCCCAGGTCATCCATGTACACGCAGGCCTCTCCCCCAAAGAAGACCCAGTTTTTGGAAACCATTTATCCTGGAAGCATGTTCAGAGGGAGGCCAGCCTGGTCCTGAGTATCTCCATCCATCATTGTGTGGTCTTGCTCTTGGCTGCTCCTTTCTCTGAGCTGGGGCTGCGTTTTTGAGTATCTTGGAACTTGGCTGTGGGTGAAGTAGGGCTTTGTGATTTCTATCGTGGCCTGATGCAATTAGGAAACTGCCAGTGATCAAGATAGATAATGGATTATTCCTAGGCCTTACTTTTATTGGCCATGTTTGTGCTATGTTATGACACTATGCTATTGCTGTGTGTACACCCACATTGATTGGAGAGACAAGAGTTGCCCTTTTCCTAGAAAGATACTTGACTTTTTGCCATTGTTCCCGCTGGCTTTGTTGGGGTTTATCAACAGCTGTTACTACAAGAGAATATGAATGCTAAGGCCTTTGCTCTTGGGAATGGGGAGAAGAGAGACCTCACCATACTGATACCTTTCAAGGAATATTGCCCCCGGTTTTTTTAAGCTCTTAGAGTCTGAGGAAGAGTTTACATTTTTATAGTAAGTCAGAACCTGCATTAGTAATATTGGCACGGCAGTCTTAATAGCCACTTTTATGCTTATGGAAGTTGGAAACAAGCCATTGATGTGTCGGTTTTTGTGCCCCAGAATCCTATGCTCTGTTTGAGTTGCCAGCTGGGTTGTGTCTGAGGAGTGTGGTACGGCGGGTCTGTGTGGGCTTGGCGACTCCCCTGGTTAACTTGTCCTTGTTTCTCTTTCAGTCAAGTGCTTCTGCTCCTGACGTAGATGACCCAGAGGCTTTCCCAGCTCTGGCCTAAACTGGACGTCCTAAGCCAACCCTGGTTCCTTTGTGGACCCTCCTCCACGAGGCTTGCATGCTTAACGATCCTAAACGACTAAGAAATTTTAAAAAAAGACTGTCATTCATACCATTCACACCTAAAGACTGAATTTTATCTGTTTTGAAAATGAACTTCTCTCGCTACACAGAAGCAACAATATGGTAGTCAGTTTTGTATTTAGAAATGTAATGGTAGCAGGGATGTTTTCATAATTTTCAGAGATTATGCATTCTTCATGGATACTTTTTTGTATTGCTGCTTGAAAATATGCGTTTCCAAACTTGAAATATAGGTGTGAACAGTGTGTACCAGTTAAAGCTTTCATTTCATTTGTGTTTTTTAATTGAGGATTTTAGATGTTTTCCCTCAACTACAAACTGGTTTTAAATATTGGACATCATTCGTTTTCTTTAGTACCTGCTTTGTAATTTGTCACGTGGTCAGATGGGACATGTACACTTCATTTGGCAAACTTGATGCTGTGTGGAGTACTAACTTCCTGGAGCATCTTACCTTAGTTTTCATCATTTCAGTCTTGGAAGGACTGTTGTAGTCGCTCCCTGTGTGCTAGATGTTTATATCCAGACAATGTCAGTACTTGAAGAGATTCCAAGCACATTGGCTGAGTCACAGAACTCTTGATCCAGCAGTAACATGTGGTTCGTTAGGTAAATGTTAGGCCTTATTCACCCTTCCAGCTATCTACACTTTGATGTGAGACTTTTCTTTCTCAATTTAAAAAAAAACAAATTAAGAGTCCTTGTTTGGTAAGTTGCTTAAACTACTTACTGTTGGTGAGACAAATTATCCTGTCATGTAAGATAGGTAGGGTGGGGGGGTATTTTATGGGGTGGGGGGCTTGATTGGGTTAATGCAGCATATTTGAACTACTGCAGAGTAAGTGGCCATTCGGTATGCTTTATATGTGTCCAAGGTTGATGAGAAAATGTGTATCTTTCCATTATTTGGAAGCTGTGTTCTTGAAGAAACCAAAGGGCGCTTGCTAGCTTGGGGAAAAGAAGGGAAGATTTTAATTTGCTGAAAGAGAAAAGCAGACTGGAAATGGTGGGAACTACAGCATGCTGCCTGAAATACATACCAAAAACCTCTTACTGTTTTCTCAATTTGCTATACTACTTCCATTCCTGGTATCCAATTGTTGACAGATGAATGTGTTTGTTTTCTCCCCTTCCCTGTTTGAGAATTCCCCTTTTGGAAAATTAGGTTAATAATTTATCCCTGTGAACAGGAGCATCACCACTTTTTACAGACTGGACTTGCAGTTAGCAACTAATAAATGGTTTGGGTTTTTTTTTTTCCTTGTTTGCCACATTTGTTAGGATGACAGGAAGCAGTTGTCATTTAGTGCTAAACACTTTAAACAACTTATTTCTAGGTTTTTGTTTTGGGTTTTTTTTTTTTTTACCAAGGTAGTTAGAAAAACTAATTCCCTATTTAAAAATAATAAGTACAGGCCCGGCCAAGTATTAGAACTTTGAATATGAAAACAACTTCTGGCTTGTTTAACTAGATCTTTTCTACAGAAAAGTTACTTTTACAAGAGTATTAATACATGTGTATTGGTTCTTCAATGCATTCACCTCACTTAACCTCTAGAAAGGAGTGTGTACAGTAAGTATATCAAGGAACTCGGTTTCCGGCTGAGTGATCGTTCTGTGCTGGTGTCAGTAAATCTTGACACTAAGCATGTTCTTTCTGAGTTGGTGCTAGCAGAGCAGCCTCCTTCGAGTACCTGAAGTCGAGGTGTCAGTAGAAACCCTCTGGGGATTGTACGAGGCAGCCTAAGCTTATCAGTGTGGTGGGGGCTCCTTAGGACTGGGGTCTGCTGGTCCTTCAGATAGCACTTCGGCTGTTTCATTGTCACCTCAGCCCTTCAGACTTCCAGTATGAGAGCACATAGAGGCTTGAGTCCGAGGTTCTGTCCCAGAAGTTGCCTCCCTGTTGACAAACCAGAGCAATATTTGGGTCAATGTGTCACAACGATTTTCAGGCCAGCGTGTCCTTTACAGTTGCTTGATCTGTTTCTCTGATAGATGTAAATTTGCCTCTTGGTTCATTTTGTGTCAAGCTAAGACTGTGAACGTATCTCTTGGTGGGTGAAAACTGAAAATAAAGGTTTATTTTCATGCTCTCTTTAAAAAGTCCTGGAAACAATTTGAAGTAGAAGCCCATTTAGACTCACCTATTTTTCACCTATTATGTTTTTCCAAGGCTTTAGTTTTGTGGGGTCATCGTTGCCTGTGTTTAACCTGGGGAGAAACATCAAACAACTTTGTTCACTAAATGCCCTGCTTCAGAAAAGCTTCACTTGGGTTGGGGGGGGGGGCTGGTGATAAGCTGCTATATCTCAGCTGGAGAATTGAGATCTTTAGTGAGTAGAGTTTGGGTAATTGGGTACATTTGAGCATGAAAGTTAAATCTTGATTTCTTTTTTTAAAGGAAAAAAATTGTTTTTGCTTTTTGGAGGGCCACTGGGGTTAAGTGACTTGCCCAAGGTCACACAGCCAGTAAGTGTGTTAAAGTGTCTGAGGCTGGATTTGAACTCGGGTCCTCCTGACTTTAGGGCCGGTGCTCTAGTCACTGCACCACCTAGCTGCCCTGTTTGTTTTTTGCTTTTTTGTAAAGGAAAAAATTGATGTAAATGGTATAAGCTGCTTAAAGGAATTTTTTTTTTTTTCATTTTAAAGGTATCTCCCCTTATAAACTGCAGATATGCTGTGCTAATGGAGACTTTGAATATCCTGCAGAGAGGAGAGTTGGAATGTTCTGTCCATCTTTGGTAGAAAGCCTAGGGAGAGCTTGAGTCGCTTTGTGCTGGGCTTTCCTGAGAAACCTTCACGAGACCATATGGGAAGGTTTAGTTACCACCTGGCCCAGATAATTCCAGATATATTTCTTATATCAAAACAGGACATACCTTCAGAGCGCTAGGGAAGAACCGGTGCTTAACCTTGAGTTGACATCAGCTCATGAGTAAGTTGAGACTTTCTCAACCACTTTGACTCTTAACAATTTTTTGATTTTCACTGGTTAAGAATATTAGGAAAGATAAATGTTACTAGGCATTGTGTTTGGTACAATGGTTTTGTAGTAAAAAAAGTAATATCAAAATCTAAAATAGACAATTCTCATATGAAGATACAAATATGGAGCAGTATATGTTAGCACTCAGCATGTTTTTGTACCAAGTTAAGCCAAATCCAGTGAATTTCTTTCATGTTAGACGTAAATAGCATGAAAGCAAAAAAGGTTAATTTATAACTAATAAAAGATCATTTGCAAGGTATGGTTAGCAGCAGTGTGGTAAAGACCATAGAAAGCAGTGAGTCTGGATAGATTTCTAGGTGACAGCATCTGTGAAGCAGAAGGTCCCCTTTGGCAGCATTGTGTATCAAGTGAATTTCAGTAGCAAAATGGCTTGTGGAACTTGAATTATAGCAGATACTGGTGAGGTTGTTTATTTGTTCTGATCTTCCAAAGAGCTTTTCTCTAAAAGACAAATCAGGAAACAGGAAAGCTTTAAAAGGTGACAAAACATTGTTGGCCAGAAAAAATGGTGTGAGGATTATATTCAAACTGAGAAACTATTCCTTGAATATTATAGTACTATAAATCTTGCTTGAGAATTATATTTGAAGATAGGTGGGTTTGGGAGGAGATAAGGAAGATAATGGGTGAGAAAATCAGTATTACGGATAAGTTTAGGGGGAAAAAGCCAAAGGTGCTGTAGATACTGTCTGTTGACCTTTAAAAACTAAACTTAAAAATGAGGATTCTTAGTGTGATTGGGTACAATCTAATAGTCTAGACTCAAGCCATGAGAAAGGGGGAGGTGTTGGCTGTAGAGGGCAGGGGATGAATAATAAGGGGCAAAAATCACATTAGCATTAGTCCAATGTCAGCTTGGCACAGATGGTCCACCCTTGGCTGTCTGTTGTACCTCATAGCTTAAGGCATACACTGACACTGATAAGACAGGAGGAGCCAGAGTTGAAAGGTGACAAGTATTTGGCATTAACATATTTCCTTGGGGGGGGGGGGTGGCTAGGTGGCCCAGTGAGTAGAGCGCCAGCCCTGGAGTCAGAAGGACCTGAGTTCCCTTTCAGCCTCAGACATTAACACACACAAACAAAAACCTAGCCCTGTGACCTTGGGCAAGTTATTTAACCCCAATTGCCCTCCAAAAAACCCCAAAAACATTGCCTGGGAAGGGGTGTATGTGAGAGGAAATGGAATCCACCACTCCACTTCCAGGAACATCTTTTTCCAGGCCCCCAGATAACAGTTTTTGGCTGGTATTAAAATTCTGCCTCGTCACTTATCTGATCGCTGTTCGTATTTCATTTGTATATGGCACCTAGTTTTAGGCACAAGTATATTTCCCTGTCTTTTCCTTTGGTTTCCCAAGCAGGCTTTTGAGTTTGGTGTTGGAAGGACCTTGCTACATATCCAAGAATAAGCCAATCTTTCTGCAAAGATGATGCTGGTGTTACAAGATAATTTAGGAAATTCAGTGTGTCTACTCAGATATAGACTTGGACAAATGTATTTCTTCTCAGGCTGTCAAGAGAATCCTGTTAATGGAAGAAGTGTAAATCTAGAACTATCAAAGAATTTTTCAGTATTTAAGATATAACAATACAGATATAAAGCTGGACAGGAGATGCCCTACACAGTGGATTAGTACTTTACATGGCATTGGACATTTGCTTAGAATTGACCTCCTTTTCTTGGTTCCCACAAATACTTGTTAATTCCCTTTTGCAGGTTAGGAAATTGAAAAATATCTATTTGTCTGAAGCCCATAAAGTGACCCTTCTCCATTAAAATGCTTAATAATCATTTCTGAGCAAAGTAAAGACAGCTTCAGAGGCTATTTGCAGGCTGCCCATTTAGGAAAATATATTAACTTCTGTGCCATTAATTATTATTGGGTAGTATTCAACTTGGAGTTAGAAAGACCTGAGTTCATCTCAGCTCAAATATTAGCTGTGACCTGAGACAAGTCCCTTAAACCTTATCGTCAGCTTCCTCATATCTAAAAAGGAGATACCAGATTTTGAGTTTTAACTGTCATAGGACCAAATCTAGAAATGTGGCAAGTTCCTTTTTGCAATTTCGACTTGGTCCCTTGGTATCCCTGATGGGTGTGAGTGCATTGGAGGAATCTTCGATCCTTTTCTAAGCATTTTAGGTTTTATGAGGGAAAACCTTATCACCAAGATGGCTGGTACTATAATCTGGGGACTCGGACTCATTACTTTCCTGCATATCTTGATGATAACAGTCAATACTTGGCTTTTCGTATTTCTTTTTCCTTTGAATCATGGCTGCATTTAGTTGAATTATTTTGGAGTGGGAAAGTAGATCCTCTTAGGAGAATTTCACACCATTCCCTCAATGGTCAGTGGTTTTAGGGAGCAAGAAGTTGATTCTTCGAGACTAAAGTCACCAGATGTTCCTCAAATACTTCTATGATTTAGTATGATGAGGTTTAACTTTTCATTTGCCCTCATTCATAGATGTCTTAGACATTCAGAATGAGGGAATTATAAGACTGGAGTCATTTTTCCTGTTAGCCATGAGATTGGGCTCTTTGTAATATCTCCCTCAGGTGGGCTTTGCCTAGCTGATGTTAGGTTTATGAAGTTTCTCTTTTGCCCTGAGATTATTTTATTATTATGATTGAAAACAAGCTTAATATTTTGATTGGATGATCCGTTAGGTTTTTCTGGCCTTGTGGGACCTTTGAATATTGAAACCCAAGTCACACCGTGTTTATGTAAGAATGCACGGTTATAGGAATTAGTGAGCATACCGAGGGCAAATATATTTAGCAGCAGACCTTGAATGTTTTGATTTTACAGTTAGCTTGGCCTTCTTTGGAAGCAGTTGCTTGCCAAGCACAGCAAAGCCAATTACTCTAATGGTTAAATTGTCAGTTGACCTCAGGGCCCAGTTACACACTACAATTGGTATTATCCTCTCACACATGTGATGGGTAAGCAAGAGCAGCCAAACCACCTTCTTCCCCCAGTAACCTTAGCGAAGGAGTCGGATGTATTTCATACAAATTTGCCCATTTGGAACCAAAGTCGCCTCACCAGATGGAGAGTTTTCCCAGGTTTTCCTGTTGTAGCATACTTTAAAGCCGACTGGGGCTTTGGTGTCTTAGTGTCAATCAGCAGGCTGTTGATGGGGGTCAGCATCTTAATAGTTTCAGACTGACAGACTCAAAGATTTCAAACTTTCCTTTTGAAATTAGCAGAAATCTACCATGCCTCTCTGACAATGTATGCACTACCAAGACAAATGTTTCCTGGATTCCACCACCGAGTAGTTGTAACTGAAAACATTTCCTAGTGATCTGAAAGCGAGCGGATGGTGTTGACTGCTTCTGACACTTCCTCTAAGTGCTCCCAAGAACTTGACCTTTTTCATGCAAGAGCGTCTCTCCCTGGCCTCAGCCTTATCAGAATGGTCATGGGTGGTTACTAAGTTGGAGCTGTGCGACTCAGAAAATGCCTGCAGACGTGCAGAAGGCTGCCCCTGTTTGGAAGAGAGCATCTCCCGCTGAAAAACGACTCTTTGGTGCTTTTAACCATACTGGTTCATTTTAATGCAGTTAAAAACATGTCATTTGCTATGTCAATAACCGTGTCTTTTAAACAAGGCATGACATTGTTTTATGAAAAGCTGTTTCTTTAGTTGCTTTGAAAGCCATCCTGCTGTATCAGTATCAGGATGGAAGAACTTGGAAAAGAGATGGAGAGTAGCTTAGTAAAAACATGGCAAACTCATTTTCATGAGCTTCGGGAAAGGCAAAGGAAACCCGTTGTGTCCAGGACCAATGAGAAGAGACCTAGGGGAATCCCAGCTGAGTTTACCAGGCTCTGAAGAAAAGGGAAGGAGGGAAATGGATTTGTTCCTTTGCTTTGTGATAGAAATCAAATAAAATGGTTCTGTTTCTAAACAAAACCTTGGAGAGCCCCATTTTCTCCTGAAGAGAATCTCTGCCTCACACACTTGGGGATCCAACATCGTCAAATCTTGTATTTTCTTTCTTTCTTTCTTTTTTTTTTTTAAAGCAATTGGGGTTAAGTAACTTGCTCAAGGCTACACGGCTAGTCATTATTGATGCGTGGGTGCTCATTTTCTGAGGCCGGATCTGATCTCGGGTCATCCCAACTCCGAGGCCGGTGCTCTTACTCACTGCGCCACCTAGCCGCCCCTTTAGGGCAATTGGGGTTAAGTAACTTGCCCAAGGTCACATGGCTAGGTTTTTGTTTGTGTGGATTAAGTGTCTGAGGCCGGCTCTGAGCTCAGGTCCTTCTGATTCCAGTGCCTGCGCTCCATTCACTGCGCCACCTAGCCGCCCCAAATCTTGTATTTTCAATGGGCATTGGCTGTCTTGTCTCCTGGGACAGGTGGGAAGTGACGAGAGTGGGATTTTAAGCAGATGAGCAGGGATGATAGGTCTGGAAGGCCTGTTCTCAGCTTCTCTTTTCATTAGTTTTCATCTAGCTTTGCCTTAAAAGTACATTGCTCTGGTGTATTTTGGGCTGCCTTGAGATAAACAGAAGCTAAGTACCTTCCTAGTGCAGTGAATAGAGCAATGGACCTGGAATCAAGAAGACCTGAGTTCAAATCCAGCCTCAAACACTACCTGTGTGACCCTAAGCAAGTCACTTGACCCCATGCCTCGGTTTCCTCATCTGTAAAAATGAGCTGGAGAAGGAAATGGCAACAACTCCAGTATCTTTTGAACATGACTAAAATGACTAAAGAAGTACCTGCCATGCCTGCTTTAAGTTCCTTGTTTAAGCATCCTGTTTTCCCCTTTGAAGCTGAGAGATGAAGTTTTGGGATTTCCCCTACTCGGTGTAAAAGGTCCTTTTCTAGGCAATTGTAGTTTTTCATATCTGGGACAATATTCCCTAAACCAGAAGTACCTGGAGGAAGTTGCTGAGCTTTAAAATTTTAATATGGGCTCCCTTCTAAAATGGGAGCCAGGGCAGTGTTCACTGTAGATCAGCAGACTGAAGCTTGAGGTGTTAACTGCCTCTGGAATCATGTGTATGTCCATCTAAAGTCCTACAGAAACATGCTCAGCCCTCGCTCCTTCAAGCAGCTGGCTGCCCAAAGCAGTAACACCCACAGGATGCTCCCCTGGGCTCCACTAGGCAGGGTTAGTTAGTGGAAAGCAGATGAGCAGCTTGGCTGAGTCAGAAGCTATTCGGGTCCAGCAGAAGATGAACTCTGAATCCTGGATTGCTTCTGATTATTAAGTTGTGGAATGCAGAACTGGGACTGTGTGCATCCTTGAGAGCAAGGGGTGACCTTGAAAATGACCTCTGGACTGGTTCCGGACTTCTCTTTTAATTTACCCAGCAGGTTGCTGAGCACAGACTTTGGAATCGCCCTGTTTACCATCTAGCCACTGGCTGTGATGTATCCCTAAACTATAGGAGAGAGGACCATGGCTTTTTTGCATACCATGTCCAGGATGGCCAAATTCACCGTTTTGGTTGAGTATGACCGTCCAGGAAGATCGTGTGTTAACGTTGGGGCTGACTTCTGTTTTAGGGAACAGCAGGTGCCTCCTTCAGCTTCAGGGTGGTCATGTTAGCATTGTTGTTAAATTTCTCTGGTCTTCATTAGGTAACAAAAAGAGCTCAACAGTCACACATATGTGTGAATTGAAGGACTGAATTATTTTGGCTCACTGAATGTCTTCACAGAATGACAGTTGTAGTCAAAGTATAGGAACTTTGGGCTAACAGGATTTAAAAAAAAAATGAGATAACATTTATGACATTCCTAGCAGTCTTCTACAGGATGCTGTGGGACAGGCTTGCTTATTTACTGGCATAACAGTAGGATAGGATGGCTCCAATGAGGGATTCCCCCCCTTTTAAAAATAGATCGAATTCCAATGGTCTCTTCAGGCCTTTCCCCACTTTAGCCAGAGCTCCTAATGCATAGTGAAGGTACTGGTTTGTATTCTTCTGCACTGATGCCAATGACTGTGGGAGAGAAGCCGCAGGATCGGCCAAGAGGCTGTTACCAAATAGGGGCCTCTTCCAGGCCGTCTCATTCCAATGGACTGCTTCCATTAACGTGTCCTATGCCTCATGGCGTAAAAGGGATTCTGCTTTTGGGGGCTCTCCCAGAAGATTGCAGAGAGAACAATCGGGCAACAGAATGGCCCACTGCTAGGAGGCTAGCCCTACAGCGTGGATTGTTTTGGGGGATTTGAAAAGACAGACAACCATCTACAAAACCAGGGGGCACGGGTGATGGATGGTGGTGGGGGAGGAAACGAGAGAAAGAGAGAGAGAAGTTACATGGGGTTCTTCAACCCCTTCCAGCTCCTCAAGGTGCAGGGCTTGGTTTTCTTTGGCGCAGCTTAACACCCTTTGGCATAGAGTGGCTGGTCCTGCTGGGGTTTGTCTGTTCCTGTAATTGCTACCTTCTAAAAACAACCCCAGGGATGCTTAAAATGGACAGTGCAGGGCCTTGGCTTGTGACTCGAGTCTGCGATGGTGCTTTCTTCTCATACTCACACTCACACTCACACAAACACACTCACACTCACACAAACACACTCACACTCACACAAACACACACACAAACACACACAAACACACTCACACACACACACTCACACTCACTCGCTCACCTGGATGTGTGAGTGGTGGATGCTGGGAAGAAGGGAGCCTGGCCCCTAAAGAGGGTGGGGGGAAGGAAGTGGGAGGAAGCAGGGCTTCACATAGTTCACACTGGTGTCTTGCAGCTCTGATTTTTTTTTCCTGACTTCTATCTATGAGTGTCCATAATGGCCAACTGCAAATATGAATTTTAAGGAAGAAGGAATGTGGAGGTGGGTGGGGGGAGAGAAGAATGGGGGCAGGGTAGAGAAAGGGGGGAAGGAAAAGCAGAGACAGGTGAATTGTCTTCTGCTTTTCTTAAGGGCTACAGGAGAAGCTGACAGAAGCAGCCCTGAATCTCTGAGGAGGCCACTTTCTGGTCAGGTGAGAGGTTATGAGGATGTGGCTGACTGATGTCTGAGTTCTCATTTATGTTGTACCTGAAAGTCTAAAGCACCATGTACAAGCCTGGATCTTTGAGGAAAACCTGGTCAGTTTTTCTGACCTTCCTCAACCTGACCAGTTGAGGGAGGAGGCAATGGACTGAAATTTAGTGACACAGTCATCCTCTCTCACATGTGACAGAACCCAGAAAGGGAGACAGATTCAGGGGAGAGAAGAGGAAATGGGCTTAGGGCCACTGTTAGATGCCTCCTCCCTTCTCCCCATACCTTGCTGGCCAAGGAATGGCTACCTTTTCCCCTTGGAGCCTAACTACCCTAAGTCTGAAAAGCAGCTTTCCTACAAGGTAGTATTTGGGGAGCCCTGTGACCAATGGAGATGAGCCAACCAACATATTTGTAGTCATTAAAACTGGGTGGAATCCAAGAGCTAGATGTGAGCTTTAGTTCCACTGGGAAATTAGACTTATTTTTAAAAAATGAGATTGAGAAAGGTCCAGGGCAGCAACAGGTCCCATGACCCAGTAACTGTATAAGGTAGATGATACAAGCATTATCTCCACTTTACAGATGGGGAAACTGAGGTAACTTGCCTGGTCAGTGGCAATTTAACTTGGGTATCTCCTGTCTCCTGGCCCAGGGCCTATCCATTCCCAAACATCTTTCAAAGTCAAATTCATTCTCTTTAAAAATGAAATAGAAACGGTAGGAATAGGAAAGATGTCAGCTCTGGAAAGAAGCCATTGAAACGTGTTGTGCAGAATCATAGATTTTGGGCTGGAAAGGACCTCATACATTCTTCAGTCCAAGCATCTAATTGTGCGAAGAAGGAAACGGAGGCTCAGAGAGGGGGTAAGGGGCTTGTCCAAAGTCCCACGAGTGGTGAATTGGACAGGGAGGATTGAGCAGGGACACTGGGCCACGGGCATGCTCTCCATCTCGCTCTGCTGTCTGTAGCCCAGAGGGCAGCTGAAGGTGCCACCCCTTGTGAAAGGTTGGGAGACCAAGGAGAGGAAGGAAGGATGCCCTGAAGCCCACAGGTATAAGCCTAGTGTGGGCAGATGCCTAGAGGCACCCTTCTGTGCTAAGGAAATCTGGATCATTTCCCACCAGGTGAGTGAGGATACTGGCCCGAGGTCTGTGACCTTAGAGGAATTCATCCGTATAACTGAGCACCTGCTGCAGCCTGGGGGAGTCAGGCCAGGTATTGTCAGGGACAGGGGATGAAGGCCTGGTGCTGTCCAGGTTGGGGGGCTCAGGCCAGGTGCTGTCCGGGATGAGGGGTGAGGAGGCTTGGGCTGGGCACTGTCCAGGCCAGGGGACCAGAACAGAAGCCCCTCTTACTCTCCAGGCTGAGCTCACCTTCCATCGGAGGAGATTGTAGCTCTTTGCCGAGGAAGGGAAAGGATGTCTGGGCCCTTGGAGAAAGGCAGGATTTTAGCCTTGATCTTTGGCTGAACAGAGGAAGTCCCTTTCCTCCCAGCCCCAGGCTGTAACCACCGAGTTCACTATGGGTGGGTTTCCTCTAAATGGGGACAGGGAGTTCCCACCCAAAATTCTACTTCTCTGACATTTGGACAGCTCTGGTCAGGATGGGGGGAGGTAATGTGTCATAGTGGAGGATTTTGAAGGTCCTTGGATGGATCATAAGAGGGGGGAACAAGCATCTACTGCATCCCTACATGTCCAGTGGTGGGCTACATGCTGAGGAGGTGATGCTAGCATTACCTCTGTTTTACTGTTGAAGAAACCAAGGCAGAGGGGAACTGACTCACCCAGGGTCACACAACTCATGTGTCTCCCTGACTCCAGGCTGAGTGCACTAGAAAGTATAGAATACCAAAGAGACATTCTGTCCAGTTCACAGTTATGCTTGGGGCTATCCCTGTGCCCAGGGGGTCTTCCTCTTCTCTCTGGTACAAGATGCCCTCTGTCCCCCGGTGGGCGTTTGTTCACACTGGGGCCAGGCTTCAGTGGGTCAGTGGACCCTCCTTCCCACTGGTATTATGACAATCTTGTCAATATTGTGTTTTCCTAATAGAACAACAAAGGACCCTTCTCACTTCCTGTCCCCACCTGCTATGAGAAGTTGGGGTCAGTGCCACAAGGCCCAAGCACGGATGGTCTTCTTGTGGTTTGGCCTTGGTTCAGAGCATTGGCTCTGGCCTCCATGAGCACCTACCTCCCCTCTCCCCATAGCCCAGGCGGAGGGTCGTCTCCCACAACCGGATCGCTTTGGGCCTTGGACACTCTATGCTCCCTACAGAAAGTCTGGGGGTTTAGGGGCTTAGGGTTAGCATTCTTCGAGGCAGGACTCAGCAGGGACAAGCCTGACATCAGCCCACGTGTTTGTGGCATTTTAGGGGCAGAGTCTAACTCACAATCACCTTCTGCCATAGGGTCTAGTAGAATCCCTGAATGAATCAGCCAAGGTCATGGAGCCAGAAAACATCAAGCAGGATTCACACCCAGGTCTCCCCTGGGGGGAAAGAAATCCTAAAGCATCAAGTTTTAAACATTGGGCACACGCACACGTCAGGAGACAAGCCATAATGTGGCTTCCCCCCCACCCAATCTTGACCTTGGATCCCTGCCAACTGTGTATCTTGCTCACATCAATTTTTCATTGTTTTAGCTTCTGATGTGTTTACCTCCCTGCCTTACCTATTAAATAAGAGGAAGTGTTTAGTAAACCTTAAAGTCTTGCATTTATTAAGTACCTACTAGATGCTTGGCCCTGTGCTTATAAACTTTGGAAACAGGAACACAAAGAACCATCCCAAAGATTAAAAGCAAAGCCTATGGATGGCACATAGAGCAGGGGTCCTTGGCTTGGGGGCTTTTTAAACATACGTTGACAACGATTTCAATGGGACTGCCTCCCTTTGTATTTTAAGAACCCGATTCTGAGAAGGGGCCCCTGGGCAGAGTGTTGGGGACAGTACCCTGATTCTGGACTTTCATTCTGCCTTTGACACGACCTGTGTGACTTTAGGGGCGAGGTTAATTCTGCTCAGTTTACTCGTCTGTAAAGTCGATTACCCATCATCCACCCATTAAGGTTGAGGTTTCTTCCTTCTCTACATTTATGCTCCTGTGAGTATGTCTGAGAGCAGGGTGTGTGTGTGGGGTTCAGTGATCAGCCCCCGTTGAAGGGGATCTCAAAGTGAAGGTCCCTTCACCTTCTGAACTTGGGGCATCCAGATACCTAGTTTTGTTTTTTTTTTTAAACCGAACAAACCCAAACACAGCAGGTCTTCCCCCCATTTTACAGAAATGAAATCTGAACTGGCCTTCTTGTGCAGTTTGTGGTACAGGATCATAGAGCTAGAAGGCCAACAAATCCAACCACCTCGTTTTACAGATAAACTAAGGCATAGAAAGGTTCAAAGACTTATCCAGGGTCATGCAGTTAGTAAATGTCTAAGGTAAGACTTGAACTTGGGTCTTGGGTCCCCCATGATACTGCTCTTTGTAAACTGTGGACTGGTATAGAGAGGTGAGTTGTTTTTGGATTCTCGGGCTGGGTGGGGCTGATGAGACACAATCTCTGGCCAGTGTCTAAATTGGATGAACACAGGAAGGAGTGGTTTCTGCTCCCAACCAAACTGGTTTTCAAAGCATAACCCTTGCTTCAAAAATACCTCTTTGAAGGGCAACAGGTGTGCCATCAGCTGGCTTGGACTAAATCTGGAAAACCCTGCAGAGTTTTCCACTCCACGCAGCCTTTCTGGGGAAGAAGCATTCACAGAACACCAGATTTGGGGGTGAGTTGATTGAACAAACATTTTAAAACCCCTAAGATTTTCACCAAGTGAGTGTGGGTAATATTTCTTATCTTAACAATTATCCAGCATTTTTAAATCCTGTCTCTGCATGCCCTGAAACATTACCCTCACACATCATATCTCATTGCCCTTCTCCAGATTGTCCTCCTTCCTTCTTAGGACAAAGAAAAAGGATTAAGCAATGCCGTCTTCTTTAGAAAGCACAGCACTGTGTCCCCGTAGGCCTCCATCTCTCAGTTCGAGGGAGGAGACAGATTTTGTCATCTCTCCTCCAGGACTCCTCAACTCAGAATTCAGCTGTGTGTCCTGCGCCATTTCCTACATTCTGCACCCATTCCTACAAATCTTCCCCCATTTCTCTGAATTCCTCACATGGCTCATTGCAGCACTATTTCATTACCTTCCTATAAAATAGTTCTTGTTTTCTAGTCACTGGCTGGGCAGCCGTGTTATTTCCAGAACCATGTAGATTTAGTCTTTCCTCCTAAAGCTTTGATTAAATGCCTAGAATGCTATGGGTACAAAAGTAAACAATGGCATAGTCCCTGCCCTCCAGAAGCTTGTGTTCTAGTTACAAAATCAGTATGTGATGCACTCTAAAGATAAAAACCATGAGGTGTCTGACCTTGGTTACTTGGGCTGATTGGGTGGTACCCAGGTGGGGAAAGCCCCCTGCTTTGGTTGGGGGGCTGGACAATCCTCCCTGCAGCTCTGTTCAAGCTAACCAGGCCATGGGATGGAAAGTGTGATGGCGGCATCCAGGAAAGTCCTGCAGCATACGGTCAGTTAGTGAGTAATGGGTCCAGAGTCAATTTTAACTCTGTCCAGGGTCAGCTTCTCTCCACAGATGAATGGATGAAATGAGCCCTTTGGGAAGATGGAGAAAGACAGACTCTGCAGTTCCCTGTCTTCCACAGGATCCGCGGCAATGGGAGGCAGGTAATCCAGGTTCGAAGGTAAGTAATCTATGTTGGCAGGCAGGTAGACCACTGGGATGTCCTTAAGGGGGCTGACTGGGTCTTTTGCCTTTGGTCCCCCCAATCCCATCACCCTGTACAGATCAGTCACTTGTTCTTTCTCAGCCTGGCGTGACCCCGGTGTTGAGAGGTGGGAGACATCATATTCTACCCCAACTTCGAAGGACTTTGGAGCCTGAAGCCAGCTTTCTCTACCTGGCTCCTGGAGGTCGTGGTTTCTTGGCCAACAAGAGGGACGTGTCTCTGGGAGGGTTGGGGTTGGTTTTTGGAGAACTTCTTTGATTTCAAGAGTTTCAAGTTCTTCAGAACCGGTCCAGGTGTTTGAGAGACTTTCAAAATGGAGCTGCATTTCATCCTGATTGATAGAAGGAGGGAAGAGATATACACACACAAATTATACTGAGGCTTTGTCTGTTTAAAAAATTTTTTTTTAACATGACTTCTAAAATATCTCCCTTCCTTACACCCTGAGCCATCCCTCGAAAAAAGAATAAAAAGGGGAAGCCAATCACCAGCAAATGTTGACTATATATTCAGCATTTTACACTTTTAGTTGCCCATCTCTGCCAGAAAAGGAAGGAAGCCCAGCTCAGAGAGCCATCTTTTCTCTTACTGAGTTTTTGAAGGATGTTTCTTTAGGGTAAAAGAATGTAGTATTGATCATTGATTTCCCCAGCTCAGGCACAAGTAAAGGATGAAGACTCCCATAGAGTGCATTGTCCTGGAAAGAACACTGGAGCAGAAATCTTGAGATTCGAGTTCCATTTTATTTCTGCCACTTGTCAGTTTGGACGAGTCACTTGGCCTCAGTTTCCCCATCAGTAATGTTGGCCAACCAGAAAGGATCTGAGGTCCTTTCTGGCTCTAGAATTCTGACTCCTCAAGGAATCATGCTGGTAAGGTTCCACATTCTGCCCCTCGACTGCATGACTTTTATGGTGGAGTAAGAATAACTTACTCAGCAAAACTGAGTGCAACCCTATAATCCTTCAGGGGAAAAACTGAAACGAAATAGGGAACTGCCAAGTATACCTGATAAAAAGTCCAGAGCTGCATAGAAGTTGAAATGCAAACTCAAGAGATTAGGAAAACTTAAAAAGATAAACATAACTGAACAATCATATGAGGCTAATATTGGATAAGTTATTTACATTCTTATACAGAGGGATGATACATGTGTCCCCTCTGAACCTTATCATCAGGGGTCAAAGACACGGAGCCTAATTAAAAGGCCTAGGAGGAGTCCTATTATATTTTGTTGATTTTAAATGAAGAAAAGAAAGGGAGGAGAAGAGGGATATTCCAGGGGGTAGGTGAGGCAGGGGAAAGCAAAAAATATCTCCCATAATCAGGCAAGCAGAAGTCTATATATAAAAACACCTTCATCTGAACAAGTTGAAGGAAGAACATATATACAGACTTGGATACAGATATACTTTTCACTCAACAGGAAGCAGAGAAAGAAGAAAAGGGGGAGTGAGAGGAGGGGTTAATCCTAAGCAAAACAAACTAAAAACACACAAAAATATTTGTAGCAGTTGTTTTCGTGGTGGGAAAGAATTAGAAACTGAGGGGGTCCCTATCAATTGGGGAAGGGCTAGCAAGTTACGATAGAAGAATGTGATTGAATTACTACTGTGGTGTAAGAAATGATGAAGGGGATGTTTCCAAAGAAACCTAAGAAGATTTGGATGAACTGATGCAGAGTGAGGTGAACAGACCCAGAACAATTTATACAATAGCAACTCTACTGAAAGGCTTGAACACTTTGGAAGACTTAGGAACTCCGACGTCAGAGGATTTACAGGGATACAGGCTACCTACGTGCTGGTAGAATAGTGAAGACAGAGTGAAGAATGAGAAATCTGTATTTTGGGACATGGTCAAAAGAGTAATTGTTTTACTTGACTGCACATGTTTAAAAGGGAAGTTTTCTTTTTCCTTCTCAGTTGGGAGGGAAGGGCAGAAAAGAGAGAAGAATGAAAAAATTATTTTAAAATACTAAATGGGACTCTCAGTTGCCTTGACATTTTTTTCTCCTTCAGGTATTTCCAACTGCTTTTGAGTACAAGAATACTTTGAGTGGGTGTGTTAGTGACAAGGGAAGGAAGGGGAGATGATTTTTTTCATAGAATTCAAAGGTATACACTTGCATTTAGGAAAGTTCTTTTCCTTTCAAGTTTCCAGTTTGGTGCCTGAGCACTTTTGATCCTGGAAAACAGTGAGCCAGGAAATGTTTTAGTGACATCACTCTGGGGGCCTTTCCACAGGGCCAGAAGTGCCTCGGAGGGTAGACAATCTCACAATCCCAGCCTGAGGTATTTAGGGGGAACAGAGAAAAAGGAGAGGGTGGGAGGCAGCTGGGTAGCCAAAGAAGAGGTTTTTAAACAACAACAACAATAATAATACTTTATAGAGTACTTTAAAGTTTTTAAAACACTTTACACACCTTATCTCATTGATTTAGAAACATTCAGTCCAGCCTCTGTTTTACAGATGAGGAAACAGCCTCAGAGAGAGGATGCGACTTGCCCAGATCAGATCAGACATCAAGATTTGCCATGAAGGCTGGCCGGCAGCCTTGGAGGAGACCTCCAGAAGGTCTGTTCACTTTCACCTTTGAAAGCACCGTATCTCCCTGTGTGTATGGAAGGATGGCTGTGTGGGACCAAGGGAGGAAAAAGAGTGCTTCTAAAGAACAAGGCCGGCAGCCTGGCCTTCTAGGATCATACATAAAGGGTGCTATGGGAATTTACAGATGAGGAAACTGAGGCCTGGGGAGGTTAAGTGATGTTCTCAGAGCACACAGCCAGTAAGCATCACGACAGTGCAAGATGTGAACCTTGGTCTTCTTGTTTCCAGATCTGGTGATTCTATGTCCTCTGCCCTGCCTCTAAGCCAAGTACCAGAGATTGGTCTCTGAGAATCTGGTTCAGAAAATCCACTTGTTCCTATCGGCCTTGGACCAGGAAGAAAACAGACTATGATGCAAGCAGGTGGAATTTAAAGTTCACAAATGACACTGAGATACTGACTGCAAGCCCTCCTTCCTCTCTCAGCCTCAGTGTCCTAGTCTGTAAGTTAGCACATCTGGGCTAGGTACTCCAGCACTTACCGCCATGATGGGATATTTCTTGGCCCATATGCTGTTGGCAGGGTCTGGGATCTCCTGATTATACCACTGGGGTTGTAGGGCAGAGATGACTGACAGCATTCTGCAATGAAAGCAACCAATTAAAAGCCCACGTTGGACCCCCAAGGCCTGGGGATTCTTGCTTCACTGAAAGGACAGTATCTGCCTTTAGAAATATGCTTAACAAAATGGTAAGTGCCTTTGTATTAGCAGCCTGAAGGCTGGCATTGGGAGCAGTCTGGCTAAATACCGTTGGATGCTGTATTTGTAGAGTTCTGCCCTGTCAATATGGAAACATGTCCAACATGGTGCCTTCTACATGGGATCTGGAAGCCAAGGGTTAAGTCCCAGGACAAAGAGACCTTGCCAGTGCCATTAGTGCTGTGGTCAGAGATGGCTTGCTCTTGACTGGTGCTGTTAGGGTGAATGATCAACTTACTTTGCTCGAATTCGAGACATGGAAAAGATCCCCACTATCACGAGGGCCACGGCAATCATCGCCACCAGCACGTTCCAGTCAGGAGCATCTGAAACATTAGGAAGCTGGCTTCAGTGGCCTTCAGAGTGCCATCCGAAGACTCTGGGCAGACTTCTTCACCCCTGCCTCAGTTTCCTCATCTGTGAAATGAGCACCTACCTTCCAGGGTTGATGTGAGGATCAAATCTGATAACAGTCATTATCACAGCATGAACTTAAAGAGACTTGGGTTTCCTTTCTTCTCTCCTATGCATCTCATCTACCCATCATGCCCCCCAAGACTTGCTTGATCATTCCGGGAAACAGAATTGAGTCCCTCTTGGTTCAGCAGACACAAAGAAAGCTGGTGTCCAAGAATGATTCCAAAGTCCTAAGAGAAAGTGCTGCAATCTAGCCCTGGGAAGAGCCTAAAGGTGGTGGGGGTGCAGTAGTGGAACTGACAATGGCTCTGGAGTCCTGCAATGGTTCTTAACCTTCGGTCTGTAAACTTGGCTGGGAGAAACAGTACACTATTCTCACCAATCCCTAACTGAAACCTAGCATTTCCTTCAATTAGGAATTACTCAACAAACCACAGCAGCATTAATCTGGGACTTGGTCAGTATTCGAAATCATGGGCACTTCATATCCCATCACGGCTGTTAGAGATGTATGGAATCATCACTTAACTTTGAAAATATAGTACTCATTAGAGCCGCTGCTAGATTTCACATTTTTCCATTCTGCAGATGTTCATCAATCTAACTGGTTTCCTTTGCAATCCTCTATTTATTTGATGCATTTAAAGTCATGATTCTGAGAAGGGGTCCTGCTGGTGGTAGAGGGGTCTGAGATTCTAAAAGGGTGAACGACCCCTGCTCTAACATGGCCAAACTGAAGATTAGCTGCTGACCTGGTTCATAGGATTCCAGCCTAGGGCTTCTCATTTCAAGACCTGGGTTGAAATCCTGCCTCAGAGGCTTACCCACCTGGGAGATCTTGGGCAGTTGGCAAGCATTTATTAAGCACCTAAATCTTCAGTCCTTTCCAGCCTCCACTCCTGAGCCTCCAGACTACCTCCACCACGTCCCAGAAGCTCTTCTTCCTAAAAGTTCCCTCACCCCTGGGCTTCTCACACTGGAATTTTAAGAAGAACTTTCAAGCCAGCCATACCTTCATTCTAGGCTCCCCCCTCCTTCTTTTTGGGTATTCTCCTCCCCCACTAGAAGGTAAGCTCCCCGAGGGTAGGGACTGTCTTTCGGCTTATATTTGTATAACCAGAGTTTAGCTCAGCAAGTAGCACATCCTGAGCACTAACGCAGGACTTGTGGACTTGACTAGAAAACCTCCAGTGTCCCTCCCTAGGTCCATGATGCTGCTGTAACCCTTTGTCAGGCTGCCTCTGCCTGCTCTCCAAATAAGGAGGTAACTGGGAGGGACAGGCTAATTCAGACTCTCACCCTAACCAACCTCCTCTTAAAAAGCCAGAACAACTTGTTTTGAGTTTGCAACTCATGCAGATAAAGCCACACCTGCAGGCAGCGTGGACAGGGTGGCTGGTGCAGATTTTACCATGGACACGAATTATGAGGAAATGCTGGGAAAATGACCCATTGATCAGAAATCTCTGCAGAAAAGGAAGTAAGGAGGTGATAGCTACCCTACGAGGGGTAAATGAAAAGTCTGGAGTTTGGGTTGAAAATTTTGGGCTGTTCACAAGAACAAGAGAGGAAGGAAGGAAGGAAGGAAGGAAGAAGAGAGAGAGTGATTTGCCCAAGGTCATACATACACAAACAAATATACACATGGGATATGAACCCAGGTCCCCTGACTTGAGAGTCAATGCTCTTTTAAAATAATTTTCAGATTACTTTTGTCTTATATATCACCTCCCTCGATCAGAGTGAGAGCTGCTCTTGGAGAGCAGACACTGTCTCAAACTTTCTATGTATTTCCAGGGCTTAGTGTGGTGCTTGGAAACAGCAAGTGTTTAATAAATGCTTTTTTCCATTAATTTATTTGTGAATGCATGGATTGAATATGTGACCATCATATGACAGTGTTGTCCTTCTTTTCTTGTCTTTATCTATAAAATGGGAACAATAATACCAGTAACTGCTGCCTTGGAGGTTGGCAGTGAAATAAAGAATAAAAAGCTCAGTGTAAACATGGAGTCCCTGACAGGTCAGCTGGGACAGCTGGCCACCATCTCATGAACCCTCAGCCATCCCTCCTTCTACGAAAGCTCAGATTCATATTCTGATAATAAATCACAGCTGTAGCACTGAAAAGTTTATCAAATGCTTTTGTCCCAACCTTCGAGGGATGTGGAACAGCCCAGCACCACACCTGTTAGGAAGTACTGGAGCAGGACTCGGAAAAACAATGTCACAAGAACAAGATAAGGGAAGGAAGGAAAGGAAGAAGGAAGGGAGGAGAAAAAGAAAGAAGGGAGGGGCAAAGGAAGGAGAAAGGAAGGGAAGAGAAGGGGGGAAGGAAGAAAGGAGAGAGGGATTTGCCCGAGGTTGTACATATGCAAACAGATATATGGGATAAGAAGCCAGGTCCCCGGACTCTTCTGACTGAGCTCTGGACACCAGCCTCTGCCGCCCCTCCAGAAAGCCTGCGCTTCCCCCTCCATAGAGGGAGCAGTATCTTCCCTCTTTATCCTGTATAGACCTTGCTTTACATGTATTTTTTGGCATGTTGCCTCCTCCATTAGACTGTAAGTTCCAGGAGGGCAGGGGCTGCCTTTTGCCTCTCTTCATGTACTGGCACCTGGTACATAGTAGGTGCTTAACTAGTGTTTATGGAATTATTATAGAAAGAACAGCAATAGGAGGCCTGAACTGCCGTACTAGCCCCACTGCTAACCTGGGGGGTTAGCTGCGCGGTCCTGAGCCAGTTACAAGATCCCTGCACATCTTGGCTTCTTAGTCAGGCATTTATTAATGCATTTTATTAAACACCTACTATGTGTCAGGCCCTCTGCTAAGCACTGGAGATACAAAGAAAGGTCAAAGGTGGTCTCTGCTCTCAGGAAGCTCACACTCTATATACAGGCATAAATTACGACGTCCACTTTCTACTGAGGAGGAACAGGACGGGGCAGTGATGACAAGGCTGACAGAGCAGTTGCTTCAAGGTTGCAATCACGTTACCATCATCTCACTGGAAGGAGCTTTAGCCCCGGGAGTTCTCCATCCTGATAAACTCTCAGATTGGAACCAACAAAATCAGCTTGAGGATAATGGTGCCTTCACCAATGGAAGGGCAGGAGCCTGACCAGCTAACTTGGGGTGGGTCTCAGGGGAGTCACTTAACTCTCGTGGGGGGAGGGAAGAACAAGACCTACCTCGTGAGGGTGAAATGAGAGCTAGGGGAAAGGTGCCTCGAGAGGCTCCCCAACATTGGCTGTGGAGGACAAGGAGGGAGGTCAGAGAGCCTGGTGGGTCAGCAGGAGCCAGGGAGCACAGGGGCCTGGTTGGGAGGATGGCCAAATGGGGCCATGGGCATGGCAGGCTGGGCCTCCCTGGGCTCCGAGACCTTGGATCTCACCTTCCAGAGAAAGCTGCCTCTCAGTCCCTCGGGGGCCCTCTCCTGCTGTGGTGGAGGCCGTCATCCACAGCAAGTAGGTAACTCCAGGCCGGAGGCCTCGGATCAACCTGGAAGTGTTTGCTGCCTCGTAGGGGATTTCTGAAAGAAGGGATAAGGACAGAGAGAGGATGGAAGGCTGGAATATTTGAAAGAATAAATGTGGGGTTTTCCTCACTTTGCTATGCCCCCAAAGAAACTAGGCTCCATTCTACACCCATAGCAGAACCTCTTTTGCCTTACCTAGTCAGAAACAGGACAGCACAGCCAGCCCACTTGCCCATCCATCCATCCATCCATCCATCCATCCATCCATCCATCCATCCATCCCATCTACCCATTCATCCACCCATCCATCCATCCATCCATCCATCCACCCATCCATCCATCCACCCATCCATCCATCCATCCACCCATCCATCCATCCATCTAATCTACCCATCTCTCTATCTCTATGTACCTATCTCTAACTCTCTCTCTCTCCCCATCTCACTGTAGCCTTTCAGAGGGAAAGATTTTTCTGAAACACAAAGGACCTACTATTTCCAATGGTGTGAAGCTGTTAAACAAAATGGTAGGAGCTGTATATGGGTCATTTTGGCAGACACGGTTTCCTTATGCTTGCCCTGTTTCCCAGTGTTCTGCATAGCCATGACTATTTTCAGAGAAATGCTCAAAGACTGTTTTTTCCCCTACAAAGAAACATCAGCTAGAGGGGGGATCAGCAACTCCTCCAATGACCTTCTGAATGCACAAGAATGGGGAACAACTCACTCTGTTTTTTGGGTGGGCAAGGATTGTATCCTGGCTGCAAAAATAGCCTTGCCTGGGCCCCCTAGCTCACAGGGTGACCTAATGCAAATGGTGGAACTCAGTGGTTTGATTGTGCCTCATATCTGAGAATCTTGGTATTTCTTAGACCCCAATTAATGCCAGATACCATGTGGGTGAGGTAAGCATGACAAGCCCCACTGAGTAGATGAGGTGACTGAGGCTGGGCCAGCTAATTAGCACCAGACCCTTGGGAACCCAAAAGTCTGTTCTGAGTTCATGAGATCATAAGATTTAGAGTCAGAAGACACTTTGGCAACTGTCTAATCCAACTCCCTCCATTTTACAGATAAGGAAACTGAGGGCTGAGCAGTCTGGTAAGTTATAGCCCAGCAGCAGGATAGAAAGCAGGGTCTCTGACTCCCTTCCCACTGAACCACACAGCCTCTCAGTTCTGATACAGTCTTTGGGTCAGAGGACAATCCCACGTGTTTATCCAGTAGAAGAAAACTAGCTTTTGGAGCCTCAGTACTAATAATGAAGCTAGTGGTGATAACTGGCATTTGTATGAGGGGTAGGGAATGGGAGATAACGATCTGTGGACTGAACCTGTGATTTCATTGCTGTGGGGAGCTCCCAGTGAGGAAACTCCCTCTACCAAAGCAGCTCTGCAGCTGGCAGTTGTAGAAGATTTGCCTGGGGTCCTGAGGAGAAGTGACCTGCCCAGGGTCACATAGCCCAGGCCATGTCAGAGGTAAGACACAAACCATGTCTTCCTGACTTCAAATCCAGGATTCCTCCCATTATACAATGTAGATGACAGTATTTGCACACAATCATTGCTGGATGAGCCCAGGGATTCTTAACCTAGGGCTTAGGAATCTTTTGATAGCTTTTGTTGTTCAGTCGAGTCCAACTCTCTGGGACCCCATTTAGGGTTTTCCTGGCAGAGTGGAGCGGTTTGCCATTTCCTTTTCCAGCTCATTTTACAGATGAAGAAGCCAAAGCAAACGGTTAAGTGACTTGCCCAGGGTCACACAAAGAGTAAAGTGTCTGAGGCTGGATTTGAGCTTAGATCTTCCGGACAGCAGGCCGGGTCCTCTATCCACTGTGCCACTTAGCAGATAGCTTTATTCCACAGAATTGGTTTCCATATAATGTACGTTATACCTTTAAAAACATGATTCTGAGGAGGAGTCTCTGAGCTTCACTTGATTGCCCAAAGGGTCCAGAAACCACAGAAAAGGGTAACAACCTGTGGATTAGATTAACCACCAGGCCATGTAGAAATACATGAAAAAGGAACAGTCCCTGTCCTCAGGGAGCTTACAGCCTGCTGGGGAAAGACTGACCTGTTACCTGTAAGGGGCAGAACAGCTTCATGCCCAAATTGTTTCACTCCAGAAGCCCACTGGGCTAAGCTTCCCCGATAGAGAAAGCCCCTAGGCAACTTTCTCAAGGTCAAGCTTGTCTAAGCAGCTAGTGCCCTGCTAGTGCCCACAGGCTGGGAAGGACAGAGGGGCCTTCTAGTCTGACTCACTGGTTGTAAAAACGAGGAAAGCCCAGGAGGCTGTGACTTTCCCAAGGTCATGAAGGCAGTAGGCATCAGAGTCAGCATTTGAACTCCTTCCTCCTGACTCGGTAAACACTGCTCTTTCCCCTGTAGCATAAAAGCACCTACTGCAAGCTTTTTTTGTTTTAATTAGCTGTGGAGCAGTCTGAGGCTTCTGGTGGGGAAGTGCCTTGGCCAGGGCCATAAGAGCCTTATTGAGCCTTCAGTCACTTGGGAGAAGGGCGGGAGGCTGAGTGGGGTGCTCATGCCTGCCCCTCCCCATCAGGCTTTTGGACCGTCCACCTACCAAAGACGTGAGGCGGGGACTGGGAGCGCAGCTCCTGCAGGTAGATCTTATAATGAAGGAGGCAGCCCATTTGGTGGTGAGCAGGGATTTCGTCCCAGGTGACGAATGCTGTTCCTTTCCCTGCTGTGGTGCTGCGGATGTGGGGCCCCGTCAGAGGCTCTGTGAAGTAGAGCAAGGCATCAGAGGGGAGCTCTGGAAGCCGTCCCAGCTCCCATCCTCCCCAGGGGCTCAGAGAGTGTGGCACCTTTACTGGTCAAGTCAGCCCAGGTCCTGGCACAGCCAGCTCCATTCCCCCACAGGGCGCACAGGCGGATCTGATAGCACAGGTGGGGTTTGATGTGTTCTGCAAGGAAAAGAGTCTGATCACACCGGGCAGCCCAGGAAGCAGTGAATGTGGGCACCCATTCAGCACCCTGGCTCCTCCATCCCGTCCCGCTTCCCTGGGCAGCCCTCCCCTGGTGTACAGCTCAGGCGCCGCCCACTGGAGCGCCCCCAAGGTCACCCAGACTGCATTCAGTCTCAGGAGGCTGCCTACCTGGACAAACAAGCCACTTCAGCTCCAGCCTCAATTTCCCAAACCACAGCCTTCCTCACTGCCCAGCCCCATTCTCTCCACTTCAGCTGGAGAGAGGGTCAGACTGGAGGCAGCAGGAGCTTGGCTCAGACACTGACGCAGCCCCTTCCTACCTCTTTGACTCTGGGCAATGCATCTTCTCAATTTCTGAGCCTCAGTTTCCCTGTCTCTAAAATGGGGATCATACCAGCCCCCGCCACACGGATTGTTGTGACTCTAGAAGCTCTTTTGTGCCACGGTACTGCCAACCAAGTCAACAAAATTCAGCCTCTTCCATCTAAGGCTAGACTCTCCATAGTCTGGTGCTCCCCCTCTTTCTAGTCGTGAGCTCGCCCTTGAGCCAGTCCAGATCTCTATCTTGTCTGGAAAGAAGGGGAGCCTCCCCAGCCATCAGAGCCACTCCTTGGGGTGGCTCCCTCTCACTGGAAGACTTTAGGCAAAGGCTTGATAGTTCAGGCTTCCCATGTACAAGTTGGACGAGCTGATCCCCTCTAGTTTGGAGATTCTTAGTTTGGGGCTGGAAAGGACCACACAAGGCATCTCACCCACCTCCCTCATTTTACAGATGGAGAAACTGAGGCCTCTGTAGGTGAGGAGCAACTCACCCATGGTCACATAGGCAGCACCCCTGGCCCTCTGAATCGAGGGCACACTCTGGTCCTTCTATTGTACCTGGCTGTCTCCATTAAATATTCTCCGTCCTTCTCTGCCTATTGAATTTCTATCCATTCTCCAATTCAAATAGAGCCTCTTGCAGGAAGCCTTCCCTGATGACCCTCAGGGATGACCTACTGACCTTTAGGCCTCCTCTTTGCACCATCCTAATACACTCATTCTGTCATTTTTTAGGGCAGGGGCTCTCCAAATGTGGTCTGAGGACCCCTCAGGAGCCCCAGTAAATTTCAATTGGTCCCAGAAGGTGAAAATGACCTTCATAATAATACAAAGGCATGTATTTGCCTATTAATATGGCTCCCTTTTCCAACTACATATCTGTGCAACCATGGATTTTCTTCAAAGATTTTAACCAGAACATCACAGCACAGCTGGATCAGTAGAGAGGAAAATCCAGCTATTTTCTATTCAGCCAAACAGAGAAATTTGCAAAAATACATATAATGTGTAAAAGCCATGCTACTTTTCTAACTAATTTTATTTTGTTTTGAAAAGTAGCGTTATTTTCAATATTGTTACTTATATTAGCATGTAATAGGCTGGGAATTGTTATTTCAAATGAACTAATATTTTAACATTTTTATCATTTTTAATTTCTCATAGGGCAAATGTGACTAGCTATAACTCCCATAAACAAGAGGTCTCTGGGGTCAGTCCTTCAGAGTTCTGAAGAGCATACAAGACTCTGAGACCCAAATATTTAAGAATCATTGTTAAAGAACATTGTTATCCACACTTCTCTCATTCTTATAGCAGAACATACATTCCAGGAGGGCAGGAATTGCGCCTTATTTAAATTTTTATCTCCTCCAGTGCCTAGTACAGGGCACAGAGGAAGAACTTGATGTTTGTTGAATTAAATTTGTTGGCCTAGCTTTATATATGTATGTATATGCATATGTATATGTAGGTGTGTGCATGTATGCAGTATTTATATGCACAACCTAATAATAGCTATTGCTACATACTGCTTAAAGGTTTGCACATTGTTCAACAGATATTATCATCTTTAGCAGAGAAACATCTCACATGTGGAGCAGCACCCAACACACTCGCCATGAAAGCCTCAATAACTCAGTGAAGTCAGTTAACAAGTATTAATTAAATTCCAGAAATAGAATGAACTGGTTGGCATAGTGGATGGAGACCTAGCCTTGAAGTCAGGAAAACTTGAGTTCAAATCCAGCCTCAGAAACTTACTAGCTATGTAACCCTGGGCAAGAATCTTACCCATTATCTGCCTCAGCTTCCCCACCTGTGGAAAATAATAGTTCCTCCTTCCCAGGGTTGTTGGGCTCATATGAGATATAATTTGTAAAGTGTTTTGTAAACCTTAAACTGTTTTATATATATGTATATATTTATAAATTATATGTCTCTAATATAAATATTAGAGATACATAGAAAGGCAAAACTAGTCCCCTCTTCTCAAGGAGATCACATATTAATAAGGAAGATAATGTGCAAATAACTATGGACATACAAGATGCACATGGGGGAAATGGAGGCAATCTCAGATGGTACTAGCATCTTGGGGACTGAGAAAGGTCTCCTGCAGAAGGTGGGATTTCATGAAAGAAGCCAGGAGGCATATGTGAGGAGGGAGAGCATTCCAGGCTTGAGAGGATGTGAGGAGGGAGAGCATTCCAGACTCAGGGAGAGCCACTGTATAAGCAGGGTGTGTTGTAGATATGGAACAGCAAGGAGACCATGGGGCAGGGAGTGCTTGGAAGAGGGCAAAGTATAGGAATTCTGCAAAGTCAGGAAAGGACCAAGTTATGAAGAGCCTTTGATGCCAAACAGAAAATGTTATATTGGACTCTGGAGAACATCGGGAGCTGCTGGTGTTTACTGAGGAGAGGAAGTGACTCCATCAGACCTGGACTTTAGGACAATCTCTTTGGCGAATAAGAGGAGGTTGGGCTGGAGAGAGGAGAGATTTGAGGTGGAGCCACCAATTAAGAGGTCATTGCAATCATCTAATAATTGGATGAGGGCCCTGCCAGGGGTGGTAGCTGAATAGTTAGCAAATCTGTTGGAATTACCACTTTCTTTTTGGATGGAACACCCAGGCTTTAAATAGTAAGTTACCAGACAGGGTGTGTGTGCATGTGTGAGAAAAAGAGGGAAGAGGGGATAGAGAAAGGGAAAAAAGAACAAGGGAAGAGGAAAAGATAGGGAAAGAGAGAGGAGAGAAAGAGAGGAAGGGGAGAGATAGTGAGAAGGAAAGGAGTGGGGAGGGAGGGGGAGGGAGAGAGGGAGAGAGGGGGAGGAAGGGAGAAGGAATGAGAGAGAGAGAGAGAGAGAGAGAGAGAGAGAGAGAGAGAGAGAGAGAGAGAGAGAACAGAAGCAGAGATGTAGCTTTGGAAGACAACCTAATGTTAGCCAAGAAATTCTATTAAAAGGCAGCAGGTGTCCAGAGCCAGAACTACTGATATTGGGAGCAACCATGAGAAGACTCCCCTGTAAAAAATAATCCTAGGTGGGTAATCCTGGGTGCCTTTGTTGGAGTATTAACCCCAGTGATTGTACCAAGTTTACCTTGGTCAAGTGAAATAAGGGAAGAGTCATCATCAACTCCTAACAACAGAGACTGCCCCTCTCCCACCCCAAGTGGATTCAGAAACTCATAGGACAAGACCAGAGTCACATTTGTGCTGCCCTTCCGTAGGTGAATTCCTGAACCACTTTCTTTTTTGAGCCTCCCACATGGGAACAAAGCAAGGCACCACCTGGGACCTTGGGCGTTCCATCTAGGGCATAAACCAATGCACCAATGAGCTGCACCAAGCTGATGAGGTTTGGCAATCTTAATTACAGGTTTGAGGGAGACCCCACCTGGCCTGTGTCTGAAAGGAATTTGGTGAGATGTTTGAACAGATGTAGTGACCTTGTGTGGACTCCTCCTTGTGGGTGGACAGTCTTCACCTGGCATTAAGCACTTCCCTCAAATCTCTGGGACTCAGTACCCCCACCTCTATAAAATGAGAGGATTGCACCAGATGTCCTCTTGATCCCCGTCCAGCATTAACTCTATGGTACGCTGACCCTGGCATGGACTCAAAAGAGACTTTGGGTCAAAGCCTGAGTCAATGGATTGTGTGGGTGGTTTTTTCTTTGGCATTCCTAAACCTGAGGAGCCTGGTTCTGACCATGATGAACCAAGAGAAAAGCCTCATGGGGGAATGAATTGTGAGAGGAGACCTGGAGATGGAAAATTTGGGTTTAAATACCGACCCACCCCTGGCAGCCATCACTGTGGGAGCTGCAGCCATAGGTTTCTGAAGACCCACAAAGGAAAGCTCTCTCCACCAAAGTCCAGGGCCCTGTCTAGTGGCTCAATATCAGAAATCAGCCTGATTTTATCAGTGGAAATGACATTAAGGAAGATACAGGGAATCTAGCAGAAGATTACTTCTCACACAGCTAAGTGTCTAAGGCAAAATTTGTGTTGGAAAGAAGATTTGAACTTGGGTCTTTCTGACTCTAGGCCAGTTGTCTTTCCATAATGGTATGACACCACAATGGTCCCTTCCTCATCATCATCTTTAACCTCATGAATCCTAGTTTCCACACCAGCTAACCTTCTAAAACTACTCTTCAGAAGGTCACTGAGACCCATCCAATGGCCAAATCAGCAAGATTGTGAGGGACTGGGAAGATGGGCTGACTCTAACAGGAGGGCATGTATAGGGATACTGCAGTGCTTCCCTGGAGCCATGATTATCCCCGTATGGCTATTCCCTCCAATGGAACCGACTATAACCAAATTGTGTCTTCCCATCCTGCCTGACCCCTGTCCATGTCCTCCTGTTTCTCTCATAGAGGAAGTTCTCCATACACTGAAGGCCATCTGCTAGGCCAGATTGTGGCATAGCATCCAAGTTATCCCTCAAAGTATGACCAGCTCGCCTTCTTTTCCAATCATTCATCTCCTGAATGGAAATCATTTGTGCCCTTCACTGTGAGCCTATAATGACAATATACTATGGGTACAAGCCTCCAGTGACAATGTGCCACAGCCAATTGATGCTGGACGTGTATCTCTTCCCCTGGCCCCTTAATTGCCCATTACTTTTTCTTAATCTTCAGAGATGGTGGTAATCCATGAGCCAAGGATCCCTGGAAGCATGTTTTTTGATACCTAGGGGGAAGTCTGGCCTTGTGAGAAGGCAGTTTATACAGTGGAGAGGGGTCTGAAACTGAGGTATTGAACTCAGACTGCCAGAGCCTCTGAACCAGATTAAAATGCAATTGGGAAATGTTCAACAAAATTAATAAAAATACCACAAACACAGATAATGTTAATTTGTGGTTTTCTGAATCAATTTGCCAGCCTACAGGGATCCCTTTCTATTTGAGTTTAATACCACTGGTCTGACTCTCCAGACCTTTAGCAGCTGTGTAATATGGTGCATAATTTAGCCTCACTCTCCTCATCTGTAAAATAGGGGCATTTGTGCCTGATGAGCTCTGAAGGCCTTTCTAGCCCTAAATCCCTGACCTTATGAGCCTTTGATTTCCTCTGTGTAATGGCCTCTAGGTGTGGAGACTGCCCACTGATGCAGAGAAATAGCTCCTCTGTTTGTGGTCACAGAGGCCCCAAGGCAATCCTCTAAGACTCCAGCACTTAAGTGATAATACTAGCTAATATTTGCATGACTCCTTTAAGTTTTCAAAGTGCTTTACTAATATTATTTCCCTTGAAAGGGAGACACTGTTATCCTCATTTTACAAATGAAGAGACTGAGGTCCAGAGAGTAGCTTTCCACAGCTAGTGTCTCTCGTAGGATTTTGAACTCAGGTGCAGCACTTTGCCACCTAATTGTCCCTCTTAAGAGCTTTCTGGCTCTTTTTTGGCTTGGACCTGTGATGTGATTTCATTAGTGTAATGAGAAAACTCCCTCTACCAATGCTGAGCAGCACTCACTTGGCACCTCAGAGACTTGGAGAGATGCCTGGAAGAAGGTTGGTGTGGGAAACAAAAGAAAAATACAGGAGTTGTCATTTTCTCTAGAAAGCATCTCTCAATGACTGAAAGCAATAGGCTTTCTCCAAAGGGCATCCTTCTTTCTGCTCAATTCTGGGCTCGGACAATTGTCCATCATCAGGGTCTAGCCAATCAGACAATACAATGCATGGAGCAGCCGGCTCTGTCACAGGCTGGACAGGGGTGTGCTTCGTCCTTCCCATAGGGGTTGAAGGGCTGAACTCTTCAGAGGGGCTTCGGGTCTCCCTTACAAACAATGTTCCAGAGCTTGACACAAGCGAGACAGAATTTGCAAACAGGTGTCTGGGGGACCTGACCTTATGTTAGAATTTCCATTTGGACTTTTTATAGGATTGTTGTTTATTTGTTTCAATTATGTCTGACTCACTGTGACCCCATGGACCAACACACTCCAGTGCTATCTGTGAGGTTTTCTTGGCAGAGACACTGGAGATGTTTGGTGTTTCCTTCTCCAGCTCATTTTACAGATGAAGAGCCTGAGGCAAGCAGGATGAAGTGACTTGCCCAGGGTCACACAGCTAGGAAGTGTCTGAGGCCAGATTTGAACTCAGGAAGAAGAGTCTTCCTGCCTGCAGGCCTGACATCTATCCCCTGAGCCACCTAGCTGCCCGCCTATACTCTATTATAATTATTTTGTATGTAGGGAATATGATATATATGTATGATACACATGTCTATACACATACATATGTGTTATATTGCCTGTGTATATGTATGTGTGTGTATATATGTGTACACACACACACACACATATATTCAGCATAATCTCTATCCAGTCAGCACAGCTTCCATAACTTGTATCCAGGGCAGTATAACTGGATGTTGTAGAGGGCACTGACAGGTTCCTCACCTGCTAGCACAGTTGACGTGTTGACGGAGGGAAGCCGGTGCCAGTTGACAGGGGAGGACGTGCTGCTGCCTGTGCCCAGTTCCCTCCATTCCACCAAATATTCCTTGACTGAGGTGGTGGCTTCGCCGGGAGGCTCCCAGGTCACTCTGATGCCATCTGATCGTCCAGGTTTAGCCAAGACATTTTGAGGAGCTTCATAAAGGAAAAAACAGAGAGACTGAGCTGACTGGCAAGAGGCACTCATTCCAGTCAAGCCAGGTGAGGATGTAGAGTCCGAATCCCAGAACATCTGAGGCAGAAGGGCGCTTGGAGGGGGCCGTCTAAGAGGGCTGAAGTCTGGATTCAAAGGACCCTGCTTGAGGACTCAGGGGGCCCCATCTCTGGTCTAGACTAACTATACCTGATGAGGAATTCCTGCCATTCCATCCCTCAAGGTGTCGTCCAGCCCCTGCTTGAAGACTTCCAAGGAGGGAGAGCTTCCTCCTCCTGAGACCGCCTGTGCCACACTGGGACATCTAAGTCCTAATGAGGAAGCATTTCTTGACACAGAGCTTAAATCTGCTGTTTTGCCCCTATGGCTACCAACCCAGAAGAAATCCTGGCTCTTCCCCATATCCCCAAGACCCCTGACATTGCTGACCACCCTCCCCTCTCCTCCATCACCTCTCAGTCCTCACATTTTCCAGCTCCTTTTTCCCTGGGCCTCTTAATGAAGGCTCTTCTGAGCCCTTTGCAACATGGAGCCCACCCACAGGACACTCTCAGCTTCCACTGCAACCTCTGGCAGAAACACAGCCCACCTCCTGAGACCCCAGTCTCACCTCTTTTCTAAAAAGGAGGCTTTGCTCCAACGCCCTCCCAAGGGTCTGTTCCTCATAATCCTCGGCTTCCTTCATGTCTCAGCTAGAATCCCACCTTCCGCCAGCCTTCCCCGTCCCCCACAGCGCTCATCCCTTCCCTCTGAGACAATCCCCTTGTAGCCTGGTTGGTCTGTACATAAATGTTTGTGTCGTCTCCCTGGTGATGCTGTGAGCTGGTATCCCCAATCCTTAGCACAGTGCCTGGCACACAGTAGGGGCTTAATACATGTTTATTGACTAAGAAAGAAGAAAAAAGACTGTTCAGCAAGACCAGCTAACATGCTGATACATGATCACGCAGACCTGTAGTCCCCCATCTCTGCACAGAAAGTGGGGAGGTGCTCCCTCAGCTCCCAGCACCTTCTGAGGGGTCAAACCTGACTGTAATAACCTCACAGCATTCTGTTTCCATATTGTCATCATGACTGTGTTTACAAGGCTGTAGTCAGGGTGTATGTGTTTTTTCAAGACTCTGATTCTCTTTGCGTCTGTTCATGAAAGATGGCATGGTGTAGTGAGAAGAACGCTAGACTCAGTTATAGGTTCTGGGTTCAAATCCTGCCTCCCTGGTTAGCTTTGTGACTCTAGATAAGTCTCTTGACTTCTCCATGCCCAGGTTTCCTCATCTGTAAAATGACGGGGTTAGAACTGATGGCCCCTAAGGTCCTGAAGCTCTGGGTCTATGAGCCAAGGAATGAATGATGATGACTGGGATGGATGGGAAAGCATCTGGGAGGTGCTTTAGGTCTTCCTGTGCCTTGCTGCCTGTGGGCGACATTGACATGCCAAAACAGGTTCCCTCTTTCTCCTCCAGAGGACTAGAAGGAGGAGGATGCACCATTCCGAGGATGCACCATTCCACAGATGCACAAACTGAGGTCCAGATGGGTGGTAGGTATCAGAGCTGAGACTCGGACCTGGGGCCTGAGCTGCCCAATCTGTAACTTCCCATGGTGCTTCCTCCAAGGCTTGGTCCTTCCTCGACCTCATCCAGCACTTGTCCCTTTCTCATGAGCCCTGCCAACTCTCCTCCAGACCATCCCCACGATTTTGGCTCCAGACTGCTGGCCCCTCCCCATCTCTCATAAGTTCTGTTCACAGGGGCCACACATGGGCGCCTCTTTCCAGGCTATATATTCTTTTCATTGCTCTCAAGGTTTTTTGTTTCTTGCTTTAATTTTTCTTTTTAAAATCTCTTTCTAGAACACATCTTTCTTTCTAGGAGCTATGCATTCTTCCTCCACCCATTCAGTCAGTCTCCATGTCTTTCTAAGTCTGAGGCCTGGATTAAAATCCTGGCTTTCCTGGCAAGTTAGTTAACATCTCAGGGCCTCAGTTTCCCCAAGTGTAAAGGAGAGGCCATAATGCTTTCCCAGCTTAGTTTATATGACAGTCAGGAAGTACATGCATTGTTAACCTCACTGTGCTGTGGAAGTTAAGCCATGATGGGCACCATCTGCCTCTGGGACCTGAGGGTGCCTGGGATAGTGAACAAGCCCCCCGGACTTGGTGTCAGGAAGATGCGAGTTAGAATCTCAGAATCTCAGCCAGGCATGAGGCTGAACCTGAGCTTGAGCACAGGTTTTCCTAAGGCAGAGGCCGCCTAGATGGCATTCATGAGGCTGGGCTGCGCCAGCCAAACTGAAAGACCGGTCCTAGGCTCCCAGGGCCCACCGCACCAGATATAGTGTGCAGCTCCAAGCCAGACTCTGCCTCTCCCCCCTCATCTTGCACAAAACCCTCTGTGAGCTTACTCTGCTTCCTCCTAGGCAGTTGGGCCGGACTGAATGCTAGGTCATGTCCATACACATCAGCATCCTAGGGTCACAGACTCATAACAGATAGGGGCCCTAAAAGGGTCCAGTCTAGAGGAAAGTGGGACTAGGAGAGAGCCACCAATGTGAGCAGGGCTCCACAGCTCGAGATGGGACTCAGACTCCCTGGGACCAGCCAGGATTCTGTCCACGTGACCAGCTCCATGGACCAAGCATGGGGCTGGGGGCCAGAAAACCTGGTTTCCAATCCCACCTCTCACTCCCTACCTGTAAGGCCTCTCAAAGCCTTGGTTTTCTCATCCATAAAAGGAGGGATTTGGTGACCTTGAGTTACTTCTAGTACCTGTTTCCCTGAGGGCAGGATTTCTCTTTCTTTTCCTTCTTTCCTGCCTTCCTTTGTATCCTAAGTATGTAAGATAATACTGGGCATGGAGAAAATGTTCCAAATTTGTTATCCTTTGGTTCTTATCTCCTCCATTAGATTATAAGTTTCTTGAGATGAGAGATCATGTATTATATACATATGTAATATATTGATAATTTTATATAAAATATCATGGTATATTATAATATATATCAGATCTATATGTCTATTATAGAATACATTATACATATTATATCAATTACATAATATATTGTGATACATTATGTACATCATAGCTCTATATCTATTATAGAATATATTGTACATAGTATATCTATTATATAATATGTTGATAAGTATATATATTATATATTGTGATACATTATAATGTATTATACACATATCTATTATAGAATACATTATACATAGTATATATATTATATAATGTATTGATAATTATATGTAACATATTGTGATACATTATAATGTTTTATGCACATTATATCTCTGTATCTTTTCCAGAATATATGACAGATTATATCTATTATATAAATATATATAATTTTCATGTAGTATATTTTACAGTTTATATAGTTTACTTTTTACTATAAAGTGATATATGTGTGTGTACATCTGTACACCTTATTACACAAAGGAGATGGTTAGGCAGTGTTTGAGTGAATGAACAGGAAGCTTTCATTAAGTGTTTGTTTACTCCCAAACTCCTGTCTCTGCCCGTTCCCACGTCCATCTGAGTGGCCTTAATTGCCACCATCAGCCCTCTGCCCAGTCCCCCACACGGGGCTTTCACTTTTGACTCCACAGCCAGGCCATCAACCCCCCCCCCCCGCCGTCCTCTCTCTGTACCAGGCACATCATTTTCCTCCTCTGAAACTCTCCCTATGTCTTGCCTTCTCCCTGGGATGTTTCCAGGCTTGCTCCAGCTTCAGCCACCAACCCCAGCCCATCAATGCCCCACACACTCACAGACTATAACCAAGCCTTCTCGGTCCTCATTCCAGCTCTTTCATTGACTAGCCCTGTGACCTGCAGCAGACCATACCCTTCTCTTCTGGAAACTGCACCTACTGTTCTGATTCTACTTCCATCTGTTCCCATAGATTCAGCTTCATAAACTTCTCTCTCATTGAAGTGAATGAAGCACTGAGCTTGGAGTCAGAAAGGCCTGAGTTCAAACCCCGTCTCAGACACTTCCTAGTTGTGACCTCAGTCAAGCCAGTTAAATTGCTATAATTGCTGTCTGCCTCAGTTTCCTCATCTGTAAAATGGGGATAATAAGAGCAATTCCCAAGACTGTTGTGAAGAGCTAACATATGTATAACACTTTGTAAACCTTAAAGCCCTAGAAAAGTTGGCTGTTTTGTGTAGACGTATAATAAGGATATTGCACTTAGAAAGATGTGTGTCTGTACTTATATAATAGGACACAATCCTGTATACCCAGGCATTCCTGGGCTTGAGCCCGCATTCTGGCTGTTCCAAGGCACTGCTCCATCCCAGTCTAAGAGCGTGTTATCCCAGTGGTGCATCCCAATGGACCTGGATTATTTTTTTATTTGAAAGAGGACTGCATTTGAATAGAATGGGCTGTGTGGAGGGCTCCAAAGCACAATGACCAAGGAGTGAGCTGCTGGCTTTTCTGAGTGCGAACACCCCACAAGTGGAAGCCAGCAAAGGTTTGTCCTACCTTTTCGGGGCTGACGGGGGATGAAGATCCAAGTGGGAGAAGTGCTTCCTTTTGAGTTAACTGCAGAAAGAGCCACGGCATAGTCCTTCTGGGGCACAACCACGGCAAAGTGAGTGTGCTTGGTAAAGTCCTTCAGGGGACGGGACACGGCCAAGCTGTCCCCAGTGCCCTCCCAGACAGTCACCTGGTACCCGAGGATGTTTCCCCTTGCTTCTGACACACTCATGCTCTACAACAAAACAAACCAAATTCCTATTTACTCTTGGACAAGCTCAATTCCAAAGCATTTATTAAGCACCCATCCACAGGCCCCCCAAACCATACTGAAAACAGGCTCCACTTTTAAGGAGCTTATATTCAGCAAGAGGAAGGAACAACACAACACAGAAACAACAAATGATATTGACTTTGATGGGGAAAGACGTTCTCAGGCCGGCACCTAGGCAGACTGGAGCTGCACTTCACTCAACAATGTTGGCTACCATATTTAGATGGATCAGCGATCTCACCAGTGGAGGTATTTCATGTCCCAGGACAGATTAGAGCCCACTCACAGCTTCTCATCCTGGGCTGTTCTCTCCCCAGATCTCCCTTGAGGTTATACTCAACACGCCAGAGTCCCTTCACTGAGTCTATTGTCATTTTATGGGTCTCAGGGTTACACACCAGGTGTCTACATGCTGCCTCTTACTCTTGATGAATTAAAGAAACTTCACCCTCAGCCTAATATAACCTGCTCTCTCCTCCATCCTAGTACTTGGCTTGAGGATCTGAGACATCTTGTTGGGTACCCCAGTCTCTTTTATGAAGGTTTCTAGGAGGGAAATACATCTACCCCCTAAGGAGCCCCTTCTCCCTTCCCAGCTGTATCTAGCAGAAGACAGATGTCCCTCTTCCACCCTATCACACTTTCTTATAAAACTCCTCAGAGCCAGGAGCATCAAATGGTTCGATTTTTAGTCCTACCTGTTAATATGGCTGCTTACACCTCTTCTTTCCCTATCCAATTCCCACAATCTACTTCTTGAGTACCCGCTCTTTACCCCCAGCTCCCAACAACACCCTGACACATCACTTGTCACTACCAGCCTTGGTCTAACATTAGACATCATGTTATAGAACACAAGAGGGCTAGCCTTGGCAGCAGGAAGACCTAGATTAGGATCTCTACTACCACTACCACCCCTAACTGTGTGACACCAGGCAAGACAGCAAACCTCTCTGGGTCAAACATCTCTTTCTAAGGTTTTAGGTTTTATATAGTTTTAGATCCTTGATCCACTGAGATACTGCAAGGTTCAAATGAGGTTACAAATAGAAATACAAAGTGCTTTGCAAACCTTAACATTTATAGACACGTTTCAATGTGCTTCATACAGATCATCTGATTCAATCTTCATAACAACCCTATGAGGTTCTCTTAGTATCCCTATTCTATGGATAAGAAAACTGAGGCACAGAGTGAGGCTTGCTTGGGGTCACACAACTGGTATCTGAGACAAGATTCAAATTCTATCCATTAGAAATGTCAGTGACCAGTATATCATTATTTTAAAAGAAGAATGTGGTTGTTTGGTCTCTATTTGGAGAATTAAAGAAAGTACTAGCCATTTGAATGGATTGAGGTTGGAGGAAAGCCAGTGAGTACTCTGGTCATTCCCATGCAGCTGCTTTCCATCCCCTCCTCATGGATGCCTCCCTGGTAACTCCTTGAGCTGGGGTTTCTGAGGCTCCCTGCCCCTGGCACCATCCCCCCCCCAACTCCAGTCCCTCGAGTAAGACATCCACCAAGAGTTACAGCAAAACCTTCTTTCTCTGGCCTAGAGGGACATAGTTACCAAACCTGAAAGGAAAAGGAAGTCTAAACAAACATATATCACCTTAGATGAATGGAAGATCTCATATTTGTATTTGAATGCCCGGCATCAGACATAGAATTGGTTGTTGTACTTCATGTTCAAAGGGGACAAAATGGTACCACCACGTCGGAGTCTGCAGCGTGAACAACTGTGGCTGAGCCAACCAAAGTGAGCTCGGAAAGCCTCTGCCCAGGTCAGGTACAAATAGTCCATGTGAACATTTGGAGTGCAGAGGGCACTAAATTTGCACATGTTTCTTTTGAGTCCAGCACCTCACACACAGTAGGCATTTAATGAATGCTTGCTGCTTAAACAATCTCCATTTTCTTAAGCCAAGACCCTCAACAGAAGCAAACTTAACCCCAAAGCAATCGGGAATTGCTGAAGAGCAAAGCTGTTGGGCAGCCCAGATTCTCATGAACATTTCCAATGACTGCTGGGTAGCCTTGGGACAGTCAATGGCCTGATAAAAGAGAACACTGACCTCACAGATCAATGAAGCTTCCCAGTGGTGGTGATGAACTGGGGCCCTGGTGCTTGCAAAATTACTTCCATAATCCTCCTTCTGAGTAGAATTTCAGAGGGAAAGGTGGGAGGAGACAGGCAGTGAAGATGACCAATAGTGTTGAACCCTTGTAAAAGCCAAGTTCAAGCGCTGGGATGAAGGTTATTACCTTGCATGCAATCTACCCCTGCTCAAGTAGGAAGACAGGCCAAGCTTGCCCTATGGGATTCATGAAACCAAGGCCTGTCATGGGCCAGGAGGAGGACAGGCGTAGAGTTGGCTTTGGACTCACCCACTGTTCTCAGAGGCAGCACTAATTAGTTTGGTTAAAAAAAAAAAAAGGATCCGAAAGCAGAGGGGTGTGTTAAATTCATTTTTTCCCATGCTTCTGGCACTGAGGTGAGGGAAAGAGTAAGTGCCTTGTTGCAGGAGTCTAGCTGGCCTTCACTGAGCCAGGGAGGAAGAAGCCTAGAATAACAAACAGAGCCAGGAAAGGCCCTCCTGCCCTCAGATGCTCACACAGAAACTTCCATTCTAGGATCCACCTAAATCAGGACTAAGATCCTCTCACTAGGGATTGTTAGTCTGGATCTGAGAAGCTTGGGGACAGAGGAGGGAAGGAATCTCCCCATACCTGAAAAACTGTGCTGGAGGAAAGGGATTTTTATTGTTCAGTAACATCTGACTCTTCACAATCCTAATTGGGGTTTTCTTGGCAGAGATAGTGGAGTGGTTTCCTATGGAGCTAGATTTATCAGCTCATTTTATAGTTGAGGAAACTGAGGCAAATGGGGTTAAATGACTTGCCCAGGGTCACCCAGCTACTGCCTGAGGTTACATTTTAACTCAGGTCTTCCTGACTGCAGGGGCAAAGGGAGGAACAATGAACATTTGCAGAAGCAGATTTGGGCTAGATTTTGTGGAAAATTTCCTCACCCCTGGAGCCATCCAAAAAGTGCCCTGGACTGACTCAGGAGATGGGGGTTCCCCTCCCTGGGGGGTGTTTAGGCAGAGGCCGGAGAAGTCATTTCTTAGGGACGGTGGAAATTTCTTTGGCTCTAGACTGAGAATCTTAGACTCTGAATGCCAGCCTGCTCCAGTGTAAAATGAAGTGGGGAAGGGGCCTAGGCAGGTTCCCTTCAGCTCCACCTATGATCCCAGCTTCTCAGAAAAGACTTGCCTTCAAGTACAGTAGAGCCAATGTGGTCCCCAAGAGCCATCCAGCTCTGATATTCTGGGATTTCTGACTTGAAACAGGCATCCGCTGTGGAGCCTTGGACCCAGAATCCCTTTCTCCCAAGATGTAGGGACCTGAGTTAATCATAGTAACTCGTGTTTATAAGGCGCTTGATAGCTGACTGAAGTTTGTACTACTAATAATAGGGCCTTTCCATCTGTCCTACAGCGGAGCTCTTCACCAGCCCGAGCTCCTTGGGAACAGGGACAGTTTCACTTTTATATCTGTATCTCTGGCAGTTGGCACTTACATACGTCATAAATGTTTTTTCCCCTTTTCAGCTGCCCATCTTTTCATCATCTATCCATCATGAGTAAATGAAGGCTCTGGGTCACACAGCTAATCAGTGGCAGGTCACACTAAAAGATAAGGACTCAGCTGGAATTCAAAACTTCTCACCTGCAAGTTCTGTGACTTAGACCAGACTTAGTATGAAGTTAAACTATTGCCACTGTGACTGGTCCATGGTCCATTAGGATTCAGTCACAACGGATCTCAGAGGCCAAGTCCAATCCCCTCCTTTTGTAGTTGAAAAAAATTAAAGTTCAAAGAAAAGAGACCTGTCCAAGGTCACACAGTTAGGAAGTAGCAGACTGAGAATTGGACTCCAGGTTCTATACCCATTCCCCTATGTCATAGGTACTGGTATTAATTCATTTTTCCCTTGTAACAGTCTTAACAGAGAGGGTACAACCATCAGAGTGTTCCAGCATAAAAAAGAGCCTCCTAAATCAGAAAACAGGTCTGTACCCCATCTTGGTCCTGGAGTCCAAAGACCTGGGCTTGAGTTCTAGCTCCATCATATTCTAATGGCGCTACAGGGCATGGTCTAAGTTCTCTGAACATCATCTTTCTCATGTGTTAAATGTAGATTATAAGACTTACTCTCCTTATCTCCCAGGGCTGCTGGGATGTGGGTACTTTATAGCACTCCAAGAGTTATACAAATAGCAGTTATAAGCATCATCATTCTGGACAACCCCTCCCCCCAAGAACAAACTCCCACCCATTATGGAATCCAACTAACCCACATGCACCCACTTATTCTAGTTAGAAGAAAGGCCATGCTTGGTTTCAATGCTCCCTCTAGTGGAGGCAAAAAAAGGGACCCAGGTGATCTGCTTGGAGTTTTGCTTGGCACGCTCAGTGTTATGCCTGATATCCAGGTAATGGTTACACCTTCAGGATAAAAGGGAAAGGGAGCGGGGAGAGAGGAAGGGGAAGGGAAAGGGAGGGGGGGGAGGGGGAGAGGGGGAGGGGAAGAGGGGGGATGGGGAGAGAGGAGAGGACAGAGGGAGAGAGAGGGGGAGGGAGAGGGGGACAGGGGGAAGAGAGGGGGAGGGAGAGGGAGAACTCGCTCAGATTGGTCAGAAAACTCCTTAGATTGAAAAAAAAAAAACTTCATAGGATTGAAAGCATTGAAGAAACAACTGTTACTCCATGGGCTTGCTACACTTTCAAGGCTGTGAGGCAGGGCTGGCTGCCTGGTTTCTTCTGATCTTTTCAGGCAGCAGAGGGTAAGAGATTCCTGAAACAAACTTGTAGCTGAGATCCTCTGAGACACACCAAGGAACATGTACATGTGCATGTATGTCTGGCTTGCCACATAGTATGGAAAACCAATTCTTCTATTAAAGGGGAACTCCTATTTAGATTCAGTTCATAAGATCATGAATTCTCGAAAGTTACCTTACATGTTATGTTGTGGTCCCTCAGAAACTGGAGGCTGCTTGAACTCCATTTGTCCTGAGAGGGTTCCTGGCACACAGTAGACATTTATTATCTATGGAGTTACAAAGCAAAGGTAGGCAGGTTGGTTTCCCTAAATCTAAATGACCAATTTCTTATGCCATATGTCACTTTGAGGTTTAAAATAAACTTCTTGGCTTTTAAAAACGGTTAGGGTTTTTTTTGGGGGGGGCGGGGAAAGATCAATACACTAATATTTTGTTTCTGAACCATTTCCCCCCAAAGAAAAAATGTAATTACTGTCTCTTAGTTGGAAGAAGCCAGAACACAATATTATAAAAAGCTGGGGGGATGAAAAAGGCAGAGGTGGGAGGGATAGAAAATAGGTCTTTGTTCATCAATTTAAAAAAGTTAGAGAGAGAGTCGTGAATCGCAGCTTCACCTGCCAATGTTTTGCTTTCCCGTTCACTCTTGACCTGCTGGGTCTTTTCCCTTTCACCTTCATGTGACCATTAATCAATATAGGCTTTTGATGATCCTGGCCTTGTCCTCAATGACTAGAAAGCTGCCAGATCATTGGTGACCACTGCTTCTCTCCCTTTCCTCCTGGGAGCCCTGAGCTGGTAGGAGGAGGTCATCTTCAGAGCCTTTCTTGGAGGGCTGGACTAAATGGACTCAAAGTCCTTGGCCTGTCTTTAACTGTCTAGGAATCCAAAATGAAGAGCCAGCACATGGCCACAGAAGCCTGGAGTCCAACCTGGACCTGAAGAATCTTCTCTATGATAAACACAACAAATGGTCAGCTAGTCTTGACTGGAAGATCTCCCATAAAGGAATTCAAGTCCTCCACATCCCACATTTGGGTAGCTCTAGAATCTGCCTTTCTGTTCTCCTAAGTCCTAGGAAGTTGAATCCTAGCACGTGAAAGTGGGAATGAGAAAGACCTGAGAAGGAATGAACACACACACAGCCTTGGCTCAAGGACCTCTGTGGGAGGGGAACTCACCACTTCTTAGATCTCTTTGCACTTTCATACAGTTTTAATTGTTAGGAAGTTTCTCCTGACATCAAGCCTAAATTGGCATCTTTCAGATGACTCCCAGTTCTGCCCTGCTGGACAAGCCTTCATCCTCACCCACAGGGACATAGAACTTTCTATTGCCATTCTTGACCAACTCCCTAGCACCATGTTGCCCTATGAAGAGGACCTGAGTTTGAATGAAAACCACTACCCTCCATGAGAACATGATCAACTGGCACTATGGCTGGCATACAGTAAGTGCCCAATAAATGCTTGTTGCTATCCTACCTCTGACATTGAGCAAATCCTTTCATTGCCTTGGACACTCAATTGAATCTGCTGTAAAAGAGGAGGTTGGATGACATGGGTGTTTTCTCCGTTAACAGGGTTGGACTGAAGATGAGGTTGATATTCTGCCTGGTCCTGAAGGACAATTCAGAGCAATGGGCAGAGGATATAGAGAAGGGAGATTTTGGGGCTTAAATTTAATCTACATTATTTACACTTTCTGAAGTCTAGATAATCAGCAAAACAATAAATCAAGCCCAGAATTGAGGCATTTGCCCATTTCCAAGGTGCAAATGCTCACAGTGAAACTTTAACAATGGGTGGAGCTGGTTAGAGCTGATTCTAGTACATTCCTGGGAAGATCTGTGACTTAGATAAAAGAAATCTTCCTAATGCTGAGCTGTCCAAAAGTACAGTACTGTAACAACTTTTTTTTTTTTTTTTTGCTTTTTGGATGGGGAAGGTAGGGCAATTGGGGTTAAGTGACTTGCCCAAGGTCACATGGCTAGTTTTGCATTAAGTGTCTGAGGCTGGATTTGAACTCAGGTCCTCCTGACTCCAGAGCTGGTGCTCTATTCACTGTAACAACTCTTTTTAATGTTTTCTTCACAACCTTTTCAGAGCTTTTAAAATCTGTTTTTTTGTTGTTGTTGTTCCTGTCTGGCCTTGTGTTTGCAAATGGGGAGAAATCCAAGGTGCAAACATTCTCCACACCTAGAATTTTGACAAAGAGTCCTTATCTAGCTTTTGAGAATAGCCTGGAGCAGGTATTCTGTATAGAAAAGCATGTGCTGAGCTCTGGGATATAGAGAAAGTAAAAAACAGGATCCCAGCCTTCTGGGAGCTCCCATTCCAATGGTGGACACCAGACAAATAACTATATAAGACCTGTGTTCTCCCATATAGCCTAGGACTGGGAAAACAAGAGCCATTTTAGAGACAGTCTCATTTCATTCTGTAATGTTCCTGGAGCTTGAAATCCCTTTTGGATTTATCTTGGCAGGACATTTCCCACCTTATGTCACTCTCTCTCTCCCTCTCCCATCTCCTCCTTCCCTCTGCTGCCAGCATGAGTTTCTGGGTGAAGGTGAGCACTCCCCTAACCTCCATGCAAAGAAGCCCCCTGGGCAGCCATCTCTTCATTTCCCACCCAGCTACCTTCCTTTGGCCCTTCTCCCACATTTTACCCTATCTCCTCTCCCTGGTTCATCTCTGGCCCCCCCCCCCCCATTTTTCAGCTTCCCTTTATGGATTGTCTTCCTTCCCCCATTGGATTGTAAGCCCCTTGAGGACAAAGACAGTCCTCTTTCATATTTGTATCACCAGGTTTAGCACTATATATAGCACATAGTAAGTATTGCTGATCCAGTATAAGAAAAAAACAGTATATTTGTGCTGTGACCTAACAAAAATCATGTCATTTTCTAATTCAAAATGAGTTGCTGTTTAATGGTACTTAATTTTTTTTTTTTAACACAGTACCAGTTGCGTCTTTTCATAGTATATTCTGGGTTGGATTTTTTGACTCTTTAAAGAAAGAAAGTATTTTTGATCTAAAAATAGCCACCATCAAAGGAAAGACCAGAGATCTTGGGGAAACTGTGCTTTCAGAGGAGAAAAAGAAACTACCCTTCATCCAAGAAACCTGGAAAAATGAGTAAGTAACTACCTAGAAATGCCAGTGACTCGGGAGGGATTTTCCCTCCTCTCTCAGCTCCAGAGGCTGCGCTGAGTCATTCTGTGCCCTCTCTTAATGTAAACATCCGACAAAAGTGAAACAGCCCAGCCCGAGTCTTTTCCCAGGTTGAGGAGCTCCCACCCCCCCCTTCTCAGATGCCTGCTTGCAGGGCTTTAACTGGAAATGCTCGGGGCCCAGGGGTCCAGATCCCCAGTGGCAGTCCTTGGAGCATCCCTGAACATCCCTGCCCCAGTGAAGAGAGAGCTGTGCTCTTGGCTCCTGCAGGTCTGTTGGGCTGGTTCTCCCCAAACTCACTGCCCCTTTAGTATCTAGAAATTCCAGCTGTTCACAGGCCTTTCTTTTCCTTTAGATGGTAAGCTCCTCGAGAGCAGAGCCTTGTTTTTCTCTTTATCTCCAGCACTTAGCAGGAACAAGTGCTTAAAAATGCTTGCTTGTTGAGTGACTGAGTTGGTTAGACAGAAGGAAAGACTCTGGCCACAGTTACTGGGGCACTCCACCAAAGACTTTTGCCACCCTAGCACCAAGCCATCAGAACTATGGACTCTTTAAATCTGGCTAGCCAACCAATTTTAAAACAATCTGGTTCCATTCCTGGCTGATCCATATCCTGCCATCTCCACAAGAATAGTGTGAACAACGTTATCAAAAGCTTTGTTAAATCAGGTAAATCACATCCGCAAGCAGTCTGGTCTCCCCACGTCTTCTCTTCTTTGAGACAAGCAGTCCCAGATCCTTCACCCAGTCATGGAATGGCACAAAGCCCAGACTCTTCACCACCTCCTGGCTGCCCTCCACAGCCCGCTGTCCCGGGTCAATGTTCTTTAACATTGTGACCAGCGTATTCCAGCCGTGGGAACTGACTGGTTTAGGGATAGCAAGATGAGCTCACGCTGCCATTCCTGCCATTCTGCCTCTCTGAAAGCACCCCAAGATGGCCACAGCTTTGTTGGCAGAAGCAGCCTGGCCAAGTGGTTGTTTTGTTTTCTTTTTAATCTGAATGAAGGAACCCTGGCCTAGCAAGTCAGTCCATAAGCACTTGCTAAGCCCCTACTATGTGCCAAGTGCTATTCTAAGTACTATGGCAGTAGAAAGATGGTTGGCCTGAGACCCAGGAACACCAGAGTTCCAGTCCAACTTCTCAGTGCCCCAGGGAAATTTCTAAGATTATACATTGCAAAAAAAGGGGCCTGAGGCATTTCCTCCTCCAGGAGTCAGCCCCCTAAGCCATGACACAACAGATCTAACCCCTATCCCTAACTTTTTTTTTCCTTATCCCTATCTTAAGGGATACAAATGTTTGTGACCATTCCAAGGCCTTGATTACCAATCCACATGCTATTTATAGGAAGTCCCTGATGTAGAGGCTGATGCTTTAATACCCAACAACTTTTGTGTGTGAGACAGGATGGGGAGGAGGAAGAGAAGGAAGGAGAAAAAAAAGGGATGGTAGAGAGGAAGGTGAGAGGAGAGAAAGAAGGAAGAGAGAAGGGGGAGAAAAAAGTGAAAAAGAGAAAAAATGATAGAGGAGGAGAGAAGAGAGAGAAGAGGAAGGAAGAAGGGGAAAAGGAGGAAGGGGAAGAAGAGAAACAAGACAAAGTGAAGTTGGGGAGGAAAGAGCTCCTTCCCTACCTAGGTCATTTCTGAAAATTGAAGGATGCAGAATATTAGCCAAATTCCTGCCTCCAAGGCCTCCTGGGAACCCTTCTCTCATAGAATTCCCCTTTTGACTTTGTGGATCTGTTTTAACTTAATTGCTTTTTATCCATTATTGGGGACAGTGATGAGGAAAGGGAAGTGGGTTTTGAGAAATGAGGCAGCAGCATCCTTTTGGAGAGTCCCTCCTGAAGTCCCGCTGGGCCCTAGTTCAAGGGGCCTCAAGCTTGGGGTAAGACTGGGGATCAGGAAAAATGACCCATTTCCTTCTTACAGTTGAGTGTGGGTGGGAAGAAACATCGAGGAGTCTCTCTCCTTTCCTTCCTTCCGCTTTTTCTCTCCCTACATCAATACCCCACAGTTGTAGGCAGGGAAAGAAGTCATGTCCAGGCTTGACTCTTCCCCTTTATGATAAGGGGATGGGGAGAGAGACAGAGTGGGGCATATCATCAGAGATGTTTGATGTGTTGGTTGGATTCCCAAATTGATTTTTTTCCTCTTCCTTTTAAAAGCTTTGGCAAAAAGGATGCCTGGATGAAAAGGGGAGGTGTAAATTTGGAAATTAAAGTGGGGTTAAGACAAAAGATTACCAAAAAAGTCAGATTTTTTAAAAAAGAAAGCATTCTGGGTGCACGGTAAAGGACAGGGCTACAGAACGTAGAGGACCACAGACTAAGAGCTGAACTGATCCCAAAGGCCACAGAGGCCAACTCTCATTTTACAGATGAGGAAACTGAGGGCCAGGGAGATGGGACATGCCCAAGGTCACACAGGCAGTACACACAGAAGTGAACTTTGAAACGAAATCTTCTCACTCTAGGGGAAAGCCACGGTTGGTTATGGAACCACAGATTGGGTTGGGACTGAGGGAGAGAGAATATAGTTGTCAGAGGAAAGAAGGGTGGTGGAAAGAAATTAGGCAATTAGGGTGGGGAAGGCCTGGTTGGGACTTGGGATGGGAAGGTAAATGGTGTGGTTCAGATTATAGGAAGGATGTAAGAGGCCTTAGAGACCATGGAGAATAACCACTTCATTTTATAGAGAAGAAAGCTGAGAAATAGATGAAATGATTTCCCCAGGACCATCAAAGCAGTAAATGTCTGAGGAAGGATTTGAACTCAGGAGTTCTGACTCCATGCATACCTCATGATTGGGCAGAGAGAGTAATTGGGCTGTGCAACAGGGAGTGGCTGTTCCTGGGTGGGGGCGGGGGGTAGAGAAGGGACCTAGCAGGCATTGGAGCGAACAATCCTAATTCCTTTCTTTCCTGCTCCCCCAAGTCAAACCCTCATTAGTTAGTAAATCGAGCTGAATGACCCTGCCCTCTGATGCTACAGCCCTAGCCCAGGGAAAGGGAAAGTGTGGTCAACACTGGAAATCTTGGGTCTGCAGATCCTGAGCCCCGTCTCCACCATTCATCTCTGAAGCCTGAGAGCTCACCCCTTGGTCTGTATTATCTACCTCTCCCCGCCACCCTGAAATATAAGAGAATCACAATTCCGGAGCTGGAAGGAATGTCAACTTGTTCAACCTCTGCCATTTTATGGGTGGGGAAACCTAGGCCCAGGGAGGTTAAGGAATAATTTCTATCACAAAGAAGAAGTGGGTGGAAAGCTGGCCCTGAAGTCAGCTCCAGATCCTACCTCTGACACACCAGCAATTCTCTGAGCTTCAGACAGTGCTCTAAGACTCTCTGTTATAAGTGGGCTGTGATCTGGGTAGGCCAACAAAAGGATGTTGGAGGAGAGAGAACTTTAGCAGAGTGATTCATTCTCCAGAGAGGTCTCTGCCTCTAAGCTCTCATGTGACTGAGAAAGACCCATTGGCTTCCACTGCACTCTCACCTTCCAGAACAGAGAGACATTTTGTAGGCCGCCTTCTAGGTCGTCCACTATGTACCACACGTCCAGTGTTCCAGCTGGTTCTGTTTGAAAAGAAGAGAAATAAAGCGTTTCATCCGGGTCAGGCCGTGCTTTTAAAGTACTGGAAACAGTCATTTTAAATCAATTTATAAAAAAGCAAAAGGTAACAGCCACAGGCTTTGGGAAACTCAACCTGGGGGGGGGGGGGGAGGGTGTGTGTAACTTTGTTTTTATAAAATATTTTGCTAACTACATTTCAACATAATTTGGTTTTCTTTGAAATCTTATGTATTTTACTTTATACAGTTAAAAACATGATTCTGCCAAGGGACCCAGGGGCCTCAGCAGACACCCAAAGGGTCCATGACAGAAAACAGCTCAGTGGCTCCCGATTTAAAGGCTATTCTAAGTTAAATGCATCCCATTTCTAGTCAATTCAATTAAATAAAGCATTAATTAAGGATGTGCTGTGTGTCAGACACTGTCCTAGAAGTAAGGGGCAGAGCTGGTCACGTGGTAGAGATGAGACCTAGAGCTAGAAGGAGCCTTAAACGTCATTAAGCCCAAAGACATCATTTTACAGATGAGGAAACCGAGGCTCAGTGACATGGTCGGGGTTACACAGTAAGTGGCACAGCCAGGAATCAAACCCAGGTCATCACACTGAGCTAGACACATTTATCTCCTGCCAGCAGCATGTAAACTCCCTGAAAGCAAGAGGAGGACCTTCCTCCCTCCTTTCCCTTTCCTTCCTCCATTCCTTTCTTCCTTCCTTTCATCCTTTTTCTCTCCCTCCCTCCCCCTCTCTCCTCCTTCCCTTCCCCCCTCCCCCAGCCCCTTTCCCTCTCCCTCTACACCCCTCTCTCCCTTTCCTTTCCTTCCTTTCTTCCTTCCTGTATTCCCAGGACTTAGCACAGAGCCTAGAACTTCATAAATGCTGAATTGACTTACTACTACCTTGAATAGTCAATTAAAGACTGAATTGTCAAACTGTCAAATATTTCTATGTCAACGAACTGTGATTTAACTGGCACAGGAATTTCCTTCACCCAACCCCTGTATAACTTAGAGCCTTAGAGATTTTTGAGGCCCAAGAGTTTGTCACATGCCCAACCAAGGTCGCTCAGTAAGTGTTGGAGATGGGATTCCAAACTGGGTCTTCCTGATTCTAGGTCCTGTGCTCCATTCACCTTCCATACTGCCTGTCAAATACTGATTAAAAAAAAACACCCCAAAACAAATCAACCTTAAACTGATGAAAACATTATTTCAGAGAAAAAACTCACCAAGCAAAACTATAGCATGGTCTTACTCTACTTGAAGGCAAAAAAAAGCCATCCTGGTGTCAGACAAGGAATTTGAGATGTAGACCAGAAAATTGCATAAATGATATTACGTTATCAGAAACTCTCAAACATAGGCCTAATTAGCTGGAATAACATCAATGATTCACACCATCCTCAGCTCTTAAGTTAAGAAATAGGATTTTGGTAGTAGTTTCTGTAGGGAAATCATCTGTTTAAACACTTTGCTTTAGATGTTTTAAAATATGCTGGGGGCAGGGGTGGCTTTGAAACAAGGTATATCCACACACACACTCCCCCACCCATATATGTATACTGTATATACAGTACATATCAATCAATAAGCATTTATTAAATACACATTTGAATCTTGCTCTGAATTGTGACATCCTTTTCATTACTATTAGTATTAGGATTGATAACAATTCTTAGTAAGAACACAGTAACAATCCTCCGTTAGAATTGTATAATGCCTTGGAATCTTCACAAAAGCTATTACTACCTCACAAAAGCCATGTGAGGTAAATGCTGCAGATATTCCTCTTCCTTCATTTTGCAAATAAGGAACCCAAGTCTGATAGTGATTAAGTGACTTGTCCAAGGTCACACAGCTTGTAGAATTCAAATTCACTTCTATTTGACTTCAAGTCCAGGACCCAAATCACTATTACCCAGAGTTAAGCAGCTAGTGCCTTTTTCTAAAAATAATTATCAGCACTAGCAAGACATTTTTTGTGTTTGTTCAGTCACATCCAACCCTGCGTGACCCCATTTGTTCTTTTCTTGGTAAAGATACTGGAGTGTCTTGCTATTTTCTTTTCCAGTTCATTTTGCAGATGAAGAAATGGAGGCAAACAAGGTTAAGTGACTTACCCAGGGTCACACAGCTAGGAAGTGTCTGAGATCAGATTTGGATTCAGGAAGATGAGGCTTCTTGACTCTAAGGTCCAGGCTTTATTCACTGAAGCAAGATTAGAATTCAGGTCTTCTGATTTTAGGTCCAATGCTTATTACTGATCTAACATGACCATTCTAGAAGATCTCTTTCTCTTTATTTTTTTTTATTATTTAAAAAAAAAATTTTTTTTTTTTTAGATCTCTCTCTCTTTACATGATAAATTAGGCAGGGGCTAGGAAGCAGTAAGAAACAGAAACAAAAGCCCAGACACCATATATTTATGCATTTATTTTGGGCTCATTGCACCAGGCACTGGACCATGCTCTAGCCATACAAAGAAAATGGAAAAAAAATAGTCCTTTCTGGAGGCAGCGCCCATTCTAAGGAACAGGGGTCTAGTCCTGGCTCAGACACTTACTAGGAGCATCATCCTGGACAAGTCATTCACCTTCCTGAGTCTGTTCCACACATTAATGGGACCCCCCCCCCCCACCTGCCTGCCCCCAGGAGGAGTGCCTTGGTGCACTGAGTGATGACACCTGAACCCTCAGCCAAGCCCGGACTTTGAAGGGGTCTTGAATGGAGCAGAAAATTGCCTGGGCTGTGCAGCACAAAGGGCTCTCTGACCAAACCACTGCACTCAGGTGAGATTAGAGCCGATTCTTTGGTGTTCAGCACCACAAAAGTCACCTAAATTTCTACCTTCTATCTTGGTGGTTTCAAAAGGCAGGAACTACCTGCAATGAATTGGCAGGAGATGGAGAGAAGAGCTGCTGTTTTTATCAAATTGGAAGTTTGTAAAGTACTTCACATTGATGTGTGTCTCCTGCCGCCCCTGCCCACATCCCCATTAGAATATAGGCGCCTTGAGGGAAAGGACTATCTTTCAGTTTGTATTGGTATCCTGGGCACCTAGCACAGCGCCTAGCACACCAGAATCACTTAATACATGCTTCCTGACTTCTCCGTATTCCCAGTACTTAACACAATGCCTGGCATATACACAGTCGGCATTTAATAAATGCTTACTGACTTAACAGTCATGGCAGGAAGGCATATTATCCTCACTTGACAGATGATTCAAGTAAATGCCAAAAGTAGGGTTGAAACCAGGTCTTCCTGACTCAAGAAGCTTCAGATCATGAAAAGAGCTAGAAAATGTTAATCCTCCTCCACTTCCAAAAATGGGGGGAAAAGGGGAGTAGATATCAGATTTCCTAAGACTACAAAATCTCTCATTTAAAAGACAAAGAGAATGGGATGAGGGAAAAGAACATTTCAAAAAGAGGGGAAGGGGGATTTCTGTATTTCCTGGGACATTAACTTTAAAATCTATGACCTCATGACATAGGAGATGCTATTCCAGGATGGCCAACCTGGTAATGAGCCCTTCCAAACACCCAAATTCAAATTCTATTTCTTGCCAGATTGCCCCCTCATTAAAGTTCTTCCAGCAAAGGTCGGGTGACCACTGGTCAGGTACATGGTAGACTGGATCTGGAAGGCGGTGGAGCCGTGGCTGATTCAGCTCCAGAGATTTTGTGATTTTGAGATGATATGTCAGAATTCGCTTTTGAGAAGCAAAGTCACTGCTGGAGGGCTTTAAAGGAAGTTGACATCCAATTTCACGTAAGTGTAATGTACTATAATAGTTACAGTAGGAATGAAATTGAATTGAAACCTTAGTACTGAGTTAGTGGTGGAAAAAACCCAACTGAAAAACCCCGAGCAGGCAAGTGTCTGCCTAAAGGGTTAAAAAGAGAGGGAGAGAGAGGGGAAAAGAGGGGGAGAAAGGTTAAGAAGGGGAGAGAGGGAGAGAGAGGGGGAGAGGGGAAGAAGGGGAGGGGGGAGAGAGGGAGGGAGAGGGGGGAGAGAGGGACGGAGAGAGAAACAGAGAGAAAGATAGAGACAGAGAGAGAGACAGAGAGAGAGAGAGAGAGAGAGAGAGAGAGAGAGAGAGAGAGAGAGAGAGAGAGAGAGAGAGAGAGAGAGAGAGAGATCACACCTTTTGGGTCTTGCATCAATTAGTGTTTCAGAAAGGAAGTGATGACAGAAATAGCGGTAAGTGGTAAGAACCAAGGAGCTAAGAATACAGCCGAGGGTGTTTAAACAACCCACAAGAAGATCAGACACAGAAAAAAGGAAGATGAAAACATTGGGCATCAGCCAAGAAGACTCTGCTAGGGGAGGAGTGTTTCAGGGGAGTAGGCATTGTTCTAAATGAATATGAGAAAGCCTTCAGAATGAGTCTTCTTCTCCTCCCTTCCCCCCTCCTGCCACACATATCAAACAGGTATCTTGTTAAGCATGTTATGGGATGTGAAAAGTCAAGTCCTGATTTTTAGTATTTTATTTTATTTATTATTATAAAAGTATTTATTTAAAAAAAAATTTTGGCCTGAACTGTTTGAATGGAAAAGGGGGGAGGGGGTGGAGGAGGGGGATGACTCCCAGTGTGGAAATTCCCTTCAGTTATTCAGACCTGGCAGATCTGTAACTTATTCTCTTAGAGAATCCCTAGCTGTGTGATCTTGGGTAAGTTCCAGAGATGTTAACCTCCCTGACCCTCAGGTTCTTTATCTGGAGATAATCATCTTACTTCTTACCTTACTTCCCCTGACGTGAAAATCACATGAGATAAAATCCATGAAACTGCAAATTACACAGCATTGTATAACTATCAGGCATTAGAGGCAGGATTCAGACTTAGTCTCTGTGGCCTCCGTGCCCAATATACTCCCTTTTTATGGTTATGATGATGATCATGCTGCTTATTAATTAACAGTGGATTTAATTAATTAACAGTAGACAGAGTGCTGGGCCTGGAGAGAGGAAAACCTAAGTTCAAATCCAGTATCAGACACTCACTAGCTGTGTGACCCTGGGCAAGTCACTTAACTCTGTTTGCCTCAGTTTCCTCATCTGTAAAATGAGCTGGAGAAGGAAATGGCAAACCACTGCAGGATGGCTGCAAAGGAAAACTCCAAATGGGGTCACAAAGAGTTGGAAATGACTGAACAACAATTCAAACTTACTGTGTAGACCGAGTTAAAATTTTGGAAGGTATAATAAATGTTGGATGAATTAGTCCAGAAACATGGGAGGGAAAAAAAGAACAATTAATTTTTAAAAATAATGTGCTGAACATGGTGGCCCTTTCCTGCAGTCAATCCTGAGTCTGTTTGCTGATGAATGAGAGAGGGAAACAGTGAAACCAATATAGTCCAAACCACCTCCGCTCCAGCCTTTGATCTGAGTGTTTTTCCACGATTAAGAACTAATGAAAACAAGAGCACCAAGGACAAAAGTCCTGGCTTCCCAAGCTGATTGATCAGGAGGGTTTCAAGCTGTTGGCTATCCAAGAGTCTTTCATGATTCTCCATTGCCTATAGGGCAGGTGTCAATGGACCATCTTGTTAAGGTCCATTCTCAGAATAAGGGTCTTAAATAACTGAAGGAAACACTATTTCAACAAGAGATTAGTAAAAAGCAGAGGTAAATTTTTTTCTTACATTTAGAGTAATGAGAATTTGTGTGTGTGCGATACCTTCGTTTGGAGTCCGGGTCCGCAGTAATTTGCTCCAGTCACTCCATCTTCCTTTGACAGAATGTAGCTTGGAGGAAATCTGAAATTCATACTCTGTAAATGGTTTCAGGTTGTACAGATCATATCTTCCTCCAGAATTGGTAACATGAACCTTGAAATACAATACAGACAAAACGTCCACATGAGAACGATGAATGTTCAATAAAGCTAGCCCAATGGTCTTTGAAGCTCCACCTGTTTCTGATTCTATGAGAAGAAATCACAGTATCAGTCAATCTGGATTTCTGTCCACTTTGCTTTGAGTTTTTGTTTGCATGGCCACTCATTAACCACCGACTATCTATCAATTGACCAGTATTTATTAAGTTCCTACTGCATACCAGGCACTGAATTAGGTGCCAGGGATATGAGTACAAAGAATGGAACAATCTTTACTTGAGGAGCTTTACATGATGTGCAGAGTACTCTATTAAACCCTAGAGGATGGGCAGAGTTTAGACAACTATGCCTGCCCACACCTTGGTTAAGATCTTGTGAAGGGATGTGACAACACATATAACTATACTATACTATAATACATGACTGGCCCATTGGTAGAGTGCTATGTGGAATACACAAGAAGGGCAGGACACCATTAAGGCATCTAAGTCAGTGCAGTAGGCAGAGCTCCAGATCTGAATTCAAATACAGCTTCAGACACTTACCAGTGACCCTGGGAGAGCCACTTAACTGCTCTCCACCTCAGTTTCTGCATCTGTAAAATGGGGACAATAACAGCCCCTGCCTCTCAGGGTTGTGGTGAGGATCAAAGAAGATAGTAATTTTAAAGTCTTTGCAAACCTTAAGACGTTATATAAATGCTAGTTATAACCAGCACCACTCAGGGGCTTGGGGAGGATTCTCCCAGAGGACCTATGTTGGTAGGAGACCTTCCAGGCATGGGGAAATCACTATTGATTCAGAAAAAAGGTCAGTGGTTTGTTGTGTGATTCAAGTGGGGTAGGTCTGAAGAGGAGTAATATGAGAAAAGTAGAAACACAAAGTCGGCTTGGAGCTGCTGCTCATGAGTCTTTCTCCTCACCTTCCATCTCGTCTCAGACCCTCCTAACCCTCTGTTGCCTTTTTTCCAGTGTTAACATCTTCAACTCATCCTTTCTCTCTTCCTTGATCAGATTTCAGATGCTTTCAACCCATGACACATCCCGACCCTGCACTGTCTCAGCAAGAGAGGGTAAAAGAAGACTTTTGAAAGATCCAGCTTCAAATTCCAATGCCTCCCCTTAGCTGGTTGGGTGCCTTTAGCAGGCCACAACTCATCTCCATAGTTCTCTGCTTCCTCATCAAGGGATTGGAAGAGAGGTGTGGAAGGAAAGCATTCTAGACCTAGGGGACAAGCCAGTGCCAAGGCGCAGAAAGTCATGGATGAGGAAAGGAAGAAGGTCCGGTTAACAAGACAACAGAGGTGATATAATGGTCCAAGGGTAGGTTGGATCCAGATTGGACAGGGCTTTCACTACCTAACAATGGAGTCTGTATTTCACCCTAAGGGTAGTAGCAGGAAACCACAACAGTTTGTTGATGAGGACAGTGACATTACCAAAGGTATGTTTAGGAAAATCACCTGAGAGAATATAAGTGTCTTAAGGACAAGGATCTTCTCATCCTTTGTCCATGTGCCATGAAGAGTGCTTGGGGATATAGTAGATACTTGATAAAAGCCTGATAAATTGAACTGAATTTTCAGTTCTCTTTGCTTAAAGACAAAGCTGAAGCCTGTGCTGAAGCAACAAATTTCACCTGTTTTCAGAGATATTAACCATTAATCAGGTCACCTTGATGAGGCCTCAGAAAAAATAACTTGGAGTAAACAGCATTAAGTCATTTTGCTTCAATGAGTACTTGATAAGCTCCTACTATGTGCCAGGCCCTGGGCTAAAAGCTTTACAAATATCATCTCCTTTGATATAGGAGCAGAGAAAGTACAGGCTTGGAGTTGAGTTTGGAATTAGAACAACTCACGTTCAAATCCTGCCTCTGACACTTAGTAGCCAGGCAAGTCCCTTAAGCTTCTGGGCCTGGTTCTTCATCTGTAAAAAGGGAATAATAGAAGCGTCTCCTTTCCAAGGGCAGTTGTAAGGATAAAATGAGATCGAATCAGCAAATCACTTTGCAAACCTTAAAAGAGCTCCATAAACATGACTATCATCACTGATTAGGTGATTATTTTGGTCATTAGGGGGTAAAAACTAACCAGCTGATATCATCGATGGGAGTCTATGGCATTTAGGGAGACAGAACCACATGGGACTTTCAGGAATGACTCAAAGGTATAGCCCTTCGGTCATCTCAGGGCCCCCAATCTTCAGATGGGAAGAGATGGATGGCAATGACAGAGAGCTAGGTAGTCATATTGAAAATATCTGATAAACCTCTTTCCCACCACAAACATTGCACAAGTAAAGGAAAAGTCAGGCCCCTAGCCCACCCCCTTCTCACCACTATGGAAAGATTACCGTCTTCCAGGCGCTCCCATGGACTGGCCGGAACTGGAGGCGATTCAGCACCACTGACCCTTGGTCCTGCCACTGCAAGGTACAGAAGTTGGCCAACAAATTGGGAAAGTCAGCTCTGATGTCACTCGGAGGAAGAGGCTTCACTAGTAACACAAACAGAAAAGGGAATTAGCCAGCAGCTTTCAGGATCCCCACCGGGGCTATCCCAGGTGTAACCAACACTATGGAACTTGTTTCCCACCAGCACAATTAACTTCATTTGGTGAAGTTCCATTTGTGGTAAGAGAGATGATGTGAGTCAGTAGATGGATTTCCCCCCTTATAACCCACTCCTGACTTTTACCAATTAGACAATGACTACCATCAGCCCTGGTGAAGATCTCATTTAATTCACTAGTTTCATTACTTTAGCAGATAAAGAACTTGGATTCTCAAAGGCTTGGATTCAAGTCCTCTCTCAGACACAAAATGGAGGCCTGAACCTAGTTAAGTCACTGAAATTCTGTCTAGATTCTCTAAGACTCTTAACTTTTTTTTAGAAGGCAGAGGGATTTCCACAGTGGAAGTTCCCTATACTGGTGATATCATTGGTTTGGATTTTTTTTTTAATTTAGAAGCATTCATTTAATGAAATGACCTTCCAGGCTAGAAAGAAGACAGAAGAGACAAAAGAGGAGAGAGAGAGGGAGGGAGGGAGAGAGAGAGAGGAAAGAGAAGAGAGAGAGGGGAGAGAGAGAGAGAGGGGAGAGAGAGAAAGAGGAGAGGGAGGGAGGGAGGGAGGGAGGGAGGGAGGGAGGGAGAGAGAGAGAGAGAGAGAGAGAGAGAGAGAGAGAGAGAGAGAGAGAGAGAGAGAGGGGATGGGGGAGAGGGAGGGAGGGAGAGGGAGAGAAAAGAAAGAAAGAGAAACGGAAAGAAAGAAAGAGAAGAGAAGAGAAGAGAAGAGAAGAGAAGAGAAGAGAAGAGAAGAGAAGAGAAGAGAAAAGAAAAGAAAGAGGGGATGGTGCCATAGAACAATGAACACAGGACCTTGGGTGGGGGAAGGGCTAGACATAGAAAGAAGAGGAGAAAGCAGGCAGTTTAGAGGCGGCATGAAATGTAAAGGAGGGGATGGGTAGAAGGTCACTAAGGAATATGAGCACTCAAAAGTAGAACGATTTCCTGAAACCCAGTTTATTCTGCACGTGTTCTCAGGTGCTAAATGCAATAGCCCCCCCTCCTACCCTAAGACCCAGGCATTTTATCGCTATAATCCAACAAACACTAAGTAGAGCATAGTCCTCAAGGGCACAGACTATTTGAATTTTGTCTTTGTAGCGCTGATGCCTGGTCCAGTGTCTGGTACAAAGTGGATGCTGAATAAAAGCTTCTTGAGTTGAATTGATGACATGTGTTAGGTGCTAGTCATTGGTGAAAACAAAGCTGTGCCTGCCCTCAGGAAGAGACTGACATACCACTAGGGGGAGACGACACAAAGTCAAGTATAGACGTATTCATTTGAAGAAGGAAAGAGTACTAGGGTGTTGGGGGGGTGGGGGGTCAATGAGGCTTCCCATGAGTATTTTACACAGGAGGGGAGTGTTGCACAAAGTCTGGGGTTCCAAGAGATGAATCAGGAAGCCTTCCAGGTCCAAGGGAGACAGCCCAGAAAAAGCAATCCATAAAAAATAGTTGTGACCTTATTGAGCTCCTACTATGTGCAATGAACATAGTGCATAGTGCTTGGTGCAAAGGCAGATGAAATAGCATAAAGCCAGCTTCACCCCCAGAGAAGTCTCCCTTCCCTCTTGGGGCGCTTATCTGGGAGGCACGGGGGAAAACAGCTGAGAACTCCCTGTGGCAAATGCAGAGCATCAAGTGAGCCACAAAGATGGCAGACAAGACACCCACCTATGTCCAGGAAGGAGAACACCAAAGGGGAGGAAGAAGAATTCCCCAGGCTGTTCGAAGCAACAACTTTGGCCGTGTAATTGGCTTCGGGAGAAGCTGGGCTCAGGCTTAGTCCAAGATCCAAATCATCATGATACGGAGCACACTGTTTCTCCAAATTTAAATTGTTTGGCCCCATCAGCCTATAAAGAAGAGACATGTTAGTGCCTGTAAGATGTAGGATGACAAGGCAGGAGTTGGGAAAACTGGCTTCTAATCCTTTCTCAGACACTTCCTAGCTGGGTGATCCTGTATGACTCAGTTTCCTCATTTGTAGACTAAGGAGGATGGGCCAGGTGATCTCTGCACTCCCCTCCTATTTTACCACCACTACTACCCCACGTATCATTCCTACCACTCCTACTTCTACTACTGCCATCACAATTTACATGCCACAGCCCTCAAAGGTCATAGGCTCTATGACCTTTAAGAAGGTCTAGAGTTGGAAAGACTTCAGGGACAACCTAGGCTAATTCCCACGTTTTACAAATGGGGAAAACGAGGCCCTGGAGTCTGAGTCGTCATGACAGGGCTGGAGCTGAAAGGGCTCTCAAAGGCCACCACCTCATTTTACAGATGAGGAAACTAAGGCAAACAGAGGGTAAGTGACACATCCAGGCTCCTACAGCTAGGAAGTATTGGGGACAGCATTTAGATCTGTGTCTTCCTGGATGAAAGTCCAGAACTTTAAGTTTTCAAATCACTTTCCTTAAAATAAACCAGTGATGTATTGTCAGTTACAGACTCAGAGGGCATAAAGGGATAACAAGCTAATGTGGGATCAAAAAGAACCTTTGAGATCATGCAATCCAACCCTCTTGTTTTACAGATGAAGGACCTGAGGCTCAGATAGTTGAAATGATTTGTCTGGAGGCAGTTAAATGGAGTCAGGAAGATCTGAGTTCAAATCTGCCTCAGATAACTTACTAGCTGTGGCAAGCCACTTCACCTCTGCCTTAGTTTACCTATCTGTGAAAATAGGAATAACAATAGCTTAGGTCTACATCCCAAAGATATATAAAAAAGGAAAAAGGACCTATTTGTACAAAAATATTTTACAAAAATTATTTTTGTGGTGGCTAAGATTTGTAAATCAAGGGGATGTCCATCAACTGGGGAATAGCTAAACAAGCTGAGGTACATGATTGTAATGGAATATTATTTATTACGCTGTAAGAAATTACAAGTAGGATGATTTTAGAAAAACCTGGAAAGACCTACAGGAACGGATGCAAAGTGAGGTGAGCAGAACCAGGACAACATTGTACACAGTAGCAGCAATATTGCTCAATGGAGAATTGTGAACAACTCAGCTCATTTTCAGCAATACAATGCTCCAAGACAATGCCAAAGGACTAATGATGAAAAGGCTATTCACCTCCAGAGAAAGAACTGATATTGACTGAATACAGACTGAAGCTTTTCACTCTTTTTTTTCTTTTATTCAAGTCTTCTTGTACAAAATGACTAATATGGAAATGCTTTACATAATTACACATGTATAACCTATATCTGATTGCTTACCCCTAAGGGAGAGAGGGAGGGGAAGGAGGGATGGAGGGAAAGAATTTGGAACTCAAAACTTTAAATAAAAGTGTTAAAAAAAGCTGAAAAAAATAGTAGCATCTACTCCCAAGTTGTGAGGATGAAACAAATTAGATGTTTGTAAAGTATTTTGAAACCCTTAAAAAAGCAAAACATAAATGCTAGCAATTACTGTTGCTGCTGCTATAGTAGCTAAGGTCCAAATCCTCCTTAAGCTGGAAGAGTGGACAGCCCAGACTGGACAAGGACATTCCAGCGCTCTAGGGACAGCCCCATCTGCTCAGTGATGAGAGAATCGTTCTAAGGGAGTGCTGGCACGGGCTATGTCACTCACTGCAGGGTGTGCACGGTGTACAGGTGGGTTTCTCTTCCTTTGTCCCAGGTGCAGACCACATTCCCGTGCTCCCCAAGCTGGCTGCAGGAGAGGTTTTGGGGCTGCTCTGGAGTGACTTTACAAAAAAAGAAGGCAAAGAAAAATGGAGCGTTAATAAGTACGACATCTGAGTCTTATACCCATTGATGAATAATGACAACAAACATCTGTAGGGCACTTACTACACAATGCCAGGCACATGGCTAAGAACTTTCCAATTATTATCTCATTTTAGCCCCTCAAAGCCCTTGTCGACATTATTCAGCTAATGTCCAATAACGTGCAATTATTAGGCACCTAAAGGCCAGACGCATGACATCCCTGATATTAAGTGAGGGAGCTGTCCTGAGGTCTGCTCTGTGACTCTGAATCTTGATGGAGAGGCCCCGGGGTCACTGAGTCCAACATGCTTATTTTATAGATAGGAAACCCCTTGAGCCGAGCTTGGCTGGGTTCAGGGATTCCCAGAGGGGGAGCATTCCAGAGTCAGGCCGTGCCTGGGCAAAGGTAAAAGTGGTGAGATGACACCTATGTTATATATCATCTATGTCTCTCATCCCCCAGGACAGCCAAGGTCCCCTCATGCCCCCTTACTTCTTCCTCTTGTATTAGAAGCACAAATGTGTGTAAATTATTCTGTTACTTAGTCCCTACCCCAACACTAAGAAAACTGGGAAAGCAGCCAGGTGCTTCCTTTCTCATGGTGGCGACAGGTTTGATGGGCACAAAGCCACAGCCCAGCTACAGATCTGCTCTTCAAAGCCCCAAGCTATGGGTGCAAGCTGTGAGAATGCCTTTCCCCTGTCCAGCAGGGCACGAGAACAGTGACCATCAGCCCACAGGAGCATATAGGAGCATAAGCTTAGGCCTGGAAGGGACCTTTGAAGTCCTCTAGTGTGACAACCCCCCACCCCAGCCACGATTCAGGGGTCTCCTGCCCCAGATGCAGCATTCTGTCTTCAGGAAGCAGCTTCCTAGACTAAGTCATCTCATGGATAGCCTCATTACCCTACTCAATACTTTCTTAACTTTGGGTCTGTGAATTTGCTTTTTATATTTCAGTATTATGAGTGACCTTAATCCTCTGTCTTTTATTTCATGCACATTGAGAAACCACTTTCTGAGAAAGGAGCCATAGGTTTCACCAGATAACCAGAGGGGTCTGTGGTTTAGAAGAAAGCAAAGAACCCCTGGTCTGCTGAGCAGAGATAGAGCCCATGTGTAGGACAGTGGCCAGGGGGCAGTCAGGCTGCGTAGGAAGATCCTTACTCCAAATAGAGAGAGTGGGTTTGAGTAAATGAGGCACCAGTCATAGACTTACCCTGAAAAGCTCTAAGGTCTAAGACCTCTTCTGTGGGTTAAAGGCCTAATGGACTTTTCCCACAGGGGAGATAAGGCCAACTGACCACTAAGCCTCCATTGAGCCCAGAAAGAGTAAGGATCACTTGGTTATTACAATTCAAACAGAGGAACCACCCAGTCATAGGAAGGAGGGGAGAAGTGACTTGCAGACAGAGGGCTGCCCCTGAGAGCTACTCAGACTTGTGGTGAGAACACTCAGAACCCCACTGTGGCCTGGAACGCCCGTGGAACACTCCACTTTACTGATGACGTCATGGCCAGGAGTCATTCAGAAAGAAGAGCTTTCAAGCTCCCCCCCCAAGGGACGGGGCTGGCATTACTACATCTAGAGAAGTTAAGCTCCCTCTCAGGCAAAGCTTTACTACACGCTCTACTCAGCAGGCACCATGCTAAACCCTGGGGATACAAAAACTGGCCCAAAACAGCCCTGCCCTCAAGGAGCTCACAGTCTAACCAGGAGACAACTTGCAAACAAATGCCTACAAACAAGCTATAGACAGGATGATTTGGAAATCATTAACAGGAGCAGAGCTAGAACTAAGAGGGGTGAGGAAAGGCTTTCTGTGAAAGATGGGATTTGAGACTTACAGGAAGCCAGAAGTTAGAATTTAGAAGAGAGGGAGTCCCAGGCCTGGGGCGGGGGGGGGGCGTGCAGACAGAGAGAATGCCCAGAGCTGAGAGAAGGAGGGTCTTCTTGGTGAACTAGCCAGGAGGCTGGGGTCACTGGATCAGAGTATGCTATGGGGAGTGGAGTATAAGAAGGCTGGAAAGGGAGGAGGAGGCTAGGTTAGAGAGGGCCCTGAATACACAAAAGGAGTTTATAGTGGATCCCACAGGGGATAGGGAGCCACAGGAGTTTATTGGGTAAGGGAGTGACATGATTGGATCTGTGCTTTAGGAAAATCCCTTTGGTAGCTGAATGGAGGATGGATTGGAATGGGGAGAAACTGAGGCAGGCAGGCTCAATAGCTATCTATTACTGTGACTTTTGCTGAACAACTATCCCAGTTCAGAGTGACAGCCTATAACATCTCTTAGGTGTTTTACACACACACACGCACGCACGCACGCGCGCGTCATTTGTCTCCATGGTTACCTCTCCTTGCAGGAGCCTATGACTTACACCAGTGAGCCAGCCCACATGGCACACATCATGGTTAACATTAATGGAGGATAGACAGGAGATGGTTGTGTGGATACAGACAAGTATGTGGGCAAGAACCCTTGGCTTCCTTTTAAATTTAGACCAAAAAATAGCTTTTTTTTGTGGTGGCAAGAATTGGAAGCTAAGGGAGTGCCCATCAACTAGGGAGTAGCTTGAGCACATTATGGCACGTAAACATCATTTGCCATAAATGATGAAGGGGATGGTCTTAGACGAACCTGGGAAGCTTTGGACTAACTGATGCAGAGGGAAGGGAGCAGAACTGGGAGTACCCTTTATAAAAACAGCAACAGCCTGGCTGAGTAACTTTGGAAAGACTGAATAATCTGATCAGGCAACGACCCACCACATCAGAGTGCTGACAATGAGGCATGCTTCCCAACAGAGAGGTAGAATATGACTAAGGAGGCGTGTGTATTTGGACACAGCCTGTGGAAATGTGTGTTGGGTGGCTACACACACGTGTTAGAAGGGTTGGGTCTATCTTTTTTTTTCTCAATAGGAAGAAGAGAAAATAAATGCCTGTTTGTGGGGAAAATAATCTGATTTTTTTTTAAGAAAGGAAAAGTAGTACAGAGGATAGAGCACCAGCCCTGGAGTCAGGAGGACCTGAGTTCAAATTTGACATTTAGTAGTTCTGTGACCCTGGACACACCTGAAAGAAAGAAAAAAAAGTTAAGAACAAGGGAGAGGGAAGAGGAGGAAGGAGGGGAAAAGGAGGAAGGGGAAGAAGGAGGGGAAGGGGAGGAAGGGGGAGGGGAGGAAGGGGGGAGAGGAAGAAGGGGAAGAGGGAGGGGAAGGAGGGGAAGGGGGGAAGCGGAGGAAGGGGGAAGGCTAGGAAGGGGGGAAGGAGAAGAAGGGGAAGAAGGAGGGGAAGGGAAGGAAGGGGGAAGGGGAGGAAGGGGAAGACAGCTCAAGCCTCCTCTCCTGAAGATGGCCTTTTCCAGTCCCCTCAGCTGCTGTCACCTTCTTGTCCAAGGTCACTTTCCATCTGTTCTCTCTGTATCTTGTCTGTCCCTATTTCTGTACATCTCATCTTTTCTATTAGAATTTAAGCTCTGAGGGCAGAGGTGGTTTTTGCCCTTTTATTTTATTTATTTAATTTTGTGCCCCCAGCTCTTAGCAAAGTTTCTGGGAAATAGTAAACACGTAACAAATGCTTTTTGATCAATTTGCCACTGGTTGCTAGCCTTAAATAGCTGGGAATGCTCCCCCCAATGACTGCTTGGAAGGCAAAGTGGGAACTAGGAAGATGGTTGGGATTCCTGAGAGTGGAAAGGTGCACCATGACTTCATAAGTGGGAAAATGGCCTTGGAGTCAGGCAAGCTAGGCCAGGCCATGCCTTCAACACTTCTGGCCACATGATCCCAAGAAGGATTTTCAAGTCTACCCCAATGACTCTCAGAAGCTGCTCCAGAGGAGCTCCATATTCACACCAGTCACTGGGGTTTCTTCCCTGAGAGTTCCTGACATCATTAAAATCTGGTTCTACACCTCCTGCCCTGCCTCCAAAGCAGCAGAAAAACAGCAAAGGCATATAATGGTCATCATGGCAGACCCATCAGAGTGGCTCATCTGGTTGTAGATTTAGAGCTGGAAGCTCATTTTACAGAGACAACTTGTCCCAGCCAGTCAGCAAGCATTTACCAAGGGCCTGATGTGCAGTGAGAACTGTGCTAGGGACACGAAGCCCCCAGATGCACCAATGAGACCTCCAGGGCTGCAGGACTGGAGGTCAATGTCCTGACTCCACTCCCATCCCAGTGGCTTCCCAGACCAAGACTCCCCCTTCCCTAGTCACGTTCCCCATATGTATTAGCTTTCCCTTTGAAAGGGTTCTTAACCTGGGCTCTAAGGACATTTTCCTATGTGCATATATCTATGTGCATGTGTCAGGCTCGATTCCCAGCATTCCCAATATTGGAATTCACAAAAAACACAGTTATCTGGCTGTTTCGATCTTTGTTATCTCTATCTACTTCTATATCTATGCATGTTATCTGCCGGGCTTGAGATTATAGTTTTCCCAGGGAAATATGGGATACATGAAAAATGCAGTTATCTTTCTTTTTCAATCTTTGTTTATCCCAACTGAAGAGCCAAAAGTCCACCAAAGCATTAGGACAAAAAAAGTCTGCCTACCACCAACAGAGATGTCGGCCCCGCACACGTGACTCTCCATGTGGCCCCCACACGAGACCTTGCACGAAAACACGGTTGTCCCCAGGTAGAGGTTGGAGACTTTGATGCTGAGTGAGTGGCTCTTCAGGGAGTTCACCCGGGTGTGATTTTTGTAGAAGGTTAACGTTTGGAAATCAGAAGTGTGTGAACAGCCTTCTTTGGGCTTCAAAGAGCACGAGATATTGACGGTGGACCCAAACAAGACTGTCCGGGCTGGGCTCACTGTGACGACTCCCTTCTTGCAAACCTCTGCAATGAAAACACGTGATGATGCTCAAGGACGATTACAGGAGCTAGTTTTTTGTTTTTAGTTTTTTTTTTTTAATGACAGATATGATCATTTACAAAGCCTTGGTGATGTCACTCCAGTGAAATCCTAGAAGCACCTTGAGGCGTCAGTCCCAGTCTTGGAAGGTTTCTCAACCAGACATAATGAAAAATGTATATGAGCAATGGGAATTGGAATACATTAATGGAGCCCTTGAAAATGCTGATGACAATGGAAAAACACGGCTACAGCCCCTTCTACAGCCCTTTTAACACAGTAGATGATTTATTTTATGCAATATTTCACTCAAGCCTCCCAACAACTCTGATCTGGGACGACAGACATTATTATTCCCATTTTCCAGGAAGGAAAGCAGATCACCAGAGAGAAAGAGCAGAGTATCGTGGTAAAAAATACTCATTCCAAAGAGTTAGAAGACCTGAGTTCTAAACGTGCTTCTGTTCAGCTTCAGGTAAGTCACTTAACTTTAGTAAGTCTCAGTTTCTTCATCTGTGAGATGGGAAGACTGGAGCAGAGACCACTCCCACGCCTTGCCCAGGGACATCCTGGTAGCGTCCGAGGCAGGATCTAAGCCTTCATCTTGACTCCAGGGCTAACATTCTGCCCATTAGGGAAGGAAAGCCCATAAGCATCGGTATAATGCCTGCTATGTGCCTATAGCGTGCTAAATGCCTTTGTTCCCTTTTTAATATTGTCTCATCTGATCCCCACAACAAGGCAGGTGCTATTACTCCCATTTTACAGTTGAGGAAACTGAAACAAACAGGTGTAGGTGACTTGCCCAGATCACAGGGCTAGTGAGTGTGTGAGGCTGCATTTGAATTCAAACCCTCCTGACTCCAGACTCAGGGCTCTATCTGCCATGCCATCTAGCTGTCTAACCCTTTAGAGTGTGAGCTTCTTGAGGTCAGGGATTGTCTTTGCCTTTCTTGTAATCCTATAGTAGGTGCTTAGTAAATGCTTGTGGATGGATCACATCATCCCTGACACATGACCCTCCAGCCACCTGCTGAAGATTTCCAATGAGAGAGAACCCACTAAATCCAGGAGGTAACTCATTCTACTTTTGAGAGCTAAAACTGTTAGGAAATGCTTCCTTGTATGGAGCCGAGATCTCCCTCTGAAATTCTATCCACTGCTCCTCATTCTGTCCACTGAGGCCAGGCCAAAATCCTCTAGTCCCTCTTCCCCAGAATACCCCTTCAGATACTTGACTGAAGGCCGCTCTCACGTTCCCCAAACTCTATTCTCTTGAATAACCAGTCCATGACCCTTCAGCCGATCCGACTCTCAAGGCCCTTCATGGTCTTGGTCCCCCTCACTCTCAAGCTGATCAATACAGAGCACACAACATTGTGGCTAGAACTGGACGCAACTTTCCAGATGTGCTCTGACCAGGGCAGAAGACAATGGGACTCTCACCTCCACAGTCCTGAGGAGGAGAGACACCTCTTGTGCAGCTTCACGTTGTACCATTAAAAAAAATTTTTGGTTTCCATACCCTGCTGCTGACTCATACTGAGCTTATAGTCTACCTGAAAGCCCAAGAATTTTTTCAGACGAACTGATGACTAGCCATACCCCTGTCTTGCACTGTTTTTAAATACAACTGTTAAGACTTTATATTTATCTCTCGTCTTTCATCTTTTTAATTCTGACTCAGTGTTCTAGCCTCCAAAATGGGGGGAGGAGGGTGGGAGGTGCCCTGGGAGGGCCCTGACATGACCCCAAGGGAGCCATGGCTTGTAGCTGAGGGCTACCTGATCAACCAATCAGAGGGTACGAGATGGGTGTTCTCCCACTGTCCCCAGGGACAGTCAATCCTGAGGCTCATTTTCAACACAACCACCCTTGTACTTCATTCATTATAACCTACCATCGCTCTACTCTCCTCTGTCTTGACTGCATCAAAGGCTCCCAACTTTCCTCCTTTTCATCAGTCCCCGGGGGGCAGTTATAACCTAACGCTGACCTGGACCTTCTCAGAAGCAGCAAATTCCCCACTTTCCCCAGCACACTCAACAGAAAAAAAATCGTCGATAGAGGTATGTGAAAAAAGGTATGGTGCCCACTGCTCTAGCCTGTCAACAACTTTGTAGCCTGACATCCAATATCTTAGGGATTCTTCCTAGCTCCGTGTCATCAGCAAATTCCATCAAACCCTTTATTTAAGACACTGATATTGTTGAGTTCAGTCATGCCCAACTCTGTGACCATATTTGGGAATTTCTTGGCAAAGATACATTTCCCTGTCCAGCTCACTTTACACATGAGGAAACTGAGGCAAACAGGGTTAAGCAACTTGCCCAGGATCACACAGCTAGTAAATATTTGAGGCTGGATTTGAACTCAGATCCTCCTGACTCCAGGACTGATCCTCTATCCATTGCGCCACCTAGCTGCCCCAAGACACTAATAAAAAAAGTATCAAGTAGCACTGAACTAAAGACAGATCCCTGAGGCACTCTAGTGGAGATTCCTATTCAAGATGACACAATATTCAAGACCATTCTGACCTGGGCACTTGCCCAATTTCAAATCCACCTAACTCTACTACAGTCTAGCCCCACTATTATCTGTCTCATTCTCTTGGTGGTGAAAAGAGAGGATTATAAAATTTAGAATTGTGATCCTAATTTTAGATTCTACATTTTGAGATGCCATGCAATGCTTCCGCTGGAGACATTCATTGTTTACGTTTTATAAGGTTGCTTGGATCTGTGCGAGTGATAGCACATGACACAAACAGGAAGAAATAGTAGAGCTAAACAAGTGGGCATTAAAAATCTAGAATCTGCTAGAAATTTCCTCTCTGTTCAAGGAAGAGAACTGAGCAAAGGGATGACTGAGGTGATGGTTTTCTTCAATTCAGTAATCAGTCAGTAAGCTGGCATCATGTGTCTTCTATTGACAAGAGCTGTCCTCAGTGATGGCAAGCACCATCTCTGCCCTCAGACAGCTTCGATTCCATGGGGAACAACATGTAAATGGACACGAGCTCTATACAAAGAAAGAAAACCTGGGATTTCATTGGCAAACTCATCTCAGGTAAGGAAACTCCCACTACCAAAGCAGGAGGGCACCTCTTCTATACTTAGAAAACTGCTTAGAATATCAAGCAAAGAAGTGACTTGCCCAGGGTCACACCACCAGTATGGGTCAGAGGCTGGGTTAGAATACAGGTCTATGTGGTTCTGAGCTCAGTTCTCTTTATCAAATACACAGTCTAGTTCTCATAAACAAAAAGTAATTGAGGGTAGAAGTCAAGTCAATCAACATTTAAGCACCTACTATGTCCTGGGCACCATACTAAGTGCTGGCAATACAAAGAAGGGCAAAAGACAGTACCTGGTCTGAAGGAGTTCACAGTCTAGCATGATACACAACATGCAGACAGCTGTGTACAAACTAGATAACGGCTGTCCCAAAAGTCTAAGGGCAGTTTAAAGTCTTACTGGCACTAAGACTTTTCGAACAGTTGATATACACAGGTAAATTGGAGATAATCAACGTAGGGAAGGCACTATCACTAATGGAGGGCTTCTAGTGGGTAGAATTTTAGTTGAAAAGAAGCCAGCAGATGGTAATGAGGAGGGCATTCTGGGCATGAGGGACAGCCATTGAAAATTGAGTTGGGAGGTAGAGCATCTTGTCTGAGGGGCAGCTAGGGGTTGACATTGCTAGATTGAAGAGAATGTGTTGGGAAGTGGGGGACAAAAGTGAGGATAAAAAACCCAGAAAGGTAGGAAAGGGTTTTAAAAGCCTGAACATTCTTACTGGCTCCTGGAGATAAGGAGCCATCAGAGTTTATCTCATAGAGGGCTAACATGATCTGACTTCTGTTTAAGGAAAAGTACTTTGGTGGTTGAATGAAGGTTGGACTGGGGGTGGGGGGCAGAGAGACTTGAGGCAGGCAGACCTGTTAACAGTTCTTGCAATAGTCAAGATATGAGGTGAAGGGTCTGCATCAGAGGGGTGGCAAAGTCAGAGGAAAGAAGGGGGAAAATGCAAAAAACATTGCAAATGTAAAATTGATGGGCATGGGCAACATATTGGTTATGGGAGTTGGGGGAGGAAGAGAACAATGAAAAAAAGTATTTCTCATTTCTGTATTTCTTAAACCATTACCCTGCCTGTGCTGATAGGTTAGAGAACCTACCAGCTCGCTCAGAACTAAGGAGACAAGCAAAGTACCCAGCATCCTTTCCTCAGCATAGCTGGATTCACTCAAAGACAAACCATCAGTTATCCTCATTCATAGTAAGGATGTGATTTTATTGGTAAGAAAATTTCTCTTTGGTAGAGAGTCTTTGGTAGACAGTCTTCAGGAGGTACTATGGTAAAAAAAAAAAAAGATTATCCCCAGGTGGCCAGCTCTCTAGAGATCAGTAACTTCTTCCCAAACTTTGTACCCCAAAGTTGGATCCTCTGACAACAGGTACGGTCTGTTTTTGGGCCAAGTTTTTCCAGCTTGGGCAGACAGTTCAGAACCTTCAAGACCTGGGTTTCTATCCATACTGAGATGGAGAAGCATCAGTGTAGGATCATACCTCTTTAGGAAGGACAAGCTAGCCCAGCCTCCCTAGATTCCTCCAAGATCCAGCTCCATTCCACCCCCTAATCTTTCCCACTCCTCCCCATGAGCCTACTTTCCATTTATAGATAAATATGTATGCTCTCCCCTTACCTTAGAATGTAAGCTTCTTGAGGGCAGGGATTGTTTGCCTTTCTTTGTATCCTTGGCACATAGCAAGCACTTAATACTTACTCACAATTACTGTGAGAAATGAGCGTTTCTCTCTCTTTTACTTAATAACTGAATTACATTAGAATTGAGATTTTTCCCCTTTTCTGCTTCCTCATCCAGAAGCCAACCAGAGAGGGAAATCTCTCTTAAAGATTTAGCCAGACTAAGATCTAACCAGACAGTAAAAGAAATTCTAACTTTGGGTTAATGCATGTGTTCCTCCTCATTGTGTCTGGTCAGAAAGGTCTGGCAAGTGTTAATTCTCCTTTTGTCAGATGGGTGATATGGAAATTGATGTCTCTTTGACCAAGATTTGGGTAATCCAAGTCATGTAACCCCAAGACCCTCATTGAGATATAACCTAGCCACTCATTGTAATATTCGTTTTCTCATTAGTTGTTAGCCAAAGTTGATCTCCAACCTTCAGGAACGGCTGCTCTTCCAAGGGCATATAAATTATGAGCCCACCACCATGACAGACTTTTGGTCTAAGAGAGACTGCCAGATGACCATTGTTTTATTAATAAACATGCTGGCCTTATTAATAAAATGATTAAATTACCCAGAAACTATGTCTCTCAGAATTTTTTAATTATCACCTTACATACGGCTTTAAGGTTTTCAAAATACACATTAGATATTATATATGTAATATATGATAGACATAACAAAATATAATGCATATATTATCTCACCAAATCCTCACAACAACCCAGTGAGGAAGTGTTATTATCCCCAATTCATAGATGTGAACATTGGGGCTAAAAGGGTCAAGTGACTGACTCAGGGTTGTGTAGCTTGTAAGTGTCTGAAGCTAATTTGAATTCGATCTCAAGAACTTTATCTACTATGACTCTGGTTAGCTGATGGACAAGTATTTGAAGGCTTATAACATGAAAGAGAAATTAACTTTGTTCTGCTTGACCCCAGAAAACCAGCTAGAAGCAGAGGGTGGGAGGTGAGCTCAGAATGAAACTTTTAGAAAGGGCTGCCTGAGAAGGTGTGAAGTATGGTGTAGAAAGGGGCTCTCAGGTAGCCCTTGTGTTTCCTTCCAACAACTCAGATTTTGTGACTCAGTTATTACAAAACACAACCCTTAAGAATTCTTCATCTTGGGTGGTATCCCTCTTGTTGGGTACTTTACCACCATAGGGCAATGGAACAGAATTAAGAAGGGACTTGTCGTACACAATCAGACAGAGATCGATAATACAATGAATCCATTCAGATGACTAGAGATTAAATGCAAAGGAGCAAGAAAAATGAATAGTCCTAAGAACCATATTTAATCAGCAAATCATAACTCAGACCCAGGAGTCTCCTTACCTATTTCTGCCTTCATTAATAGCCATGTGATGAAAAAAATGAGGGTCACTGAATAAACTCCAGCTGCATATGCCATGAAAGGCACACGATCCTGAAGGTGGTCCCAGGTTTTCTTTTTCCCCCTTGTGAAAACAAAACAACCAAAATAATCAATAAATTCCCTTTAGGCCTTCAGAAAGTAAATATCTACATATAATTTAAAAAGATAAGTAGTTGCATTTTATGCAAATCCCCCAAATTCAGCAACTTAAGATAATTTCAGACAGTTAAAAAGACTTTTTCCCCCCCATTCACCAAATTTTGTTGGATATTTTTTTAAAAACTGGATTGTGCCTTAGAAGCTCTTAAAGAGAGAATCACAAAATCTGAGACAAAAGGAACCTCAGTGACCACCAAAACTCATCTCAGATTTGTATAAGAACTCCCTCCATAACATACAAGAGGAGGGGTCATCCAGCCTTTGCTTGAAGACTTCCAATGACCGGGAACTCAATCCCTCCTGAGAGGGCACTCAGAGAAAGTGGCAAAAGATTTCTGAATGTAGCTTATTAGATTATAGAATGTGAAACCTAGAAAGATCCTTAGAACCTTAGAGAACACAGGATGCTCCAACCGGAGGGTACTTTTAAATATACAATCGGATCAAAATGTCTTGGAACATAGACTGTTATAGAAGGGACGTCTGAAGGCAGCATGTTAGAACACACACTAAAAGACCCAAAAACACAAACTGGGAGAGCCAAATGGGACTCTAGAACCCCAGAAGTACTTTATGCCATAGCATGTTTGCTCCAGATGAAACCTTAGAACGTAGAACACTAGAGTTGGAACAGATCTTAGAACATGGAATGTTAGAACATAGTCTGAGCAACAGAGAGTACACTGGAACATGTACCATGACAGCAGGGAAGGGCCGTTAGAAGCCTGCATGAAAAGCCGGGAGGGACATCAGAACGTGGAATGTGAGAACAAAGAAGGTGGGTCCCTGAATTCAGAGGGTTCCCTCCCAACTCCCATGTTGCCAAAAACTTGGCACAACTGCTATTCAGCCTCCACTTACATCTCGTCTCTCCTGTGAAGGGGCAAAGCTGCCTCTTTCACTATTCCACCACCTCCCATCACCCTCCCTGAGGGCAACAAAGCTCATGTCACCAGCAGGTATCTGTGTTCTTACAGCCCTGTAGGCAGAACTGGCCCGTCTGTTGGTAAAATACATCCTAAATGGAAACTTATAACGATAGGACATTCAGTACATATCAAAACTCACTGAAATGGCAATCCCTTTGGAAAACCCAATGAAAGGACAAATACATGAAACAAAACCGTGAAAGTTTTTAGCAGGAACATTCCCAAGGCTACAAATTTAAAGTTGGAAGGGACCTTGGCAATAAAGTCCAACTCCAGAGGGAAACTGAGAAAAAGAGGTAAGTTCACCCACATGGGCCAAAACATATAGAATCATTTCACTCTAGAAAGTGATTTAAATGCAATTCTAAAGTTGCCAATTTTCTCCAGGGGTTCCCCAAATCCTCCTCTCAAAAAAGTTAAGAAAAGTATTTTCCACGTTATGCAGAATTTTAAAATAATTATGGTTTCTAATTTAATTTTAGATCAGAAGTAGAAATATTAAAATCTGATCAGGACAGGGGAGGTTCCTGCCTACTCTCTCAAACTTACCAACTGAGATTTTGAGAAAAGATTTCCCAATCATTAACAACCAGAGAAATGCAAATCAAAACAAGTCTGAGGGATATTTTTGTCTGGTCAAATTGGCCAAGATATAAAAATGCATGTTGACAAGAAGGGAAAGCAGGTCTGCTGGTCATCTGCCAGGGGAGTTACTGCTTGGTTCACCTCCTTTGGAAAATAATAGGAAAAGATGTGCTGGACAATGAGGATATGTCCCAGTTTGACTAGATCAAGGCACACCTCAGAGCTGTTACAATTTCTGTTTTGGATTATTGACAATTGAGAATTTTTTTCAAGTTGTTATTTTAGCTTGTATTTCTCGCTTGGAGGAATTGCTCAGAGTCAGCCTATGTATGGCAGGCAAGACTTGAACACAGGTCTTTCCAACTGTAAGATGAACCTTCTACCCATCAGGCCATGGCCTTTCCTAATGAAGAGAGACAAGACCAAGTGAATGGAAAATGCTTTAAGGCATTAAATAAATTTCAGTTGTGATTAGGTAACACCTTACTTCTCAGTTTTTTGGCCAAGGTCAAGGGATAACATGTCCTTGCTATTGCTATGTCCTATCAAAAGATATGTGTGTGTAGATAAATGCATATATACACATATATATCTATGTGAACAAATATATCATATTTTATATATTTTTCAACATTTATAGATATATCATATTTTGTACATACATTTATGAACAAATGCATATATTTTATAACCATATATTTATCACTATTAACATATTTATATGTTGAACATATTTTACATAAATATGATTGGGATTCAGTCTTATTTATATTTCTGATTCAAGATTAAATTTCAAATAAGGAAGTTTTAATGCCACCATACAGGTGGAGAGACTGATACAATTCTGTGATAATAGTAACAGCAATCACGTTTATAGAGGGCTTTAAGGTTTGCAAATTGCTTTACATATGTTAACACATCTGGTCTACAAAAACGTGCAATATAAATAAGTCTCATTTTATAGTACTTTCTGATCCAGGACAATAGACCATAAAATTAAAGCAGAAAGGACCTTCAGAGACCGGGTAAATACAGCCCCTCATTTTATGAATGGGAAAACTGGCACTAGAAGGCTGCCACTTGCCCAAGGTGGCCCGAGATCCTGCCTGGAGTAAATAATTTATGAAATAATTTCCTCCCCAAAGCTTGTGAGATAGGTAGGGCGGGGATCCATACCCCCATTTTACAGATATAGCTTACCAATGTCAAGCCATCTGCCCAATGGCATTGCCCAGGTCATTAGTGGCAACACAAACCAGGTCTCTACTCCCAGCCCTGAATTTTGCCAGCTATTCTCCTGCTTCCTCCTGGTCCTGCTTTAAAATCCACTCCCTGAAGACTCTGGCCTCAGGAGAAAATGAAAGGCACCCCTGCCAAGCAGAGAAAAGAGGAGCTTTCTCTTTACTTGCCTCTGAAACTGCCTCAGGCCATTACAGACTCAAGGCTTCCTCCTGAGAAGTTCAGAGAGCTTTAGGACTTCGAGTAAATGGGGCATTTTCCAATAAAGTGAAACTTCCTAACAGCTGAAAACATCCTTCATGCAACCGGCCTTAAAGAGACAACACCAAATCCGTCCAGTGGCTGTACAGCTGGGCCAGAGGTTTAGAAGGAAGGCAGCACTATGGCTCATCACTCCAACTCAGATGCTTTCCAGGCAGTGGCTCCCTGGCCCTGCTCAGAAGAGAGGCATCTTCCTCACTCTGCAGGGCCTGAAGCCGGCTTGTGGTGACTGTCCTGAAGAAGTCCTTCTCTTGTGAGACTGGAAGTGTCCTAAACACTGCTTAGCGCTGTGCTTATCTGGTCCTTAACAGATTAATGCACTTTTTTCTGCCGAGATGTGATTTTTCCTGCTTTGAACTTTCTGGGCCTCAGTCTATTTATCTATGAAATAGGGACAAAGTCACATGTATAGATTCCTTACCTCCCTGGGTTGTCCTGAGGAAAGGGCTTTTGAAACTACTGTAGGACACTCGATCAAATATTTGATTTTAGGGCTTACTATAAACTAGGTATTGATGATACACAGACAAAAATGAAACAGCCCCTGCCCTCAAGAAGCTTACATTCTCTCGGGGATAACATGTAAATAATTACCTACAAAAGAAAGACTTTAAACAAATAGTTACATGCAAAGGGAAGACATGTTGATAAATAATTACACAGTCCCTTAATATTTGTTGATTGACTGTTATTACAGACTATTCACCTAAAGCCCATGGTGCTATATAGTAGTAACTCAAGATTTTCTAGGTGCTTTCCTCAAAATCACCTCTCAAAAAAATAGTACAGGATTATTATCCCAATTCACAGATAAGAGCTCAAATGACTAACCCAGTGAAGAAAGGTCTGGGGCCGAAATTCAAACCGGTTCTTCCTGACTACGAGTGTAGAACCCTAGACATTCTGCTGGTGGAATGGTAGATGACATGTTGGACTTGTAATCAGGAAGACCTGAGTTCAAATCTGGCCTCAGACATTTGGTAGCTATGTGGCAATGAGGGAGTCGCTCAGCCTCAGTTTCCTCAATAGTGAAATGGTGATGATGATAATAGCATCTACCTGTTCCTCCCTCATGTCCTGGTTGTTGTGGACTCACATGATATAAAAGTATATGAGGTAAATTTGAAAACCTTAAGGATACATGTACATGTATGTCTACATACGTGTTACTATGCCACATGGCTTTTCAATGGGAGTTATCCACATTTTCCCAGGTCCTAGCTCCCACTCTTCTATTTCTGTACCCCAGGACTGTGGTAAGCTATGTTGCTGAGAAACCTATGTAAATCAAGCCATATTCCCACAAGCTGTGCTCATAATCCTGGCCGGCTCCCTGGCAAACACATACTCTCAGGCATTGGCATGGATGGAATCATGTAAATTAATTCCTTCAACAACCAAACAGCCCTCCTGCTGGATCCAGATCCTGCCCTCTGGGTCCAGAGCTGGAAGAATCCCAGAAACCACAGAGAGAAGGGGTAGTTGCTCAATTCTAACTTTGCTTTGTTCTCTCCACCAAGGAGAATGACAGAAGGGAGCTGACCAACTGAGGTGATACTCCAGACTAGGAAGTCCTCACTGCCTGTAATGAAGAGAAGACACCTCCAGCTCAGCCAATGCCTGAACCACTGTCAATTATATTGCAAGCTCATGGAAAGCAGGAGGGGGACCACAGATTGGAGAAGAGCATGCATCCTCATTTTCCAAAAAAGGAAACAGAATCTGCAATTTGTAGAACAGGGAGCTTGATTTCAGTTCTAGACAAGAACACAATTGCTAGCATTTACGGCTTACAAAACACTCTTCATCCAGTGCTCTCCTCCACTTTAAGAAGCTGCGTGCCATGGAACTGGCCCCTTCTCTAAGCTCATAATTTATATTGACTGCAGCTGTGGTTTCATGAGTACATTAGTAACCACAAAAATATCAAGAGACCTGGGGTAACCCCCAGCACCCCAGTGGATTCTCTGTAGGGGGCTATAGGGTGACAGACAAAAAGCACATAGGGGTTTGTGATCTCCCACCCACTCCCTTAAGCCAGGATCCCAGTCTCCTCTCTTCCATTGCTTACACCCCATGACCCATTCACTTCTCATCCCCTTGCAATCTCCTAATTCAAACATCCACCTGAAAGGGTAATGACCTACTTGCCAAGTCCAGTTGTCCTTTCTTAGTCTTTCATCTTCTTGACCTTTGGGCAGCACCTTGGATCCTCTCCTCCAGCATATTGTCTCCTTCCTGAATTTTTGTGATGCTGCTCTCCCCTGGCTCTCCTCATATCTGCCTCACCATTCCTTCTGTCTGATCTGTTACATCATCATCTCTGTGTGGGCTCCACCCTGGTACTCTTCTCTCTCCAAACCTTCAGGAGTATCATAGGCTCCAAAGGCTTCAATCATCATTACTTTTGACTTTCTTTGTATCCAAAAGAAAATTCATTTTCCTCCTTCCAAAACCTACTTTTCTTCCTAACTTTTCTAACCCCATGAAGGGTAGAGGAAGGGAATCAGACAAAGTGATCTAAGCAAAACTCAAGTGAGGAGAGCAACGGGAAGCACCTGGTCTTGTCTCTTTTGATCTCCACTGTCTTCCCCACCCCCACTTTTTCTTGTTTTCTATCTCCCTCTACCTTAAAGAGAGATGAACTTTCTCTAGGCTTTAGAGAACATATGACTCCCCACCCCAACTTCTATATTTTTGCTCTCATTAGCTCCATAAAGGGCATTCATTTCTAACCTTTTACCCCTTTGGCTTTTCTGTCCCTCTCTTGCTTCACTTCCCATCCTTTTTTTTTTTTTTTTTTGCTTTTTGGAGGGCTATTGGGGTTAAGTAACTTGCCCAAGGTCACACGGCTAGGTTTTTGTTTGTGTGTTAAGTGTCTGAGGCCAGATCTGAACTCAAGTCCTTCTGACTCCAGGGCCGGCGCTCTACTCACTGCACCACCTAACCGCCCCCTCCCATCATTCTATATTTCCTCTCTCCCTCACTGCCCTTCCTCCTTCTCACCTTTTCTAGGTCTTTCTCATTTGGACTTTTCTTCTCTCTTTACTGCCCTTTCTCACCTCCTCTCTCTTCACCGTGTTCTCCTCCCCTACTCACCACCCCTTCCTCTCTTACTTCTCTCCTTTCTCCCCTCTCTTTCTGCTCAGGCTCCTTTCTTCTTTCCCACTAGTTCTTATATGCAGGCATGTGAAACTCTCTCAGGCCACCACCTACAATTGCACAGAAGTTGCCTCGTCTCCCTCTATCCTTACTGCTAACTGATGCCCTGAAACAATTCTACTGGAAGGCTGAATCTCTATAGACAACAATCATCTACCTGAACTCATTCATTCTCATTCTCTCTCTCTCTCTCTCTCTCTCTCTCTCTCTCTCTCTCTCTCTCTCTCTCTCTCTCTCTTTCTCTCTCCTTTTTGGAGGGAGGAGGGCAGGGCAATTGGGGTTAAGTGACTTGCCCAAGATCACAAGGCTAGTGTGTTAAATGTCTGAGGCCGAATTTGAACTCCAGTCCCCCTGACTCCAGGGCCGGTGCTCTATTCACTGTGCCACCTAGCTACCCCATGAAATCCTTTCTCAGTGATTAACATGAACCCCCATCCTTTCAATCCCCTTTTAACCCAGTGATTCTCAGTTGCTGGATGGCATTTTTTTTAAGCAATTGGGGTTAAGTAACTTGCTCAAGGTTACACAGCCAGTCATTATTTATGTGTGGGTGCTCATTTTCTGAGGCCAGCACTCTTACTCACTGCGCCACCTAGCCGCCCCATGGATGCCATTGTTTAAACCCCATTCTTGGCTCTCCTCCTCCCACTGATAATCCCTTATTCCCTTTCCTCTCAACTGATTCCTCCCCAGCCTCCCCCTCTAGAGCTATCTACTTGTGTTCTGTGAAATGTTTGCTCCATAGGCAACAAACTAGATTTCATTTTTACATCTTTTCCTTTCCAGCTCCTTGCCTCTTCTTGAACTGAGTTTGGTACCCCCCCCCCCCCCAATGATTCTGGTTCCTGGTTTGCCAGATGCTGTAACCTGATCACACCCATCTGGCAGGTCCCTTCCCAACCCTCCACTTTAATTCTTGGAAGAAAATGGTGTTCCATGTCTTACAATCCTGCACCTACATTGATAGAAGACTGGTATCGTAACCCAGCCACATACAGTACTCATCCTTCAGAGACTGGGAGCTATATGGGATCTTAGAAGTCAAGTCCAACTCTTTATTTTATAGAAGAGGAAATGGAAGTCCAGAGGGGTCATGGGATCAAAAGGCTGGAAGAGACTTGAGCAAACCTTCATTTAAAAATGAGGAAACTGAGGCTCAGGGAAGTTAGAGAATCTGCCCAAGGTTCCACTAGCAATGAGTGGTAGAGTCCTCCAGGGACAATCAATGTGCTGGAAGCTTTCTTCCAGATCTCTTAATGTGATGATGGTATTCTGAAGCTAGAGACATTGTGAATTGTTCTGGAAAGTTAGAAATCATGGCTTTGGTTTTCCTCTTCTTTCACTGACTTTCTTGGAAAGGCTCTTTTTTTTTAGTCAATAAACCATTTAAAGCCTTTCACAATCTGGCTCCAACTGCTTTATGTCACATGAGTCCCCTTTATGAACCTCTAGTCCAGTCACACTGGCCTCATCATTCCTTACACATGTCACTATCTCCCACCTCCATGTCTTTGCACGAGTTGTTCCCCTTCCAGGGGTGCTCAGTGCCTGCCATGATGGACTGATGGGAGTTCTTTATTCCAATGGGCAGCTACAATCCCAACTCAGGCCCCACCCCTCCACACAGGAAAGCATCCTTTAAAAAACCCAGCTTATTAAAATGAGTTTTGTTTAGAGATTTTTGAGAGGATTCACAATAGCTCTCCAGATACCTGCAAAATGTCCCCTAGGGATTGGAAAACCAAGGTTCTAATCATGGCTGTTCTTTCTCACAGTGTTTCCACCGAGAATTCCCAAGCTCCATTTTAGTCTCACTCACAAACCGCCACTACTAAGGGCTGCTACCAATTTTCAGGGGTTCACCTTATGCTTAAATTAAGCTGCTTATCTTAATTATCTTTAAATAACATTTATTTAGTACTTTGCCAAGCTGTACAGTATATACTTTAATTATTAAATTAAATCATAGCCCTGTAAAGTAAGTATTGGCCATTTCCAACCTACAGAAGGGTCTTGGGGAGGTGGAGAGGTCAGAATCTTTAACTTGATCAAAATATTAAAGAAAATCAGAAACAGTTCAGGATTAGACTGGAGAGGAGTGACCATGAGAGGCAACATATGTTACAGCATAAGGAACATTTACTGTGTTGGGTAAGTCACCTCATCTCTCCCCGGGCCTCAGTTTCCTTATCAGTAAAATGAGTTAGACTGGGGGGGGGGTTTAATCAGGGGTGTGCTGGAATGGGCTCGTTCAGAGTTTATTGTTGAACATTTAAGAGCACCCCACAGCTGCTAATGGCCCTTTCTTCTCTGGTGCTATGATCTCGAATGAAACTTTTCAGTGTGTCTCAGCTCACTGAGATATGACTACCCCTTCTCACCTGAGAGGTTAGCTTTTCCTAGAATTAGGTCTGTTCACTGGACCACTCTGTTTCACTCTGAGCGAATTTTCCCTTTTCTCATTCATGAGCTCAGTCGAAGCTCTCGCTTCTCATGGCTTCCTTCATGAGAGATCTTGGAGCCAAGGCTGGAGGACTGCTTAGGACAGATTCCAGTGGGCATTCCCTTTTGGTAGGGCTTGAACTGGATTAATCAATAAGTATTTACTAAGTGCCTACTATTCCCCAGGCATAAAGATTCAATGAAATAATCCCTACCTGCAAGGGGCTTACATTCTAATGGGGAAGACATCAACTGTTACATCTATGCTTGGATAACATAAATACCAAGTGTATGTGAGTATACAGACACATATTTACCTTCAGGCACAAAATGAATAAATGTAAAGTGGCATCAGAGTTTGCGGAGATCAGGAAAAGCTCCCTGTTGAAGTGGTGCCTAAGTTGCATCTTCAAAGAGGACTCTGAGACAGAGATAAGGAGTGGTTGAATGCCAGGCAGGAGGGGTGGGGGGGTGGGAGGGGTGGTTAGTGCCATGGCTTCCTTTCAGCTTGAAAATTCTGTGATTCAATGATTTTTAATTCAATTTCCTCCATCACGTGTGTCACTGTATGGGCTGTTTTGATTTAACTGTTTTTCTTTGTTAAAAGAGGTAGGGAGGGGATGGCAAGGGAGGCACTTTTAGAAATGGCTTATCTCCCAAGAACAGGCATGACTAAATCTTTATTTTTTAAAAATGAAATCATTTGATCACATCACTCCCCTGGAGTTCTCAGCCTCATCTCATCTGACACTTTGCCAGGTATCATTAGCTCCAGACAAACAAGGGTTCTTTCCACACAGTAGGTGTGCTAGTAAATATCTGTGACTTGGAATTCGTTTTGTACATGAGTTGGTGTACCAGATACAACCAACTGTGGTGGGGGAAGGGTAAGAAGGCACCCAGGGTACTTTTAAGTTTAGTTCATATTATTCATGTTTTTCCCCATCAGTTTTTTAAGCCTAGACAATTGAGAAAACAGCTGACCAAGCCCAGGTTTGTAGAGTTTGCCGATTTCTGAGGTATGAATGTTCATACTGAAAATTGAATGATGTGCTCCCAGGCTAGCCAGCACACCCTGACTCTCCCAACAAACCTCCTTCCCCCATTTACCTCCTATCACTTGGAACTAATATTTCTGCCAGCTCAGAGTGCTTTCACTCTTCTCTGCCCAACCAAAATCCTACCCATCTCTCCAGGCCCAACTCATACTCCCTAATCATCCCAGGATACAATTATCTTTCACCTCAGACCTCTGTTTAATAATAGCACATGCATTCCATAAAAGCAGTTTAAGGTTTTCAAAGCACTTTATATATCATCTCATTTGATTCTGGCAACAATTCTGAATTGGGAATGACTAGATGGGGCAGGGGGGAAACCAAGGCTGAAGGGTTAAGGGAGTTGACCAAGGTCAGATAACTAGCAAGCAAATGATGTAGGATTTGAACCTGGGTTTTCCTGATTCCAAGTTTAGCATGATATACATTATTCCACCTAGCTGCCCATTTCTTAAATCACAACTGGACAGGAAACCAGAACTCATCTAATGAAATCCTTTTCTTCCACTTAAGAGAAGGCTGTGCTCCAGAGGAGCAGAGGGTCATGCTCAAGTCATGAGATTTCCCAGGCCAATCTTCTGTCTATAACATCCACTGTTACTCGTTTGCATAGACTTAACTCCAGAAGTGTTTGTTTCCCCTCTCATTTCACATCCAAGTAGTGTGTAAACTCCAGGAGGGCAGGTAGCCCATCTTAAAGCCCCACAGTGCCTAGCACACATTCTGCTCCTTGCAGGTGCTCAGTGAATGTACTTCAACTTATGTCAAAGTTATTCTTATATTAATGGCAAACTTCCCAAACTGTGACCACCATCGGTTATTGCCCACAGGATGTCACTTGGCATCACAAAATAAACACCAATAATGTACAAAGCAGGACATTTCCTGGCATTAAAAATATACATGTATAAAACTCATATTAAGATTCATTCTTTGTTGTACTCCAAATTGTGGCATGCCCTGGGCAGTTGCCTCTCCTTTGTCCAGAATCTATCAGATAGATAAGTGGAGAGATCAGAAATTTAGCTAATAATACTCCCAAGTCCTCCAAAAGGAAAGGGGACTAGCTGAAAGGAGTTCCCTCCACATGATGTAGTTGAAGGACCTAGAAAGGTTCCTCTGGATGACGGAAGATTTAGGCAGGGCATGTTGTCAAGCATTTAAAGGACTGTCATATGGAAAACTGTTCAGTTATTTATTTTGGCCCCTGTTGGAAGAACCAAGAACAAGGGGTGGGAGTTTGAAGAAGCAAACTGAAGCTTGGGATCAGAGAAAAATCTTCCTGGCACTTGGGTGCTCCATAAGTAGAATGGACTGCCTGGAGTGGTGACAAGTGGCCCCTCATTGGAGGCTAGATAACCAGACTAGAGTTCAGTGAACTGTAGTGGGGCTTCTTTGGAGGGTACAGGTTGGATGAGATGGCCACTGAGGTCCTATCTCCCCAAGTAATTCTGATTCTGTGAAGGGTTCATTACATCTTCTTTTGGATCTAAGCACCATCTTCAGGCAGCTAACAGAATACATATGGAGACTCTGTAAGCAGTCTTATGAACTGTTGCTAAGTATTGTGAAGAGTAAAAGTCTCATTAAGGTATAGAAGCAGCACTCGACTTGGAGTCCCAAGACTTAGGTTCAAATCCCATTTCTGCTATTTAATATTCATGCAAGGGCAGCTAGGTAGCACTGTGGATAGCATATTGAATGTCAGGAAGACCTGAGTTCAAATATGGCCTTAGACACTAGCTGTGTGACCTGGGGCAAGTCATTTAACCTATGTCTCCATTTCCTAATTTGTAAAATAAGGATAATAATAGCACCTAGCTCCCAGGGTTATTGTGAGAATAGAATGAGATAATATTTATAAAGCATTTTGCTAACCTTAATGCTCTAGGTAAAGGCAAGTTATTATTACTGATGCAACTTTGAGCAAATTATTTCCCCTTTTCTGGGCTTGTGTTTACTTATTTGCAAAATGAAGAGACTGAGTTTGATGACCTTCAAGATCCTCCAATTCTAGCTGGCCTATTTTCTGATCTTGAAAAGTAAATAATGTCATTACTATATGGGAACCTTAGAAATCCCCTCAAAGTACCACATACAGAGAACACAGCTTTACAAAAGTGTAAACACCCCGATTCAGTCTTTTAAAAGTGTTAGAAATGACAATGTCTTTTTTTTTTCTGCAGGGTAATCATGTGGTAATGTTCCATGGGTTTAAATGAAGTTGGGGATGAAGGGGGAAGAGGTTCTTAAAGATCTTAAATTTTATTGACTTTTCAGGTGGCTTATGACAAAGACAGTCCATGAAAAGCATTGTTTCCTTTCTACTGGGGTGTAATGGAAATGCAAATTTAAAGATCTTCCCTGCCCCTAGCTTAAGTGCACCTGGAGCCTGTGGTGGGAGGCTTGTTTTTCAGGAAAGCCCACACCTGGATACTTTGTGATTTGGGCAGTGGGTCAAGAAGTTTGTTGCATTCTCTGAGCCAGGAGAAGGCTATATAAACTCTGATGAGAGGCTTTGCTTTGGGGCTCACTTTGAGAAGTGTTGTGTGATTTGACCAGATGAGACTCTGGGAAGCCGTTGTTGAGAGCCCCCCGGCTTTGAAAACCCAGATGTTGATGCTTCCCTCTCTGGTAACTGATTTGGTATTGATATAATGTTTGGACAGTTTGGAAGCCTGTCTGTTTGATCTGTAAGTTCTGTAACTCTGAAGTTCGGGGTGCTGACCTTTTTCCCCTGAACTAGGTAATGTGTGTTTGTTTGATTAAAGTAAGCTTGTTAACCCATTTTGAGTTGCTTTCCTTTTGAAAAGCAGATCTAAGAACCTATATTGGCAGCTACCCTGGGGATATTGGGGTGCTTGCTGCTACATGGGGAAATGAGAATCAGATATGTTTGCCTCTTAGAGGCAAGAGCAGAGATTACCAGTGGGAAGGGCCCTTAGAGGCCACGTAGTCAATACCCCTTAATTTACAGATGAGGAAAAGAGACCAAGGGAACTCAAACTTCTTGCTCAAGGTCACAGAATTAGTAAGTGACAAAGTTGGGGTTGGGGCCAGGGTCTCTAAGTGCGAATTCATTGTCCTTTCCTCTGTAAAACACTGTCTTTCACAGCCAAAGCTCTAGTGTTAGAGATGCTCTGTGCACGAGAAACACTAAGTGAAGTTGGGTTCCAAAAATCCATTCCCCTAGTTAAACATTTGTGAAGACAGCCTAAAGTAAAATAAACAGCTGGTTTAGTTCGATTATCTAGTCATATCAGAGGAAAGTCTTTGGTTGAGATTGCTCTAATCAGGGGTTCCTTAACCTGGGGTTAACCAGCACTTAGCACACTCCCTTGCCTGGCTTTTAAGAACAGCTAATTGACTTGCTGACAGAAAGATTGGGGTCTCTGAACTTTAATTTTTTTTATAACTATCCCAAAACAATTGTCTTCCTTTTGTAATCCTTTATATTTTATAATTTAAAAGTATTCTGAGAAGGAACTGGTGCACAGGTTTCATCAGATTGCCAAAGGGGTCTAAGCACACAAAAAAATTAAGACTCCCCCATATGATAAGGAATTATTCCAACTTTTCGTTTCTTACGTAGCTTCCATTCCCTGTTGTCAAAAAACAAAAAAAGCCCCAAACCCCACGTTTTTAAAAATTCCAAAGCAAGCCCAAGCCTGGAGGAAACAGGCCCGTAGTGGTGGGCACCTTCTGGCTACTCTCCACACCTCACTCTCCCTCTACAACCAACGCCTTCTTCCTTCCTCCCTCCCTCTCCTACCCTCACCAATTCCCAGGCTTCTTAGTCCAGTGATGGGGGCGACCCCAGCCAGTACCAAGCCCCAGGCTAGTCTTCTGACCAAACTCGCCCCCACCCCAAAGAATCCTAGCACCACCTGGGGCAGGGGATGGAAACTTACTAGAAAAAAAGCAAAACCCGTTTCCCCACTGAGCCACCCCCACAATAGGAGAAAGGGCATCTATTAGAAAAAAGTTGACTCCGAATTCCCCTCAACTCCCTTCCTTTTCCTCCAATTCCCAAGTTACTATAATTTTTTTCTAAAAATACTGCAACCCCTCTTTTCCTTCTTCATCTACGAACTCCTACCACACAAATTCCCCCAGATCATCAACTCGGAGCAGAGAGAAAGACATTTACTCCAAAAGAGCAGGGGGGCGCCCGGCTTGACAAACGAGCCTGAGCCGCGTCTCTCCCGGGGTTGCCCGCTCCCCCACCCCCGCAGAAATCGGGGTCCCCCCGCCCTCCCTTTCCAGGTCCGGTGACAGGCACTTACCCTGGGAGGTCCGCGCGCCAAAGTCACGGCTCTGTCTTCTCTGCGGCCCAGCCTCCGCTACCTCAGCCCAGGAGTGGAGGGCGCGGACGTTTTGGGGGGGAGCCCTAGGGGGCCGCTAGTGCTGGGACAGCCCCAATCCCCAGACCCCGGCCGTCCCCGCTCCGCGTCCGGCTCAGCCGGAGTTCCCCTGAAGTCGGGCTGGGGTAAGCGCTTGGGGCTGCCGGCGGCTGCGGGTAACAAGCCAGGACCAGGTGGGTGGGGGTGTGAATGTGACAGCAAGCGCTAGGAAGGAGTAAAGAGCGAGCGGGTGGGGCGGCCAGGCTGGCTCCTTCCCAGGGGTTTCCCTCCCAACTCAGTGACTAACTCTCAGATGCTTTACCGAGAAGCCCCAGCATACCTGCACGAAGCACTGGCACACATTTTTCAGGTGCTGGGGATTTCACTCAATAAAGTGAGAACGTGTTCAGGTGTCCTACATCTTCCGAAATAAATTAACCCTAACCCCAAGGTTGGGCCATTTTAAAATTTCGAAAGGAAAGTGGGTTCAAATCCCACAGTGTGGCCTTGGGCAAGTCCGTGGGCCTCAGTTTCTTCATCTGTAAAATGGGGGTTGGGCTAGATGGCCTCTTAGGGCCCTACCAGTCCTTGGCCTGAGATCTTTCGATCTTAGGGGCTATTCTATTATCCAGGTTCTCGTCAGAAGGACCCCAAGAGGAATCCGGACTCCAATACTGGAGTGACCCTGGCCAAGTCCCTTACCTCAGCTCAGCTTCAGCTTCTCATCTGTTAAATATAATAGATAAAATAATTGGCACCTATTTCACAGTGTTATTATGAGCTCAAAGGAGACATATAAAGCATTTTGCTTCACTGTTATATAAATGCCATCTCTTATTATGTTGATGATTATAATTAGGAAGGAAGAAACAGTCAGAGATTATGTGATTTTTCCATTAACCTCTGTTGATTATTTCCAATTTATCCTTGGTTGGATACAGTTGTCTACATGTTGTCTCCCCCATTAGAGGGAGCTCCTTGGGCAAAGGACTCCATTTGCTTTTCTGTGTATGTGCATCTATTTAGGCACAGAATAAGTGTTTATTGACTGACTTACTATCACCTGGGGTTATTATGATGATCAAATAAAATAATGTATGCTTTGGGGAAATTTAAAGCCTTTTATAAAACGGAGGCCCATTGCCTCGACCTAGCAAATATTCAAGCAAGGATTGTAAACTCAGGTCTTGCTTAACTCCAGCTCCCTGCTGGGTAGAACGCTAGACTTGAAGACAAGGCATTGAAGAGCTGTGTGACCTTGTCTAATTCTCAACCTCAGTTTCCACTTCTGTATAATGGGAACAATAATAGCACCCCCCCCCCATCTTCCAGGGTTGATGTGAGGAGCCAATGAGATTGCATATATAAAGCTCTTTGTGAACCTTAAAACTCTTTGTAAAAGTGGGTTCTAATTAGTATTGTCCCACTGATACCCATTTGGCTTTCCTTTCCCTCATACTTCAGAATGCCCTTAAGTTAAAATGTTAGATTCGGGTGATCAGGTGAGACAAGGTAATTCTGTTATCTAAAGGCAAAGCCTCATTAACTCAGTCTTCAATAATTCAGAAATTCAGAACATTCAGAAAGGAAGCTGGGTTGGTTTACTTTTGTTCTTGGGGAAAAAAATTCGTTAAGCAAATTGAAAGTGTGAAATTGTGAGCATGATAGCAGTATCTTGAAGTCCTATAGAACTCAGCTGACTCAAGCCCTTCGCTCACCACAACCTTCGAGGTAGGTAGGCAGGCAGTCAAAGTGGCAATGTCCCCATCTTACAGTGAGGTATTGGAGGCTCTGAGGGCTTGGGATTTAGCCATGGGAGACCTGAACTCCGGTTTCTTGGCTCCACAGCTAACTCACTTTTATACTCAGGGGTGTGCAGGAGCCAGCTGGAACCTGCTTGTGAGAACCAAACGTTAACATTTCAGTGTGATCATTGATAATTCAGAAAGCAGCAGAGGCTACAAATTGGGGCTTGAGTCATTGTTTTGTTGATTGTGTGGATTTAAGGATGTAATGAAGAAGATTACAATAAAGTATTGAACTTACAGGTGTGTTGTTGTATGTAAGTATCCCCCCCCACCTCCCGCCCCCAAACAAACTGATTGTTAAACATTTACCAGAACACTCCTGGTTATGTCACTGAAATAGTAAAAATAATTTAGGAGGTATTGTTGTTTTTATTATGTTGCCATGAACGACAATATCTTCCCTTCCTTAGGTCTTTCTGTCTTCATTTCTCTGACCTTTTGTTTCACTGTCTTGGTAGGTGGACTCCTAAATATTTTATACATTGTCTAATTAATTTAAATGAAGTTTATATTTCTATCTCTTCCTGCTGTTTTGGTTTTTTTTTTTTGGCAATGTATAGATGCTGATAAATTGTGTATCTTTTAAATCCCATTATTTTGCTGAAGTTATTAACTGTTTCAATTACTTTTTAGTTGACTCTAGGGTTCTCTTGTAGCCTGTCTTTGCTTCCTCTTTACCTCTATATCTGTCCACTGAATTTCTTTTTTTGGTCTTATTGCTGTACCTAGCATTTCTAGCACTATGTCAAATAATAGTGGTGATAATGGACATAATTTTAACCTCTGATCTTACTAGAAAGACATCTAGTTTGCCCCCATTATACATAATGTAGGCTCCTGGTTTTAGATAGAAACTATTTACTGTATTAAGGAAAGACCCATTTATTCCTATGATTTTTCTTTCTTTTTTTTTTTAACAGAAATGGGTGCTGCATTCTGCAAAAATAAAATCATTAGTATGATCATGTGGCTTTAATCATTTATAGTTTATTATGTTTATAGTTTTCCTAATATTGGACTAACCTTGTATTTCTAGAATAAATCCTACCTGACCCTAGTATACTATCACATATACAATAATATACAGAATAATACAATATACAAGTATGTTGGCTTAAACTCTATGCTAATATTTTATTTTAAATTTTTGTTTGATATTCCATCAAAACTGCTCTCTCCAAAGCTACTAAGGATCTTAGTTACCAAATCCAGTGACCTTTTTTCATCCTCACTCTCATATTCATTTGGAATATTGGTTTATAGATTTCTTTCTCTTTGATTTTAAGTATCAAAGTCATATTTATATTATAGAAGGAATTTGGATCTCTTCTTTAACTATTTTTTCCAAAATAATATAATATTGGAATTACATATTCTTTGAACGTTTGATATAATTCATTTGTAAACCCATGTGGTCCTGAGTTTTTGGTGGATAGAGTTATTTATGGCTTGCTCAATTTCTTTTTCTGAGATTGGATAATTTACATTCTCCATTTTTTTTGTTCATCTGAGTATTTCTATTTATATTGTAAATATTTATTTAAATCATCAATTTTCTTGACATATAATTGTGAAAATGATCTAACATAATTTTTTTATTTCTTCTTCATTTGTTTTGAACTCTCTTTTTAAAACTTTTGGTCCCGGCAATTGGATTTCCCTCTTTCTCCTTTTTAATAAGACTAGCTATTGGTTTATCAATTTTTAAAAAATTATTTTATTCTGAACTTAAGAAACAAGCATTTCCATAAAAAAGTAAACTAGAAAAAGAGAACATGAAACTGCAAATCTATTGTGTACAATTTACTTTTCCTTTTAAATATATAATAAAGTTATCATGTAACTTGCTTATTTTTCATCTCTCCCTCCACCACACCCTAGAGATGGCTACTATTAGACACAAATATGTACATATGTGAAATCATACTATACATACTTCTATTTATCAGTTCTTCCTCTGGATGCAGATAGCATCTTCTTTCCTAGGTCTTTTGTAGTTAATTTGGGCATTTATAATAATCAAAATAACTTAGTCGGGCGGCTAGGTGGCGCAGTGAGTAGAGCATCGGCCCTGGAGTCAGAAGGACCTGAGTTCGGATCCGGCCTCAGACACTTAACGCACACACAAACAAACAAAAACCTAGCCTTGTGACCTTGGGCAAGTCACTTAACCCCAATTGCCCTCCAAAAAGCAAAAAAAAAAAAAAAATAACTTAGTCACTGAAAGTTGTTCTTAAAACAATGTTGCTGTTATTGTATACGACATTCTCTTGGTTCTGTTTGTTTCACTCTTCATTGTTTCATGTAAGTCTTTCTATGTTTTTTTAAGATCATTGAGCTCATAATTTCTTACAGCACAATAGTATTCCAACACAATTATATACCACAGCTTGTTTAGCCATTCTTCAATTTGTGGGCATCCCTGCAGTTTTCAGTTCTTTGTCACCTTACAAAGAGAGCTGCTATAAACATTTTAGCGAACACAGATTCTTTCCCTTTTCCCCTAATTATCTTTGGAAATGGACCTCCTAGTGGTATAGCTGGGTCAAAGGGTATAGGCAGTTTTATAAGTCTTTGATCTTAATTCCAAATTGCTCTCCAAAATGACTGGATTAGTTCACAGTTCTATCAACAATGAATTAATGTCCCAGGTTTGTCAATTAAAAAAACACACACACACACACACACACACAAAACACCTTCTTCTTATATTCATCAATTCAATCTGCTAATTCTTTTGTTTTCAATTTTGTTAGTCTCTTCCTTGATTTTTTAGAATTTTTATCCTAGTTTTAGTTCCATATTTTTAAATTGTTGATTTTTAGTTGCATAACCAATTTATTGATATGCTTCCTCTTTTTCATTGATAAAAATATTTAGAGATATAAAGTTTCCCCCTTCAGATTGTTTTGGCTGCATCCCCAAAGTTTCATAAATTGTCTTGTCATTTTCTTTGATGAAACTTTCCATTATTTCTATGATTTGTTCTTTGAATCACAAATTATTTGGGATTGTTATTTAGTCTCCATTTATTTTAATTCTTTCTTCAAAGGCCCTTTAATTGAATGGAATTTTTATTGTATCACGGTAAGTAAAGGATGTGTTTAATATTTCTGCTTCTCTTCATTTGTTTGTGAAGTTTTAATACCCAAATATAAGATCAGTCTTTGCGTATCATTCGTAGCTGAGAAATAAGTATATTCCTTTCTTCTCTCACGCAGTAATCACCAGAGATCTATCATATCTACCTTATCCAAAATTTGTATTTAGTTTCTTAATTTCTTTCTTGCTTATATTCTAGTTAAATTTGTCAAAATCTGAGAGGAATGCATTGAGGTTTCAAAATATTACAATAATATGTTTACTTCATCCTATAAATTGATTAACTTTTCCTTGAAGTATTTATATTCTATGCCATTCCATGCATATATGTTATATTGATGAATTGCTCATCAATTTTAAAAATAATGTAGTTTCTTTTAAAAATTTTAATAGTTTGTTGTTTTTAAATAATAAACATTAAAAAAATAACCCATCCTTCTCACTTCATGCAAGTCTTTCTATGTTTTTCTAAGATCACTGAGCTCACAATTTCTTACAGCACAGTAGTATATACCACAGCTTGCAATAGGAGGACATGAAAACTATTCATTCCCTGGTTATCTCTTTCAATCAAGTTTATTGTTGCCTTATAAGAGATCATAACTACTACCACTCCATGAGCGACTTCCTGGAGCTCAGGTCACTCTGATCCCCCCTCACCAGAGCACCTTCCCAGCAAAAAAAAAAAAAATTCTTTAAATTTATCCTGTACATACGTAAATGTTACATATGGGTATAATACACAGATATGTGTATATAAGTCAGCCAGCAAACACTTATTAGGTACATACTACACTGTACTGTGCACTTGGGATATAAAACTCCCTGTCCTCACCTTCTAACGTGGAGGATACTGGTACATGCACAGAAGGTCAGATGGAATAATGTTTGTAAAGTGCTTCTCACAGGGCAAGGTACATAATAGGTGCTTAGTAAATCAATCTCTCCCTCCCTCCCTCCTTCCTTCCTTCTTTCCAAGTGAAACCAATTTAGAACCAACTCTTCCAGTAGTTTTTTTTTTTGTTTGTTTGTTTTTTAATTAAACAAATGCTTTATTAACTTCTGGTTTACATCATTCATTTCCACCAGATTATGAGTTACATTTTCCCCCCATTTTTCCCTGTCCACCACCCCAGAATAGCAGTCCCACTAGATATCCCCTCATCCAATCTGCTCTCTCCCATATCTTCTCCCATACCCCCTTCAACTTTGCCATTAGGGCAAGGTGAATCTCTGAGCCCCACTGCCTGGACATCTTATTAAACATTTAATTTTAAAACTTCGGTTTTCAGATCCATTCCCTTTCTCCCTTGTCACCCACTCCCTCTGAGAAGATAAGCAATTCAGTATATGTTGTACATGTATATCTATGCAAAACATAACCATAGTAGATATGTTGTAAAAGATTGCTTATATTTCCCTCCCACCTGTCTCACCTCCCACCTGGTCCATTCCCTATTTTGATCCTGTCCATCTTTGATAGTGGGTACTTCTAACCTCCCCTCTCCCCAGAATGCCCTCCCCTTCATCATCCCCCCTCTCATCCCCCTTTCCCCTACTCAGGAGAGTGAGTGAGGATTCCATTTAGTATGTATGTGATTCTCTCCTTGAGCCAACTTCAGTGAGAATATGCTTTTGCCTTTTTCCTTCCTGTTCTTCCCCTCCCCTGCAACTACTTCCCCTTGCCTCTTCTACATGAGATAGTTTGCTCTACCCTGTCTCTCTCCATCTCCTCTTGCCACTTTCCTCTCTCACCTCTTGACTTCACCCCTTAAGAATCATCCCTTCCTTGGGGTGGCTAGGTGGCGCAGCGAGCAGAGAGCCAGCCCTGGAGCCAGAAGGACCCGAGCTCGGATCTGGCCCCAGACACCCAACACACAAACAAAAACCCAGCCATGTGAACCTGGGCAAGTCACCCAACCCCAATTGCCCTCAAAAAAAAATAATCATCCCTTCCCATCAAATTCAAGCTGTGCCCTCTATCCATGTATACCTGTGAACATATGCCATGTACCCTTCTTCAATTATTTTCATAATGAGAAAGGTTTCATCAAACACAGTTATTGTTTTTCCATGTAGGACTCTAAATAGTCCAACTTTGATAAGTTCCTTTTGATTTCTTTTCCTTGATTACCTTTTCAAGCATCTCTTGCTTCTTGCGTCTGAATGTCAAATTTTCTATTCAACTCTGGTTTTTTCATCAAGAATGCTTGAAAGTCCTCTATTCCACTGAATGACCATATTTTCCCCTGAAACAAGATACTCAGTTTTGCTGGGTAGGTGACCCTTGGGTTCATTCCCAGCTCTTTTGCCCTCTGGAATATCATATTCCATGCCCTTCTATCCCTCAATGTAGAAGCTGCCAGGTCCTGTGCTATTCTGATTGTGTTTCCACTATATTGAAATTGTTTCTTCCTGGCTGCTTGTAGTATTTTCTCCTTGATCTGGGGATTCTGGAACCTGGCTATAATATTCCTGGGAGTTTTCTTTTTGGGATCTTTTCAGGAGGTGATCGGTGGATTCTTTCAACCTCTATTTTGCCCTCTGGATCTAAAACATCAGGGCAGTTTTCCTTGAGAATTTCTTGAAGGGTGATTTCTAGGTTCTTTCTTTGATCATGGCTTTCAGGTAGTCCAATAATTTTTAAATTATCTCTCCTGGATCTATTTTCCAGGTCAGTGGTTTTTCCCATGAGATATTTCACATTGCCTTCTATTCTTTCATTTGTTTGGATCTGTTTAATAGTATCTTGATTTCTCATAAAGTCACTAGCTTCCATTTGCTCCAGTCTAACTCTGAAGGAATGAATCTCCTCAGTGAGCTTTTGAGATTCTTTTTCCATCTGGCAAATTCGACTTTTTAAGGCATTCTTCTCCTCATTACCTTTCTGAGCCTCTTTTGCCACTTGAGTTAGTCTATTTTTTAAGGTGTTATTTTCCTCAGTCAGGCTGTTGACTGTCATTTCATACTTTTCTTGCATCTTTTTCATTTCTCTTCCCAAATTTTCCCCCACTTCTCTTATCTGCTTCTTAAGGTCCTCTATGGCTTGTAGCCAGCTTGTATTTTCATTTGGGGCTTTTGGTGCAGGAGTTCTGACCTCACAGTCCTCCTCCATGCTTTGAGCCTCTTTGCCCCTAAAATAGGAGTCCAATGTTGAACTTTTCTGTTTATTTTGTTTCATTTGCCTAGGCATATTGCCACTTAGTTACTTGATTTTGGGGCTTGTTGCCACAGTAGGACTCTGCCACCAGACAGGGGAGCTTCCGCCCAAACGTGGGGTCTTCACAACTTCCGCCAGTTGGGTGGCCTCTGTAAAGCCTCTACCCACTCTGGCAAATTGGATACCCACCCCAAACTTCCCCCCCAGACCACAATCCAGATCCAGGCAGTTTAAAGCAAAAGCGATTAACCCCCAGACTGATTGCTGGATCTTCCTACAGTTCGAAGACCAGGAGCTAGAGCCACTACTGAAGCTGCAAAATGGCTTCTGTGCAGCAGTTTCTTCAGCAGCTTTTTGCCCCCAGGGGAGGAAGCCACGCGTTCCCCAAATACTGGTCCCAAAGTCCATAGGGCACTAACCTCTCACTTTGTCCTAGGCATATCTGTGCTGATAATTCTGGAATCGCCACAATTGCTGGTGTTCTGGGGTTCCACCAGCTGGCTGAAGGCCCAGCCGCCCTGGGGCTAAAACCGTGGACCTGGGCTCGGTTCCCAGCGTGCTGTGCTGCCTGCTCTCAGAGCGCTGTGCTGGCTGCTCCCTGCAGGGCTGCTGGGCTGTCCTCAGCAGGAGGTTAGCTTCTCTGTGCAGTTCTGTGGGTGCTGTGGCTCCAGAAGTTGTTCGGAGCTCCCTTTCACATTGTTTGAAATTTGTGTGGGCCCAGTAGTTTTTAAAATATAAAAAACCCTTACCACAATAAATCATGTGACTGAATGGAAGATGGACTGGGTGGGGAGAGCCACTAAAGGGATTTTCCTAAAACACAAGTTCAATCCTGTGATGACTCCCCTACTCAGTAAACTCCACTGGCTCCCCATCAGCTTCAAGATCTAATACAAAACCTTCTTTTCGGCATTCAAAGTCTCTTTTAATCAGCCCCCTCCTACCTTTCCAGTCTTCTCACATCTTACTCCTCACCCACATCCAGCAACATTCTTTCTCTCCATTTAGGCATTCTCTCTGGCTGTCCCCCATGCCTGCAATATTCTGCTTCCAGTCTAGTTACTGACCTCCCTGGCATGCTTTGCATCCAAACTGAAATCCCACCTCCCACCATCCCTTCTTAGTTCCAATGCATCCCCTCAGTTACTTCTTTCCCATTTATCCTGTACATAGCTTGCTCTGTGTGTGTGTGTGTGTGTGTGTGTGTGTGTGTGTGTGTGTGCGCGCGCGCGCGAATGTTGTCTCTGCTGTTAGATTGTAAGCTCCTTGAGGGCAGGCACTCTTTTGCCTTTGTTGTATCTCCAGTGCTTTAGCACAATGCCTAACACACAGTAGGTTCTAAATGAATGTTTGTCAATTGATATTCATTGGCAATATTGATCTATGTTTTTCTTTCTCTCTGATTTGAGTATAAAGATCATATTTACGTCATAGAAAGAATTTGGAGCCTTTCTTTTTCTATTTTTTCAAAAAGCTTGTATAATATTAGAATAAAAATTCTTTGATTGTTTAACAGAATTTACTCATAAATCCATGTGTATTTGAATCCAGCTTTCCTGGCTGTATTTCTATCTCTGCTTGTGGTATATTTTCTCAGCCTCAAGTTGCCAAAGGAAGAAAATAATGAAAAGGGGGGAGAGGAATCTATACAAAGACTGAAAATGCCGAATTGCACTAAAATAACCCCAGCCATCTGATCCTTGAGGTAGGAGCACCTCGTCCAAGCCCACTCCTTTACAGATAAGGAAAACACGAACAAGATTAAATGAGTTCCCCCAAGTCACACAGGTGGTGAGTGGCAGAGCCAGATTTGATAATTAGCAACCCTGCCTACAGACCAGGAATCATCGAGGCGGGAAGATTTGTGCTTCAGAAAGAAATCTGGTATCCTAAACATCTCAGAAAATGGTCTGCTCTTTGTCAAAAGCCTGGCATTTCCCATGGGGTTTCTTCATCTATAAACAACATCTGGGCTGTTGGATGTCAGTTATGGAAATGTTATGGCTCTGAGTTTGAGGAATTTGACAGCATTATCCCATCGCACGAGATCTAAGCATCTGGCACAGCACACATGGAGAGCTTTGTCTTCAGCTGAAGATGAGGCATCATGAGATTTGTGGTTGGCTTGCTGATTCCTGGGATATTATTTTGGAAAGATTGTCTGGAAAAAGCCCTGGCTCTTTTGTCCAACAGCCTATATGTTCCCTGGCCATGCCCCCTCCTCTGGCCAGTTATCTTTCTTCCATTACTCTTCTCTATGAGTTCTCTAAAAAACTGTATGGGTTTTAAATATTTTAATATAATATAAATAGAGATTGCTTTATTTGTGCATTTATGCCCCTAGGGTCTAGCATAATTCCTGGTACAAAGAAGGTGCCTAATAAATGCTTGCTGATTAATCTGCAATCTTCTAGGCCAGATAAGTAAGTTCTGGTTTCCTTAGTGATTGGTTTCCCCCATCTGTGATCCTAGGGGGTGGGAAACCAACAAAATCTTCTAAACAAAGACCCTTCCCCTTCCTGTAAGCCTCCTGAGCTGCCATTAACCCAGCCTGAACTAGCCACTCTGACCCCAAGCTGTTTGCATGAAGCAGGGACTCAGGACTCCCAGGAGGAGTTTGCTGCACCACGACCTGTGAATAGCCTTTTACTAAACCATCATACTCAAAACTCCTACATCTTTGGTGAATCACCTCCAGTCTGACCTTGGAGGCATTGGTTTTAGCCCTACTAGGAGGGGGTTCCTGGGCTGTCCCATTTGGGTGGTTAGTAGCCTGCCCTAATACACTTGTCCTTGCTGTCCTTGCCTTAGGTATTGCCAATTGCCATGGAATCCTCTCTCTTGGGTCTTCCCTAATACAAGGCAAATTAAAGGAACTTTTACTTCTGTATCTCCTTTTTATCCCTGCAATGGGCCCTGATAGCTGGAAAACATATTAATGAGTAAAAAAAAGAACTGAAAATTCACTGAGACAAATCAACCAATAAGCATTTCTTATCATGTGGTGGAAAGAGCATTGGATTTGAGCCCTTATTCAAGTTACTTTTATTACTTCTAACTAATTTAATTATTATTAAATAAATATTAATATTTATTAATTTATATTTGTTATTTTTGGCTTATTAAGCCTTACTTACTATGTACCCTACCAGCCACTCTGATGAGCAATGAACACTCAAAAATAAGCTAGAAAGACAGTCCCTGCCCTCAGAGAACTTCTATTCTAATTGGGGAGGACATTATATAAGGGGAAACTGGAGAGGAGGGATATGACATGCTTTGCAGGGAGTTTGGGATGGCAGGGAAGTCAGAGGCAAGACAAGCCAAAAGTTCACCCATCAGAGCTCACACTCCCAGGGACAGAGTTCAAGCTTCAGTGGGGAGGAAATTATTCAGAGACCCATTGAGCAATAGGTTAGCTATCAGTGCCAAGTGTGCAGGGCAGCATCCAATGTTTAGACAGGGCTGGGAGTCAGAGGACCTTGGTTCAAATTCTGTCTCTGTTCTTTGCCTCTGTGGGTCCTTAGACAAGTTGCTTAATTTCAAGGTGCCTCGGTTTCTTCCTCTGTAAAATGTAGGGATTGGACTGCTTCATACTTCTCACATTTATTTCTTTGCTCATACATAGTATTATTCTTTACCCCATAAGCATTGGGACACACTGAACATTGAGTTCAGCAATGCTCAGACTAGGAGCCCTTTACATGTCCACACACATGTGGTGATAAGATCTTCTCTAGACCTCACCTTAGGTGATTCTATACAGCCCAAATTCCATAGAATTCATGGCCCTCTTTGAGAACCACTGGTCTAGATGGTCTCAGAGGTCCTATCTCAGTGCCCCCAAGCACCACCAGGGGTGCAAAAACGAAAGTGAAGTAAGCAGCCCCTACTCTTAAGGAGGTTAGAGTCTCTGGTGAAAAAGCTTGTAATCACAGACATGGAGTCTCTGTAGTGTTGTATATTGGTGTTTGACATATTCACAGAATCTTAAAATGTCAAGGCCTTTTAAAAATCAAGACCTTAAGCCCACTCATCCCAAATCATGCTGATGTCAACTACATTTGTAGTAATAACTAGGGTAGGGCAAATGGAGTTCTGCAGCAGGGCATCAAATTTCCAAGAACATCAACAGTTATGTCCTGGAGTATGCTTCCTCCTCCTGAGGCCAAATCTTAGGTGAACTCTGATATCTTATTTCAGGCACAAAATTTGCAAGCTATAGCTCTGACCTTAGTGCTGTTTATCCCCACAGTGGGACACTTGACACTCAGTAGAGCTTAGGTTCATAAAAAAAAAAAAACAAAACAACAAAACAAAAAACCCAACATGACGGAGCTCTTTTAAGTGTACAAACCTCCTCAAAGGGTCAAAGAGAAAGAAAATACATTTAGAGGAATTGGAAAGAGAATCACAAATGGAAACTGTAGTTGAGTTTCTTAGAAGAGGTTCTGTTAAAATATCACTGTGGTTATGCATTTAACTGAGTTAGTGATTTTGCAAGTTAATTGCTTTAGCCAGCTAGAGCTGGCTTTGCACCTTGGGAGAGAAATGTGCAAAGGACCATTTTCTGCTTCAGGCTGGATCTACAGGAGAGTTTGGGACAATTATTGTCTTTGCTTTCAAAGAGAAAATCACCCAAGGACCTACAAGTTAAAAAAAAAAACAATACTTTGAAAGTGTTAATATTCATATTAATGAGTGTTTGGGTAACAATCCTTACAAGCAAAATGTCAGATAAGCACATGAAGTTATAGAAATAGAATGGAATGTTATTATGTTACAGAAATGATTAATACAAAGGATTCAGAGAAATTTGGAAAGATTCATTTGAACTGATGCAGAACCAGTAGAAACAGAAAAGCAAGTAGAAAAAGCATTAGCCATGACAGTAATAAACTAGATGCCTTTCTAATAAGATAGGAGTAAAGCAAGAATATACATTGCCATATTTACTATTCAATATAGTGTTACAAATGCTAGCTATAGCAAAAGACAGCAACAAAGGAATAGAAGGAATAAGCAAAGACAATTTTACTGTTTTTTGCAGCTAATATGATTGTTTACTTAAAGAACTCTAGAGAGTTAACTGGAAAAAAAAACCTAATTGAAAAAATTAACAACTTTAGCAAAGTTTCCCCATATAAAAATATTAATCACCAGTATCTCTGTCTACTACTAACAAAATACAGCAGAAATAGAAAAAAAGAGAAATTTCATTTAAATTAATTACAGAAAATATAAAATACTTGGGAGCCTACCTGCCAAAATACAGGAACTATATAAATACAATTACAAAGTATTCTTTATAAAAACAAAAGCATATTTAAATAATCAGCGAAATATTAATTGTGCATAGGTAATCCAAGCCAATACAATAAAAAAGGTCATATTATATAAGTTGATTTACTATTGATTGCCATACCAACGAAATTATCAAAGGTTTACTTAATAGAGCTATGACCAAAAAGGGAAGGAAGAGGGCCTAAAAGTATTGCATCTCAAATTATATTACAAAACAATAATCATCAAAACAATTTGGTACTGGTTAAGAAATAGAGAGTTTGGCCAGTGGAATAGATTAGCTGTGCAATAGATAGAAGCAAATAAGCACTGTACCTTTCATATTTAATAAACCTAAAGATCTCAGCTACTGGGGCATGAACTCACTACTCAGCAAAAACTATTGGGAAAACTGGACAGCAGCTTGGCAGTAATTAGGCATAGGCTAATGTGTCACACCACATAGTAAGATAAACTCCAAATTAGAACACAATTTAAACATAAAAGGTTAAATAAACAAGTTAAAGGAGCAAGGAAGAAACTAACTGTCAGATCTATGGATGGAGGAAGAATTCATGACCAAACAAACGGGAGAGAGGATCACAGAAGATAAAGTGCACAATTCTGAATACATAAAATTTATTTTTTTTGCATAAACAAAACCAATGCAGGCAAAATTAGAAAAGAAATGGGTAAGTAAGAAATGGGGGAGGGGGATAAATCTTTGCAGTATCTCTAGTAAAGCTCTCTATTCTAAGATATTCTACGATATCTATGGAACGGATTCAAATTTCTAAAAATAAGACCCATTCCCCGATTGATGAATGGTCAAAGACACTTTTCAGGTAAAGAAATTCAAGCTACCAATAGCCATATGAAAAAAAAGTTCTAAATCACTAATAATGCAAATTAAACAACTCTGAGGTACCAAATGACCATATCATTTCGATAACATTAGCTAAGATGACAAAAAAGAAAAATAACAAGTGTTAGATAAGATTTGAGAAAACAGATAGATTAATGCATTGTTGTTGAGCTGTGAACTTGTCTAGTCATTCAGGAAAGCAATTTGGAACTATGTCCACAAAGCTATCAAATTGTGCATGGCCTTTGACCCAACAATATCACTGCTAAGTCTATACCCCAAAGAAATGGAAGAATGAAGAAAAGGACCTATATGTACACAAATGCTTATAGTAGCTCTTTTTTTGTGGCAACAAAGAATTGGAAACTGAGGGAATACCCATCACCTGAGGAATGACTGAACTATATATGAATGTGACTTAGAATACTGTGATGTTATAAGGAATGCTGAAGGAAAACTTCACAGAAGTTTCAGAGAAACCTAGAAAAATCTGTATGAACTGATGTAGAAAGAAGTGAGCTGAGTTTTGAAGGAAGCCAGTGAGACCAGGAGGCAGAGATGAAGAGGAAGAGAGTTCCAGGTATGAGGGATAGTCAGTAAAAAAAAATGTAGAGATGGAGTGTCTTGTTCAGGGAACAGTAAGGAAGCCAGTGTGGCTGAATCACAGAATGGGTTGGGGGCAGGGAGAGAGGGAAAATACTGTGTGACAAGACTGGAAAGGGAGTAAAGGACTAGGTCATTAAGGGCTTGAAAAGCCAAAGAAAAGATTTTTCTAGTTCATCCTAGAAGTAATAGACTAATAATAGACCAGATCTGAGTTTAAAGAAGATCAATTTGAGAGATCATCAGAGGATGGACTGGAAATGGTCACTTATCAGAGATGGCCATTGGTTTAGCTTGGCCATTGCTGTTGATGCCAATGTTCTTGGTATAAGGGTGGGTTCTGTTATTGGAGAAATTATGCCATCAAGAAGTGGCAGTGATATCTAGGGACAAGAAGAGCAAATTGAATTTTTTCCACCATGTGACAACCCTTCAAATACTTGGAGATGGCAATCATGTCCCTCCTGGGTCTTCTCTTCTCCAATGTAAACACCTCCAGTTCCTTCAATGAATAATCCTCAATAGTTTAAGATTCCTGTTTTAATTGGGCAGCTAGGTAGAGCACTGGACCTGGAGTCAGGAAGACTCATCTTCCTGAGTTCAAATCTGGTCCCAGACATTCACTACTTGTGCGACCCTGGGCAAGTCACTTAACTCTGCCTCAGTTTCCTCATCTATACAATGAACTGGAGAAGAAAATGGCAAACCACCCAGTGTCTTTGCCAAGAAAACCCCAAATGAGTTCATGAAGAGTCAGACACTACTGAAAAATGACTGAATAACACTGTCATAGATGTTAGATAAATCAGTTTCAAAGCCCTGACCTCAAGGGGCTTATGATTAAGACTGATGGGACAGACCACAGATAAAAGCTGAGAAAACCTCACATAGGAAGCTTTGCTACAAAGAGAGAAGACAAAACCAAAGAACCAAAGTCTTTGTAAATACTAATAAAACTCACTCACACACATCATTCTTGGAACAAGACATGTGCTTTCAGCAGCAGGGAGGGCTGAAAACATGACTGGTTCCCCATGGAGTCCAAAGTTCAAATCCAACCCAATGCATCACTATGCAAAGCACAAGAGATAAAATGGCAAAAATAAAACTGTCCTTGTCCTCAAGGGGCCGTCATTGTGTGTGTGTATGTGTGTGTGTGTGTGTGTGTGTGTGTGTGTGTGTGTGTGTGTGTGTGTGTACTGGGGGGAGGGGCATGACATGTTAACACACAAGATTATATGTGATGGTTTAAGGCTGTGAGAGAAGATACTAGCCATGAAACCTTAGGGTCTATGGGAATCAGGAAGGGCTGCCCATTGGAGAAGATACCAAGAAACTTGGGTGAGCAGAGGGTGCATTCTGACCACTGATGACAATATAGACATGGTGTCCCAATTTCAGAAAACACAAAGTGGGTCTGTTTGGTCACAACAGAATGCAAGTTCCCTGCTCTCCTATTAAGCTCTCCTTACATGCTTTCCTTGTAATTAAAATCATCTCCTTTGAAGGTTGTACACAATTACAGACACAACATACGTGTGATGACTAACTTTGATAGACTGGGCTCCTCTCAGCAATGCAAGGTTATAAGACAACTCTAGAAGACTCATGATTGAAAGAGATATCTACATCCAGAGAAAGAGCTGTGGAGTCTGAATGCAGACTGAAGCAAACTACTTGCTCTCTCTCTCTTTTTCTGTTTCCTCTTTCCCACTGATCATTCCTTTTGTTATAATCCTTCTTTACAACCTGAATACTGTTTTGTTTTGTTTTGTTGCTTTTTAGAAGGCAATTGGGATTAAGTGACTTGCCCAAGGTCACATGGCTAGTTTTTGTGTTAAGTGTCTGAGGCCAGATTTGAACTCAGGTCCTCCTGACTCCAGGGCCGGTGCTCTATTCACTGTGCCACCTAGCTACCCCCTGACAAATGTTTAATGTGAAGGTATTTGCAGATCCTATATTTGATTGCACCACCACTGGGGCGAGGGGGTGGGGGGAAGAGAAAATGTGAAACTAAAGGAATTGTGGAACTGAATGTTGTAAACTAAAAGTAAATAAATAAATTTAAAAAATAATAGAGAAAAGAAACAAAAATATATCATAAACTTAAATCATAAACTAAAAAAAATAATCTCCTTTGCCTTCTTTGTTCAATGATATCTTAGTATCATGGAATTCTCCCTCCATCCAGGGTGCAACCTCACAGAAAGGCACAGATGCATTCAATCCATTCAATCAATCAACCAACACACACTTGTCAAGATCTTGCTATGTGCCAAGGGCTGAGACGTTAGCTCTCAAACAAGTATGATTACAGCTCTCAAAAAAGACAATGGATTATTTTAGGGGGGGCAGAGTCAAAATGATGGAGTAGAAACAGGACTTCCAAGGGGCTCCGGCTCCCACCTCCTCCAATTCATATAAAAGGTGACTCTGAACAAACGTTGGAGCTACAGAACCCACAAAATGAGACAGAGAAGCTAACCTCCCACTGAGGACAGCCTGGCAGGAGGCAGGGAGCAGCCAGCACAGTGCTCTGGGAGCTGACCCCAGTCCCAAGAGCTGGAGGTTTTAGCCTCAGGTCAGTCCTGACCAGCTACTGCCGGCTGGAGGGACCAGCAGCTGTGGCAATTTCCAGAATTATCAACACATAGATGCTAAGGACAAAGTGAGAGGTCAGTGGAGTGTGGAGTTTGGGATCCAGTAGCTGAGGCACCTTGGCAGTGCAGCTGCAGCTACATGGCTGCTTCAGCTCCTGGTATGTAGACTGTAGGGGGACCAAGGGACCAGTCTGAGGGGTGATCGAGCTTGCTTTAACCTGCTTGGATCTGGATTGCTGTCTAGGGTGGAGGTCCTGGGGTGTGTGACCAGCTTGCCAGAGCATGTGGAGGGTTCACTGAGGGCACCCAACTAATACTTCTGGCAGCTAAGAAACCCCTAGCCATTGGGACGAAGCTCCCCTGTCTGGTAGCAGAGTCCTACTGTGGAAAAAAAAAAATCCCAAAGTCAAGTAATTAAGTGGCAACATGAGCAAACGAGGGAAGCAAAGCAAGCAGAGCAACCTAACTTTACACTCCTATTTTGGGGACAAAAAGGATCAAAGCATGGAACAGGAGGAAGACAATGAAGTCAGAACTCCTGAACCAAAAGCTTCCAAGAAAAATATGAACTGGTTACAGGCCATAGAGGACCTTAGGAAGGATTTTGGAAACCAAATAAGAGAAGTGGAGGAAAAATTGGGAAGAGAAGTGAGAATGATGCAAGAAAATGATGAAATGAGAGTCAACAACCTGACTGAAGAAAATAACCCCTTAAAAATAGACTAATGCAAATGGCAAAAGAGGCTCAAAAAGCCAGTGAGGAGAAGAATGCCTTAAAATGCTGAATTTGCCAGATGGAAAAAGAATCTCAAAAGCTCACTAAAGAGAATCATTCCTTCAGAATTAGACTGGAACAAATGGAAGCTAGGGACCTTATGAGAAATCAAGATGCTATTAAGCAGATCCAAACAAATGAAAAAATGGAAGGCAATGTGAACTACCTCATTGGGGAAACCACTGACCTGGAAAATAGATGCAGGAGAGATCATTTAAAAATTATTGGACTACCTGAAAGCCATGATCAAAAAAAGAACCTAGAAATCATCTTTCAAGAAATTCTCAAGGAAAATTGCCCTGATGTTTTAGAACCAGAGGGCAAAATAGAGGTTGAAAGAATCCACCCATCACCTCTTGAAAAAGATCCCAAAAATAGAAAACTCCTAGGAATATTATAGCCAGGTTCTGGAATTCCCAGATCAAGGAGGAAATATTAGAAGCAGCCAGGAAGAAACAATTTGAATATTGTGGAAACACAATCAGGATAACACAGGATCTGGCAGCTTCTACAGTGAGGGACTGAAGAGCTTGGAATACGATATTTCAGACTTCAAAGGATCTGGAATTAAAACCAAAAATCACCTACCCAGCAAAACTGAGTATCATGTTTCAGGGAAAAATATGGTCATTCAATGAAATAGAGGACTTTCAAGCATTCTTGATGGAAAAAAAATCAGAGTTGAACAGAAAATTTAACATTCAGATACAAGAAGCAAGAGAAGCTTGAGAAGGTAAATAGGAAAAATAAATCATAAGGAACTTATCAAAGTTGAACTATTTACATCCCTACATGGAAAAACAATAATTGTAACTGATGAAACTTTTCTCAGTATGAGAATAGTTGAAGAGAATAGAAATGTGTGTGTGTGTGTCTATATAGGATGGTATATGGGCATATAAATACATATGTGAATGTGTGTATATATATGTAAAGGTATACATAGAGAGCACAGGACCAATTTAATAGGAAGGGATGATACTTAAAAGGTGAAATTGAGAGGTGAGAGAAGAATATAACGAGAGGAGATGGGGAGAGACAGAATGGGGTAAACTATCTCATATAAAAGAGGCAAGGGAAAATGGTTACAATAGAGGGGAAGAACAGGAAGGCAAAAGGGAATGGGTCAACCTTATTCTCATTGAATTTGGCTTAAGGAGGGAATGACATACACACTAAATAGGGTATCTCACCTTACAGAAGAGTAGGGGGAAGGGGATGATAGGGGGGATGATGGAGGGGAGGGCAGGTTGGGGGAGAGAGAAGTTGGAAGCACACATTTTTCAAAAGGGAGAGGGTCAAAGTAGAGAATAGAACAAGTGGGGGGCAGGATAGGATGGAGGGAAATATAGTTAGTCTTTTACAATATATCCACCATGGGAATGTTTTACATAGCTACACATGTACAACCTATACTGAATTGTTTATGTTCCCAGTAAGGGTGGGTGACAAGGGAGGAAGGGAATGAATGTGGAGTTAAAAATTTTAAAATCAGATGTTTAACATATATATATATATATATATATATATATATAATTAATATTATTTTACATGTAACTGGGAAATAAGATATACAGGCACTGGGGCATAGAGATCCACAGTGCCCTACTGGAAAGTCGGAGGGGGTATGGGAGAAGATATGGGAGAATGCAGATTGGAGGAGGGGATATCCAGTGGGATCGCTATTTTGGGGTGGTGGGTAGGGGAAAAACAGGGAGAAAATTTGTAACTCAAAATCTTGTGGAAATGAATGATGTAAACTAGAAGTTAATAAAGTATTTGATTAAAAAATTTTAAAAAGACAATGGGTTGCCCTGGATTTAGTGTGGTCCCCATCATTGAAAGTCATCCAGGAGAGAGCTAGGTGACCACTTGTCAGGGATGATTCAGTCACACCACAGCTTAAGAAAAGAACTGATCAACTGGAGAGTGTCTAGAAGGGAGCAACCAAGATGGCGGCAGGCCTTGAATTCATATTATATGAGGACTGGAACTGGGATCATTTAAAAGAGAAGTCTTGAGGCGGGACATGCCAGTGGTCTTCATGTATTTGAAGGGTTATTTTGTAAAGGAAGGTTTAGACTTGTGCCTGGAGGAGCAAGGAAGGGATGTTATGGAGTGGCCAGTCTGGACTTGATATAGAGGGAAAACTCTCTCAGAAGAGTTATATCCAAGAGGAAGAGACTCCTCACATGGTGAATTCACCCCTGCTTGAGGGCTTCAAGCAAAAATGGGACAACTACTTGTCAGGGGTGTTTTAGGGAACATGACCTTGGACAAGTCATTTCACTTTCCTTATCTGTAAAATTGGGTCATAAAAATAGCACTTATCTCCTAGGACAGTTGTGATGCTCAAATAAGATCATGTTTATAGAAGACTATGTATGTGGCTGCTAGTTATTAGTATTATTAGCCTAAGGACAGGATTAGATAAATGCTGGCTTTTATTATCGTTAGTTATTATTAGACTAAGGGCAAGATTAAATAAATGCTAGCTGTTGTTTTATTTATAATGTATTTATTTAATATTATTAGGCTAAGGGCAGGACTAGCTAAATGCTCATCCATGATGATGATGATGATAAGGACAGGACTGAAATTCTATGATTCTGGATGGCAGAAATATCTTCTGACTTGGCATCCACTGCTCTGGCCATGTCCCCTGCTACTGCTCAGCCTCTGTGTGTGCTCAGTGAGAATTAATGCTACAGGACCTTTAACATGTGAATGCTTCTATCTCCTGCCCTGAAGTGCCCGGCTGAGCTCCCCAGGTCAGCAAAGTCATGGGATAATTGCCAGCTCTCCACTCCTCCTTAGATGGTGCCCGATGAATTTCCTTACTGGAAATGGATTTGTTTGTCTGAACCCGAGTTCCATAGTGTTTTGTGGTCAATAGCTAATAGCATCTATTAGGAAAAGGCCAGCAAACAACAGGGGAGGAGTTCCATGTATTTCTTTCTGGTAATTTCCTTTATTGGTTGGTTCACTGGACCATCAATGCTAAGAGCCATCAGCTCCTGTCTTCCCAGGGATGCAGGATCATAGACTATGTCTACAGCAAGGTAGGCAGTGTAGCACAATGGAACAAGCTACTTGTTCTGGAGTGAGAGGTCCTAGGTTCAGATCCCTGCTTTGACACTTACTACCTGTGTCACTTAACCTTGGGCTTCATTCTCCATATCTATGAAACGAGGAGGTTTGAATTCCATGACCTCTGAGGCCTCTTCCGGATCTGTGATGATTGGAAGAGGTTGCAGACATTTATGTAGTTCCTGGTGCTTTCATTTTACTTAGATTTTAATCAATTTTTATTAGGGTTAATGACATTTGATCTGCCAAATCTAGGGCCAGCCCGATGTTTTCTCTAAAGTAAAAGTCAAGGAAAAGTCTGAGCACGAAGTCCAAGGGCAAGAGGGGCTCATCTCTACCCTTCCTGAGCTTTGCTCTTTGTGGTCAGTTCCAGTCCTTCTGATCTTATAAACCACATCCCCCATCACACCCTCTCCCACTCAGATCTCCCAGGAAGCCTGCATAGAGTAGGGTTTTGGTGACATCCAAACACGTTTAATAAATTTCAAACACATCATTGGAAGGTGGGTTGCCTACTGAGTCTGGGCCGGCACTGATTAACAGAAGGCCAGTGACTCAGGAAGGCCACCTAGACCCAGTCTTGTTCGGAGAGTGCCCTTCTCCTTCATTCAAGAGACCCTGAGAAGGGAAATGAAGTCCAGCTGACACATTGAGTAAGTGGCAGAGCTCAGATTCACAGCCAGGTCCTGGCGCTCCCTCCTTGACACCTATTTATCCCAAGCTCTAGGCTGTTCACTCTTAAGGGGCTTGGATCCCATGGGTTCATGGGCACACCGAGTTTTGCTATACTTTATTTATTTACTCCAACAAAGTATTCTGCATGATTCAATCATGTGAAGTAAAATGAACTCCTCTAGGCTGTCTTGAACATATTCTGCGTTGCCTTGGAAATATATCATATAGTTTAAAATATATGTGGACTTAAATTTTGATGATAAAAATAGCAATTCATTTTAAATCATTACTAAGTTCATAGTATGAATATATGAATAAAAAGCATTTATTAAACACTTACTATTTGCTAAACACTATGCCAAGCCCTTGGGAAACAAATACAAAATTAAGACAGTCCCTACCCACAAGGAACTTACATTCTAATAGGGGTAGATGGCATATGTAGAGGATTAGTGGCCAGGGAAGGCTGAGCTGCTCTGAGGAGTCTCAGGATGGTGAGTGGAACATTAGGACTCTCCATTGACAGCAATAGTGGTGTTCATTGCATCATCATTCTTCCAGCTGTGTATATGGGGGCCTTGGGGTAGGGAGAGTGTTGTATGAACTCTGAATAATTGAAAATGAGTGGGTGGGGGAGATGAGAACTCACAGTGGCTGAGGACTTGAGTGGCTCCTGAGCACAGTATCTGACTGTCTGGTTTAAAGGGTAGAGTGGAAGCCGGATGGAAAACAGTAGCCTTTTGTCTTTGGGAATTTTTTCAACCAATTAATGCTTTGAGTACAACTTCTCTGTGTGTGCAGGGGTGGGAGGGAGAAGTTTCGGGGAATTAAAAAAAATATTCAGAAGAGGTCAGTTTCAAAGGATGACCAATGCCTAGTACATGTGGACGAGGGCTTTCCTCTGGATGGCTTTTGCTTATAGATGACATTCTGATTATTATATCTAGCCCCCAGAATATTGTATAGGAGTTAATAATATTCTATGTAAATAGAATGTGAACCAAGCATTGTACCTACTCTGTGGTGCCACACACGCTTCCAAGTCCTTTATAAATTGTCTCATTTTATCCCCTGGTTGTGAAACTAGGTTTTCATGAATGTAAGAAAATGGAAGAAGTGTGGGAGAGATTGATAGACAAGCATAGACAGATAGAAAGATAAATAGAAAGATAGACAGGATGGATGGATGGATGGATAGATAGAAAGATAGTAGATAGATAGACACATACATGAATAGATAGTGTTTATTGAATTCTTGTTTTGTGCTAGGTTGCTAAGTACTTTAGAAATATTACCTCATTTGATCTTCTGGTTTGAGAACCAGGTTTTCATGAAGGCAAGAAAATGAAAATAACACGAGAATTGATAGATAGAGAGATGGAAAGAAAGATGGATGAATGGATGAATGGATGGATGAATACAGAGAGATGGCTGGATGGCTGGTTTTAGCATTTATGGAACTCTTGCTTTGTTCCAGGCATTGTGTTAAGTGTTGTGAATATAAATATAACCAAGCCAGACAGTCAGACAGTTAGTAAGAGCAGAAAATACATAAAAGTGAGGTTGAAAGTGGAGTGAGTGGGAAGCGTTCCAAGCAGCACAGTTGAGATCGATGGGAAGTGCTGTGGCCGCCTGTTTCCCAGCAAGAAAAGTTGACAGTTCACCCATCAGAACTGGGACTTCTAGGGGCTGAATACAAGGTAGTAAAAATGAAGATGATGGTGATGGTAAAGGCAGCATGATGAGAAAATGGCTGGGAAGTCTAGAATGAAAGGAGTGTGTTAATGATGGGAGGAGAAAGAGGGCACAGGGACTCAAGGAGGGTAGACCTGAGGTAGCTGGGAGATGAAAGAGCACGGAAAAGGGGTTTCCCCTCAGTTGATGGAAATTTTGTATCATGGGGAGTAGTTCCTTTGCTAAGCTCCTGATTGTAGCTATGTAGGCAGAATCTTTCTCCAAAACCCACACTTCGATGTCATGCCTCTTGGGAATTACATTTTAATAATAATTTTGGAGGGAGGGATCTAGACCTGTAATTCCACCACTCCAGGGGAACTTCCAATGTGGAAAGTCCCTTCTCCAACACAGATCAGTAATTTCATCTGTAACTCAAAGCATTGCAGAGGTGCCTGGGACATTGAGATGTTATGATGTTCGTCCAGAGCCACACAGTTGCTAAGCATCAGAAGCAGGATTCAGATCCATGGCTGGTGATTCAAAGTCTAGAATTTTTCCAAGTTCCATATTTGTTCCTTTTTCTCTCTTCATTTTTATTTCAAGCTAACATTCAACAACAAATCTTTGTAATCTTATCACAGCATCTCAGAGTTGGAAGGGCCAACTAGTCCTATTTAGGCCTGAACAAGAATCACCCTTCCTCTATAATATTGCTGACAAATGGTCCTAATACCTCTGTTCAAAGACCTCTATTTATGTGGCCACCGAATCCTTCGCAAAGTGACCCATCCCACTTTTGGACAGCTCTAGGAGTTAGGAAAATTTCTCTGCCATCAGGAATAAATCTGCCTCTGCATTTTCCACCCAACAAATACTAGGCAACAGTGCTCTTTTACCTGGGGAATGGCTAAACAGGTTGTGGTCTGTGAATGCCTTGAAATGTTTCTGTGTCATAAAAAATGACCAGCAAGAGAAATACAGAAACGTGTGTGAAGACTTGCACCAACTGAGGCAGAACTAGAAAAATCACAAACACAACTCAAGAGAGACAGATTAATAATTCATTACGCACTCACGGTTTGTCGGCTCTGTGCTAAATGATGGAAATGCAAACATAAGCAAAAAACAACCAAAAAAAAAAAAAAAAACAAAACAAAACCCAAACCAGTCCCTGCCCTCAGAGATCTTACTTTCTTTCTAATGGGGGAAGACAAAAGGGAGCTGGAGGGGAGGGACTGGAGAAATGGAAAGGGATGTAAATGGGAAGAAGAACAAAACTATGCTAGGAATGATTAACACCAAGACTTGAGCCCTAGGAAGAGCTAAGGTTTCTTTGCCGAGGCGAGGGGAGATGGGTGTAGAACATGAAATACAATGTCAGACTTTTTCATGATTTGGATTAATATTAAAGAACTGTTTCCGCCCCCTTTTATTCTTCATTATAAAGGATGACTGTCTTAGAGAAATATGCTGGGAAATGGAGATGATGAAAAAAAAGGATAATTTTTTTTTAAAGGAGGAAGCTCCAAAGCTAGGTTCTGAAGAAGAGATGAGGAAACATTAGTCTGCTTTCTTTGGACATGTGGGGACTGTGGGTGTGGAGTCTTTTATGTACCTTCAGATTCAGTTGATGGCTTGGTTCCCCCCCCCTTTACTTTGTTCGTTATTATAAGGAATGGGTAGGGGAGAAGGAGGGATCTGTTTGGAAAAGAAGGGGGTGTAAAAATAACAGATAATTTTTAAAACGAAGCCAACCTGGGTCCTTCATGACCGATACCGAGGTTAAAGTGCCAGTCCGACTACACGGCGTACACCCGCAGTTAAACTCCAGTGGCTCCCAATCACCTCCAAGACCAGATACAAAACCCTGTTTGGCATTCAAAGTCCTTCCTCACCTAGACCCCTTCCTCTCTTTCCAGTCTCCTTACATTTACTCCCAGACATTTACTCTTCCATCCAGTGACCCCAGCCTCCAGGCTTTTCCACAAAGCCAGACCCTCCATCTCTGGCTCTGGGCATTTTCTCTGACTGTCCCTCCAGCCTGGAACGCTAACCCTCCTCCCCTTCCCACTGCTGGCCTCCGTGGCTTCTTTTAAGGCCCAACTATCTCACTTTCTGCAGCAAGCCTTACCCGAGCCCCGATTCCGGGCCTTCGCTCTGTGAAGGATTTCATGTTTATACCGTCTGTAGCTCACTTTGTATATATGTTTGCATGTTATCTCCTCCATTAGATTGTGAGATCCTTGAGCGCAGGGACTGCCTTTTGCCTTTTTGTATCTCCAGCGTTTAGCACAGTGCCCGGCACAGAGTAGGTGCTTACTCAATGGTTGTTGATTGATTGATTGAAATTAATTTTTATACAGCTGGGAGGTGAGATTTCAGAGCAGGTCATAGGTTAGCACCCTCAGGAGCCCATCCATTCTCTCACAGATGAAGAGATGTGGGCGCTGCCACCACTAGCAGAAGCCTTCGAAAAGTCTGAGCGGCTGTGCTAAGTCCTTCCTCCCACGTTTTACTACCAGACCCCCGTCCTTTCTTCATTGCGCAGAACTGACCCCGCCCCCGTTTCCCTGCAGCTTTCTTGCATCAAGCCTCGGCCAAGGTAAAATAGACAGGGTTCTCAGGCCTGTATCTTCGCAGAAGAGGAAATTCACTTCTCAGCAAATAGAGCAGGATGGTCAGCTCGTCCCCATGCTGACCTGCAGCCCTGCAGGCTGGAAGGGATTTTTCCCCACTGGCTTAGCCGGTGGGCAGGGTGCCCATCGCGGTCCGCGGAGGAAGGAAAGCTAATTACCTTTCTTCATCTAAAAATGGAGATAATAATACCTGTAGTGTTATATAGTAGTAGTTGCGATGTTCAGTATTTAATATAGCATATATATATATATAATTTATATGGTATATAGAATATGAAATAACACACAGGAGTTCTCTCTCTTTCTCTCTCTGCCCCCCCTTCTCCTCTCTCTTTGTTTAATCTTCACAATAATCACAATATCTATCTTTGTTTATTTGGACCTCACAACCTGAAATACAATACTTACTCCCTCCCTATAAATATATATAATATATGTACACACACATGCATACATACCTATATGTAGATAGATATAGATACATGGCAATACATGGCATATTGTTATAGTATGATTATTTTCCTTACTCTTCTGATCTTCTTTTTGATCTTGTTCAGAGAGAAAAGACTGTGCAGCAAGTCACTCTCCTGCTGTGATTCTTGCATATTTAATGCCCTGTGGTTCTTACACAGGTAGATATGATTGCTTTTGGTAACTGAATGCAAGTGTTGGGAGACAAGTTGGTTTTCTGTAGCCTCTCTGAAGGCACCTCTGCCATATCTCCAGGAGCAGACAGGATGATGGAGATGGTATGGACCTCATCTCATTCCCACATGGCTTTGCTTTCTTCTGCTAAGTTTATATTTTGATACCTCTCCTTTCTCTGCAGTTTGGAGATGATGAGTACATGGTATGGAAACATCTATTAAGATGCTTATGACTTCAATGGAGGGAGGAAAGCATCATTAATGCTAACGAATCATCGAGATGTGTAACGAATAGTGGCCAGTGGTTTGGTTAGGGATGATGCTTTTGTTTCACTACTTTGTTTTTTGAATTCTCCAGCATAGTTCAGGGTATTTATAGTGTGGGGACATATTTTCTGCACTTGATGAAAGATAATGACCTGATGTGTAATTCTGGGTAGCTGGCTGGGTATTTGAAGGTACTTGGTAGGTGATGATGTTTTGTGACCTGCTGTACAGCTTCTGCTACTTCCTCATATAATGTTTCCTCTTCTGTAAACTGGGGCTAATAATAGCACCTCCTTCCCAGGGTGGTTGTGAGGACCAAATGGGAGGAGGGCTTTGCCAACTCTAAGGAGCTATGGGGGCTGTCCCAAAAATCTTCCAGAAGATTTATGCTTTTATAACTTCAAACATATAAAGGCTACAGACTTACAAAACCAGTATTTGAAAGGTTAATTATTTAAAACTTTAAAATATTCATATCTTTCTTATTAAACTTCAACATAACCATTTTTTGTGCTATACTTCACTCTAATAAATTTTCAAGTAAAGTAAAATTTTAAGCATGAAAGTAAAAGACTTTCATCGGCTGCTGCTTAGTTGCTGAAAGGATGGCATTTGTAATCTTAGCCTAAAGGTCACCCAAAGAATGAGGTTTTGGTGCTATGAAACAGCTTTGATGTGACCCACAAGAAAATGTCTAATGAATGTAGATCAGGTGATGAAGGTCACCCAAGGGGACCCCTTCACTGATCCACTAATTTGAGAAAATGCCACCCAGAAACTGTCACATGCCCAAAGCATGACAGGATGCCCCTTCATGTTAAAATTAAAAATCTAAATTCATTATTCAAATTCACAAAACTGTGTCATAAAAATGAAAATAATTAACCTTTAAAATGATTTTTATAAGTTTGTAGCTTTTATACTTTTGAAGTTATTAAAGCATAAAAACTGCACAAAGACTTTTGGGACATGCTTAATAAATGCATTATTAATAATAATGATAATAATCTATATCTGTCAATAAATCTGAGCTCCTTAAGTATGAGCTGTTTGTAAGGTCCCCCTTTTACCTTTCTGGTAGCAATGACCTGGTTCTGTGGCACTATCAAAAGCCCATTTGTTTCTGGAAACAAATCTTCATGACCAACCGTTCTTGTCTCATGCTTCTTTGTAGACAAAAGCCCATTGATGTGGGACCTTCTCGCATTGATTACTCAATGCACCACCCTTGTGTCGCTTACTCAAGTGGCAGAATTGGTGAGAGCTGTAGAGAAGAGACATCCTGGTCTTCTGGATTTCAGAGAGTAATAGAGTGGATAGAACTCCATGCTTGGGATCAGAAAGACCTGAGTTCAAATTTGACCTCAGACACTTACTAGCTGTGTGACTCTGGGCAAGTCAGTTCACCTCAGTTTGCTCAGTTTCCTCAAATGTAAAAGAACACCTATCTCACAGGATTGTTGTGAGGATCCAACAAGATATTTGTAAAGTGCTTGGTACAGAGTAGGCACTTAATAAAGGCTCGTTCCCTTTACTCTGCCTCCTTCCAGTTTAGAGAGTAAAGATGCATCATGTCAGACTCTTTTTACATCCCTAAAGAGGGAAAAAGTCAGCATATACAGGAGTCACCACTTCAATCATGCCCCTATTTCCAGCTCACTACACTAGAGACTTTGGGGAAATTTCCCCTTGGGCTGAGAACTGACACTCTCCTGCCTTTCCTTCCCCTCCCCTCCCCTCCCCTCCCCTCTCCTCCCTTCCCCTCCCCTCCCCTCTCTTTCCCTTCCCTCTCCTCCCCTCTCCTCCCCTCCCCTCTCCTCTCCTCCCCTCTCTTCCCCTCCTCTCCCCTCCCCTCTCCTCTCCTCCCCTCTCCTCCCTTCTCCTCTCCTTCCCTCTCCTTCCCTCCCCTCCCCTCTCCTCCCCTCCCCTCCCCTCTCTTTCCCTCCCCTCTCCTCCCCTCTCCTCTCTTGCTCTCATTTTCTCCTCCTTTCTCTCCCTCTCTGCTGTTGAGTTAACTTGCTTCCAATGGGACAGCTCATTCACAAGTTGTTGTTTGGTATATCTTCTTCTATGTAAACTTTCTCTGATTTCTGTTTTGTTACTGACAAGAATTAATATTTTATTTGCTATATATATTCATTATAGAACTAACTAGAAGGGAATCAAACCTGGAAATACATACACACATACATATATGCGCCCACATATGTATATACATAGACACATGTCTGTAGTATGTATATGTGTGTATATGCACAGATTGCTGCCCTCCTTTCCCATTAAGCAATAGCAGCCAGGAGTGCAGTTTGAAGCTGAAGATCGCTCCCCCAGACAAATAGCATTTAAGAGAGCAGAGAGATGTGCTTCTAACCTGGTCCCTTCCCTCTGAGGAGAGCAGAATAGCAGCACTGGATCCAACCTCCTGTTTCCCTTCCTGCCAAGAGTCAAAGGCTCCCTTAAGGAAGCCTTGGGGAGGAGACGCTAAAGAAGTCTATTCTTGCCTCCCTGGAGGTCACATCTGAGCAGACCCATGTGGGCGTACATAACCTACATGGGCCAAACCCCCCGCACACACCCACACACCGCTATCTTCTACATGTCACCCTTCTGATTCCACTCTTGTATCTTAGACATTTCATAGATTCCATGCAGGTCAGTCATATTTGCTTATATTCAACAAAACCAGGGACCTATGGTCAGACTTTCCTGTGATTTGGGGAAAGGCTGTCTATTTGCTCCCAAAGAATTTCTCTCAGTTTTTCACCTGCTTAGCATGTATTCTGAGAACATTTATCTGACAAGAATGTGCAGATCTTGCTACAGCTGCTTTGGGCTGATGTGTTTCATTAATGTTGCATGGGTTTCTGTTAGGACACTTTTTGAATGTTACGTTCAGAAGTGCACACTAAGACTCTATGTGTAGGTGTTAATTACTCTAAATGTTCTTTCCATTGAGCTTTTATTTCAGGAGTATTAAGTCTATTATTATACATAGCCACAGCTTTCTTAGCAGTTTAATGCTCATTTATCATCAATATTTTCATCTTGTTCTCATCTTTTTCAAGGAGCAGTCTTGGGACATCACTATTCTATGTTTAATCATCTGAGAACGATTACAAAACTGGACAGAATGACTGCCTTTCATAATTGAATAAAAGTATTTTGACCTAAGCTCATCTTCTGAGGATGCTCTGAAAGAAAGTATCCTGGGTACAGCTTCAGCAGCAGAAGGGATGAGGGAGATTTGTACCTCATTTTCTTCTCACATGAAAACATTTTATTCTATGCATTCTATGTAGCTATGAGGAGTAGCTGGGGGCACCATAGTGCATACAGCACTGGGTCTGGAGTCAGGAAGATTTTTTCTTCCTGAGTTCAAATCCAGCCTCAGACACTTACTAGCTGTGTGACCCTGGGCAAGTTACTTAACCCTGTTTGCCTCAGTTTCCTCACCTATAAAATGAACTGGAGGAGGCAATGGCAAACCACTCCAATATCTTTGCCAAGAAAACCCCAATGAGGGTCACAAAGAATCAGGCATGACTGATATGACTGAACAACAAATGTAGCTAGGAGTATTTGATATGATGATGTCTTTTAAAAACATTGCTTTATGGGGCGGCTAGGTGGCGCAGTGAGTAGAACACTGGCCTTGGAGTCAGGAAGACCTGAGTTTGGATCCAGCCTCAGACACTTAACAGAAAAATTAGCCGTGTGACCTTGGGCAAGTCACTTAACCCCAATTACCCTCCAAAAAGCAAAAAACAAAACAAAAACATTCTTTACAGAACAAACCAAAAAGCCCACCAAGAATCCCTGACCTGCCATTGCTAATTTTTATTAAGAGGCTAGTGTGGAGCTTCCAAGTTCCAGTAAATCCATGCTAGACTAGGAGGGAGGGTTTTCTCCCCTCTGGAGCTCCAGAGGGCACCCTTAAGAGCTAGCTTGGGAGAATTAGGTTACCTGTTAACAAATAGGGCACAGAAAGTCAGGGCTTTTAAAAATGTTGGATGGGTAAAAAGAACAAGAGAAATTTTGGATTGAAAGTCAAGTCTCTCCCTAACCAGGCTTGGCTTAGCCTACCTTTCTGGGCTTTTCTTATACAGCTTCCTTTCATGTAATCTCTTCCCCAGCAAGAATGAACTAAGCACCATTCCTCAAACCCAGGCCATATTTGCCCACTTCATCATTCAATCAACTACCCATTTATTCCACAAACATTTATGAAGCATCTACCATGAGTGAGGCACTCAGCTAGGCATTGGGGGATACATTCTAATGGGCAAGACAAGACATACAAATTAAGCATAATAAATACAAGTTAGAAATGGGATGAGGAAGAGGAAGTGGGTGGGAGAACCTGACAAAGGGCTGTAGCAAAGGTTGAGGAGGGGTTGAATGCTTTAAACTGAGATTTAAAGTGAGGCTCAATCTCAGAGGTTTCACAGGTGGCACCTGAATTGAGTGTGGAAGAAGCAAAGACCCCTCCTGAATCTTTCTGTCGCTAATGACCTCTTTTGAAAAAAAAAAAATTTTATATCTTCTATTTATAGACACTGGGTCTTTTCTTGAACTAAACTGCCAAGCATTCCAATTCTACAAAGCACAACTCCAATGGGCTGGCCACGTTGTTGAAATGCCAAATGTATGCTTGCCAAAAAGACTATTTTACAGAGAATTTGAATGAGGAAAGTGTTCACATAGGGGTCAGAAGAAGTGATCCAAGAATGCTCTCAAGGTGTCTCTTGAGAATTTTGGAATTGATTGTGTGCCATGGGAGACATTGGCACAGGACCGCCTAGCATAGCATGCCCTCATCAGAGAAGGGACTGTGTTCTATGAGCAAAGCAGAATTGAAGTAACTCAAATGTGATGTTTCAACAAATAAGATGTGAAGATTTAAAGAATCCAGCCCAAATGTTCACATGGATTATTTGTGCCCGACCTGTGGTAGAGCCTTCTGAGTTGTATTGGTCTGATCAGCCACATTCGGATGCACTGTAACTTGACTCCAAGGTAGTGGTGCTATTTTGGTCCTCTTCAAGAATAAAGGACAACCGGGAGGTGGGATGGGTGGTAGGGAAATATAAGCAGTCTTTTACAATATATCTACTATGGTAATGTTTTGCATAGCTATACATGTACAACACATACTGAATTGCTTATCTTCTCAGAGGGAGTGGGTGACAAGGGAGGAAGGGAATGGATCTGAAAATCGAAGTTTTAAAATTAAATGTTTCATAAGATGTCCAGGCATTGGGGCTCAGAGATTCATCTTGCCCTAATGGCAAAATCGAAGGGGATATGGGAGAGAGCAGATTGGATAAGGGGATATCTAGTGGGACTGCCATTCTGGGGTGGTGAATAGGGAAAAATGGGGGAAAAATGTAACTCATAATCTGGTGGAAATGAATGATGTGAACCAGAAGTTAATAAAGCATTTGTTTAATTAAAAAAAAAGAATAATGGACAACCACCACCACCACCATTTACTGATCTGTATAATGTGTGTTTTCCTCCATCAGGATGTAAGCTTTTTGAGGAGAGGGACTGTATTGTTTGGTTTTTGTAGGCCTGGCACCTGGCATGATGCTTGGCAAATCTTAAAAAGGTTTGTAAATGAAGGAAGGAAGGAAAGAAAGCTCTCGTGGCTATAAAGATGCAGTTAGAATTTGAATCATCTTTCAGACTCCACATCCAATACTCTTCTCTTTACCACCCTCTATTTCCCCATCAGACTGTGCCACTCAAAACTCAATGATTCTGGGAAATTTTTTTTACAGAGATGTGCATGTATGAGGTCAGCTCTTGAGGTCAGCTTTTGACGTAGCTGTGAACACTTGGGACATGTGCCAAAATCTCAGAGAGAAGAGGGATCTCAGAAAGCATCAAGTCTGACCTATATTTAAACAAGATTGCCCTCTACAACATACGAGACAAGTAACTGGTCATCTATCCCCTCCTTGGAGACCTCCAGTAAAAGGGAACTCCCCAATCCAGAGGCAGCCCTTCTCCAGTATCTCCTTCCTTCTGGTATAATTCTCTGTCCCTATCACTCTCCTCTCTTCTGTTAAAGTCTTTATTTCAGAAATGAAGAGAGAAAAGTGTTGGGCTTCTTTACTTCTGTGGCTCATGTTGGGGCTTGGGTTTTTGACAACTTATGATTTCCTTCCTGTGTGCTTGTAGGGTGTCACTGACTGTAGATGCCTGGGAGTGTTAGAAACAACTTTCTGTTTGATTTAAATTGTCAGGGCAATGACCTTGCTTGGGAGAGCAATGGCTTCTACAACCCAAGAGTCTTTTTTATAGTGAACTAGAATATAGGAACCACCATTCCCTTAATTATGAAGATGAGAATTTCATGAGAATTAAGAAGGGTTTCATAGAATATAGAATCTAAATTGGAAGAGACCTCAGAGGTCATCTAGTCTGACTAATACCTTAACAGAAATTCCCATCAACAATATATCTAACAGGTAGTCACTCAGGCTTCACTAAACTATCTCCAAATAGGGGAAGCCCACTATTTCTCAGGATAGATCATGGTGCTTTTGGATAACTAATTTTGTTTTTTTTAATGAACAAAAATGCATTTTTCTCTCTCCCATCTTTCTTTTTTCCTTTATTGAAAAAAGAAAAAACAAAACAAAAATCTCTTTAAAATAAATATGTGTAATAAAGCAAAATAAATTTCTACATTGGCCGTAGAGACCATCAGCTCCTTTCCATCAGGAGACAGGTAGCATGCTCCATCATCAGACCTCTGAACTCATAGTTGGTTATAGTGTTGACCTAAGTGTATTTTAAATCTTTCAAACTTGTTTTACTTCACAGCACTTTATTGGATCAATTGTTCTCCAGGCATTCCTCCCTTCCCTCTGCATCAGTTTATACAAGTCTTCCCAGGTATTAGAAACATCCCTTTCATCATTTATTATGGCATAATAACAATATGAGTATATCAATATACTAATTAATTACATTAATACATCAATATACCATAGTACATTAATATACCATAATTTGTTTAACCAATAGATGGATATCCCCTCAGTTTCCAAGTCTTTGCCCATAAAAAAGTGGCTAGAAATATTTTTTGTACATATGGGTCTTTTCCCTCTTTTTTTTGTCTATTTGAATAGCCCTAATTCTCAAGAAGCCTTTTCTTACACCCAGGGGCATCCTAGTAAATATTTAACAAAGAGTCAGCTTTTAAATTTTGTATGCATTGTTAACATTTTCTTCATTTTCTTAATCAACAAAACAGTGCATCAAGTCTTGATTTGTGTTGGCATTTCCAAGGTACATACACTCATACTAGACATTGAACAATGGCCTGTCTAGCCAGTTAGAGTGGGAGGAGAGATGGCCTCAGCAAACTGCTGCATGAAACTTCATCTCCTTCTCTGGTCACTTCTATCAACAGCGACCAGGTCTGCCCTCTGGGCCCAAACAGAGCAAGCTGATTCCTTTTTTCTCCATTTTAAAAATATTGCTTTTTTATTATGAACTTAATAATCATCAAGAAACATAGCTGTCTCAATATACAAAGGACCAAAAAGAAGATTGTATATGAAGCTGTCAACTTTTTAAGTAGTACATTAAATTGAACACAGTAGTAACAAAATGGCTACCTTGCCCTAAGAAAGGTCACCATGAGTGGATCCTGGTTGGTAGAACAGATAGACTAGAGTGAACCTGGAATCAGAAAGTCCTGGACTGAGAAATCAGAAAGACTCGGCTGAGTTGGAGTTCCAGATTTTGAGAGGAGCAAAGGGGCTGGCACCCCTGGGAGGGAGGTGTATCCATCAGAGACATGCAGAGGTTCTTCAGTGGATGCTTTAAGTGGGTGATAAAGCTGGGGGCATTGATGCTCTGAGATCTCTTCACTGTTTCCCTTTCCCATTCTCTAAACTCCTGAAAAGGGGTGAAGCTACTGACAGTTATTGGTCCTTAAGAATGAAGAACAGTGAAGCCTGACCTCACCCCCCACCTTCCTCTTTCCCCGTGCCCAGGAGGACTAACAGCCTCTTAACATAATTCCTCTGTTTCTTTTTTCTTTCTTTCTTCCTTCCTTTTTTTTTTTGCCTTTTTGGAGGGCAGTTGGGGTTAAGTAGCTTGCCCAAGGTCACACGGCTAGGTTTTTTTTGTTTGTGTGTGTGTTAAGTGTCTGAGGCCGGATCCAAACTCAGGTCCTTCTGACTCCAGGGCCGACACTCTACTGACTGAGCCACCTAGCCGCCCCATTCCTCTGTTTCTTAAGCTGTTATAATTTTTGATGTTTTCATAAGTAACTCTAACCAGTCACCATTTCTATACTGTATAATTCGTGTCTTTTATTAGCTACACACAGGGGGGATTGAAATGGAAGAGGTCAGTGAATAGCTTATTGAACACGGAACTAAACATGGCAGAAGTTTAAATCTCAGTCCAAAATGCTGGATGGTCCATGTCCCCTCCTTCATAAAATGACTCGGCAGTCATTCAGTCCAGTACATGGGCTAGGCTAAATAAGGCAGCAGAGTCTGCAGGTAGAGATTATTCCTTCCTTTCCCCCTCCACAATTGCCTTTTCTAGGCAATCTATCCTGGCGACACCAAGAGCTGATACCTAGTAGGGACCATTAACTAAGTGAGAGTTATGCCCCTGGGGCCATCTAAGGAAGGACTGGAGAATCTGACCAGCTTGAAAAAGACAGGGTTGAAGAAGGAAAAGGAAGAATTTCTTCTATCTACTCCTCCTTTCCCCCCTAAACCACGAACCTTGCTAGATAGCACCCCATAGTGGCTATACCTATTATATTTCATGTTATTTTACTGGACCCAATGTTTTGACTCTGACGTCCAATGTGTTAGTGACTTCCAACTTTACCACCATCTGTGGATTTATCCCAGTCATTGATTTTTTTTTTTAAGCAATTGGGGTTAAGTAACTTGCTCAAGGTTACATGGCTAGTCATTATTTATGTGTGGGTGCTCATTTTCTGAGGCCGGATTTGATCTCGGGTCATCCCAACTCCGAGGCCGGCGCTCTTACTCACTGCGCCACCTAGCCGCCCCTTTAGGGCAATTGGGGTTAAGTAACTTGCCCAAGGTTACACAGCTAGTTTTTTTTGTGTGTGTGTGTGGGTTAAGTGTCAGAGGCCGGCTCCGAACTTAGGTCCTTCTGATTCCAGGGCCGGCGCTCTATTCACTGCGCCACCTAGCCGCCCCCCAGTCATTGATTTTTTAAAAAATTCTAAATAGTTCTGGGTCCACCTCTGATCTCTTAGTCACCTCTCTGGAGATCCTTCCAAGATGGCATCTTTGCCATTCAGCCCAATGCTGGTACTATTGTTTAGCCCATATCTCACCAACTGTTCTTTTCTCTCTTCTCTCATAGGAATGAATTTTAAGTTCTTTCAATAATCTGGAGTCACTTTTAAAAAACGTACTTCCTATTTCCAAGGTTGGTCTCTCGAATTTTAGTCTAGAGAGATTAATGAAGTATCCCCACATTTCTTGATGTCTAAACTAAAGAATATTGGGCATGTCCAGGAATCACTACAGCTCTATTTTGGCTGCATCTCCTAACTCTCAGGGAATGCTTTCTGCATGGCGGGTGGGGTGGGTGGGAAAGGAGTCGATGCATGTGGCTTAGTGACCACAGAGCAGGGAACCATCTCCTACAACTCAAATGCACAAAGGCCACACAATAATTTCCTCTACACTCTTTCCTCCCTGATCCTGTGAGTCACATTAGAAGTCAACAAAGAACAATGAGTTCATTTATAGTTAAATGGAAAACAGTGGGGAAGAAATAGAACATAGCAGCATGGTTTAGAGCAGATTACATTGGGCACCAACCGTCCCGGTATGGATCATTGAAATTTGTGTCCTCTGCCCAGAGATATGGGCACTAAAAGGGGAAAAGAGGGGCAGTGCGGTGACAGAGGAAAGAGGACTGACTGACGTCAGAGGACCTGGAATCAAATTCTCCTCCATACGCCCTGGGTGACTTTATGTCCTTGGGCCTCTGTTTCCTCATGTGTAAGACGAAGGGGTTGGATGGTTTCTGAGGTCCCTTCTGACCCCATGGGAGAGTTCCATATAAATATGTAACTGGATAGAAATATATAATCACCTAAAATACTTGCTTTTAGCGTCCCTGTTGTTTCTCACGTGATCTCCTCTGACAGTCTGTGACTATCCGTGTCCTTGAGGAGGCCCAGCTCAATCACACAGTATCATTGGTAAGCCAGAGCACAGGCGGGGACCTCATGGAGAGGGAATGGCTCTTTCTCTGGGCTTCCGGGTAGGTTCTCTGAGACACTGAGCAGTTTTGGTCAGCATCAGTCTCTGTCTTATGCTGCAGAGGACAAGCATCATAGAGCAGAGACTCCATAAAGATTCCCAGAGAGTGAGCATTTTATGTTTGCTAGATGAAGAGAGACTTTTCAGAGGCATAGCCGATGACACTCCAAGCAAGCCAATAAGTCAGCGAGCTTTTATTTGTGGTTCAGTCGTTTTCAGTCGTGCTCACCTCTTCATGGTCCCATTTGGGGTTTTCTTGGCAAAGGTACTAGAGGGGTTTATCATTTCCTTCTCCAGCTCATTTTACAGATGAGGAAACTGAGGTAAACAGGGAGAAGTGACTTGCCCAGGGTCACCCAGCTAGTGTCTGAGGCCAGATTTGCACTCAGGGACATTAGTCTTCCTGATTCTAGTCCCGGTACTAACTAGCTACCCTTAAGCATGTATTAATCACCTACTATTTTCCAGGCACTCTATTAAGTATTTACTACTTGGGACTCTGGGCAAGTCAGCTTCAGTTTCCTCATCTGTGAAAAGACAAATACGTTCAGTTATCCCTTCTACATCATGACTTTTCCCATCAGGGTTTTGATATATTCTGGGTCGGCATGAGAAATTAGATGGGAATTTTTTGCAAATTCTACAGAAGCTGCAGACAACATGCAAAAACCAGCAGATGACATAGAAAAAGTTTAGAAACTCAGAAATGTGTAAAATATATGTATAGTATTGCATAATATAAACATATCTTATCTTTTAATACCATAATAGTTCAGACTTCTTCTCTGGTATGATGAGAGAGCCCAAAAAATTTATGTGGCTTTTCCAGAATCATAGGGGCATGTGCTTCTAATTCCCATGATGTGGAAGGGATGACTGTGTAACAAAAGGTATAATAGCACCTTCCTCCCAGGCCTGGGTTGATATCAAATGTTTTGTTAACCACCATAAAAGTGCTATGTAGTTGCTAGCTGTAATGATGAGGACAATGAAGGTGGTGGTGATGATGGAAGACACTGATGACATACATCCAGGTAGACAACCGTGTAGTTGGTCCATCAGCCCCGACTGGGGGAGATGCTACATATGGAGAATGACTGGGCCCAAAATGGAATAAGACAAAGCGGAGCAGAAATTGAATGGGACTTTCAATGACCCAGAGCTGCTCATCTTTCTTTTTCAAAGATGGGGTTGAAGGATGCCTTTGGAACCATCTATGAAGTGGAACATGTTGATCTCAGAAGGTTCAGGTGACTCAGATGATCTTACAGGTGACCCAAAGGGAAAATATGCCCACTGTATATAAGTGACCAGAGACATCTGAGAAGTGGTGCTAAGGTCATCCAGATATGTGGGTTCAGAAAAGGAGGTGGGCCAGTCCCATAGCAAGGTCAGGGATAACAGATGCCTAACTCAAGTATTTTAGTAATAGCCACAGTATAGTACAAGGGCCAGAGGATGGTGTCCAGGTTTTTGGGGAGGTCCTATGTGGAGAGACACCAGTAAGAGTTATGCTCCATGGGAAGGAGTGGTGAGACCCTGCTGACATCATACATCCCCTTCAGTGTAAAAATGCCTCATCAGCATGGTACCTATCTCTTTGTTTACAGCTGATCTCCCACACTGGTTATTCACACATGGGAAGGAGCTGTTCTCAGTGCAAAGAAGAACATGGCTCAGAAGTGAAACGACCTGTAGCCTCCTTCACTGACCTCTCTGCTCCTAATGTTCATGTGGCATTTTCCATCCCGATCATCTCCAGGAGGACCCAGAACCCCCCAAAACATCAAGACAAAAACCAGGCTTCCAGCCAGGCAGTAACTTCAATAGAATCTGTTTGGGGTGGTTGGCTCTGAATAAGACAAAACCTCTCCTATTGAATGGGGAAAATCCTATGGAAATGGCCCCCCAAATCTCTGTGGAAAATAAGGGCGGACATCTGGGGACTCCTCCTTCCCCATGGCCCTCAAGCAGGAGACCAGATCATCAGGCAGCAGGGTCTGCCCTGCAAGACTCTCACTGGATGATTGCTTTTCCAAGATCACCATGGCTTCCATTTCCATCTCCTTTGGCCCTTCTTCTGAACCACTGTGGTCAAAGATGAGGCCTCTTTCTTCCAGGGAGAAAAGGTTCCTCCCAACATTGATGCTGGAGCTGGAGAAAACTGGGCTCGGACAGTTTCTGATCACCACATTCTTGCCCAGGCCCAAGGAATTAACTTGGGATTCATAGGCTGAGACTCTCAGGTCACTGATCTCACAGGGGGGGTTCTCCACGGGGATCAAACTGGAAATCTGTGGTTTGTAGCCAGTGCTGGGATCGGGGAGATAAGTGATGGTCACATCCACAAGTGGTGAGGTTTGCGAATGCTCCCTGATTGTCTCTAACTCTGTTGTGTTTTCCATTTGGGAGTGCAGGGGCTGGAATTCTTTGTGGAGATAGGTTTCCTCTATCTTTGTGATTATTGGATCTGGGTCGAGGAATGACTCACTGGAATTATTCATAATAAATTCACTTATGTCCTAGAAGAGAGAAAAAAGAGGCATCATTTCCCCAGAAGGAATCCAAGAAGTCCAAACGGATGTCTGAGCAGGAAAGCAGAACTGTCTCCATTCAGCTTTCTCTTGGCATCTCTTTTCCTTTCTCCTTTCTTGTCCTCATCTTATTTCCTTCCTCACTTCCTACTTTTGTTAGCTAATAGACTGAATATTAATCAACACTTCTGTTATATATAAGATATATATATAGTGTATACATATATAAACACACATTATACACACATATGTATATAGGGAATCCCCAAAAGCCTTAGTACAGTTTCAAGCTCTAAAAGTTTTAAAATGCACTTTTGGGTCACCTGTTTAAATGCATAGTTAGGCAATAGATGAAGAGGGACCAATGAATTACTTTAGGACAAAGTCATGAATTATGACTAAAGCATTTTGCTACATCGTGGTTGTGTTTAGTTATATTATGAAATGAAATAGGAAGGAGCTTGGCAGAGGGCAGGGGTCGGTCAGCAGTCTCTGGCCTAAGGGCCAAACCTGGCCAGGATCTGTTTTTGCCCAGCCAGTGAGCTCTCCCTATCAGTACTGTGGGTGGTCCTTCAGCCACTCCTGGTACAGGATGAGTCCTGGAAATCAAGAGACCTGCGTGGGGCAGCTAGGTAGCACAGTTAATAGAGTACTGGCTGGGAGTCAGGAGGACCTGAGTTCAAATCTCACCTCAGACACTTAACACTTACTAGCTGTGTGACCTTGGGCAAGTCACTTAATTGTCCTGCCTTCCCCCCCTTCAAAAGAGAGATCGAGAGAGGAAGAGAGAGACAGAGAGAGACAGAGAGAGAGAGAGAGACAGAGAGAGAGAGAGAGAGGAAGAGAGAGACAGAGAGAGGAAGAGAGAGAGAGAGAGAGGAAGAGAGAGAGAGAGAGAGAGAGAGAGAGAGAGAGAGAGAGAGAGAGAGAGAGAGAGAGAGAGAGAGAGAGATCAGGGAAGTCCCTGAAGTTCAGTCTTTTCATCTTTGTGTAACTGGCTAGTCTGTGTTTGACTCTCTTTGGCCTCCATGGGGGAAAACCACGTTTGAATACCTGCTTTCCTTCCAAAAGGAGGTGAAACCCCGGTAACGACCCCTTGCCGGGTTCTTGGAGGCCCAAATGTGGTGATGCATTTAAAGCACTTGGTAATATTTTAGTAATATCTTAGGGTGGCTGGAGAGATGCCGCCCACCCAAGCCTCTCCCAGCCCAGAGGTGGAGCCTCGGGCCGCCGGCACATTCACCCTCTCACTTCAGTTTAGTTTATTAGGCTTTGTTAATTTCCTTTTTTCTAATGAACAAAAGTTGATTTATCTCCCCTTCCTATCCTCCTCCTCCTCCACCTACCCTAAGAAAAATAAGACAAAAAGAAAACCTTGTAACAAATGTGCACAGACATAACAAACTCCCTTGTTGGTGTAGAATGCCTCATCCTGGGTCCTTTGGAATTCTGTAGCCCCCTCATTTTACAGAAAGGAAACCGAGGCCCAAGGATGTTCAGTGACCTGTCCATGGTCATACACAGGATCCTATATCAGGCCTACAATACTCCTTGTGAGCTCCCTGACTAGATTAAAATGTAATTGGGAAATAGTTAACAAAGTAAGCAAAAATACAGTGTGGCATAGATAATGTTAATTTGTGGATTTGTTCTCTGAAGTTTGAGCGCAGCCAGAGGGCCCCACTTGAACACCCCAGGGCCACGTGTGGCCTTGAGGGGGCAGGTACCCATCACTGGTGATTTAGCCATGCACCTAACCCCCACCACCCGCCACGGTGCCTGGCACCTGGTCTTTACCCCATAGGCTTAGATTGCTGATGGGCCAGAGGCTGCTTGTCAAGAAGGACACAGCCAGGGTGTCAGAGAAGGGACTTGAAATCTGGCCCACCCACCAGTCTTCATGGTAACCCCTATCACTTCTTGTCCCTTTTACATATGTTTGTATATTCAGGGAACATTGTTGTTAATCATACACAATGATTTATCTTTTTAATGTTATGAACTTTACAAGCACAGATATTTCCCTGTGCAAGAACAGAGAAAGCTGTGTATCTAGAGGGAAAAAGCAGTAGTGCTACCCTCAGAAGCCTTGAGTTCGAATGGCACTGCCTGTGTGACCTTGAACATTTCATTTCCCTGGGCCTCAGTTTCCTCCTCTGGGAAGTGGAGGAGCCCAGCGATCTGTGCGTTTCCTTCCAGCTCCACATCAATGATTCTGTGATATGAGACCAGAGATCTCCCACACCTGGAGCTTGGGCTGGAGCTGGGAGCATCACTGATTTAAAATGTAATGGTAGCTTCAACACTGCCCTGCTTATCTTTGCCTTCTGAACCGAGCTTTGGTTTTCAAGCAAATATTTTTAACAGAAAAGTTATCCTGGTTTTGACCCCCCTCTCCATCCCCCAGCCGCTGCCCACTAGCCTCACCTGTAAGGTGTTCATGGCACAACTATTCCTCACGTTGGGGATGTCTTCATGGAGCCAGCTTGGCAGGAACAGCAGGAGTCCCCTCTTAATTCTTAAAACAACAGCACCCCAAAGGAAACATTAGAAGGCGCATTTGGCTGTGCATTGCCTAGGCCAGTTCTATCAGACGTGATGGCATCATGGGAAGAGGGTGGAACTGGAGAGTCCAGAATGGCCTGGGCTGGAGCGCTCACACGCACATGCACTAAGCTGTCTAATCTTCGTTTAGACACTCTGGGTCTCAGCTTTCTCAACTTCAAAATAGAGGTAATTCCTACAAACCCCTATAACATGTGATGGGGAAAGTACTTTATGAATCTGCAGGTACTGCAGGAATGAGGGCTGTTAGGAGTATTAGTAATAGTTCAGACACATCCAACTCTTCACGGCCCCACGTGGGGTTTTCTTGGCAAAGACCCTAGACTGATTTGCCATTTCCTTCTCTAGCTCATTTTACAGATAAGGAAACTGAGGCAAACAGGTTAAGTGACTCACCCAGGATCACCCAGTTTGTAAGTGTCTGAGGCTGGATTTGAACTCATGAGGATGAATCTTCCTGACTCCAGACCCAGCGCTCTGTGCGCCATGGCACCCCTAGCTGCCTGGTACTCAGAAGCCCAGTCAGGCTTACAGTCTTGGGGTCCCTCATACATGGCACTTTCTTCTCACCTCTATCTCTCACAAACCCTGGCTTCTTCAAGGGTCAGCCTAAGAATCACCTTCTACAACAAAAATTCTTCAGTGTCTTTGTGCCACAGGCCCCACGGGCACTCAAACTGTCGAAGTCTGTGCACCTCTTCTCAGAATACAATGGTTAAATGCACAAAATAAAATATGTAGGATTACAAAGGAAACCAATCATGTTGAAACAGAGTTACCAGATAGATGGCACGGTGCACAGAGTGCTGGACCTGGAGTCAGGAAGACCTGACTTCAAATCCAGCTACAGACACTAGCTATGAGACCCTGGGCAAGTCACTTAACCTCTGCTTGCCTCAGTTTCCTCAACTATAAATGGGGATAATAATAGTACCTGTCTCCCAGAATTGTTGTGATGATAAAATGAGAGAATATTGTAATAAATAGGCATAAATACTTGTCCCCTTATCCTCCCCCTTCGAAATACATTTTTAACCATGTTTGTGACCCCTGGTTAAAGCACCCAGCTACTTTTGCCCCTCCTTCCCTTAGAATATAAGCCACTTGAGGGCAGGGGCCATTTCTTGCCCTTCTTTATATTCCCAGTGCTTAGCACAGTACCTGACATACAGTCGGTGCTTAATAAATGCACATTGACTTGAAATCTTTATCAAATTAATTTTAAAACTTCCCTGATCCCAAATTATAAATCTTGCTTCTGATCTTCCCCCTTTCTCATGCCTCCCCCTTTCCCCATCATCTTGTATTTGCCAGGAATGTCTTTTGTATATTCCCACAAAATGTGGATGCCCTCACCCATCTGGGCTGTAAGTGCCCTGGGGGCACAGATTGTCTTGTTGCTGGCTTTGTATGCCCTACAGGTAGCACCAAGCCTGCAGGGTGCACCGATGTTCTGATAGATGCTTATGATTGATAATGACTGAATGAGACCAACAGCTTTAGGACTGACAGGTTTAGGTGACTTAGGAAGTCCCCAAATGGCCTCCCACTCTCTCTCCTACTGTTTTCCATGTTCACTTCTATTTCTGTTTCCTATATGAGAATTTGACAAACAATTCCCAGTTGATCATTGAATAACAGGATATGTATGACAATTAGCTTAGCGTTAGAATCACGTTCCTTTCTTTCCTTCTCTCTCTTAAACATATTAATAAAAAAAAAAACATTTCCTGCCCCACCCCTGTATCTTTCCTTGCCAACTGCAGGTTGGTCTTTGGGGACACGGTTTCCTATTTGCCCTGTGAAACTTATTGGGAATCTCTGGTTCATGACACTAATGTTAATGATTTTACGTAGAGTATGGTTAAGAACAAGGTCTCCCAGGGCTTATGCCAGGCTTAATTAAAGGCAGCCTGAAATGATGGAGCGGGTTCTGAGCCCGTGTCTTAACAGCTTTGTGAATATGATTCTATCTGGGTCACTTAATGCTTGAAATGTTATTACCGTAGAGATCTCAGAGACCTCCAGGCCAAGGACAGGAGATTCCCCTCTTACTTGACACTCAACAAGGAGCCTCTACTTAAAGACCTCCAGGGAAGGAGGACCTCCCCACCCATGAAGGCAGCCCATTCCCATGTGAGAAGGCTTTTCTGACATCAAGCCAAAACCATCCTATCTGCATTTCCCCCATTGCTCCTGGTCTTGACCTCTGGGGAAGCAGAACAGTCTTCCTTTAAATGACGGTCTTCCAATACATGAAGACACCCATCGCTTCTCTCCTCTCCCCTCTCCCCACTCCCCATCCCCCCCAGGCTTCTTTTCTCTGACTCAATTCCTCTGGTCAGTCGTCATAGGGAAAAAAATCCAACTTTATTTATTTACTTTCCTCAAAATGACTCTAAGAGGGAACTGGTATAAATAGGGTTATCTGTTTTACAGAAAAGGAAACTGAGACCTGGCTTTGGAACCAAGTTTGGCAAGTGACGTGTCCTCAAGGACACACACAGGAAGTGGCAGAATGCTTATATATGTACTCAAGAGGCACTAACTTTCCCAATGAACTGACCCATTTCCTCTTTAGGTAGGAATGATGTTGGCACTTTGTCTCCACCATACTGGAAGATCCCTATGCTTTCACTCCTTCCTCCCTGTTCCCTTTCCTTTCTCTTCTCTGATACTCCACCCTCTCCCAACCTCAGCTATAAGTTTATTGCCCAAACCTCCAGAAATCTCATTTCCTTTTAGAAATTATGACAGTGCTTTGACCAGGATAGTAATGTAAAATTCATTCAAAAAAGCCATGGAAAGCACAAGAATTCTAAAGAATGTTTCAGTAGTTGGGGTCATCTTCAATTCTGACTATCCCAAGTGTTCCCACTAAGATCTGACCACATCATCTTCATTGTTGTTGGTTTAATGTTTTAAAATACATTTTTTCTTTTGTAAACAGTAAAAGAATATTTATTAAAGTTGTACTTTCTTGATGGAAAACCAAATGATTGGTCGTTTGTTTAAAAAGGAAAGAAACAGGAGTAAGCTACTTATTGATGTTGTGGGGTGCAGCCCCTCAAACTGACCACAGTTCTATGGATTTGAGATGATGAAAACCTGGAGTCAAAGCACTTGTTGGGTATGTATCCAAAATGTCTAGGTTATTGAGTAGATTTTTTCATAAAATTGACCAACCAAATATATTTTGGCCTTGTGTGGACAGAAATCAGTCCAGTGTTTGGTGAACTGAAGTTGGAGGGAGGGGTGTGGTAGGAAGATTGACAGGATGAGTCCTGGACATACTTACCTGACTCTGAGTGATTGTTTAAATATCACAGTCAAGAGAAGAGTAGATAGCACAGTGATACAGAGGAGTGTTGCAGACAAAAGTCCAGTGGGGGGATTTCTATTGCCTGAAAAAGGGGGGAAAAGATAAGTGCTTGGTTTTGCTGCAGCTGAATAATGACAGAATCTGCTTTCTCTCTTCAGTATGCACTGTACAGACTGTGGACATCTCTGCAAGGGGGCAGGAGGTGAGAAGAAAAGGGATTCTGCTTTATGGACTGTTATTGTTCTAGCCAGCCACACACTGGAGACTGAAATAATGAATCCCAGAGCAAGGAGCCATTAAGAGCCAGTAGATGTGGGACACCACTGTAAATGGACAAGAATGGTCAGTGGATGGATGCTTAGTGTGAGCTCAGAGGATAATGGCAATGGTATATAGCAGACTGTGTTAGTGCTATTCCCCTCTATTGCCTGAACTGATTTACTATTTGGACAGACATCCATAAAAGCTGGTTCCATTCCAAGCAAACTCTTCTGGTTTGAGAAAACAACGACCTTGGAGGGAAGGGATAAAATAGAAGTTGGAAACAAATCAACACACCCATCCATCCTTTCATGAGTATTGACGCTGTTTTACCTGCCATGCTGGTTACGTGCATTGGGAATATGAGAGAAGGGAATTTTTCTTTTGAAATATGATTTCTTCCCTAAGTTACAACAATGATATCATTTATAGACCAACTGTAAGAACAAATGCTTGAATTACTTTTTAGTTTCTTTTTTCCTTTGTGCATGTTGGAGAGCCTGTATTTTGTTAGGTAAGGTTTTTCTCTGCAAACAACCTTTCACTCCGGAAAACTTGTGTGCATGGAAGGCTGGTGTTAGAGGGTTTTTTAGAGGGCTGATTCTGAAAATGTGGTCAGATTCAGTACCTTTATGTGCTGTGAGTGCATCTTTTGTTGGGATCCTTTTTAGTTAAGCACCTTATTTGGTTTGTCTGGCCAACGAGAGAATTCCCAATCACTCTCCACAGGTAGCAAAACTAGCTTTTGTGGTGTTGTGGCTTTGGTCTGGGTTTTTTGTTGCTGTTGCTTCTAAACTTCTGTGAGAGGTAAACAATATTCATTTCAATTTGCCTGCATTTCAAGGTAAAAAGATCACTCCTAGTCTGTTGAAAGGAGCATTATGTGTGTCTTAACAGAACTAGAGGAATGAGTCCTCCAAATCACCATTGGCATGTCTATATTGCCTTTCCACTAGATTTTAAAAGCAGGGCATTTGTGGATGTGAATGCATTCATTTGTCCATACATTCAGATATCCATCTTTCTATCCATGCACTCATCCACCTGCCTGTCTACCCATCCGTCCTTCCATCTCTTCATTATTCACCCAGCCTTGCTGAGCACCTCCACACCTACTACATACATGTTGGGTGCTGTGCTGGCATGTTGACTGTGCTGACTCACTTCATTCCTTGACAAGTCTTAACCCCCACCCCCAAACTGGGATGTAAATTTCTTGAAGCCATAGCCCATCTTCCATGGTCTATTTGTATGCTTCAGCACCCAGCACAGTGACTTACACATGGTCAGCGTGTAATGATTGTTGGCTTGGCTTGGGCTGAACTGGAGAGATCACAGCATTCAGAGCTAGAAGGCAACTTGGAAGTCACCCAGTCTATCCCAGCCACCCCCCGCCTTTGTTAGAGAATGAAGCTAAGGCCCAGAAGAGTGAAATCACATAGATAGCAGTAGACAGGATAAGTAGGATTTGAATTCAGGTCCTCTGGGAACACATGACCTAGAAATCCTGTCCATGACCAGATATCCCTGTATGACCCAACAGGGGTTAACCTAGAAATAAGGTGTGCTAGACTCATCTCATACTAGTGGTTGGGGGAGTATCAAAGATACAGGGCATTCGAATTAGAGCAGTGTCTCTCATGATAACCTAGAGGACAAAGTTGTCGAAGGTGACCAAGAAAACAGCATCCTTAGGTGGCCTCAGCATCAGCTTTATGGCCAGACCCAAACAGAAGCCATTAATGCTCCAATGTCACCCCAGTCAATCAAGAAGCATCCATTAGGCATGTACTTTGTGCCAAGCCCTCTGCTGGGTCCTGATAATCAAAAAATAAAGAATGAAACTATTCTTTCTCTGTTTACATGCTAGCTTGACAGGTGGTCCTTGCTGGAGTGGCCTAGGGACCTGTGCTTGGCTCTTCCTTATAATTTTGTCAGTTATTCAGATAATGGCACAAAGGGCATCTTAAACTTTCAGGTATTCAAGCAAAGGTGGGATGATCCTTGCCAGGGGTGTTGTAGAGGGACCCTGTTAAAGTACATGTTTGTGCTCCTAGTGGAACACACCGACCTAGTGGAGCACAAGGACCCTTCTGACCTTGAGATCTTATAATTCTATAAATCATACAAAGTTGACCAGATATTCTCTAAAGGGAGCCAAATCCTAGTTGCCTTGGGGATCTTTTGTCACTATCTGACATATTAAACTTATTTTTGGTTGATATAAAAAAATATTAAGTCATTCAATGAACCTTTACTGAGTTTTTAAAATGAGGTCCATCTTCTCCAGGCTGTACTCCAGACCTTTTCTACTGTGTCCCTGGATTCTCCTCCACCCCCCAAACCCACACATTGGAATTATGCTCTGCCCTTGTGGCCTCTTCTTCTGATTCAATGGGCCTTACAGAACCTCCAATTAAGGAGGGTACCTAGGTCAGCCAGGTCTCATTCCTTTCCAGGCGACATTCCCACCCCTTCCCCAGGTGTGTTTCTTTTTATGCCTTTTCCAATTAGAATGTCCCTTGTGGACAGGGACTGTCCTTCTTTCTGCTTGTATGTGTGTTCCCAGCAGCTGAGCTCAGTACTCTCTATATATTAAGTATTTAATAAATGCTTGTTGATCAACTATGTTCAAAGCAGACACTTAAATATTTAAATAATCTAGTGTGTGCAGGATCTCATCAATGTAGATGTTGCAGATCTTAACCCATCTGTGCCTATCTATCCTGTCTACCACACAGGGTAGAGGCCCAACATGGCAGAGGCCTCCTTTCAGTTTCTCTTGACGTCAAAAAGATCCCAGTGGAGCACACAAACTATCTATCTATTATCCCTTTAGTTCATCATCTTTCCAACTCACTGCTTTTTAACCTGGAGCATTTCTTTGTCTTCGAGGATATTGAAGGTATTCCTTGATTTCTCTTAATCTGACATCACCAGGATCCCTGAGGAGTGCTCTGGCAGCCCACCTGTAACCCTTTGCCCTTGCCACATCTTCCTTTCCTATCATTAATTTCCTCAATGAAATCTTTTACTTCTGTCCCTCTTCCAAGTTCCTCATTAGTTCTATAGTGCACCCTGTAGTCCTCCCTCACCCTCACGGGATACTCATTTTAATCCTTGAGAAACTTTTGTAGTTCGGGTTTTGTTGATATATGGCAACACTATTGGGATTTTGGTTTTTAAAAGATGGGCTGTCTTCTTGAAGGGAACTTGGGGTCAGTAAAAGCTTTGGGATTTCCTGATGGCTCTCCATGCCATCTCTTTCCCATTCAGCTGCTGGACCAATCCATTGCCCATCTCCAATGCTTCTCTTACTTATGTAGACTCTTATTCTGGACCAGTGCTGTTGCTACGGTTGACATGACCAAAGCTGTATGCGGAGGGAATCCTGTATCCGTGTCTTTGATTTGTGCCTCAGCTTGGGAAGTTTAAAAATACAATTAGCACGAGTAGTTTGGCCCATGTGGCAGCTAACTAGGGATGGTCAGGGGTGCGTTGAGCAGTGAATGAATGTTGACAGTTCAGGAAAGTCTTGGGTTGGCCAAGAAATGATCTTGCAAGTCCTAGTTAGTGGCCAACAATAAGCTGGATGTCCTGGATGCCCTAGGAGGGACCATCCCAGCACTACATTGGTTCTTCTGTTGGGTATATCTCTGAGGTATGTATACCCAGTTATACATGAGTCACTGCAGGGAGACTTGAAGAGAGAAGGAGTCCCAGGTTCTGCCCTGGAAGTATTTATAATCTACTTTGGAGAGGGGATAATGGACCATAAAAAGATGACCCATACCTTCAATACTTCAAAAGATGCGTGATTTCATCAAGGTGAGTACCACCCAACTACTCCAATAAAGGACTGTTTGCTGGTGTAAAAATAAACAGAAATTTGAGAGAAAGTGGCCAGAATTTGTGATGGAAAGGTATATGAGTCAGGTCTCATCAGGCACATGACCCACGTTTTTCAGAAAGCTGATTCTAAGTGTTCAGAGAAAGGTTAGACACCATCCTATAGTTTCAGGTTCTATGGGAAGTCAGCCTGGGGTGGGAGGTCGCCAAAAAAAGAAAGATCCAAAAGTAATTCTACTGGGGAAGATGAGAATGAGCTGTCCAAAGAGACCAAGGCAGAGGTTTTTTTTTTTTTTTGACAAAGTTATTAGAGTGATAGATTAGGGAAATGCTGTGGACATACTTTACCTAGATTTCAGCAAAGAATTTAATAAAGTCTTTTATGTTGTTGCTGTGGGGAAAAATGAGCTATATTCTTGGTAAAAGGACAGTTGAGTGGAGTCAGACTGATTGAATGATGAGGGGACCTCATGAGAAGTCATTAATGATTCTGTGTCCATTTGGAAACAAGCCAGCAGGGGAATGTCTCAGGGAGGGAACTGCCCTCCTTCCAGCCACCCCGGCTCACAACCAAAGTGTCATCCTCAACTCCTAACTCTCGCCCCCCTATCTAGTTCAATTGCTACAGCTTCTCTGGCAGCTGAGTGACCCCGTGGCTACATAGAGTGGTGGGCCTGGAGTCGGCAAGACCTGAATTCAAATCCTGCATCTGACCCTTCCTAGCTGTGTGAGTGGGATTAAGCCAATTACCTTCCCTCAGTCTCAGACTTCTCATCCATCTCTAAAATTGGGATGATAATAACAGCACTTATCTCCCCGAGTAAAGGAAATGACAAATATAAAACATCTTTGCAAGCTTTAAGATGCCATATAAAGCCTGGTTATTGTTGTTACTGTTACTGCTGCTGTTGTTCCGCCTGCTATCTCCTCTGTTGGATTGTAAGCTACCTGAGGTCAGGGAGTGTCTTTCACCTCTTTTTGTATCCCCAGCACTTAGCACATTAATACATGTTTATTGATTGACTAACGGATACAAAAAGAAGTAAAGATAATCCCCGTCCTCAAAAGACTCACTACCTGACCTAATCAGAGCAAGCAAACATCTATTCCATGCAGAAATACTGAGGGACAATGAAGAGAAGGGAAGCATCAGGATCAGGAGAGGGCAGAAACAGCTTCCTGTACAGGGTGAGATTTTAGCCAGGATTTGAAAGAACCTGGGGAAACCAGGAGGTGGAGATGAGGAGAGAGAGCACTTCAGCCAGGGAGCACAGCCAGAGAAAATGCCAGGAGATGGAAAGCCTTGCTCATGGACCAGCAAGGAAGGCAATGGACCTGCATTGAAGAGCATGTAGCAGAGAGAAAGGGATAAGAAGACTGGACAGTGGGAGGAGGTGAGGTCACGAAGGCCTTTGAATGCCAAACAAAGATTTTTTTTATTTGATTCTGGCAACAATAGAGAGCTGCTGAAGGTTATTGAGAAGGGGAGTGACATAACAGGATCTGCACATTAAGAAAATCCCTTTGGTGGATATATTGGAGTGGGAAGAGACCGAGGTGGGCAGACCCACCAGCAGCTATTGAGATAGTCCAGGTGTGAGGTGAGGAGGGTCTATACCAGGGTGGTGGCAGTGTCAGAGGAGAAAAGAGGGGCATATTCAAGAGATAATGCAACAAGCCTTGGCAACAGATTGGTTATGGAGGGGAACCCAGGATGACCCCTAGGTTTTGAGCCTGAGGGACTAAGTTGGTACCCTCAGCAATAACAGAAAAGTTTGGATGGAAGGTACATTAAAGGGGAAAAGATAAGGAATTGAATTTTGGGCATGATGAGTTTAAGATGTCTACAGGAAATCCAGTCTCAGATGTCTAATAAGCAGTTGAAGATGTGGGACTGGAAGTCAGCAGAGAGGTTAGGGTTCAGGAATCATTACTATAGAAATAATAATTGAATCTGTGGAAACTGATGAGATTAAAATAACATGGAGGAAGAAGAAGAGAGGGTCCAAAAGAGAGTCCACAGTTGATGGTGTAACTTGGATGAATTCATGTACCAAATGGTTGAAATTTTGAAAGGAGGAAAAGGAGACCATTCGAATATAAGCTTCTTGAGGGCAGGACAGGTTTTGAATTTCTTCGTATTGTCAACTCCAACTGCTCTGATTCCAAATCCCCACTCTTCCCTTGGCACCTAAAATTTCTGTGTCCAACTTCCAGCACCAATACTGAATAACTCTGTGACTATAAACCCATTCTTTCACTTCTCTGGACCTCAGCACCCTCATCTTAAATATGGGAATGATAATTACACCTCCCAAGGCTGATGTGAGATGAACCTTATAACCTCTAAAGCACTAGGGAAATGTGAGCTATTACATGATTCTTACCTGAAGTCAAATGGTCTTTAAAGATGGATGTATTTGGAGATACAAGATGCTGAGGTCCATCTTGGAAGGATTTCAAAGAGACCTGGGGAACTTGGAGAAAAAGAAAACAATGTGACCATGGGGGGGGGGGGGCAGAGCCAAGAGGGCATCGTAGAAGCAGGAAGACTCCCTGTGCTTCCCCCATAACCACCTCAAATACCTATAAAAATTACTCTAAACAAGCTTTAGAGCTATAGAACCCACAAAGTGACAGAGATAAACAAACCTCCTGTTGAAGACAGCCTGGCAAGCTGGCAAGAAGGGGCCACTGCAGCATGCTGGGAGCAGAGGCCAACCTCCCCCCACCCAAGTCCACAGTTTTAGCCTCAGGGCACCTCCACCAGTCATGGCTGGAGGGATGTCTAGAGATGGATCACCAGCAGCTGTGGCAGTTTCCAGAATTATCAACCCATGAATGCCAAAGAAAAAGTGAGAGGTCAGTGGACTTTGGGAAGAGGGGGTCTGGGAGTACTGTACGGCCTCTTCCCCCAAAGGGAGAAGTGGCTGCTTCAGAGCTCCTGGCCTGCAGATTGGAGGGGGACTAAGCAACCAGTCTGAGGGGTAATTGTGCTTGGTTTAAACTGCTTGGATCTGTATTGCTCTCTAGGGTGGAGGTCCTGGGGTGTGTGACCAGGTGCCAGAGCCAGTGGAGGCTTCAGAGAGGGCACCCAACTAATAGCTCTGGCAGCTGTGAAAGCCCCAACAATTTGGGCTCTCCTCTCTGGAAGCAGAGGTTTGTGGCAAAAAGCTCAAAATTCAAGTAACTGAGTGGCAACATGAACAAGCAGAGGAAGTAAAACAAGCACATCAAGCCAACTTTAGATTACTTTTTTGGGGACAAAAAGAAGCAAAGCATAGAATGGCAGGAAGACAATGAAGTCAGAAATCCTGCACCAAAAGCTTCCAAGAAAAATACGAACTGGTTACAGGCCATAGAGGAGCTTAAGAAGGATTTTGAAAACCAAATAAGAGAAGTGGAAGAAAAATTGGGAAGAGAAATGAGAATGATGCAAGAAAATCATGAAAAGACAGTCAACAACCTGACTGAAAAAAATAACACCTAAAAAAACCAGACTAACTCAAATGGCAAAAGAGGCTCAAAAACCCAATGAGAACGCCTTAAAAAGCCAAAATTACCACATGGAAAAAGAATTTCAAAAGCTCACTGAGGAGAATAATTCCTTCATAATTAGATTGGAGCAAATGGAAGCTAGTGACTTTATGAGAAATCAAGATGATGTTAAGCAGATCCAAACAAATTAAAAAATAGAAGGCAATGTGAAATATCTCATTGGAAAACCACTGACCTGGAAAATAGATCCAGGAGAGATAATCTAAAAATTATTGGACTACCTGAAAGCCACAATCAAAAAAAAGAACCTAGAAATCATCCTTCAAGAAATTCTCAGGGAAAATTGCCCTGATGTTTTAGAACCAGAGGGCAAAATAGAGGTTGAAAGAATCCACCCATCACCTCTTGAAAAAGATCCCAAAAAAGAAAACTCCTAGGAATATTATAGCCAGGTTCTGGAATTCCCAGGTCAAGGAGAAAATATTACAGGCAGCCAGGAAGAAACAATTTGAATATTGTGGAAACACAATCAGGATAACACAGGACCTGGCAGCTTCTACTAATATAGAAGGGATCAAAGGGCTTGGAATATGATATTCTGGAGGTCAAAGGAGTTGGGATTAAAACCAAGAATCACCTACCCAGCAAAACTGAGTATCATGTTTCAGGGGGAAATATGGTCATTCAATGAAAAAGAGGACTTTCAAGTATTCTTGATGAAAAAACCAGAGTTGAATAGAAAATTTGACATTCAGATAAAGAAGCAAGAGAAGCATGAGAAGGTAAATAGGGAAAATAAATCATAAGGAACTTTTTAAAGTTGAACTACTTACATGCCTACATTAAAAAAACAATAATTGTAACTTATGAAATTTTTCTCAGTATGAGAATAGTTGAAGGGAATATAAATGTATATGTATATATGTATACATACATACATATGTCTATATAGGAGGGTATATGGGCATATAAATACATATGTGAGTGTGTGTATATATGTGTACAGGTATACATAAACAGAAGGCACAGTACCAGTTGAATGGGAAGGTATAAGATTTAAAAGGTGAAATTGAGAGGTGAGAGAGGAATTTAATGAGAGGTGATGGGGAGAGACAGAATGGGGTAAGTTATCCCATATAGAAGAGGTAAGGGAAAACTGTTACAATGGAGGGGAAGAACAAGAAGGCGAAAGGGAATGGGTCAACCTTACTCTCATTGAATTTGGCTTAAGGAGGGAATGACTTACACACTAAATAGGGTATCTCACCCTACAGGAGAGTAGGGGGGAAGGGGAGGAGAGGGGTGGTTATAGAAGGGAGGGCAGGCTGGGTGGGAGGGAAGTTGGAAGCACACACTTTTGGAAAGGAACAGGGTCAAAGTAGAGAATAGAACAAGTAAGGGGTAGGACAGGATGGATGGAAATATAGTCAGTCATTCACAATATATCCACTATGGAAAGGTTTTGCATAGCTACACATATACAACCTATATTGAATTGCTTATCTTCCCAGTAAAGGTAGGTGACAAGGGAGGAAGGGAAAGAATCTGGAATTCAAAGTTTTAAAATCAAATGCTTAAAAAATATATTATTATTATTATTATTTTACATGCAACTGGGAAGTAAGATATACAGGCACTGGGGTATAACAATCCATCTTGCCCTATGTGGGGAGGGGGTATAGAGTGGGATCACTGTTTTGGGCTGGTGGGTAGGGGAAAGAGAGGGAGAAAATTTGTAACTCAAAATCTTGTGGAAATGAATGATGTAAACTAAAATTAAACATAAAATTTAATTTAAGAATTAAAAAAAATTAAGTAGGAAAAAAAACCAATGTGAGCATGGTGATATTATGCCTCATTCTGGAGATTTGCCTGAAAACCAGTTTCTCTACTTGTCTGGTGATGATGGAAGTAAGCCAGCAACTTTTACTGGCTTGGAAGTTGAATTAAAGGCAACAGCCTTTAAATACATATTTCTGATCAGCTAAATCAGAAGAAGAATGAACTGCATGGTCTATAAAAACTGCTTAATGTCAAGAAAACTAGAACGTGGCTCTATTGATCTTGCAAGACATCCTGGCTGAAAGTATCAATGGAGCTTTATTTCCCCGGGCCAAGAGACCTGGCTCAGATGTTTCACTGAGGCTCTTCTCTGTCGATGTAGTCATAACACTGTTTCCTTGAATCTCCAAAGCTGCCTCAGCCTCATCCTTCCACAATTGTCAGGAGGCTGTTCCCCCTTTTGTGGCTCTGCAAAAGAAGCCCAGTTCTAACTGGTATTTCAGGAGATCTCAAGGCAGGGCAGGGATCCTGGGCCACAGACCCTTGGAATCAGCCTTTACCCTGAGCCCTCTGAAAACCAAAAGACTCTAGAAACTAGAGGTTGTGGGGAAGGTGAGGGAGAAAAGGAAGAGAGAAGGGGGGACTTTTAGCAGCAGATTTTTTTTTTCTTTGATCAGGGCATCCTAGAACTCTTTTTACCCACAATTCTTCTGTCAAAGCTGCCCAAGATAGGGTTAAGGGATGCTCTCCCCTCAGCAGACAGGACAAATTCCACCAACCAGTTTTAAAAATCATCTCTCTCATAATTTAGGAGGCTACATGGCACAGTGGAAATAATGCCAACTCTGGAATCAGGACCTGGGTTCAAGTTTCATTTTCGAGAATTATAACTGTGCTTTTGGGCAATGCCCCATGTTCTCTTTGGCTCTGCAGTAAAATGAGAGGCTTTGTGCTAGAAAGTCCCCATCCCCCCCTCCCCCTTTGATGCTCAAGTCCTGATTACTCGGTTATCCTGGTATTCTGAGTGCCTCGGTGACCAGCTTACCCCTTTCACAATTGTACACATAGGGACACAGAGAGTCGTGCATCAGAATCGCGTGCATTATTGCTGCAGAGGTCCCACAATATACACCACGTCTCCCCAGGCCGAGTTCTTTTAAAACTCTCCTTACAGATTTCTGAAAAACAGCTTTGTTCAATCCCAGCGGAATCAAGCTTAATCTAGTGTGGGTCTCTGCTAAATGGCTTCCTGAACATAACGGAGAGGACATTTTACTAAGAGAATCAACAAAGCAGGACTAAAAGGTTCTTTCCTGTTGCAAGAAAACAATTTCCCTGTTATTCGGATTTTCCTACACAAAAAGGAAATGTATTTCTTTGTTTCAAAATTATTGCTTGAAATGTGACTTTGCTTTCAATTCTTTCCTGGCCTGGTTCACTTTTTGGAATCGTGTGCATTATTAAGTCATGGGATATTCATAGGCATCATCACAACACTACGTTGAAACAGAGTTATCATATAATAGTTAACTGTGGAAGAGGTCCACAAAGACTGCGCCACAGACGATCTCTCTTGCTGCATTCTTGCAGCCACCCCAAGAGAAAGTCACCCGTTATTTACATATTATAAATGAAAGGATAAAAACCATCGTGACTGATTTCTGGACCTGGAGTCAGGAAGACCTGAGTTCAAATTTAGCTTTAAAACAGGTGCAGTTTTAAGCTTTGAAAGCTACTGAAACTATTAAGGCTTAAAACTGCACTTAACCTCTGACTACTCAGTTTGCCTATCTGCAAGATGGGGATTATAGCATCTCTTACTAATGTTATGAGGATCAGAGAGAGAGAGAGTGTTTGTAAAGTACTTTGCCAGCCTCAAAGTGCTATATAAACGGTAGCTATTATTATTATTATTATTATTAATTATGTGTTTGTATTAGTATTAGTTAAGGTTCACAAAGTGCTTTAAATGAATCAACTCATTTAAGCCTTAAGACAGCCCAGTTATTTTACTAATGAGGGCTGAGAGATGAAACGATTCATTCAGGATCACACATAGAAAGTATCTGATGCAGGATGTGAACCCGGGTTTTTGGGATGGACGTAGGCTAGAAGAAGCACTACCCAGTGTCTATGTGGTCTTCACCATCTTAAGTCCCAGCTTTCTCATCTGTAAAATGGAATAATGATGTCTGTGGCACCTCCCCAGCTTCTACCCCTGCCCCAGGAAAATGGTGAAGTTCCATGTTGTAAAATGATTTGTAATTTTAAAAATGCTATTTAAATATCCGCTACATTGGTCTTATATCAATAAGTCTACAAAGACGCATTAAGTGCCTGCTGTGAGCTAAACTTTGAGGAAGCAGAGAAAGGCAAAAGACAGCTTCTAGTCTGAGGATGCTTGCAGCATAATAGGGGAGAGCTGCCAATAATGGGGAGCAGAGTTCTGTCCTAAGCCCAGTTAATCACCGAAGACTTAGATACCTCAACTGCAATCAGTCAATCGACGAACAGAACAGTCTAAACTAGTTGCAAAACAACTCCTTGATTAATCAGAGGAGATTTGAGTTCTTTGAATATTGCATGAAGATAATGGTGCCAAGGAGATGGCTTGAATTGGTTGAAAATGTCAGGCATGCTCCTAGGTCTGTAGAGGAGGTCCCCAAAGTATTTAGCTTCAGTAGTTTGACCGCTGTTAGTTTTAAGAGTTGTTAAAGTTTAACACAGCACACTTTGGGGACACCACATATCTAAAAAGAGCAGTCAATCAGTGCAGCAGTGAACCCCAGCAAGAGATGAGCAAGCCGAAGGGGGAAATGATCCGGTTTGGGGGATTCTGGTCATCAGAGGGAATTATCATTGTCAGGGAAGAGAGAGCCTCAGACACTTAGTTCTGTAATCCTGGGGAGTCACTTAAATATTTGTGCCTCAGTGTCCTCATCTGTAAAATGGGAGTGACAGTACTTGCCAAATCTACCTGGCAGGGCTACAGTGAGGAAGGTAGCTCATGGACCTTAAAGAGGTGGGTGTTATGGGTCTGCTGTTCCACTTCGAGCATCAAGGTCAAAATAATTTTTATTAACAGGCATCCTAATTGGTTTTGAATGAAGCCAAAGCTCCTTCCTGGCCCTTTTGTCCTCACTTTTCTGAATTGGCTAGGCCCAGTGCATTAATTTTAAGGAGGTGCTGAATTAGGAAGGGACAATTTCATGACAGAATCCCCAGGGCCAATCCCATGCAGAGCTGTGAATGGAGAGGTGAAGCATGAGCTCCGTGCATCTGCCGTGGTTTGCCGCCACCTTGTGGCCACTGCCTGTCCCAACCAGGAGACCATTAGTCATCCAAGATACAGACCTATCTGAAGCCAGGAGAGCTGGAGGGGCCCTAGAGGTCAGCTCATCTGAGCCCCTCGTTTCAGAGAGGAGGGAACTAGGGCTCAGAAAGGTTACCATCACTCACCAAGGTGCATCACAATCCCATTTGGGCCAAGCAGTGTGCTAAGCAGTAGAGATACAGACTCAAAATCCAGTCCTGCCCTCAAGGAGCTTACATTCCACAGACCTGGGGAGGGAGGGAGGCAACATGGTCACAAGTGAGACAGGGATACACAAAGCAGAGGGAGTCCTTGCACCTTCCTGCACAGGATTATGCCCTGTGTTTCCCAAATGCAGCTGGTTCCTATTTGTTTGCTTGCTGTCTCTCCCCTTAGACTGTAATCTCCTTGAGGGTAGGGACCATATTTTGCCTTTCTTGTATCCTCAGGGCTTAGCATAGAACCTGACACATAGTAAGGGCTTAATAAATGCTCACTGACTGACTGACTCTTCAGTAGTGCCATGGATTTAATTTGGTGCTTTTAAAGAAACCTTATGGAGGGACACTTTGTAGAAAAGAGAGAAAACTGTGAGACATTTTTAAAGCATCTAAATGTGAGTTATGATGAGGGAGATTAGGCTCTCTGCAGCTATATGCCCCAAATAAAGACATAGCATCTTCCTCCCTGGATTCTACTAGGTGAAAACATCATATGCTCAAGTAAGTAAATACAAAGACTATTCAAAATGATTCAAAGCAATTTGAAGAGGGAGAGAGCACTGGTAATTTGGGGAGGCTTTGTGTGTGTGTGTGTGGGGGGGGGCTCCTGAATGCTGTTTTGAAGGAAGCTGGGGTTTTCAAGAGGCAGTGATGAGGAGGGAAAGTGTCCCAGACAGCCTGTACAAAACCCAGTGGTTGCCCAGCTTTTCTGTTTCTTTTGGGAGCCAGGATCATCACCCTTGACTCCTCACTCTCACTCATCCCCCCTCCCACCCAATAGCCTAGCTTCTCTGGGAGAGGAACCATCTTACACTTGTTTGTGGTGCTCCTCATAGCTCCTTGTTTGCACAATGCTAGGCACACAAGCACTTGTAGAGAGACTGATAGAAATCACTTAACATGAAAGTTGTATGCTTCACTCACTTTTTCCTGCAAGGGGAAATGATTTTTCTTTCAGTAAATTACCAGGGAGTGAAACTTCAGTTTTGACCACAATGGTTGATTCTCAGGAAGTTCCTCAGATCTGGGAGGGGCCTCGGAAGCCACTTGCCAAGAAGCCCTTGACAGACTGTGCCTCTGCCTGAAGCCAGCCATTGAGAGGGGTCTTCGACCTCCAGAGGCAGCTCCCCCCACTCCAGGCCAGCTCTTAATTGCAAACACTTCTGCCCTCTGAGCCTTTCTGATTCAGTAGTCCTCAGGGTTTTCTCTATACACAAGAAAAAAGGGCTCCAACTGTCCAGAAATGGTCAAGAGGAAAGTCTCCTGCCCACAAACAGAATTCTCTCTGCCTTGCCAGATTTCTCTTATTGGCCTGACAAACTGGCTTTTTAATAGCGCATCTATCTATAGCACCTTCAAAGCTCCTGCCCCATGTGGACACTAGTGAAATAGATAGCACTAAAAAAGCCAATGTTCCAATGGATCCATGACCTCACTGTGTGACCTTAAGAAGTCCCTTAACCCCAGGGTCTCAGGCTTCTTATCTTTAAAATAAGGAAATTGAGCTAGATGATCCCTGTCTTATAAATACGATGTTGGTGGGAAGTCAAACCATGCAAAACCAGAAACTAGAACATTAGGTCAATGTTCCTTTGCTTTGACATATTTAATTAAATTCCACAAACTGTATTAGTCACCAACTGTATGCAGAACACTCTGCTAGACATCTGAACAAAGTACCTGGAAACCTGGAATGGTCGGATGCTACAGGACAATTGTGAGCTCCCCAATGCCAGGCACCTTCCAGAGTGTTTCTCTGATGTTTCACTGCGGCATCCCGGTGACTCCTGCTTCTCAAAGACTGTCCATGTTAAGCAGAAGTTCGGCTACGCTCTACCAGTCAGTCAATTAGTCAACAAGGATTTGTTAGTCACTGACTAGGTGCCAGGAGCTGTGCTATCCCCTGGGGACACATAGAAAGGCAACACTGGAAAGGCTTGGAGCAAGAGCCCGGTGGTCTGCTTTCTAAGGACCAGCCTGGCTTAGGGTCAAGGAGTAGCTGGTGATGTTGCCCCTAGGGAGGCAAGTTCTTTGGCTTGGGTAAGTGGGCTAAGCACTGGGGCCTGGTCCCTCCAGAGTTTCTTCTGTGTGTGTGTGTGTGTGTGTGTGTGTGTGTGTGTATGAGTGTGTGTGTACATGGATTTCTTGTCTCCCCTTCACTAGACTGTGAGCTCCTTGAAGAGAGGAACCATGGGGTTTGTTGCTGTTGCTGTTTTCCCCACTTTCTTTGTCTCTTTCCTGTGCTTAGCACAGTATCTGCACATAGTAGGCACCGAATAAATGCTTTTTTGATGGACTGATTAGCCTCGTGGGTGGGGGATATGACAGATGCCCACCACACAAAATAATTGCATTAGAGAAATGCAAAGATGTTGCCATGTGGAGCACAAGGGGGAAAGTGTGTTATTCACGAGGAGGCACTTGAGGAAGACTTCACAGAAGAGTCCTGCTGAGGGGCTGCTGCCAAAGACTCAGCAATGATGGTATTTATTCAGGTGGAGGCCTCGAGAGCACCAATAACCAAGATCAGGAAGCACCGTGGGGGTCAGGCCCCTCTCAGGCCCTCAGCTTCCTCCCTCCATGAGGAAGTTGGGCTGGATAACCCCTGAGGTCCCCTCCGGCCGTAAATCCACTACCACTGCCAAACCAACAAAGCTTGGCCTCTTGGGAGGTGCCAAAGCTGCTCCCGCGTTTAGACAGGGAGAGACGTGAGTGAATGGCAGTGCCCACCCCACCTCCCAAAGAGTACCTGAAGGAGAACCCACCTCCTTGTGCAAGCAGCCCCTCCTGCCCTCTAAAAGCCGGGCTCTTCCCTCTCTCCCTAACCCGTGTGTTTTAAATTCCCTCATACCTTATAGTTATTTTTATTTACTCTATTTACATTGATTTTGCACAAGTTCATCTGGGTAAAGTGCAAGCTTCTGGACGCAGGAAGCATCCCTTTCTTTGTATGGGTCTAGCACGGTGCCTGGCACTCAGCAGGGGCTTAACAATAGCTTGTGGATTGAGGGAGTGAAAGAGGAACATGTTTCAAGGGAAGGAAAAGCTGCTGAGCTCAGGTCTATGTCCTGAGTTCAAACACTGGCTGCCCCCCAAATGGGCTGTATCCCTAGGATGAGATGGTGTTAAGAGAACAGTCATCTATGTGGACATGTAACAATAACTGGCATTTATCTTCTATATGATGTGATGTATCTGTACAATGCTGGGTGCAGAGAGACAAAACCAAAACAGCTGGGAACCTCAGGGAGGGACAGCAACATGTATATAGATAAGGAAATACACGAAAGTGTACAGTCACTGTGGAAAGATGGGTTGGAGCCAGACTGTGGGGGCTTCAAGCACGAAACAGTTTGTATTTTATCTACAAGGCCACAGAAAGTCGCCGAAACTCCTCAAATGGGGAAGTAATATGACCCCATTTCTGCTTTGGGGATGGTACAGACTGGAGGCAAGGGGACAGCTAGGAAACTGCTGGGTTACTAGTTGAGATGAGAGGTAACAAGGACCCATATGAGGGGGATGCCTCTCCCCCAAGGTTTCAGGGAGGCTCAAATGAAACAGTCTATAGAGGTGCATGGAATCCTCCCCAGGGCTTTCCAAGGGTCAGCTGTCCTTATTAGCCCAGACACCAAGGTGACCTGGAGGGACAACAGGTGCAGGGTCCAGGTATTGACTGGTCCCACTTGGTCCAGGCTCCTGAAAGTTACTTCTTTGGGGAAACTCATGGCCAGGGAGAGTTTTCACTGCAAAAATGTTTCTAAGTATTACATTATCATCCAATTTGTCATTTGTGGGGAAAATGGAAACTCTGAGTAAATCATGTTCCACTACAGAGAAAATATTTGTTTCTGTTGGGGATGTGAGGCTGGGACACTGAGCTGCTTTCCTGGCTTATGGCTAGCTTGTTTCTGAAAAGTTCTGACCCAACAGCAACTCTTGAAAAGTATGTGCTGATAAGGAGAGGCACCCATACCACACAGACTCAGAATGGGGTGGTAGTGGTAAAAAAAAAAAAACAAACAAACCAAAGTGTCCCAAGAAAAGTCAAAAGCATAGCTTTGAGATAATCTTGACAAGAAGACACATCTCTATTTCATAGGCAAACACTCATTGAAAGCAGAGGGTGGCACCTGAGAGTCCACCTAGTCCCATGTCTAACCCCTTCACTTTACGGGATGAGTAAACTGAGCCAGGAAGAAGTTAAGTGACTTGCCCAAGGTCACACAGCGCTGGGTACTTTTAGCACTGGCACTTATGATGCTCTGAAATCTAGCTCCTCTCTACTGTTCCAGCTTTATCCAACATACTTTTCTCTAACATGTCGCTGTTCTCTGAACTAAATAATAATAAAGTAAATATAAAATAATACATTTGTTGTTTTTCGGTCACATCCAACTCTTCATAACCCCATTGGGGGTTTTCTTGGCAGAGATGCTGGAATGGCTTGCCATTTCCTTCTCCAGCTCACTTTACAGATGAGGAAACAGAGACAAACAGGGTTAAGTGGTTTGCCTGGGGTCACATAGCTAGAAAGTGTCTGAGACTGGATTTGAGCTCAGGAAGATGAATCTCCCCGCCTCCAGGCCCGGCACTCTATCTGCTGTGCCCAATATATTAATATATAATAATAACAATGCATTTTCCTTGCTTCTCATTTCCTACCTCCATGCTCTTACCTTAGCTGGCTTCAGCGCCTAGAATGTCCTGTTTCCTTACCTCTGTCTCTTAGAAAGTTGAATCTCCTTCCAGACTTAGTTCAAGCAAAGGCAGCAAGGTGATTCAGAGAGCTAAAGCTAAAGCCAGGAAGACCCAAGCTTAAATCCTGCCTTAGGCAACTTACAGGCTATGTGACCCTGGGTAAGTCACTTCTTCACTGCCTGCCTCAGTTTCTTCATATATTGTTGTAAAGATCAAATGAGATAAAATAAGGATAACAATAATTTAGAACTCACAGGACCCTCACCTACTTCTCAGGGTTGTTATGTGGAACAAATGATGTAATAATTGCAACATGCTTAGCACAGTGCCTAGGCACATAGTAAGTCCTATTAAAATGCTAGTTATTTTTATATGTGTAAAGGGCTTTGCATAGAATTCATGCGCAAGTCAAGACATCACCTTGTGACATCACTGGTACTCTTTGAGAAGTACTTTGCTTCCTGTAAGTACTTTATTATAGATGCTTGTTATCATATTACTGACCATTTTTAATTTTTAGCAAAGATGTTTTTTGTGCTCAAAGTGAAAGAGAACACTATGTATTTGGCAAAACAACAATTAGGTAATGACGACAAGGAACCCTTACCGCTAAGATGGGTTAGATTTTAAACATGTGCTATTTTTCATAAAAGTACCTCCTCTTGCTCTAGAAGTCATAACTGAGTTAGAATCTCTCTGATGGCATTTGGAGGGGAAGGACACGAAGCTGGAATGGTCTCGATAACCAGCTGTGTGACCCTGGGCAACTGCCTTCACTTCTCGAAACTCTGGTCAACTCTAAGATCATTTGCGATCCAGGTAGTAGAAGGACGGGTTGTCCTTACCTGGAACCTGAGGCAGTTTGTGAAATAAACATTTCAGAAATAACTGACATTCAAACAGCCTTTTAAACTTGGCCAAGCCATTAACAGACGTTATTTCATTCCAGCCAACAACCACGGGAGGTGGGTCTGGGTATGAGCTGGAGCAGGAAATGGCGAACCGCTCCAGGAGCTTTGCCAAGAAACCCCAGATGGGGTTACGGAGTGTCAGGAACGACTGACAAAGGACTGAACAACAGCTCTAGGTATGATTTACCCCCTTTTCCAGACAGGTAAACTGAGGCTTCTAAAGGGGAAATGCCTTGCTCCTGGTCCCACAGTGGATAAGTACAAGGCGCAGCATCTGAACCCAGGGCTATTTGCCTCTCAAGTCAGGACTCTCTCCACTACAGCTGGACAGGGCACAGAAGGCTTACTGAGATTGTGAGGTTTCGTGAGACCAGAAAATGCAATCTCTTCTCTTGCTCTTACTTGTCCTGACCTTGAGACAGGTTGGGAGAAAGAAAAAAAAATCCCTGCAGATTGAGCCATCGTTGAAACAGTGTCTCTGTGGGAACCTTTGCTACTGCAAGTACCAACAAAACCTTCACCTGGGAAACAGGCAACTCAATTAGTTACTGGAATTTCGCCAGCCCCTTCTCTCCCAGCCTCTGCCTTCTCATTAAAGAGCTAATAATCCTTAAGTACTTCCTCCAATAGTTCAGTGCAGTCTACAACAGCGCGGATGAGACTAAAGCTTTCTCTGCAGGTATCCGGTGCGGCGGAATTCTAATACCTTTAACGCTCAGGTTTGCATGTGTCTTTTCTGTGGTGACAAACTGTATCAGGATAATAGATTTACAACTCATAGGAACCTTAGACATCCTCTAGCCCTGCCCCTTTATTTTACACAGTGAAAAGCTGAAAACTAGGAGGTTAACGACAATTTGTAAGGATCCGAGACAGAATTTGAACCCAGTCCCCTCCAACTCCAGAAACCAGTTCATTTTCTACCAAGCTGCGTCTAACTGTGTGCTTGCTACTAAATGTCCCCACATGTTATTTCCTTTTATCCTTACAACAACCCTGTGAAATAGATGGTATTGTTACGCTCATGTGACAGAAGAAGATGAGGTAAACAGCTTAAGTGACTTGCCCAGGGTCACACAGCTAAGTACCTGAGGGAGGATTAGGATATAAATCTTCCTAACTCTAGGTCTAACACTCTATCTACTTAACTATCTAGCTGTTTTTCCTTAAAATGGTGAACAATTTTTAAAACTAGGATTTGGAATTATGTGTAATGGGGAAAAAACCTAGAGGTCTTTCTAACAAGATCAGTGTAATATTCTGTATTTTACTCATAAAATTCAGCATGAAGTGATAGAAAAAGAGACTTTTTTTCAAAATCACTTGAACATGTGTAGCATATCTTGGAGTCAACCTACCAAGACACTCTCAGCATAAAAATGAGTACCACTGAAACACTATTTAGAAAAATAAAGGAAAAAAATAATTGGGAAGATATTCATTGTTCACAGATGATCCACTTCAATATAATGAAAATGACAATATTATAAAATTAATTTATAGGTTTAGTGCCTTTCCAATGAAACTGCTAATAGGTTAATTTATCAAACTAGACAAGTTGATAAAAATTAATCTGAAGGAACAAAAGGTCAATAATTTTTTTTTTTTTTGCTTTTTGGAGGGGGGAAGGTAGGGCAATTGGGGATAAGTGACTTGCCTAAGGTCACATGGCTAATTTTTTTGTTGTATCTGAGGCTGGATTTGATAACTCAGGTCCTCCTGACTCTAGGGCTGGTGCTCTATTCACTGTACCACCTAGCCACACCCAAAAGGTCAATAATCTTGATGGAAATAACAAAGTAAAGTAAGAATAAAGGAGCCAGCATCACCAAACACCAAATTATACTACAGATGAGTAATAATTAAAACTATTTGGTATTGGTTTAAAAAAACAAATTGTTGAATGGAATAAGCTAGGTAAGTAAGACCCCAAAGCAAATGACTATTGAGGCCATGCCATCTAATAAATCCAAGGACATCAACTACTAGAGTGAAGACTCACTAAATGACAAAAATTTCTGTAAAATTGTCAAGCAGTTTGGAAGAAATTAGGTTAACATCTCATGTCTTATACTACAATAATATCCAGATAGATATAAATTTCAAAGATAAAATGTCACATCATTGAAAAAAATAGAGGAGAATGGAGGGATCTACCTCCTCTCAAACCTCTCCAAAATAGAAATTATGCACCAAAGATAAAGGAACATCAGCTGTCTCAATGGTCTAGAACACCCAGAATCTAAAAGAAGGTAAAAAACAAAACAAACACCCATGAACTGATACTCCCTGACCCTGAGGTCACTCAGCATTCCTTCTCTACTTCCCATGCTACCAGTAGTGAGAATATACTAGCAGAACCAATGATCCAGCACAGCCTTACAACAAAACCTGCCTCCATACCCTGATACCCTCCCCCTTTCCAATGCTACAGAGAAACCTTTTTCCAGGCTGTAGTAGTTTAAAAAGGCCATGACAGTCAGCCAGCACTGCCTTAGCCCTTCAGGAGCAAAAACGTGCCAGGGGCCACAGCCCAGTAGGACTAGTGCTGCAAAACTTTGAACTGTTCGTACAAAGCCAGAGAAGTAAAGTATAGAGGGAACAGGCCTGGACACTAAAAGAGAGAGAGACACAGAGAGAGAGAGAGACGGAGAGAGAGAGAGAGAGAGAGAGAGAGAGAGAGAGAGAGAGAGAGAGAGAGAGAGACAGAGAGAGAGACAGAGAGAGAGACAGAGAGACAGAGACAGAGAGACAGAGACAGAGAGAGACAGAAAGAGAGAGAGAGAGAGAGAGAGAGAGAGAGAGAGAGAGAGAGAGAGAGAGAGAGAGAGAATTGGGGGAGGGGGAGCTGTGCAGCTCTCCACCAAGCCCTAGGGAAAGGACACAACATCTATCTGAGTCCTGTTCTGACCATTCAAAAATCACTTGGGGGCAGAGAACTAGGCTCATGAGCCATGGATTATCCATTGTGAGAGGAAGCTGAGATATTTTGAGAACCAAGGAAACTGACTTTCTAGGAGAGAGTCAGTGTGAATGGGGGAAGACTGGAGGTGGGGGTGGGGATTGGGGTGGTAGAGACTGAAATTGCCAAAGATCTCAAGAAGAAGAAAACTAAAAGACTTTGAGCATAAGCAGATAAACCAGCAGATTAAACATTACAACAGAAGGAAATCTGGCCTCCACATCTAGCAAACAAACTCAGGCATTTACAGATCAATATCGCAAAGCAAAGAGACTTGATGAGATAGAGAGCATGAAATTACAACCCATTGTTCCCGAGCAATTCGAAAGAGAAGTGAGAATTATAAGAGTAGAATGTATGGCTTGCATAGCAGAAATCATGAGCAGAATAGAAAAACTGGAATCTGTGATGGCAAGTCTTGCCAAGGAAACTAAAGGAAGAACCACAGATTGGGAATGCAAATATACAGATGTGAAGGACAATCTAGAAGAAGAAAAGAAAAAAATTAAAAGAAAATATACTCTCCATACCAAAAACACGAGTTTTCTCTTTTTCCTTTTGAAAATTTATATTGATGTGTTTTGTTTTTATATTATAAACGTTTATATCTTGTAATAAAATAAAACAATTACATCTCTAGCATTGCCCCCCTCCCCATCTCTCTCTCTCTCTCTTTTTTTTTTTTTGCTTTTTGGAGGGCAATTGGGGACGTCACATGGCTAGTTTTCCAGTTAAGTGTCCGAGGCTGGATTTGAACTCAGGTCCTCCTGACTTCAGGGCCGGTGCTCTATTCACTGTGCCACCTAGCCGCCCCCCATCTCTTATAATCTATTTTACTTCCCTTCTATCCTTCATCCCACTGGAAACAAAGAAAAGAAAAACAAATTCATCACAATAAATATGCATAGCCAAGCAAAACAAACTCACCATATACAAAATCTATGAGAGTTTCAAAGATGATGAAAGAGAATGACAAGTGTTGGAGGGGCTGTGAGAAACAAGCACATTAATGTATTATTGGTGGATCTGTGAATGGGCACAACTGTTTTGGAAAGCCAAATGGAATTCTACATAAAACGTTATTAGACAGTGAGGATCTTTGGCCCAGTTATAACACTGCTAAGGTCACATGGCTAATTTTTGTGTTGTGTCTGAGGCTGGATTTGAACTCAGGTCCTCCTGACTCTAAGGCTGGTGCTCTAAGCCTATAACCAAAAGAGAGTTTTAAAAAAGAGGCAAGTCTTAGTTGTATGAAAATATCTATAATGGTGTTTTTTTGTGGTGGCAAAAACCCTGGAAAATAAGGGGACGCCCATCATGCCCATCATCCGAGGAACAGCTGAATAAGTCATAAATGTGACAGAATCCTATTGGGCTATAAGAAATGAGGGAATGGGTGAATTCACAGAGACAGGAAGAGCCTTCCAGGAGCTTATATGGAATGAAGCAGGAGATATAGCAAATATGGAACAAAACCAGGGGAACAATATATAACATCAATATGATAAAAAAGAAACAATTTTGAGGACCTTTGTAGACTGAAGAAGAATGGAATGAGCAGAACCAGGAGAAAGATTTATGCGATGGCAATAGCACTCTCAGGACAAACAATCTTGAAAGACTTCAGGAACTCTGGTCAATAGTTAGCTTTCAAACAAAAACCTGCAAGTTGTCAACAACCATATGGAAAAATGTTCTAAAACATTTAATAATGAGGGAAATTCAAATGCAATAATGCTGAGGTTTTGCACTTCACCCATCAGATGGGCAAAGATAAACAAATCTGAGAACCATCAATGCCTGAGGGACTGTGGGACCACAAACTATGAGCTGATCTACCCATACTGAGAAACAATCTAGAATTATATTTTAAAAAGTTACAAGTTGTAGATCACCTTTGACCCAAAAATACTACTATAAAGAATATAGTGCAAGGAAGTGAAAGTCAGGAGAAGTCCCATATATGCAGCAACAAGATGGTCCCGGGGGTAGAATGTTAGACCCTCAAGTCAGGAAGACCTGAATTCAAATCCAGCTTTAGACACCTAGTAGCTTTGTGACCTCAGGAAATGACTTAATATCTGCCTCAGTTTCCCAATGTGTAATGGGGATAATAATAAAGTCTCTCTCTTAGAGGTGTTGTGAGGATCTAATGAGATGATATCTGTCAAGAGTTTCAGTCATGTCTGATTCTTTGTGACCCCATTTGGGGTTTTCTTGTTGAAGATATTGGAGTGGGCTGTCATTTCCTTCTCCAGCTCATTTTACAGATGAGGAACTGAGGCCAAGGGTTAACTGGGGGTTAAATGACTTGCCCAGGGTCACACCTGCCATAGTAGACTTTTAATAAATCTCTTCTCTTCTCTTTCTATGCAAAAATACTTAGAGTAGCATTTTTATTAGTAGCAAAGAAATGCAAGGAAAGTGGGCTCCCATTAATTGGAGATGTACAAATTTTGGAATATGAATGCCCTAAAATGTTGTTGAACTATTAGAAATAAATGACATGAAGGATACGAACGTATCTGAGAATTGCTTGTACGAATGGATATATGGAGTGAAGTAAGCAGAGCTGGAAGAATAATCTACATAAAGACCAAAATAACGTAAGGGAAGACCATGCTGAAAGACCCTGGAGCCTTGCCCAATGCAGTGAGCTGTCAGTACTGCTGGTGATGCAGTGATGATGGTTTCCTGCCTCTTGGTGGACAGAGGGTGCACCACGGGCACAGAATGCAGCATATATGTTCAGATATGGTCAATGTATGGATTTGTTCTTGCATGGCTCTACTTATTTGTTATAAACAAGGATTGCATGGTGGGGGAGAGAAATAGTATGTGGTGTCAAAGGGGAAATGATGTCAGATCTGAAAAAAAATCAATAACATTTGAAATAAGGAAAAAAGAACTGGGAAGCGGGGGCAGGTAACTTGACTATGAATGTTCCTGAAATTCCATAGCTGGTATTATTTCAGGAGTGGCTGCCCCCCAAATATACCAAGAATTCAGCAATGCCTAAAGGTATACAACTAGACATTCATTTCTTTTATTTCAGACTCTTATTAAAATGCAGATACTCCTTAAAGTAGGACTTCTTTGAGGACCCCTTAGCTAGTCTAGTGAAGTCTACAGACCTCCATCTCAGAACTGTCCTGTTGCCTACATTCATATCAGAAGGACATGCTAAATTTCAGTTGTAGATTAATGAAAACAAGCTCATTTTTTTCTCATCTAAGTTCATAGTTTTTTTCTCATCCAAGTCCCCTGAAATCTATCAGATTAAGTTGCCTTAAAGGGATATTTTATGCCTTAGTGCATGGAGTGCTGGTGATGTCACTGCCCTATTCAAAAATCTTCAGTGGCTCCCACTGCCTTTGGGATGAAGCATAGACTTCTCAGCCTGGTATTTAAGCCACCTACAAGTGCGGCTACAACCCACCTTTCTGACTTTTCCTGTCACTCTCCTTCTTTACTAAGGCAGTATGGCTTAGAGGATATAACATGCTAGATTTGGAATGGAAAAACAAAACAACCAAACAAAAATTCTAAGCTTGAATCCCACTTCTGATTGTCACTTAGCTGGGTTGTCCTGGAGGAGACGCCTCACCTTTGGGGGTCTCAATTTCCTCATCTATAAAATGGGGTTTGTAATACTTTCCCTTCCAACCCAAGAGGCTGGTTGCCGGGATCCATTGAATAGCCTTTGTGAAACTCACAGCAAATCCTAAAGGGCTCTGTAAAAGTCAACTCTTACTGCCCTGGACTCAATGTTCTGGTCAGACTGGGCTTACAATGTTTCCCATGCTCCACAATTAATCTCTGGACAGATTTCCCCCCTCCTGGAATGGATTCCCTTCTTTCTCGCTGCCTTCCAGAATCCGTATCTTCTTTCAAAGCCCAGTTTGGGGAGGGAGCCTACCCCTTGGTTAAGCCAAGAGGTTACTTTCTCCTTCCAGAGGTTACCTTGTTTTTATTTGCAAATTTAGAGCCAGATAGAACCTCAGCAATCAGCTCTCCCTCCTCCCGCCCTGGGCATATTTCAGATAAAGGGCAGAAGAAGCCAGGAGAGTGGGGAGTGACTTGCCCAAGATGGCATGGGAGGAAGCTCTCCAGATTCGGTGCCCTTTGTCCTGTGCCATGGATATTATGTCATTCCTCAGTGGGACAAATGCCAGTTCTTTCCGTCAAGAACTTTCTCTAATTTTCCTTTGCACATACAGTACTTTGACTCATATGTAGATGGGGCTTAATAAAGGTTTCTTGAGGTTTGGAGTTCTTAGTCATTGACACCTTAGTATGAATAAAGTTGTAAGTTTTTAAGAGGAGCATTTGATAATGGAGGGGGAAATCTATAGCATAACAGTAATAAACTTTAAAAAAATTGATAATCATTTCAGTATAATTGGCTTCCTTTGTGGTTCTCTATTTTATTTATGTATTTAAAGACATTATTCTGACCAGGGGTCCGTGGACCCCACAGGACTGCCAAGCAGCTGAGTGCAAGACCCAAAAAAGACCCTTGGAAAGGACAAATTACCTGAGTGGGAAGGTACCATGTTAGAGTGTTCCTGAGGGACAAAAAGGATTTAGATTGAAGGCTCTTGTGAAGACAGCCTCACAATATTACCAAGTGCCAGATATGGATGTGTCTAAAAGTTCCTAAATGAAAAATGAAATTGAACCCTGCCCAGGTATGAGAACTAAACTTGGCCCCAGAACTCAGGTGAGAAAATGTGTTTCTCTCCCTTCACTGAAGAGGTGGGGGCCTAGGTGTGCAGAATGTGTATTGATTGGATTTCTTGAACTCTGTGTGTGTGTGTGTGTGTGTGTTTTCATTTGAAATCCTTATTAAAAAGGAAGGCTTTCTGAGTTAGTGGAGGGAAATATTTGGAATTCAATGTCAATTTAAAAAAAAAAAGACATCAACAACAAAAGAAAAAATGTTCCTAAATGGGAAATCAGCCAATTCAATTATGCCAGTACAGATTTTCCCATTTCTCTGCCAGAATTTCTTTATAAATGAGTTAGCCTTTAATAAACTCCATTAGCTCTTTGTCTAAAACTGTGAAAAGTTTGAGCCCCAACCAGTTTTGGGGCTTGGATGGGCGGGCATGTATACTGTGTTGTATGGCTGAGTCACCAGCTTGCCTGTGGAAGTGGAGATAGTAGAGGGAATGGTACCCACTGATGCTGTTTCCCTAGCAGCACCAGTTTTCCCATGCCTTCAGGAACAGAGCCTTCTTCAGCCCTGCCCTCCCTCTTTCCTCAAGGACTAATATTAATTCCTCTATTTGTCACCTATTTCCCTCCCTGTACTCCAAGACCCAGCCAAATGGCTCTGCTCACTATTCCTCACATTCAGAGTAAGCCTGCCATGTGGAGGGAGTGCTGGGTTTGGAGTCAGCCCCGCGGGATTAGAATGCCAGGCTGTCTCTGCTCCATGTTCCCATGAGGACTGACCTCAGGGAAGCATCTTGTTTCCTTGTCTGTAAAATGCAAGAGTTGGGCTCCCCAGTCTCAAAGGTGCCTCTCAGCTGTAAACAGACAATCCTGGGATCATACAGAAATATAGCTAAATTGGCTGATAAGAAAGGAAATTGAGGTCCAATGAATCCAAACCAGGTGAAGAATGAGGCATGGATTGATTTATACTGAAAACATTTGGCTGAGCTGCAATCAGAGATGTTGCTTGCTGTTTTTGCAATGTATATGAAATTATTTACACAGAGAAATCTTGAAAGGCCATGGTGGTCACTGACTTATGACCTGTAGAATATGATATAAAATATTTTACATATTATTATATTATATTGAATATCATATTGAATAGTCTTTACTATTAAAAGTATCTAAAAATCTTAAAGAGAGAGAGAATCTCCTATTTGACTAGCTAGACTGATCAAGTTAAGCCAAGCCAACATGCATATGCCTATGAGCTAGGCACACCATGATCAAATTAACGGAATAATCATTGTTTATTTATTAATGTGTTATATATAATATAATTTTATGCTATGTTATTTTATTATTTATTTGAATCTTCCCACACCCAGCCTACTCCCCAAGATGTGCATGAGTTTAAAAAAAATAACAATGTCTAATTACATTGTGCCATTTTTGTGCCATTAATCAATAAGAAATTTAAAGTGTTGTTTTTATCTTTATATACCCCTTTTAAATGTATATTTTGCATATGTTTTATAATATACATAAGGAACTGTGTAAAGAAAATGGTACCCAGGTAATTTGTAGGTAAGCATACATATATTGAAGGTGAATGCAGAATTTTTTAAATTAGTTCATATTAAGTAGGCTATCACTGGCCTAAACAATGACCATTACTAGTTAGCATTTCCATTCTTAGGGTTTGGGACCCTAAGACTAGAATGGGCCGAGAAACACTAAGTGTATATGTAAAGGATAATCGAATTTAACAAATATTCATTAAGCATCTAATTGTGCAAATCACTATGCTGGTTGGTGCAGACACAAAGATATAAACAAACCAGGCTGCCCTCAGAGAGCTTACATTCCACTGGGTGATGCAATGTAAACAAAGGTAAGAAAATACGAAATACAAAATTTAAAGTAATTTCCAAAAGGAGAGATTTTGAATAACTGAGAGGGAACAGGCTGTGCTTTGATGGAATCAAGGGGCTCTGGGAGACAGGTGAGGAGGTAATGTACTCCAAGCATGGAGGAGGGACTCTTGCTGCAAAGTCATGGAGGTGGGAAATGCCACATCATGGATGGTACACGGCTATCAGGCTGGTGTGGCTGCACCAGAGTGGGACTCATGGTCATATGAAAAAAGATTTGAAA